>CM035820.1:19406077-20103577 GCA_020458035.1 Magallana ariakensis
TAAATTCAGACGCTCGTAGCATCGCCGGCATCAAAGTCATGCCGCCGAAGCACCCCTGTAATACGACCGCATTAGAGCTCGCCGGGTCGCTTTGCCGGCATCAAAGAAATGCCGCTATCTCAATGACTGTGTGCACACAACAATTAGCGACTGCGGGTAGGAAATAACCGTTCTCTTAACAATATGCTTATGTTTCAATTATTATACATGACTTTAAATTGAGGTTTGTTAAATGTTTCTCCACATACTTGGATACAGACATGCATGTATACATGCGTTTATTGACAAATGTTTTTTTTACAGATTATATACATGTTTGTATTGTATATTTACTTCTCTCTCTCTCTCTCTCTCTCTCTCTCTCTCTCTCAGTCATGAGCAGTGAATGTCTGAACTCCGCCTTAACGATGACATGCGGTGATAACTCTCTCTCAATCTCTCTTCTCTCTCTCTCTCTCTCTCTCTCTCTCTCTCTCTCTCTCTCTCTCTCTCTCTCTCACTCCATACTATTGAAAAAAGTCATTCTAAACACAAGAATAATTTTAAATGTTAGTACATGTATAAATATGAAAAATATTTGTTTTTCGACCCGCGGTTAGCTATTCTATCTATTTGTAATGCAGTTGCATCGTTGGAACCTGATTAACTGTTGTTGCGGCGGAATGTCTTTGATGCCGGCGAAGTGACCGAGGGTCGAAAAACGTCACAATACGGATTTTACAATATTGGTTTGACTTTTACATAGTGTTTTAGATATCCGGTATTGGGTTTGCTCTATGTTAAAGAGTGTTAAACAATGGTAGAAAAGAACAGCTATTTCTATAGTCTTTTTTAAGGTGTATTCAAACGGAAGACCTCTTGTTGCTCGCAACGAGCGTCTAGTTATTATTATTATTTTTTTCTGTCACGGTTTCTCAAACACGATTCAGCCGATTTTGATGGAACTTTCAAATCTTATTTATGACTAAATTTGTAAGAAAATTACACGAGGTTTTCTTGGTCGTCACTTTCGGTCCCGCGATATTAAAAATTTTATGTTTTTGCTTGTTCACGATTTTTCTTAAAAAGTTTTTAAGATAGAACTTTCAAATTTTCAGGGATGATAGAGAGTCGTCTGCCGCAGTGCCCTCCGCATATCCGAACGTCCGCCGTCACTTCCAGTCGTCACCGGAAGGAAACAAAGAATTATCATTTTTCAACTTTTTTGACTTGAATATTTTTTATTTTATTATTCGATAGAGACGCGTTCAAAACTTCAGAATATGAAAACCGTTTTAAAATCGATCCACGCATTCTCGAGATTTTAAGCTCCAAAGTCTTGAAGCGAGAGTCCGCGTAGCTCAGTCGTTAGAGCGGTGGATATGTGCCCAGGCGACCCGGGTTCAGTCCCCGAGTGTCGAACGTTTTTTTCTTTATTAATTTTGAATTGTTTTACGATTTTATCTTGAAAATGATGGTTTAAAATGTTTTCCGTTTAAATTTTATCATAAAACAAAATAATATCGGGGTTTTTGTTCAGTACAAATAAAGAGCCTGGTTAGAAATACCTTTAATTTCCTGCTTTGTGACAGTCCTTTTTTTATCAGCAGCTATCTAAATTCAGACGCTCGTAGCATCGCCGGCATCAAAGTCATGCCGCCGAAGCACCCCTGTAATACGACCGCATTAGAGCTCGCCGGGTCGCTTTGCCGGCATCAAAGAAATGCCGCCATCTCAATGACTGTGTGCACACAACAATAGCGACTGCGGGTAGGAAATAACCGTTCTCCTAACAATATGCTTATGTTTTAATTATTATACATGACTTTAAACTGAGGGTTGTTTAATGTTTCTCCACCGAAGTGGATACAGGCATGCATGAACACATGCGTTTATTGACAAATGTTTTTTTTACAGATTATATACATGTTTGAATTGTACATTTACTTCTCTCTCTCTCTCTCTCTCTCTCTCTCTCTCTTTCTCTCTCTCACTCTCTCTCTCTCTCTCAGGTCATGAGCAGTGAATGTCTGAACTCCACCTCTACGATGACATGTGGTGATAATGAACTCTGTTCAAACTCAAAATTACAAAGAAAAAATACAAAACACCATCAGAGTAAACACGGATCTAAACAATTCGTTGAAACTTTTTTGCAGTTGTAGCCTTGCTTTTGCGTAGTTTTCTAACCTATATTGTATTCAAGGGTCAACCCAGAAAGATGTCGATATTAAATATAAAGTTTTATTTCAATAAGCAAAAAAAATTGCTAAGCCCAGCTAAGAGCTCTCTCTCTCTCTCTCTCTCTCTCTCTCTCTCTCTCTCTCTCTCTCTCTCTCTCTCTCTCTCTCTCTCTCTCTCTCTCTCTCTTGACATACTATTGAAAAAATGCATTCTAAACATAAGAATAATTTTAAATGTTAGTACATGTATAAATATGAAAAAAATATTTGTTTCTCTACCCGCGGTTAGCTATTTTATCTTTTTGTAATGCAGTTGCATCGTTGGAACCTGATTAACTGTTGTTGCGGCGGAATGTCTTTGATGCCGGCGAAGTGACCGAGGATCGAAATACGTCACAATACGGATTTTACAATGTTAGTTTGACTTTTAAATAGCGTTTTAGATATCCGGTATTGATTTTGCTCTATGTTTAAAGGTGTTAAGAAATGCTATCTCTATAGTCTTTTTTAAGGTGTATTCAAACGGAAGACCTCTTGTTGCTCGCAACGAGCGTCTAGTTATTTTTTTTTTTTTCTGTCACTGTTTCTCAAAAACGCTTCAGCCGATTTTAATAAAACTTTTAGATCTTATTCATGGCTAAATTTGTAAGAACTTTACACGATATTTTTTAGATCGTCACTTCCGGTCCCGAGCTATTAAAAATTTTATGTTTCTGCTTGTTCACGATTTTTCTCTAAAAGTATTTAAGATAGAACTTTCAAATGTTCAGGGATAGTAGAGAGTCGTCTGTCGCAGTGCCCTTCGCATATCCGAACGTACGCCGTTACTTCCGGTCGTCACCGGAAGGAAACAACAATAAGTCATTTTTCACATTTTTTGTTTTGAAATTTTTTAAAGTTTTTATTCGATAAAAACGCGTTCAAAACTTCAGAATATGAAATCCGTTTTAAAATCGATCCACGCATTGTCGAGATTTTAGGCTCCAAAGTCTTTAAGCGAGAGTCCGCGTAGCTCAGTCGTTAGAGTGTTGGACTTGTGCCCAGGCGACCCGGGTTCAGTCCCCGAGTGTCGAACGTTTTTTCTTTCTTAATTGTGGTTTGCTTTACGATTTTATCTTGAAAATGATGGTTTAAAATGTTTTCCGTTTGAATTTTATCATAAATCAAAATAATATCGGCGTTTTTTTCAGTACAAATATAGAGCCTAGTTAGAAATACCGTTAATTTCCTGCTTTGTGACAGTCTTTTTTTTTATCAGCAGCTATCTAAATTCAGACGCTCGTAGCATCGCTGGCATCAAAGTCATGCCGCCGAAGCACCCTTGTAATACGACCACATTACAGCTCGCCGGGTCGCTTTGCCGGCATCAAAGAAATGCCGCCATCTCAATGACTGTGTGCACACAACAATTAGCGACTGCGGGTAGGAAATAACCGTTCTCCTAACAATATGCTTATGTTTTAATTATTATACATGACTTTAAACTGAGGGTTGTTTAATGTTTGTCCACATACGTGGATACAGGCATGCATGTATACATGCGTTTATTGACAAATGTTTTTTTATTTACAGATTATATACATGTTTGAATTGTACATTTACTTCTCTCTCTCTCTCTCTCTCTCTCTCTCTCTCTCTCTCTCTCTCTCTCTCTCTCTCTCAGTCAAGTCATGAGCAGTGAATGTCTGAACTCCGCCTCTACGATGACCTGTGGTGATAACAAACTGTGTTCAAACTAAAAATTACAAAGAAAAAAATATAAAACACCATCAGAGTAAACACGGATCTAAACAATTCGTTGAAACTTTTCTGCAGTTGTAGCCTTCAATGTGCGTAGTTTCCTAACCTATATTGGATTCAAGGGTCAACCCAGAAAGATGTCAATACTAAATATAAAGTTGTATTCCAATAAGCAAAAAAAAATTGCTTAGCCTAGCTAAGAGCTCTCTCTCTCTCTCTCTCTCTCTCTCTCTCTCTCTCTCTCTCTCTCTCTCTCTCTCTCTCTCTCTGACATATTATTTAAAAAAATCATTCTAAACATAAGAATAATTTTAGATGTTAGTACATGTATAAATATGAAAATTATTTGTTTTTCGATTCGCAGTTAGCTATTTTATCTATTTGTAATGCAGTTGCATCGTTGAAACCTGATTCACTGTTTTTGCGGCGGAATGTCTTTGATGCCGGTAATCGAAATACGCCACAATACGGATTTTACAATATTTGTTTGACTTTTACATAGCGTCTTAGATATCCGGTATTGGTTTTGCTCTATGTTAAAGTGTTAAGAAATGGTAAAAAAGAACAACTTTCTCTATAGTCTTTTTTAAGGTGTATTCAAACGGAAGACCTTTTGTTGCTCGCAAAAAGCGTCTAGTTATTATTATTTTTTTTCTGTAACGTTTTCTCAAAAACGCTTAGGCCGATTTTCATGAAACTTTCAGATCTTACTTTATTCAAAATTTGTAAGAAAATTGTCGATCATTTTTTTGATCGTCACTTCCGGTCCCGAGATATTAAGGATTTTATGTTTTTGCTTGTGGCTCATTTTTCTAAAAAATAATAAAAGATGGAACTTTCAAATTTTCAGGGATGGTAGAGAATCGTCAGCCGCAGTGCCCTTCGCATATCCGAACGTCCGCCGTCACTTCCGGTCGTCACCGGAAGGAAGCAAAAATTAGTCATTTTTCAACTTTTTTGATTTGAATTTTTTTTATGTTTTAACTCGATAGAGACCCTTTCAAAACTTCAGAAAATGAAATCCGTTTTAAAATCGATCAACGCATTCTCGAGATTTCGGGCTCCAAAGTTCTGAAGCGAGAGTCCGCGTAGCTCAGTCGTTAGAGTGCTGGACTTATGCCCAGGCGACCCGGGTTCAGTCCCCGAGTGCCGAATGTTTTTTCTTCCTTAGTTGTGTTAAGAAATATGATTTTATATTTGAAACGATAGATTTTACTTATTTCCAATTTTATTTTATCAAAAACCACAATAATAGCGACTTTTTAAGTATAATTTAAGTATAATTATATGTCTATTGAAATTCATATAGAGGGTTTTAAATGGAATTTGATGAAGTGTTAAGAAATGATAGAAATGAACAACTATCCCTTTAGTCTACTTTATGGTGCATTCAAACGGAAGACCTCTTGTTGCTCGCAACGAGCGTCTAGTTATTATTTTTTTTTCTGTCACGTTTTCTCAAAAACGCTTCAGCCGATTTTAATGAAACTTTCAAATCTTATTCATGACTAAATTTGTAAGAAAATTAGGTTTTTGTGGTCGTCACTTCCGGTCCCGCGATATTAAAAATTTTATGTTTTTGCTTGTTCACGATTTTTCTTAAAAAGTATTTAAGATAGAACTTTCAAATTTTCAGGGATGATAGAGAGTTGTCTGCCGCAGTGCCCTTTGCATATCCGAACGTCCGCCGTCACTTCCGGTCGTCACCGGAAGGAAACAACAATAAGTCATTTTTCACATTTTTTGTTTTGAAATTTTTTAAAGTTTTTATTCGATAAAAACGCGTTCAAAACGTCAGAATATGAAATCCGTTTTAAAATCGATCCACGCATTCTCGAGATATTAGGCTTCAAAGTCTTTAAGCGAGAGTCCGTATAGCTCAGTCGTTAGAGTGGTGGACTTGTGCCCAGGCGACCCGGGTTCAGTCCCCGAGTGTCGAACGTTTTTTCTTTCTTAATTGTGGTTTGTTTTACGATTTTATCTTGAAAATGATGGCTTAAAATGTTTTCCGTTTTAATTTTATCATAAACCAAAATAATATCGGGGTTTTTATTTAGTAGAAATATAGAGCCCGGTTAGAAATACAGTTAATTTCCTGCTTTATGACAGTCTTTTTTTTTTATCAGCAGCTATCTAAGTTCAGACACTCGTAGCAACGCCGGCATCAAAGTCATGCCGCCGAAGCACCCCTGTAATACGACCGCATTAGAGCTCGCCGGGTCGCTTTGCCGGCATCAAAGAAATGCCGCCATCTCAATGACTGTCTTTTTTAAGGTGTATTCAAACGGAAGACATCTTGTTGCTCGCAACGAGCGTCTAGTTTATTGTTATTCTTCGGTTTCTTTTTCCTTATTATTAGGGTCTTCCGTCTTCAGCGGAAGACCCTTCTATTATTCTATTGTTTCTTTTTCACTTTTCTTATTATTATTATTAGGGTCTTCCGTCTTCAGCGGAAGACCCTTCTATTATTCTATTGTTTCTTTTTCACTTTTCTTATTAAGGTCTTCCGTTTCCAACGGAAGACCTTATAGTGATTGTAGTGTTTTTTCTTTCTTATTATTATTTTTTTTTTCCCCTTTTTTTGTCGGCAGAATTTCTCAGAGATGGCTGTATGGATTTCCCTGAAATTTTAAGGGATGATAGAGAATGATAATATCTCGAGGCGTTTTTTTCATTTTTTCAAAATTCATTTCCGTTCGTCCGTTTCCTGTCCCGCGTCAACAAACCTTGTTCCCTCAAGATCTCAGAATCGGCAAACACTTGAGCATCCAGACTTTCTTGGATGATAGACCTATATCTGTGGATGTGTTTAAACTATTTTGTTTTGTTCGTCGTAACTTCCGGTCGTCACCGGAAGTACTTCAAAAATTATTTTATTTATGTATTAAACTTATTTTACATAAAATGAATCTGATAGTATAAATCCTTACATGTGTCATCTAAGCGATGATATATAAACAAGAACATTCTACTTCCGGTGAGATATCTCAATTATCTCAAGTAACTTTTTTATAACAAATTTTGTTCCCACGAAATCTCAAAAACTTTAAGTGATGAAGACACGAAACTTTTATGGATGATAGACATTTGATTGAAGATGTGTTTAACTGGTTTTATTTTGTCGACCGTCACTTCCGGTCCACACCGGAAGAGTTCAAACAAATCAAGCTATTTATCAGTTTAACTGTTTTTCTTTGATAGTATTAGTTAGCTCGATGAACAATAATGTGCTATGGACAAGTACACAACAAATAATAAATTAATTTTTCATTGAGCACTTCCGTTTGTTCGTTTCCTGTCCCGAGACAAAAAAACTGATTTCGACGAGATTTCAAAAACGGTAACGACTTAAACAACCAAACTTTGTGGGATGATAGACCTATGTATGAACATGTATTTACTATATTTTGTTTTATCCGGCGTAACTTCCGGTCGTCACAGGAAGTACACCAAAATTTGATTATTTAATAATATTTGGGTTATTTAGCATGGAAGTTACATTTTAGCAACAGAAATACAAAAGTTCATCTACACATGGATAAATAAACGAAAAAATTATTATTATTATTATTATTTTTTTTTTTTTCTGTAACGTTTTCTCAAAAACGCTTCAGCCGATTTTCATGAAACTTTCAGATCTTACTCTAGACTAAATTTGTAAGAAAATCATCGATCATTTTTTTGATCGTCACTTCCGGTCCCGAGATATTAAGGATTTTATGTTTTTGCTTGTGGCTCATTTTTCTAAAAAATTATAAAAGATGGAACTTTCAAATTTTCAGGGATGGTAGAGAGTCGTCAGCCGCAGTGCCCTTCGCATATCCGAACGTCCGCCGTCACTTCCGGTCGTCACCGGAAGGAAACAAAAAATTATTATTTTTCAACTTTTTTTACTTGAATTTTTTTTATTTCATTATTCGATAGAGACGCGTTCAAAACTTCAGAATATGAAATCCGTTTTAAAATCGATCCACGCATTCTCGAGATTTTAAGCTCCAAAGTCTTGAAGCGAGAGTCCGCGTAGCTCAGTCGTTAGAGCGGTGGACTTGTGCCCAGGCGACCCGGGTTCAGTTCCCGAGTGTCGAACGTTTTTTTCTTTCTTAATTGTGGTTTGTTTTACGATTTTATCTTGAAAATGATGGTTTAAAATGTTTTCCGTTTAAATATTATCATAAATTTAAATAATATCGGGGTTTTTTTTTAGTACAAATATAGAGCCCGGTTAGAAATAACGTTAATTTCCTGCTTTGTGACAGTCTTTTTTTTATCAGCAGCTATCTAAATTCAGATGCTCGTAGCATCGCCGGCATCAAAGTCATGCCGCCGAAGAACCCATGTAATACGACCGCATTACAGCTCGCCGGGTCGCTTTGCCGGCATCAAAGAAATGCCGCCATCTCAATGTCTGTGCGCACACAACAATTAGCGACTGCGGGTAGGAAATAACCCGTTCTCCTAACAATATGCTTATGTTTCAATTATTATACATGACTTTAAACTGAGGGTTGTTAAATATTTCTCCACATACGTAAATACAGGCATGCATGTATACATGCGTTTATCGACAAATGTTTTTGGACAGATTATATACATGTGAAGCAGGCAGCTATTTCTCATTTGTATTTTTGTATCTATTTGTATTATACTGTGTTAGAGTTATTGCCCTTTGATATATTGATTTTTGATAATGTGATCTATGTTTCTAATAAATACCAATCAGCGTCATAATCATTTTTATACTATTATACATATTCATTGTAAATTAGTTGTTGTGTATAGGATTTTTATGGGGTTAGGTCTAGATAGTTTGTTTATTTTTGATTTCCTATTTTTAAATACTACAAATTATTCTAGGCCGGCACATATATAGGGACAGTGTCGATAGCGTCTGAAAAACGACTGTTTGGGGTTAAACTAAAACAGGTACGGCAAGCTTGAAAGTGCTGACATCCCTGCTCTTTCTAATCTTCATGTAATTTAACCTACGGTACAGAGTGTGCGGACATCTGTATCGCATCAACAGATGTGTGTGGTCATCCCTGCTTGTATTGGTGGTGGTTGCGGCGGAGCAGTGAATGTCTGAACTCCGACTCTACAATGACATGTGGTGATAATGAACTGTATTCAAACTCAAAATTATAAAGAAAAAATACAAAACACCATCAGCGTAAACACGGATCTAAACAATTCGTTGAAACTTTTCTGCAGTTGTAGCCTTCCATGTGCGTAGTTCTCTAACCTATATTGGATTCAAGGGACAACCCAGAAAGATGTCAATAATAAATATAAAGTTGTATTCCAATAATTGCTTAGCCTAGCTAAGAGCTCTCTCTCTCTCTCTCTCTCTCTCTCTCTCTCTCTCTCTCTCTCTCTCTCTCTCTCTCTCTGACATATTATTGAAAAAAGTCATTCTAAACATAAGAATAATTTTAAATGTTAGTACACTGTTGTTGCGACGGAATGTCTTTGATGCCGGCGAAGTGACCGATGATCGAAATACGCCACAATACGGATTTTACAATATTTGTTTGACTTTTACATAGCGTCTTAGATATCCGGTATTGGTTTTGCTCTATGTTAAAGTGTTAAGAAATGGTAGAAAAGAACAACTATCTCTATAGTCTTTTTTAAGGTTTATTCAAACGGAAGACCTTTTGTTGCTCGCAACAAGCGTCTAGTTGTTATTATTATTATTATTCTTTTTTTTTCTTACCGATTTTGTGCAGACGATTTCTCGGAGATGGCTCGATCGATTTCATTCAAATTTTCAGGATTAACGCAGTTTTGTCTGAAGTTGATTGTTTTTTATCCATTTTTGAAACTACACTTCCGGTCGGAAGTTATCGTCCGTTTACGATTTAAAAAAGTCAATTTTGTCTGTCAGGTTTCTCAAAAACGAGTAAAGATAAAGGGCTGAAATTTTCAGAGATGATAGATCTATCTATTTTCTGGTGCACCTCGGTCAAGAGAATGCCAGCCGTCACTTCCGGTCGTCACCGTAAGCAAATTTGAAAAAATTTAATTTTTCGACTTTTTTATTTTTTAATATTTTTCTTTGAATTTTTTATAGGTGATAGTGACCCTTTTTCTTATTCAGAATATGTAATTGGTTTTAAAATCGATCAACGCATTCTCGAGATATTAAGCGTCAAAGTCCTGAAGCGAGAGCCCGAGTAGCTCAGTCGTTATGGTCGTGGACATTGCCCAGGCGACCCGGGTTCAAGCCCCGAGTGCCGCAAAATTTTTTTTCGTTTTTTTTTTCGTAGACTTACAATTTTATCTTTAAAACGATGAGTTTTATCTCATTTATTCAAAAATCGGACGGAAGACCCACTCGTTGCTCGCAACGAGAACGATCTAGTTATTATTATTATTATTAGGGTCTTCCGTCTTCAGCGGAAGACCCTTCTATTATTCTATTGTTTCTTTTTCACTTTTCTTATTGTTATTATTATTATTAGGGTTTTCCGTTTTCAACGGAAAACCCTACTGTTATTCTACTGTTTCTTATTATTAGGGTCTTCCGTTTCCAACGGAAGACCCTTTTGTTATTCTTCGGTTTCTTTTTAAGGTCTTCCGTTTCCAACGGAAGACCTTACTGTTTTTCTACTGTTTCTCATTCTTCTATATTATTATTATTATTCTTCTTGGTAGACACCCTTAATTTCTCGGCCATTTCTTTATCGATTTTGATGATTTTTACAGGGATGATGTCTTAGGTGAATGTCTCTTTGCATCCCACTTTCTGTCTGAAAATTCACTTCCGCTTTTGAATTATCTCCCTTTTTCGTGTTTTTTGGATCATGATTTTGTCCACGCGTGTTCTCAAAAACCGTTATAGTTAGAGACTTGAAATTTTTATGCAAGATAGAGTGGTTATGGTAGATTTGCATGCTTGTTTTAGATTTCACCAGAAGGCATTGTGCTTGAAGCTCGCCTGGACCTGAAAATGTTGATGTTAACTTTTTTTGACAATTTTGGGGAAATTTGAGACTTGATCACGAATATCTTTTTTGTAATAAATATTTTGTTATCATATATAGAACAATAAAAGTTTATATATACAAGAGCTTTCATCTGACACCAAGAAAAAGGGGCTGGCCCCTCATATTAGGGGCCCAGAAGGGTCTAAAGTCAATTATCTGTATCTTTTTAATAAGAAATATTTTATAATGTGTTATAGAAGCAAAATTGTTTATCTTCTCGTTAGTTATCTATACATGATTAAAAATTGCTGATATGTTACATAATTAGGGGTTTTAAGGGGCTAGAAGTCCAATATTTTGATCATTTATATCTTAAAAAGGAGAAATATTTTGAAAAGCATCATATAAGAAAAGATGCTCAGAACAATGTTTGTAATGATATGTAACAACCAAAAATTCGTAAAATGGCCCCTATAAGGAGATAAGGGGTCGGCCCCTAAAACAATCTTTTTCAAATATCTCAAGAACGGTAACGAATTTCTTATCACTTAATGAACAAAATGTGTTTAGATTAAAAATACCTTTTAACTGACACCAAGAAAAAGGGGCTGGCCCCTCAAATTAGGGGCCCAGAAGGGTCTAAAGTCAATTATCTGTATCTCTTTAATAAGAAATATTTTGTAATGTTTTATAGAAGCAAAATTGTTTATCTTCTCGTTAGTTATCTATACATGATTAAAAATTGCTGATATGTTACATAATTAGGGGTTTTAAGGGGCTAGAAGTCCAATATTGTGTTCATTTATATCTTAAAAAGGAGAAATATTTTGAAAAGCATCATAGAAGAAAAGATGCTCAGAATAATGTTTGTAACGATATGTAACAAACAGAAATTTGTAAAATGGTCCCTATAAGGAGAAAAGGGGTCGGCCCCTAAAACAATCTTTTTCAAATATCTCAAGAACGGTAACGAATTTCTTAACACTTAATGAACAACATGTCTTTAGATTAAAAATACCTTTCAACTGACACCAAGAAAAAGGGGCTGGCCCCTCAAATTAGGGGCCAAGAAGGGTCTAAAGTCAATTATCTGTATCTCTTTAATAAGAAATATTTTGTAATGTGTTATAGAAGCAAAATTGTTTATCTTTTTGTTATTTATCTATACATGGTTAAAAATTGTTGATATGATACATAATTAGGGGTTTTAAGGGGCTTGAAGTCCAATATTTTGATCATTTATATCTTAAAAAGGAGAAATAATTTGAAAAGCATTATATAAGAAAAGATGCTCAGAATAATGTTCGTAATGATATGTATTAACCAAAGTTTCGTTAAATGGCCCCTATAAGGAGATAAGGGGTCGGCCCCTAAAACAATCTTTTTCAAATATCTCAAGAAATTTAACGAATTTCTAAACACTTAATGAACAAAATGTGTTTAGATTAAAAATAACTTTCATTTCATATCAAGAAAAAGGGGCAGGCCCCTCAAATTAGGGGCCAAAGGATTTTAAAGGGCAAGAAGTACAATTCTTAGATCTTTATATCTTTAAAAGGACAAATATTTTGAGAAGCATTATAGAAGAGACGATACTAGGAATGATGTACTCAACAATATTTCACCAACAAAATTCGTTAAAAAGCCCCTATAAGGAGATAGGGGTCGGCCCCTAAAAAACCCCAAAATATCTCAAAAACGGTAACGAATTTCTAATCTCTTGTTAAACAAAATGTTATTGATATTGAAATACCTTAATTTCTTTTAATATCAAGAAAAAAAGGGATGATCCTTTAAATTAGGGGCCAAGAGATATCTAAATGTTTCCAATGAAAGTTCTTAAACATGAATCTGAAAGAAAAAAGCTTCTGGCCTTTTCAATGAAATATCACTTTTTTCTATTTCTTTATCATGTTTACCTTATAAATAGCAAACGCTAGATCATTCATGTATCTCAACTATAAAACCGGACGGAAGACCTCCTCGTTGCTCGCAACGAGATCGTGTCTAGTTATTATTATTATACTTTTTCTTTTTTTTCTGACTCCTTTTCGGCTTCATAACTCAAAAAGTTTTCAATCAATTTCAATGAAACTTTCAGCGATTGTTGCAAGTCAGCGTCCCTTAAAGATGTTAAAGTTTCAAGGACAACGTCACTTCCGTTTTGACGTTACGTCATTTTTAAAATTTTAAAAAAGTCATTTTGTCCGGGGCATTTCTCAAAAACGCTTTAAGAGAGAAGCTTGAAATTTTCCGTGGTTATGAATTTGTCAATTTACCTGTGCAATAAGGCTGGAAATGGAAATCCGTAACTTCCGGTCGAAACCGGAAGTGAATCAAATTTTTTGAAAATTTGAATTTTTTAATCAAATTAAAAATGTAAATGTGTTTTGTAGAGCTTATAGAGCTGAATCTAACACAAAAAGCCGTTTTAAAATCAGACAATGCATTACAGAGATATTGGGGTTTAAAAATTGTTTTTTCCGGAAATTTTGATTCCGCATTCTGGGTTAAGAAAATAGTATTAAGTTCAAAGTTAAATTAACTCGTACCTAAAATAATTCGAAATTTGTTAAGTCGTACTTTAACACATTCGGATTTTTTTTGTCAAGTCGTTCTTGAAATCGGTAAGGTTTTTGTTAAGTCGTACTTACAATCATTCGGATTTTGTTAAGTCGTACCAAGAATAATTCGATTTTTTTTTAATTTTTTAAAAGTTACTTTTGTTATTCGTTTGACAACTCTGCTTCTTACAGGAACTCCGAGCTTGACTTTCGACATTAACGGAAGACTCACTCGTTGCTTTGCAACGAGCTTGCTCTAGTTATTTTTTTTTTTTTCCCGCAAATTTTGTGCAGCCCATTTCTCGAAGATTTTTTGACTGATTGCTATGAAACTTTCAGGGTTTGTAGATAATGTTAAGGTCTAAAAACGGTTTTTTCAAATTTTTAAAATTTACTTCCGGTTATGAGTTATTGCCCTTTAATTGAAAATTGGGGGGTCTTTTGTCCAGAGTTGATCTCGGGAACTACACATGATAGTTGCATGAAAATTGGCGAAATTGTAGCCAACGTGTTGAAATTGTGCTAGCATGGAAGTTATGCAAATTTCTTTTTTAGTTTTTGAGCTATATATCGCCAAAGTTTAAGGTTTTTTCGGGGCTGAAATTTTGTTGCTTTTTGTATTATAACTTTTAAACTAAAAATATTTTGTTAAAACATATAGAAGGAAAGTTGTTAAGAATAATGAGGGCTTTCAGATGAAATAAAGAAAAAAGGGCTGGCCCCTATAATTAGGGGTCAGGAGTTCATACACGTCTTTTTCTGGTGGCTAAAAATGTTTATCATTTTATGAAAAAAAAGAATTAGATTACTTTTAATAAATTAAATTTCGTCATTTGGTATGAAATTAGGCAAGCTATGTGCTATATTTATTTGTAATTTCATAAAACAAATATGCGAGAATCGTACATGAACGAGTTAATTGTTTACATAGACACACAAGCGAACAATGCCGTTTTAGGGTGTAGCATTTATTGTTATTGTTGTGATTAAATTTCACGGTTTTATTCTGTTTATCTATATCATTTATAAATGCAGTGAACATATATAACTACTTATTTAAACATGCTACAGTGTATGTGTCCGCGCAGAGCAAATTTCTGTCGGGGCCTCCCTGTCTGTAACCCCAAACATAAACAGTAACGAACGGCATTGTGGGAAAGACAGAGCCATGGAGGCCGAAACGCAGAAGAGAAGTTGTGTATTTTTTCGCCGTACATGTTGTACGTTCTTGTACGTTTACATGCACTTTCAATCCACAGTGAAGCACATTAACATGCACAGGGAACACTACTTCGTATTTGTATAAGGAGGGATATATTCTTCAGACTTGTATGAATCGTTTACGAGGAAATTCTAACAGTCACAGTACTGTCGGCAGATGTTTACGTTTCCACTGATCAACTGTTGATAAACTGATGAAGAGTTACGAGTAATAAAGGAGAAAAGTTGGACATTTAAAAGTGTTATTAATGTGGATGTTACTGATAAAGGTAAGTCTTTTTACTCATTTTCAAGTTCTTTGTCTTTAGTGGTTAAAATGTCGGCATGTTAACTGGTTAACATTTAGCCTGGATGTAAGTACGTGCACACTGTCACTGATATAAGTTATTTTTTAGTCCAGACAATATCTATAAATCTTTTGAACAGAATTGACTCCCAAATGTTTTACCTTGAAAAATTTTCAACTTAAAATTCAAAGCAGGGTCTAATAAGAAACATATATTCTTGTGAGGAAGACTTTTTAAGTCCAAATGTAAACATGATATCAAGTAAATAAAATTGTATACTTCAGAGTTAAAACATGACTTTAATATTTTGATGATGCCGATCATTGTATCATTAGAGAGGTTTAGCAGACCAACAGGTATCCGGTACATGTACTTGTACATGTACATGTATGTTACAAGTTAGAACTATGGGTTCCACCTTACCAGTTAACATAATATTTCTTGTTTAGCAGTTATGATGTATACTTTCATTGTCCTTGTTAATGTTTTAAATGTAAATTTTATATAATCTTTTTTCAATCTGACAACTGGCAGTAGGCCTACTGGCGTGCGAGCAGTTCTCGCTGAGGACCATTTCTTGCCAGTGCATTGTTTCATCATTTTTCGTATATAATTTTAAGTGTTGATAAAGTGACGTAACAATGCACTGGTAAGAAATGGTTCTTGGTGAGAACTGGTCGCACTATTAATTACAGACAAAAACTGAAGGTAGCGAGTGTTATTTTTTATTGAACACCATTGTTTAAAAATATTCTTTATATATGTGACGGTCTAACCGGTTTGAATACTGGCACCAGATAGCTTAGTTGGTAGAGCACCTGACTAGAGATTCAGGGGGCCAAGGTTCAAATCCTGATTCGGTCTTTCATTATTTCTCCCATCACATACAATATTGGTGCTGTGACCAACCCCTGAAACTGACATGTTAACTCCTGCCAGGGGAAGAGCCAGGTGTGATCTTCGAGGGTGAAGAGGGGAGAATGTGACGGTCAGACTGGTTTGAATACCGGCGACAAATAAATGTAGCTCAGTTGGTAGAGCACTTGACTAGAGATTCAGGGGGCGAGGTTCGAATCCCAGTCTGCTCCGTCATTATTTCTCCCATCTTGTACATATATATATTCAGATATATAACAGATGATTAAGAGTCATCACATGTTTTGCAAGATGCAATAAGTGTATTAAAACCTTTATTTTACAACACAATACATATAAATGACAATTTATGTTTCATGAAATTATTTGGTGTGGTTTTCTTGACAGCCTTGCAATCAAGCTACGTTATGCATAAACAATTTAGCCGCTCCTAAACCACAAACTTTCTTATTAGTGGATTCAGCTTAGCAGACAAATAATATATGCACAAAAAAAAACAACACTGAACTTATCAAAGAATGAAAAATTCATATCGAGTTACATGTATTTTCAAATGTTGGAGTTGGGTCGGTTGGAGTTTTGGGTTTTTTTTAAAATGTATACTTGTGACAAAACATATATGTGGTACATGAAGCTGTACGTAGCTTTACGAAGAAAATTTGGGTTAGACCATATATATTCACCACGCAAGTAAACGATATTTACGAAAAACTTGCAATTTATGGCGCACGAAATATATGCTAGTTTTAAACAGATTGACATACATGTATCATACCACATTCTGTAAAAATAATCTATTAAAAATTCTTCATTTAGTTTACTTATACATGTTTTATCCTTATTACACATAGTATTGTTTTTAAAATGTTATTTTTAAGAAAAGAAGAAAAAAACCTCACTAAATGTATTTGCCAAAAAACAATAACGCTGTTCGGATGGGTAATATTCCTTTGTAGTTTACGAATTGAAATATAGACTGTTGTACTACAAGTAATAAACTCGCTCTCTCTCTCTCTCTCTCTCTCTCTCTCTCTCTCTCTCTCTCAATTTGATATGTGTCTATACCTTGGTCTTCGGATTCTAGGCAAAAAAATATTGGGGCGAGCGAGCGATTTGTTATTTTAAAAATTAAAAAACTGAAAGTTGAAAATTTTGGGGCGACATGAAAAAATAGAGGCGAGCGATTACATTTTATTTTAAAATGTGATTTTTTTCGTTTAAAATACATGTGAAAAGCAGTAAAATTTTGGTGACTGTATACGCCATTGTATCAAACCCCTCTTGATCACTGATTCTATCCACACATACTGGAATTATTTACTTGTAAACCATGCTAACAATCTATCGGGAAATTTTTTTGTATGATCAATGTAAAGAAAAAGCACAATCATGACTAGTAAAAAAAATAATAGAACTAAAAATGGAGCGGGAAACGGAACGAAAATTTTCGGATGCGGGATTTATTTTTTAATATTATTTTTTGGAAAGCCCTTAGGCACGTGCCCGCGGATCCGGCGACCAAGAAATCAAATTGGTGTGGCCTTATAACTTGATATGCAAATTTTTGATCTTGTACTGCCTAAATGTTATTGTCATGTATTGGGATATGTCATACTTATTACACTGCATGGTCAGTGTATTTTTTCCAGAAATACTATGCATTATGTTAATGTAAACAAAGCTATTACTAGTACATGTATGTTAACACAGCTAATCATTTTTTTTTTATTTCAGCTCAAAATAGACTTATGTTACCACATGGCACCCCATGGCTTTTACCTGTTGATTCTTGTGGTTTCAGCTCTTGAGGTTAACCTGTCACCTGTACCCACATGAATATTCCTTGTGTTCTACAGACTATTTACCGGTAATTCAAATTAAATCGGATAATGCATAAACAATAATGGAACTTTAAGAAAGCATCATGCCTTGTTGTGGTTTGTGTTTGATAAGAAATTATGAAAAACAAAATTAAGGCTGTTTAAAGAAATTCATAATTGTTGTGAAAATTTGTTTTTCAATAAAAGTATGCAGTTATGTTTCCTTTATTTTTTATTTTATAAAGATATTTTGATGTGTTTACATAATTGAAAAATCACCCCCACCCCACCCCCCACCCCTCTATCCAATTGTCTCCATTAAGATTACATGTAGGATATGTAAATGTATATTTGACTTTGAAATAACATCTGCTATGATAATAACTTTTGAAATGAACAAGAAACAACCTATTTCTCCCCTTCTAAGGTATAAGTGCATAAAAAAGTAGAAAAACATGTCAAATTTGAACATTTTTCATGGTAATCAACTCCGTCTCCAGCTACCTGGGTGTGTTTGAATTTAATTTTAATTTAAGGCAGATGTCTAACTTGTAGGTTTTACTGTTTTAGCATGGTTAGAAGGAGACTAGAAATCAGAGTAGATTAGATATTCACTAAATATGATTGTTAGCTTACTTTTTTTCATGAAAACAAGAAATCACATGCAGGACAGCATGTCTATTCGTTAATTAAAATGGTACAAATCATACAATAAACAAACAAAAAAATCAATTTTTAAAAATCATTGATGATTGTTTTCAAATATGTGTGAGAAATGACTCAAGGAAATTGCCACAAGTTTCATAAAATTAGGTAAAACATTTCAAACCATGACTTTTTATGAAAATCAAAAGATGGGGGGGGGGGGGGGGTTATACATGTAAGGGCATTTCTAAGTGATGTGAAGCTTTTATCATGATAATATCATGTAGATGTATGTTGTATTGAATAAGGTTTCTTATTAAAGGTGGTTGAACAACAATTGACCTTTAAAAAGTCAGGTAAAGATGTTTTACTATGGAGAACTCTATAAATCTGTGTTTACTAAAGGAAATTTGAAATGATGGGTTCATTTAAATGGCCATATTTTTATTAAACCTCAATGGAATTGGCAATATGTGGTATACTTTTTCTCAGAATTGCATTAGCTTTCTTATTCTAAGACAAACCGTCTTTTCATAAAATGTTAGTGTACTAAGTTAAAGGTACAAGGGACAGTTTCACATAAAGTACCGTCAATATTTTTGTGAAATTGAGAGTTGCTGTACTTGAAGGCTTATGAGTGTTGCTAAGATTCATGAAATGAATTTTGATGATTATCATTAGTTAGAGAGATGTCTCTTGTTAAAATTGGTAAGCAATATTAAGGCCCCTAATATTAAGTACATGAGAAGAAGTAATAAATTGTGAAACTTGCGGCTATAACTGTTGTGTTGACTACACAGTGAAATTGAAGTTAACAAACGGGAGGTTATATAACACGAAATGTAGGTGGATGGGACATTACAACCTATTTACTGGGTATGAGGACAATAGCAAGTTTATTGTCCCCCAAGACAGCAACTATTTTACGAGGCAAAGCCAAGGGAAAAAGTTGCTGTGGAGGGGACAATAAACCTGCTATTGTCTGAATAGTCAGTAAACTTTATATGTCAGCGATGCAGAATTTCTTGATGATAAACAAATTAAAGTTATCGAACTTTGTATTTAATGCGGCGATCTGATTAGGTCAGAGGTGTTCCGAGTTTAAAAAGGAGGGAAATCGAATTCTGCCAATGAATGGTTTTGATGGCTATTCACCATGGGCAGAAAGCATGGATACTACCGGGTATTTCAAATTAGATAAAAATAAGCATGTTTATGGGGGCGCCTTCTAGTGATCAGTTTGTCCGTTTGTCCATCTGAGATTGCTTGACCGGAGCATAGCTTCTCTCCCCTTCGCCCAATCTGGCTCATACCTCATCCACAGGGTTCCTTTGGGTAAAGGATATGCAGTGACCTTGAACCATGTTTTTAGGTATAAGGTTAAGGTCATAGCAGAATTATATATAAAATACTTGACTGGAGCATATCTTCTCTCCCTTTGGTCCAATCTGGCTAATACTCACAGAGTGTCTCTATCATGTCTATGGTTAAACAATGTGCAGTGACCTTGAATGAAATTTGTTGGTAAAGGGTGAAGATCATATCTTATCATAAAAAAATACTTTTTCCAAAGCATTTATACTTTCCACTTAGCCCAATTTGGCTCAGACTTCACATAAGCAGAGCTTTTGAGTTAAGGGTGTGTAGTGACCTTGAACCTATTTTCAAGGTAAACTGTGAAGGTCATAGCAGAATTATATTTTAAAAATCCTTGTCCGGAGTATACCTTCTCTCCCTTTGCTCCAATCAGGCGCATACTTCACCCACATGCTACCTTTTATCAAAGGATATGCAATGACCTCGAATGATATTTGTAGATCAAGTGTCAAGGTCATATCGGATTCCACAAAAATCCATATTTTAAGAGCATATATATACTCTCCTTTTAGCCCCTATTTGGCTAATACTTTACCTAAACAGAGCTTATTGGTTAATGGTGTGCAGTGACCTTGAACCAAGTCAATGTGAAGGTCATAGCAGATCTCTTTAAGATTAGTTTTAGACCGTAGATTATTTCCCAGATATGCTTAATCTTGGTCAGATTGAACAAAAATGCCTGTATGTTAAGGGGAATGAGATTGAATTAGAAATTCTATGCCAGCTGGAAATATTTCTAATTTATAGGTCAAGGTCAAAGCAAAATTCTCTGAAATAATATAAGCGGGGCCCTTTGAAATGTTCACAATCTCAGTGTTGTCTGGTTCATAGTAATTTTACATAGAAAATATTCACAGAGGTATAAAAAAGTAAACTATACATCGATGTTTCTGACAATTGATGATGCAACAAGCACACAGTGCGAAAGGTCAACCCTTTGAAAAGCAGTGTAGAGGAAAAGTTGCTCAAAATGTTTTAAACAAATTTTTTTGTTGGTGGCCTTGTTAAGGAGTTTAAGGGTTCAGCCCCTAAAACACAGTGTTTCAGATATAACTTGAACGGTCAACTATTCTTGAACACTTGTTAAAAAATATGTTTAAATTAACGAGACCTTTTATTTGATATCAAAAATACGACTGGCCTCTAAAATTAGGGGCCAGGAAGGCTCAAAAGCTTTTCATAACTATTTCTGGAGCAATAGTTTGTCATTATTCATAAACGCTAAAACAGTTCATCAAGCTCAATAAAAACTGAAATCCATATAAATTTCGGACGATTGAATGCGGGATATAAGCGTTAAAAAATTGATTTTTAAGGAAATTTTAATTTTGCATTCTGGGTTAAGAAAATGGATGTTAGTTCAAGTTAAAGTTAACTTGTACCTAAAATGAAGTCAAATTTGTTAAGTCGTACTTAAACACATTCGGATTTTTTGTTAAGTCGTTCTTGAAATGGTTATGGTTTTTTCGTTAATTCGTACTTAAAACAATTCGGATTTTGTTAAGTCGTACCAAAAATCATTCGATTTTTTTATCTTTTGTACTTAAGTTACTTTTGTTAATAGTTTAAAAACTCTGTTGCTTATAGGTATTTCTAGCGTTACTTTCGACATCAACGGAAAACCCACTCGTTGCTTTGCAACGAGCTTTGCTCTAGTTATTATTATTAGGGTTTTCCGTTTTCAACGGAAAACCCTACTGTTATTCTACTGTTTCTTATTATTATTTTTTTTTTTTTCCCGCAAATTTTGTGCAGCCCATTTCTCGAAGATTTTTTGACTGATTGCTATGAAATTTTCAGGGTTTGTAGATAATGTTAAGGTCTAAAAACGGTTTTTTCAAATTTTTAAAATTTACTTCCGGTTATGAGTTATTGCCCTTTAATTGAAAATTGGGGGGTCTTTTGTCCAGAGTTGATCTCGGGAACTACACATGATAGTTGCATGAAATTTGGCGAAATTGTAGCCAACGTGTTGAAATTTTGCTAGCTTGGAAGTTATGCAAATTTCTTTTTTAGTTTTTGAGCTATATATCGCCAAAGTTTAAGGTTTTTTCGGGGCTGAAATTTTGTTGCTTTTTGTATTATAACTTTTAAACTAAAAATATTTTGTTAAAACATATAGAAGAAAAGTTGTTTAGAATAACGAGGGCTTTCAGATGAAATAAAGAAAAAAGGGCTGGCCCCTATAATTAGGGGTCAGCAGTTCATACACGTCTTTTTCTGATGGCTAAAAATGTTTATCATTTTCTGAAAAAAAAAGAATTAGATTACTTTTAATAAATTAAATTTCGTCATTTGGTATGAAATTAGGCAAGCTATGTGCTATATTTATTTGTAATTTCATAAAACAAATATGCGAGAATCGTACATGAACGAGTTAATTGTTTACATAGACACACAAGCGAATAATGCCGTTTTAGGGTGTAGCATTTATTGTTATTGTTGTGATTAAATTTTACGGTTTTATTCTGTTTATCTATATCATTTATAAATGCAATGAACATATATAACTACTTATTTAAACATGCTACAGTGTATGTGTTTCTGTCGGGGCCTCCCTGTCTGTAACCCCAAACATAAACAGTAACGAATGGCATTGTGGGAAAGACAGAGCCATGGAGGCCGAAACGCAGAAGAGAAGTTGTGTATTTTTTCGCCGTACATGTTGTACGTTCACATGCACTTTCAATCCACAGTGAAGCACATTAACATGCACAGGGAACACTACTTCGTATTTGTATAAGGAGGGATATATTCTTTACACTTGTATGAATCGTTTACGAGGAAATTCTGACAGTCACAGTACTGTCGGCAGATGTTTACGTTTCCACTGATCAACTGTTGATAAGCTGATGAAGAGTTACGAGTAATAAAGGAGAAAAGTTGGACATTTAAAAGTGTTATTAATGTGGATGTTACTGAAAAAGGTAAGTCTTTTTACTCATTTTTAAGTTCTTTGTCTTTAGTGGTTAAAATGTCGGCATGTTAACTGGTTAACATTTAGCCTGGATGTAAGTACGTGCACACTGTCACTGATATATATGTTATTTTTTTAGTCCAGACAATATCTATAAATCTTTTTAACAGAATTGACTCCCAAATGTTTTACCTTGAAAAATTTTCAACTTAAAATTCAAAGCAGGGTCTAATTAGAAACATATATTCTTGTGAGGAAGACTTTTTAACTCCAAATGTAAACATGATATCAAGTAAATAAAATTGTATACTTCAGAGTTAAAACATGACTTTAATATTTTGATGATGCCGATCATTGTATCATTAGAGAGGTTTAGCAGACCAACGGGTATCCGGTACATGTACTTTTACATGTACATGTATGTTACAAGTTAAAACTATGCTTTCCACCTTACCAGTTAACATAATTTTTCTTGTTTAGCAGTTATGATGTATACTTTCATTGTCCTTGTTAATGTTTTAAATGTAAATTTTATATAATTTTTTTTCAATCTGACAACTGGCAGTAGGCCTACTGGCGTGCGAGCAGTTCTCGCTGAGGACCATTTCTTGCCAGTGCATTGTTTCATCATTTTTCGTATATAATTTTAAGTGTTGATAAAGTGACGTAACAATGCACTGGTAAGAAATGGTACTTGGTGAGAACTGGTCGCACGATTAATTACAGACAAAAACTGAAGGTAGCGAGTGTTATTTTTTATTGAACACCATTGTTTAAAAAAATTCTTTATATATGTGATGGTCTAACCGGTTTGAATACTGGCACCAGATAGCTTAGTTGGTAGAGCACCTGACTAGAGATTCAGGGGGCCAAGGTTCAAATCCTGATTTGGTCTTTTATTATTTCTCCCATCACATACAATATTGGTGCTGTACCAACCCCTGGAACTGACATGTTAACTCCTGCCAGGGGAAGAGCCAGGGGTGATCTTCGAGGGTGAAGAGGGTAGAATGTGACGGTCAGACTGGTTTGAATACTGGCGACATATAAATGTAGCTCAGTTGGTAGAGCACTTGACTAGAGATTCAGGGGGCCAGGTTCGAATCCCAGTCTGCTCCGTCATTATTTCTCCCATCTTGTACATATATATATTCAGATATATAACAGATGATTAAGAGTCATCACATGTTTTGCAAGATGCAATAAGTGTATTAAAACCTTTATTTTACAACACAATACATTTAAATGACAATTTATGTTTCATGAAATTATTTGGTGTGGTTTTCTTGACAGCCTCGCAATCAAGCTACGTTATGCATAAACAATTTACCCGCTCCTAAACCACAAACTTTCTTATTAGTGGATTCAGCTTACCGCTGATTGGCTGCTGTTGCAGCAGACAAATAATATATGCACAAAAAAAAAAACAACACTGAACTTATCAAAGAATGAAAAATTCATATCGAGTTACATGTATTTTCAAATGTTGGAGTTGGGTCGGTTGGAGTTTTGTTTTTTTTTTTAAAAATGTATACTTGTGACAAAACATATATGTGGTACATGAAGCTGTATGTAGCTTTACGAAGAAAATTTGGGTTAGACCATATATAGTCACCACGCAAGTAAACGATATTTACGAAAAACTTGCAATTTATGGCGCACGAAATATATGCTAGTTTTAAACAGATTGACATACATGTATCATACCACATTCTGTAAAAATAATCTATTAAAAATTCTTCATTAAGTTTACTTAATCATGTTTTATTTTTATTACACATAGTATTGTTTTTAAAATGTAATTTTTAAGAAAAGAAAAAAAAAACCTCACTAAATGAATTTGCCAAAAAACAATAACGCTGTTCGGATGGGTAATATTCCTTTGTAGTTTACGAATTGAAATATAGACTGTTGTACTACAAGTAATAAACTCGCTCGCTCTCTCTCTCTCTCTCTCTCTCAATTTGATATGTGTCTATACCTTGGTCTTCGGATTCTAGGCAAAAAAAATATTTGGGCGAGCGAGCGATTTGTTAATTTAAAAATTAAAAAACTGAAAGTTGAAAATGTTGGGGCGACATGAAAAAATAGAGGCGAGCGATTACATTTTATTTTAAAATGTGATTTTTTTCGTTTAAAATACATGTAAAAAAGCAGTAAAATTTTGGTGACTGTATACGCCATTGTATCAGACCCCTCTTGATCACTGATTCTATCCACACATACTGGAATTATTTACTTGTAAACCGTGCTGACAATCTATTGGGAAATTTTTTTGTATGATCAATGTAAAGAAAAAGCACAATCATGACTAGTTAAAAAAATAATAGAACCAAAACTGGAGCGGGAAACGGAACGAAAATTTTCGGATGCAGGATTTATTTTTTAATATTATTTTTTGGAAAGCCCTTAGGCATGTGCGCGCGGATCCGGCGACCAAGAAATCAAATTGGTGTGGCCTTATAACTTGATATGCAAATTTTTGATCTTGTACTGCCTAAATGTTATTTTCATGTATTGGGATATGTCATACTTATTACACTGCATGGTCAGTGTATTTTTTCCAGAAATACTATGCATTATGTTAATGTAAACACAGCTATTACTAGTACATGTATGTTAACACAGCTAATCATTTTTTTTTTATTTCAGCTCAAAATAGACTCTTGTTACCACATGGCACCCCATGGCTTTTACCTGTTGATTCTTGTGGTTTCAGCTCATGAGGTTAACCTGTCACCTGTACCCACATGCATATTCCTTGTGTTCTACAGACTATTTACCGGTAATTCAAATTAAATCGGATAATGCATAAACAATAATGGAACTTTAAGAAAGCATCATGCCTTGTTGTGGTTTGTGTTTGATAAGAAATTATGAAAAACAAAATTAAGGCTGTTTAAAGAAATTCATAATTGTTGTGAAAATTTGTTTTTCAATAAAAGTATGCAGTTATGTTTCCTTTATTTTTTATTTTATAAAGATATTTAGATGTGTTTACATAATTGAAAAATCACCCCACCCACCCCCCACCCTTCTATCCAATTGTCTCCATTAAGATTACATGTATGATATGTAAATGTACATTTAACTTTGAAATAACATCTGCTATGATAATTACTTTTGAAATGAACAAGAAACAACCTATTTCTACCCTTCTAAGGTATATATGCATAAAAAAGTAGAAAAACATGTCAAATTTGAACATTTTTCATGGAAATCAACTCCGTCTCCAGCTACCTTGGTGTGTCTGAATTTAATTTTAATTTAAGGCAGATGTCTAACTTGTAGGTTTTACTGTTTTAGCATGGTTAGAAGGAGAATAGAAATCAGAGTAGATTAGATATTCACTAAATATGATTGTTAGCTTACTTTTTTTCATGAAAACAAGAAATCACATGCAGGACAGTATGTCTATTTGTTAATTAAAATGGTACAAATCATACAATAAACAAACAAAAAAAATCAATTTTAAAAATCATTGATGATTGTTTTCAAATATGTGTGAGAAATGACTCAAGGAAATTGCCACAAGTTTCATAAAATTAGGTAAAATTTTATGAAAATCAAAAGATGGGGGGGGGGGGGGTTATACATGTAAGGGCATTTCTAAGTGATGTGAAGCTTTTATCATGATAATATCATGTAGATGTATGTTGTATTGAATAAGGTTTCTTATTAAAGGTGGTTGAACAACAATTGACCTCTAAAAAGTCAGGTAAAGATGTTTTACTATGGAGAACTCTATAAATCTGTGTTTACTAAAGGAAATTTGAAATGATGGGTTCATTTAAATGGCCATATTTTTATTAAACCTCAATGGAATTGGCAATATGTGGTATACTTTTTCTCAGAATTGCATTAGCTTTCTTATTCTAAGACAAACCGTCTTTTCATAAAATGTTAGTGTACTAAGTTAAAAGTAGCAAGGGACAGTTTTGGATAAAGTACCCGTCAATATTTTTGTAAAATTGAGAGTTGCTGTACTTGAAGGCTTATGAGTGTTGTGTAGATTCATGAAATGAACTTTAATGATTATCATTAGTTGAGAGAGATGTCTCTTGTTAAAATTGGTAAGCAATATTAAGGCCCCTAATATTAAGTACATGAGAAGAAGTAATAAATTGTGAAACTTGCGGCTATAACTGTTGTGTTGACAACACAGTGAAATTGAAGGTTACAAACGGAAGGTTATATAACACGAAATGTAGGTGGATGGGACATTACAACCTATTTACTGGGTATGAGGACAATAGCAAATTTATTGTCCCCCAAGACAGCAACTATTTTACGAGGCAAAGCCAAGGGAAAAAGTTGCTGTGGAGGGGACAATAAACCTGCTATTGTCCGAATAGTCAGTAAACTTTATATGTCAGCGATGCAGAATTTCTTGATGATAAACAAATTAAAGTTATCGAACTTTGTATTTAATGCGGCGATCTTATTAGGTCAGAGGTGTTCCGAGTTTAAAAAGGAGGCATATCGAATTCTGCCGATGAATGGTTTTGATGGCTATTCACCATGGGCAGAAAGCATGGATACTACCGGGTATTCCAAATTAGATAAAAATAAGCATGTTTATGGGGGCGCCTTCTAGTGATCAGTTTGTCCGTTTGTCCATCTGAGATTGCTTGACCGGAGCATAGCTTCTCTCCCCTTCGCCCAATCTGGCTCATACCTCATCCACAGGGTTCCTTTGGGTAAAGGATATGCAGTGACCTTGAACCATGTTTTTAGGTATAAGGTTAAGGTCATAGCAGAATTATATATAAAATACTTGACTGGAGCATATCTTCTCTCCCTTTGGTCCAATCTGGCTAATACTCACAGAGTGTCTCTATGGTTAAACAATGTGCAGTGACCTTGAATGAAATTTAATGGTAAAGGGTGAAGATCATATCTGATCATGAAAAAATACTTTTTTCAAAGCATTTATACTTTCCACTTAGCCCAATTTGGCTCAGACTTCACATAAGCAGAGCTTTTGAGTTAAGGGTGTGTAGTGACCTTGAACCTATTTTCAAGGTAAATTGTGAAGGTCATAGCAGAATTATATTTTAAAAATCCTTGTCCGGAGTATACTTCAGGCTCATACTTCACCCACATGCTACCTTTGATCAAAGGATATGCAATGACCTCGAATTATATTTGTAGATCAAGTGTCAAGGTCATATTGGATTCCACAAAAATCCATATTTTAAGAGCATATATATACTCTACTTAACCCCCTATTTGGCTAATACTTTACCTAAACAGAGCTTATTGGTTAATGGTGTGCAGTGACCTTGAACCAAGTCAATGTGAAGGTCATAGCAGATCTCTTTAAAATTAGTTTTAGACCATAGATTATTTCCCAGATATGCTTAATCTTGGTCAGATTGAACAAAAATGCCTGTATGTTAGGGGGAATGAGATTGAATTAGAAATTATATGCCAGCTGGAAATATTTCTAATTTATAGGTCAAGGTCAAAGCAAAATTCTCTGAAATAATATAAGCGGGGCCCTTTGAAATGTTCACAATCTCAGTGTTGTCTGGTTCATAGTAATTTTACATAGAAAATATTCACAGAGGTATAAAAAAGTAAACTATACATCGATATGTTTCTGACAATTGATGATGCAACAAGCACACAATGCGAAAGGTCAACCCTTTGAAAAGCAGTGTAGAGGAAAAGTTGCTCAAAATGTTTTAAACAAATTTTGTTGGTGGCCCTGTTAAGGAGTTTAAGGGTTCAGCCCCTAAAACACAGTGTTTCAGATATAACTTGAACGGTCAACAATTCTTGAACACTTGTTAACAAAATATGTTTAAATTAACGAGACCTTTTATTTGATATCAAAAATACGACTAGCCCCTAAAATTAGGGGCCAGGAAGGCTCAAAAACTTTTCATAAATTTCTGGAGCAATAGTTTGTCATTAATCATAAACGCTAAAAGAGTTCATCAAGCTCAATAAAAACTGAAATCCATATAAATTTCGGAAGATTGAATGCGGGATATAAGCGTTAAAAAATAGATTTTTAAGGAAATTTTAATTTTGCATTCTGGGTTAAGAAAATAGATGTTAGTTCAAGTTAAAGTTAACTTGTACCTAAAATGAAGTCAAATTTGTTAAGTCGTACTTAAACACATTCGAATTTTTTTGTTAAGTCGTTCTTGAAATGGTTAAGGTTTTTTCGTTAATTCGTACTTAAAACAATTCGGATTTTGTTAAGTCGTAACAAAAATCATTCGATTTTTTTATCTCTTGTACTTAAGTTACTTTTGTTAATAGTTTAAGAACTCTGCTTCTTATAGGTATTTCTAGCGTTACTTTCGACATCAACGGAAAACCCACTCGTTGCTTTGCAACGAGCTTTGCTCTAGTTATTATTATTATTCTTTTTTTTTCTTACCGATTTTGTGCAGACGATTTCTCGGAGATGGCTCTATCGATTTCATTCAAATTTTCAGGATCAGCGCAGTTTTATCTGAAGTTGATCGCTTTTTAAACATTTTTGAAAATACACTTCCGGTCGGAAGTTATCGTCCGTTTACGATTTCAAAAAGTCAATTTTGTCTGTCAGGTTTCTCAAAAACGAGTAAAGATAAGGGGCTGAAATTTTCAGAGATGATAGATCTACCTATTTTCTGGTGCACCTCGGTCAAGAGAATGCCAGCCGTCACTTCCGGTCGTCACCGGAAGCAAATTTAAAAAATTTTAATTTTTCGACTTTTTTATTTTTTAATATTTTTCTTTAAATTTTTTTATAGTTGATAGAGACCCTTTTTCTGATTCAGAATATGTAATTTGTTTTAAAATCGATCAACGCATTCTCGAGATATTAAGCGTCAAAGTCCTGAAGCGAGAACCCGAGTAGCTCAGTCGTTATGGTCGTGGACAGTGCCCAGGCGACCCGGGTTCAAGCCCCGAGTGCCGAAAAATTTTTTTTCGGTTTTTTTGCATAGACTCAAAATTTTATCTTTAAAACGATAAGTTTTATCTCATTTATTCAAAAATCGGACGGAAGACCCACTCGTTGCTCGCAACGAGAACGATCTAGTTATTATTATTCTTTTTTTTTCTTACCGATTTTGTGCAGACGATTTCTCGGAGATGGCTCTATCGATTTCATTCAAATTTTCAGGATCAACGCAGTTTTCTCTGAAGTTGATCGCTTTTTAAACATTTTTGAAAATACACTTCCGGTCGGAAGTTATCGTCCGTTTACGATTTCAAAAAGTCAATTTTGTCTGTCTTGTTTCTCAAAAACGAGTAAAGATAAGGGGCTGAAATTTTCAGAGATGATAGATCTACCTATTTTCTGGTGCACCTCGGTCAAGAGAATGCCAGCAGTCACTTCCGGTCGTCACCGGAAGCAAATTTGAAAAATTTTAATTTTTCGACTTTTTTTTTTTCTAATATTATTCTTTAAATTTTTTATAGTTGATAGTGACCCTTTTTTTGATTCAGAATATGTAATTTGTTTTAAAATCGATCAACGCATTCTCGAGATATTAAGCGTCAAAGTCCTGAAGCGAGAGCCCGAGTAGCTCAGTCGTTATGGTCGTGGACACTGCCCAGGCGACCCGGGTTCAAGCCCCAAGTGCCGCAAAATTTTTTTTCGTATTTTTTGCGTAGACTTACGATTTTAGCTTTAAAATGATGAGTTTTATCTCTTTTATTCAAAAATCGGACGGAAGACCCACTCGTTGCTCGCAACGAGATCGCATCTAGTTTTTATTCTTTTTTTTTTTCTTCTCATTTTTGTGCACGCGATTTCTCAAATACGGCTTGGCCGATCTCCATCAAATTTTCAGATCTGATAGATATTGGTCTGAACCTGATAGCAAATTTTTTGCGTTGATGACGTCACATCCGTTTTTGAGATATTGAGATTTTTCCAATTTTTATATGGGTATTTTGTCTGCGGTCCTTCTCCTAAACTCTAAGAGATATTGAGCTAAAATTTTTACGGTTGGTAGAGGAAAGATTGAAGTTTTGTATGGTTGTTGTTTTATATGTCTAGCACTAAATGCGCCAAAGCTCGGTAGGGCTCGAAAATTGAGATATCAAAAGCGCCTTGAATTTTCACGCTTTTCTTTGTTTATCTTTTTTCTGGAAAATATTTTGTTAAAACATGTAACGCAAAAAAGTTTATATTTACAAGATCTTTCGTTTGATATCAACAAAAAAGGGCTGGCCCTAAAAATTAGGGACTTAAAGGGCTCTAAAGTATTTTATATATAGCCCTTAACTGAGGGATATTGTGTAATAGGTTATATAAGCAAATATGTTTATCTTACAGTTATAAAACCTAACAATATAATGATTTTCTCATGTGTTACGTAATTAGGGATTTTTAGGGGTCAAAAGTCCAAAATTTTGATCACCCATATCTCAGAAAGGAAAAATCTTTTGAAATGCAGTATAGAAGAAAAGATGCTTAAAATGATGTACTAAACAATATGCAACCTTCAAAATTTCGTTAAACGGCCCCTATAAGGAGATAAGGGATCGGCCCCTAAAACGTTCTTTCCCATATATCTCAAGAACGGTAACAAATTTCTAAACACTTGTTTAACAAAATGTGTTTAGAATTAAAGGACCTTTCATTTGATATCAAGAAAAAGGGGCTGGCCCCTACAATTAGGGGACCAGAGGGCTCTAAATTTTTTATATGTAGCCCTTTACTTAGAGGTATTTTGTGAAAGGTTATAGAAGCAAATATGTTTATCTCGTAGTTATTTATCCAAGCAATGAAATGATTTTATCATGTGTTAATTAATTAGGGCTTTTTAGGGGCCAAAAGTCTAAAATTTTGATCATCCATATCTCAGAAAGGAAAAATCTTTTGAAATGCAGTATAGAAGGAAAGATGCTCAAAATGATGTACTAAACAATATGCAACCTTCAAAATTTCGTTTAACGGCCCCTATAAAGAGATAAGGGATCGGCCCCTAAAACGTTCTTTCCAATATATCTCAAGAATGGTAACGAATTTCTAAACACTTGTTGAACTAAATGTGTTTAGAATTAAAGGACCTTTCATTTGATATCAAGAAAAAGGGGCTGGCCCCTACAATTAGGGGACCAGAGGGCTCTAAACAAAATTATATGTAGCCCTTTACTTAGAGATATTTTGTGAAAGGTTATAGAAGCAAATATGTTTATCTCGTAGTTATTAATCCAAGCAATGTAATGATTTTATCATGTGTTACGTAATTAGGGGTTTTAAGGGGCCAAAATGCTTAAAATCGGGGGGAAGACCTCCTCGTTGCTCGCAACGAGATCGTGTCTAGTTATTCGGTCTTTCCACCTTTCAGGTGAAAGACCTCTTGTTTTCTTTATGTTTTTTATTAGGTCTTTACACCACAGTGTAAAGGCCTATTGATATTGTTCTGTTTATTTTTATTCTTCTTATTATTATTTTTCTTCCGTAAGCGAAGTGAAATTTTTGTTTCGCGACTTATCGAAACACTTTCATTCACGTCCTACTGCTTTCCTAAAATTATGAGGGCATTTGACCCTGCGTCTTGAAAACACCTCACGTTTCGTTACTATTGACGCGTGCGCCTAAAAGTTTGTTATCGCTACTCCTCGGAAGCCGTGACACTTGCTAGTTGCAAACCTTCGCGGATGATGTCGGTCTGAAGGGTAGTTGCAGATCTCCGAAAGACAAAAGGTTTCGCAGTCTCCTCTTAGAACGACTCTCTTTTAAATTTTTTAATTTTTACGAAAAATTTTTAAAAAATGAAACGACTTAAGGTAGAGCCACGAAACCACTTGCTATGGCTTCTGAGACCTTTTTGGCTGCAACAAAGGTCAAGGTCAAAGGTCAAGGTCAACTAGGATTCGTAAACCTGCCATTTTGCTTAATAGTGTGACCTTTCGGCACAGACGTATCCCCTGAAAGTTGACCTTGACCTTTGACCTTGACCTTTGACCTTGACCCCTGGAGACCAAGAACCATTTGACACGAATTCCAAGATTCTGTCTTGTGCGACTAGTCCGTAAACCCCCTTTTCCGCTCTTTGGGATAACGAATGACCTGGACCTTCGACCTAAAAAAAAATGGTGCCAAAATGTTCGGTTTAGCATGCATACCCAGATTTTGGCTTTATCGAATGACAAACAGTTTCGCAATCAGCGGCGAGAACTACTGTTCCTCGCTTTTTTTTTTTAATTTCGCGAAAAATCAAAAACATGAAAACGATAAGCCGTAGAGACACGAAACAACTTGCAATGACCTTGACCTTGACCTTTGACCGTGACCTTTGACCTTGACCTTTGACCTCTGAGAACTGATGTGCTATAAGAATATGCAACATATATCAGATTCACAATTAGAGCCGAGCCCCCCCCCCCCCCCCCCGCCTTCTTTTGTGCAAGGATTGAATTCTTATATGAACTTGACCCTCGATATTTGGACTTGAAATTTAATATTTCTTAAAAATAAAGAAAAAAAAAACACCTAGCAAAGTGCTAAAACCGTTTGTCAGAGTTTTTTTAAAAGTCTGAAACTCTGAGTGCCATTTTACTCCAGACGGCGTTCTAGACTACGCCTCTGAATAAAAATTCCAGCTCCAGTAAAACTCTGTAGAACTTGGCGAAAATTCATGGGATTTTTCCTTACACCTGAATCTAATTGCCTGCCAAATTTGAAACGAAATGAACCATACTGAAGAAAGTTATCCACTCCAGCGGCATCAAACCATCCTCCCGAGAAACGAAATTTCAACGCTTCCATATTTGTTTCCAATAAATTCATGCTCAAATTTCACTGAAAATCTGTGTTTACATTTTTATCAGCAACCTGTGACGATATTGGTTGAAGTTCAACGAAAGATAACTCTTCCTTCCCAGACCCCGATTTTATATGAATTTTGTTTACATTTTCTCTCAGTTTGTTTATTTCCCGACTTGGCTCAAATACATGACTGGCCTTGATTCATTTCAGATTTTCCGTACTTGTAATCAACAAATGCATGTCAGTTAATAGATTTCTAAGCACGTGCATTTCAAATCAACAGGAGAATGCGCAACACTTAATCCAGCGTGACATTCCCACACCTTCAAATAGCCGCTCGCGACCAGAGTTTGACCTGGCATGTTCATTTCTTAGCCAACGCTATTCGGCCACAATGTTTACAAGCAGCACTGATTTTTTATTAATAAATACTGTCACCTCAACCAATCGCTAATCGCCTATCTATTCTAAAGGTTCCACAACATTGGGTATCAATTTGAGATGGATAGAAGAACGCTGGATCTCTTCTTTCCATCCTCATCCAAATTCACTACACAACTCAACATTTTTTATCCCATCTCAAGTAACAAGCAATGTAGCGTAGAGGTAACGATCTGTCCTACGAACCTAACGGTTCTTGGTTCGATTCCCGTTAGTGGAGAATTTTTTTTTTTTTTTTTCTTTTTTTTTTATTTAAATTTTACCGATTTCCTGCAATTGATTTGAACAAAACAACAGGACCAATATTAATGGTGTAAAGACCTTCTAATTGTTCTATGAACAATTAGTCTACTAGTTAGGTCTTTCCACCTTTCAGGTGAAAGACCTTTTGTTATTCTTATGTTTTTAGGTCTTTCCACCTTTTAGGTGAAAGACCTTTTGTTATTCTTATGTTTTTTATTAGGTCTTTCCACCTTTCAGGTGAAAGACCTTTTGTTATTCTTATGTTTTTAGGTCTTTCCACCTTTCAGGTGAAAGACCTTTTGTATTTCTTATGTTTTTTATTATTATTATTATTTTTAAGGTCTTCCGTTTCCAACGGAAGACCTTTATATTATTGTGCAGATTAAGATTATTCTTATTAAGGTCTTCCGTTTCCAACGGAAGACCTTGTACTGATTCTGATGGTAATTCTTCATTATTAGGGTCTTCCGTTTCCAACGGAAGACCCTCTTGTTATTCTATTGTTTTTTTAGGGTCTTCCGTTTCCAACGGAAGACCCTCTTGTTATTCTACGGTTTCTTTTTCTTTATTATTAGGGTCTTCCGTTTCCAACGGAAGACCCTCTTGTTATTCTACGGTTTCTTTTTCTTTATTATTAGGGTCTTCCGTTTCCAACGGAAGACCCTATTGTTATTCTACGGTTTTCTTTTTCTTTATTAGGGTCTTCCGTTTCCGACGGAAGACCCTCTTGTTTTTCTACTGTTTCTTTCTATTATTATTATTATTCTTAATATTCTTTTTCTGCCTTCTTTAAAGCTTTATATCTCGAAAACTATTCACTCGATTTGCACCAAATTTTCAGGACTTATAGAGCATCGGAGGGGACAAATGTTTTCAGTTAAATTTTTTGATGACGTCACTTCCGGTTTAAGATATTGACGATTTAATGAAATTTTAAGGGTCATGTTGTCCACGCAACTCCTCTGAAACTATTCACGATAGAAAGTTAAAATTTTCAGGGATTGTAGATGAAAGTCTGTAGATGTACCGCATTGTTTTAAAATTTGGATAATACGCATGGCGTTGAAGCTCGCCTGAGGTCGAAAATTGGCACCAATTTTTTTCACAAAAATTTTGCACATTTTTGGAAATATTTTTAAACCTGTAAATATTTTGTTAAAACATGTAATGCAAAAGTTGTTTCAATTTTCACGGGCTTTCATTTAATATCAAGAAAAAGGGGCTGGCCCCTCAAATTAGGGGCCAAGAGGGCTCTAAAGTATTTTTGCAATAACTCTTTACTTAACAATTATTTGTTATTAATTATAGAAGCAAAAATGTTTATTGTACAGATGTTTATCTATACAGTATCATACCTAAGTCATATGATACGTAATTAGGGGTTTCAAGGGGCCAGAAGTCCAAAACTTTGATCATTAATATCTAGAAAAGGAGAAATATTTTGAAAAGCATTGTAGAACAAAAAATGCTTAGAATAATGTTCTCAACAGTATGCTACCTAAAAAAAAATTGTTGGAGGCCCCAGTAAGGAGTTTAAGGGTCGGCCCCTAAAACACATTACTTCAGATATCTCTAGAAAGGTAAACAATTCCTGAACACTTGTTGAACAAAATATGTTTATATTTGCTAGACCTTTCATTTGATATCAAGAAAAAAGGGCTGGCCCCTTAAATTAGGGGCCAAGAAGGCTCTTAAGTCTATTGATAATAACTTTTAACTGAAAAATAATTTGTTATATATTATAGAAGCAAAAATATTCTTTGTACAGCTGTTTATCTAAACAGTACCATATCTACGTCATATGTTACGTAATTAGGGGTTTCAATGGGCCAGAGGTCCAAAACTCTGATCATTATAAAGTATAAAAGGAGAAATATTTTGAAAAGCATTGTAGAAGAAAAGTTGCTGAAAATAATGTTTTTAACAATATGATACCTAAAAAATTTTTGTTGGTGGCCCCATTAAGGAGTTTAACGGTCGGCCCCTAAAACACATTTGTTCAGATATCTCTAGAACGGTTAACAATTCGTGAACAGTTGTTGAACAAAATACGTTTACATTTGCAAGACCTTTCATTTGATATCAAGAAAAAAGGGCTGGCCCCTCAAATTAGGGGCCAGGAGGGCTACAAAATCTTTTAACAATAACTATTTACTGAAAAAAATTTGTTATATATTATTGAAGAAAAAATGTTCAACTTATTAAGCTTAATTTAAATCTGAAATCCGTTTTAAAATCGGGTGATGCATTACAGAGATTTAGGGGTTTAAAAATTGATTTTTCCGGAAATCTTGATTCCACATTCTTGGTTAAGAAAATAGTGTTATGTTCAAAGTTAAATTACCTCGTACCTAGAATGATTCGATATTTGTTAAGTCGTTCTAAAAAAACATTCGGATTTTTTTTTGTCAAGTCGTTTTTGAAATCGATAAGGTTTTTGTTAATTCGTACTTAAAGTCATTCGGATTTTGTTAAGTCGTACCAAGAATTATTCGATTCTTTATATATTTTTGTTTTAAAACTCCTGGTATTGGTTTTAGAGCTCTGTTTCTTACAGGAACTACTAGCTTTTCTTTCGACATTAACGGAAGACCCACTCGTTGCTTTGCAACGAGCTTTGCTCTAGTTATTCTTTTTTTTCTTTTTCTGACTTTTTTGGAGCGTTATTTTTCAAAAACTATCTGACCGATTTACATGAAATTTTTAGGACTGATAGATAATCATCGGCGCTACATATTATTAAATTTCCGAATGATGACGTCACTTCCGGTCTCAGATATTGACGATTTTGTAAAATTTTAAGGGTCATTTTGTCCACGCATCTCCTCCGAAACCAATCAAGATAGAAGCTTCATATATTTACAGGATTGTAGATAAATGTTTGAAGTTGTACCCCCTTGCTTCCAATTATTAAAATTGCGCAAGGCCTCGAAGCTCGCCTGAACCTGAAAATTAGGACCAAATTTTTTCACGAAATTTTCGAACATTTTCTCTAATATTTTTTGATGTATAAATATTTTGTTAAAACATGTAATGCAAAAGTTGTTTAAATTTCCACGGGCTTTCATTTGATATCAAGAAAAAAGGGCTGGCCCTTCAAATTAGGGGCCAAGAGGGCTCTAAAGTCTTTTTGCAATAACTCTTTACTGAACAATAATTTGTTATCAATTATAGAAGCAAAAATGTTTATTTTACAGCTGTTTATCTATACAGTACCACACCTTAATCATATGTTACGTAATTAGGGGTTTCAAGGGGCCAGAAGTCCAAAACTTTGATCAGTAATAGCTAGAAAAGGAGAAATATTTTGAAAAGCATTATAGAAGAAAAGATGCTCAAAATAATGTTTTTAATAATATAATACCTAAAACTTTTTTGTTAGTGGCCCCATTAAGGAGTTTAAGGGTCGGCCCCTAAAACACAGTTGTTCAGATATCTCTAAAACGGTTAACAATTTGTGAACAGTTGTTGAACAAAATATGTTTATATTTGCAAGATCTTTCATTTGATATCAAGAAAAAGGGGCTGGCCCCTCAAATTAGGGGCCAGGAGGGCTACAAAGTCTTTTAATAATAACTTTTTACTGAAAAATAATTTGTTATATATTATTGAAGCAAAAATGTTCAACTTATTAAGCTTGATTTAAATCTGAAATCCGTTTTAAAATCGGACGATGCATTACAGAGATATAGGGGTTTAAAAATTGATTTTTCCGGAAATTTTGATTCCACATTCTTGGTTAAGAAAATAGTGTTATGTTCAATGTTAAATTAACTCGTACCTAGAATGATTCGATATTTGTTAAGTCGTTCTTAAACACATTCGGATTTTTTTGTCAAGTCGTTCTTGAAATCGTTAAGGTTTTTGGTAATTCGTACTTAAAGTCATTCGGATTTTGTTAAGTCGTACCAAGAATTATTCGATTTTTTATATATTTTCGTTTTAAAACTCCTGGTGTTGGTTTTAGAATTCTGCGTCTTACAGGAACATCTAGCTTTTCTTTCGACATTAACGGAAGACCCACTCGTTGCTTTGCAACGAGCTTTGCTCTAGTTATTATTCTTTTTTTTCTTTTTCTGACTTTTTTGGAGCGTTATTTCTCAAAAACTATTCAAGCGATTTGCACGAAATTTTCAGGACTGATTAAGCATCATCGGCGCTACATATTGTCAAATTTTCAAATGATGACGTCACTTCCGGTCTCAGATATTGACGATTTTGTAAATTTTTAAGGGTCATTTTGTCCACGCATCTCCTCCGAAACTAATCAAGATAGAAGCTTGAAATTTATCCAGGATTGAAGATTAAAGTCTGAAGTTGTACCTCCCTGCTTCCAATTATTAAAATTGCGCAAGGCCTCGAAGCTCGCCTGAACCTGAAAATTAGCACCAAATTTTTTCACGAAATTTTCGAACATTTTCTGTAATATCTTTTGATGTAGAAATATTTTGTTAAAACATGTAATGTAAAAGTTGTTTCCATTTCTACGGGCTTTCATTTGATATCAAGAAAAAAGGGCTGGCCCCTCAAAATAGGGGCCAACAGGGCTCTAAAGTCTTTTTGAAATTACTCTTTACTGAACAATAATTTGTTATCAATTATAGAAGCAAAAATGTTTATTGTACAGTTGTTTATCTATACAGTACCACACCTTAATCATATGTTATGTAATTAGGGGTTTCAAAGGGCCAGAAGTCCAAAACTTTGATCATTAATATCTAGAAAAGGAGAAATATTTTGAAAAGCATTGTAGAACAAAAAATGCTTAAAATAATGTTCTAAACATTATGCTACCTAAAAACATTTGTTGGTGGCCCCAGTAAGGAGTTTAAGGGTCGGCCCCTAAAACACATTAGTTCAGATATCTCTAGAACGGTCAACAATTCCTGAACACTTGTTGAACAAAATATGTTTATATTCGCGAGATCTTTCATTTGATATCAAGAAAAAAGGGCTGGCCCCTTAAATTAGGGGCCAAGAGGGCTCTTAAGTCTATTAATAATAACTTTTTACTGAAAAATAATTTGTCATATATCATTGAATCAAAAATGTTCAACTTATTAAGCTTAATTTAAATCTGAAATCCGTTTTAAAATCGGACGATGCATAACAGAGATAAAGGGGTTTAAAAATTGATTTTTCCGGAAATTTTGATTCCACATTCTTGGTTAAGAAAATAGTGGTATGTTTAAAGTTAAATTAACTCGTACCTAGAATGATTCGATATTTGTTAAGTCGTTCTTAAACACATTCGGATTTTTTTTTGTCAAGTCGTTCTTGAAATCGTTAAGGTTTTTGTTAATTCGTACATAAAGTCATTCGGATTTTGTTAAGTCGTACCAAGAATTATTCGATTTTTTATATCATTTTGTTTTAAAACTCCTGGTATTGGTTTTAGAGCTCTGCTTCTTATAGGAACATCTAGCTTTTCTTTCGACATTAACGGAAGACCCACTCGTTGCTTTGCAACGAGCTTTGCTCTAGTTATTATTCTTTTTTTTCTTTTTCTGACTTTTTTGGAGCGTTATTTCTCAAAAACTATTCAACCAATTTGCACGAAATTTTCAGGACTGATTAAGCATCATCGGCGCTACATATTGTTAAATTATCAAATGATGACGTCACTTCCGGTTTCAGATATTGACGATTTTGTAAATTTTTAAGGGTCATTTTGTCCACGCATCTCCTCCGAAACTGATCAAGATAGAAGCTTGAAATTTTTCCAGGATTGTAGATTAAAGTCTGAAGTTGTACCCCCCTGCTTCCAATTATTAAAATTGCGCAGGGCCTCGAAGCTCGCCTGAACCTGAAAATTAGGACCAAATTTTTTCACGAAATTTTCGAACATTTTCTCTAATATCTTTTGATGTATAAATATTTTGTTAAAACATGTAATGCAAAAGTAGTTTCAATTTCCACGGGCTTTAATTTGATATCAAGAAAAAAGGGCTGGCCCCTCAAATTAGGGGCCAAGAGGGCTCTAAAGTCTTTTTACAATAACTCTTTACTGAACAATAATTTGTTATCAATTATAGAAGCAAAAATGTTTATTGTACAGCTGTTTATCTATACAGTACCACACCTTAATCATATGTTACGTAATTAGGGGTTTCAAGGGGCCAGAAGTCCAAAACTTTGATCATTAATGTCTAGAAAAGGAGAAATATTTTGAAAAGCATTGTAGAACAAAAAATGCTTAAAATAATATTCTCAACAATATGCTACCTAAAAAAAATTTGTTGGTGGCCCCAGTAAGGAGTTTAAGGGTCGGCCCCTAAAACACATTAGTTCAGATATCTCTAGAACGGTCAACAATTCCTGAACACTTGTTGAACAAAATATGTTTATATTTGCAAGATCTTTCATTTCATATCAAGAAAAAAGGGCTGGCCCCTAAAATTAGGGGCCAAGAGGGCTCTTAAGTCTATTTATAATAACTTTTTACTGAAAAATAATTTGTTATATATTATAGAAGCAAAAATATTCTTTGTACATTTATTTATCTATACAGTACCATACCTAAGTCATATGTTACGTAGTTAGGGGTTTCAAGGGGCCAGAAGTCCAAAACTCTGATCATTAATAGCTAGAAAAGGAGAAATGTTTTGAAAAGCATTGTAGAAGAAAAGTTGCTCAAAATAATGTTTTTAAATAATATAATACCTAAAACTTTTTTGTTGGTGGCCCCAGTAAGGAGTTTAAGGTACGGCCCCTAAAACACAGTTGTTCAGATATCTCTAGAACGGTTAACAATTCGTGAACAGTTGTTGAACAAAATATGTTTATATTTGCAAGACCTTTCATTTGATATAAAAAAAGGGGCTGACCCCTCAAATCAGGGGCCAGGAGGGCTAAAAAGTCTTTAAATAATAACTTTTTACTGAAAAATAATTTGTAAATAACTATAGAAGCAAAAAGGTTCAACTAATAAGGCTTAATTTAAATCTGAAATCCGTTTTAAAATCGGACGATGCATTACAGAGATAAAGGGGTTTAAACAATTGATTTTTCCGGAAATTTTGATTCCACATTCTTGGTTAAGAAAATAGTGTTATGTTCAAAGTTAAATTAACTTGTACCTAAAATAACTCGATGATTGTTAAATATACTTAAACACATTCGGATTTTTATTTGCAAAGTCGTTCTTGATATTGAAAAGGTTTTTGTTAATTCGTACTTAGAATCATTCGGATTTTGTTAACTCGTACCAAGAATAATTCGATTTTTTTTTAGTTTTTCATGTATATTGGTTTATGAATTCTGCTTCTTAAAGAAACTTCTAGCTTTACTTTCGACATTAACGGAAGACCCACTCGTTGCTATGCAACGAGCTTTGCTCTAGTTTTATTATTATTATTCTTTTTCTTTTTTCTTCTGACTCCGTTTTGGTTTTATATCTCAAAAACTACTCAACCGATTTTCATGAAATTTTCAGAGATTATGTGGAATTCTTGTCCCTCAACGCCTGCAAAAGCTGAAAGATGACGTCACTTCCGTTTTCATATTACGTCAATTTAAAATTTTTCAAAAAGCGATTTTGTCCAGGCATTTTCTTTTTAACGGTTATAGATAGAGATTTGAAATTTTCACTGATTGTATATTTCTCGATTTACTTAGGGCATTTTGACAAAAAATCAGAATCCGTCACTTCCGGTCGAAACCGGAAGTGAATCAAATTTTTCGAAAAAAAAATTTTTTTGATCAATTCAAAAACGTGTACGTGTTTAGTAGAGCTTATTTAGCTGAATCTAACACTGAAATCCGTTTTAAAATCGGATGATGCATCGCTGACATATAAGCGTTTGAAAATTGATTTTTCCGGAAATTTTGATTCCGCGTTCTTGGTTAAAAAAATAGTCTTATGTTTAAAGTTAAATTAACTCGTACTTAAAATATTTCGAAAAATTGCTAAGTCGTACTTGAACACATTCGGATTTTTTTGTTAAGTCGTTCTTGAAATCGCAAATGTTTTTGTTAATTCGTACTTAAAATCATTCGGATTTTATTAAGTCGTACCAAGAATTATTCGATTTTTTTACCTTTTTTTTTTTTTTGTTACTTGTATATTATTGGTTTAAGAACTTAAGAAATTAAGAAATTAAGAACTTAAGAAATTGTAAAGGAATTTGTTAATTCGTACTTAAAATCATTCGGATTTTGTTAAGTCGTACCAAGAAGTATTCGATTTTTTTATTATTTTTGTTTTAGGGTCTATTGTTATTGGTTTAAGAACTTTTCTTCTTACAGGAACTTCAAGCTTTACATTTGACATTAACGGAAGACCCACTCGTTGCTTTGCAACGAGCTATGCTCTAGTTATTTTTCTTTTTTTTTCTTACAAATTTTGTGCACGCGAGTTCTCGGAAATGGCTCGGCCGATTTTCATGAAACTTTCAGATCTAATAGATATTGATCTGGACCTTATTGGAAATTTTTTATTTTGATGACGTCATTTCCGTTTCAGAGATATTGACGTTTTAGCGATTTTTAGAGGGTCAGCTTGTCCGTCGAACTCCTCCTAAACGATAAAAGATATCAAATTCAAATTTTCAGGAATTGTAGACGAATGTTTGTAGTTTTGTCTAAAGTCAGCCATTTATGTTTGGCGCATAAGGCGTCGAAGCTCGCCTGGAGCCGAAAATTGAGATAAAAAAAACGTCGTAATTTTTTCTGGTTTTCTTTGTTTATCTCTTTTCTGAAAAATATTTTGTTAAAACATGTTATGTAAAAAAAGTTTATTTTTACAAGAGCTTTCATTTGATAGCAAGAAAAAGGGGCTGGCCCCTAAAATTAGGGGACCAGAGGGCTCTGAAGTCTTTTATCTGTAGCCCTTTACTGAGGGATATTTTGTGAAAGGTTATAGAAGCAAATATCTTTATCTCACAAGTATTTATCCAAGCAATGTAATGATTTTATCATGTGTTACGTAATTAGGGGTTTTAAGGGGCCAGAAGTCCAAAATTTCGATCACTTATATCACAAAATGCACAAATATTTTGAAATGCATTATAGAAGGAAAGATGCTCAAAATGATGTACTTAACAAAATGCAACCTTCAAAATTTCGTTAAAAGGCCCCTATAAGGAGATAAGGGGTCGGCCCCTAAAATATTTTTTCCCATATATCTCAAGAACGGTAACGAATTTCTAAACACTTGTTTAATAAAATGTGTTTGAAATTAAAGGACCTTTTAATTGATATCAAGAAAAAGGGGCTGGCCCCTTAAATTAGGGGATCGGAGGGCTCTAAAGTCTTTTATCTGTAGCCCTTTACTGAGGGATATTTTGTGAAAGGTTATAAAAGCAAATATGTTTATCTCACAGGTATTTATCCAAGCAATGTAATGATTTTATCATGTGTTACGTAATTAGGGGTTTTTAGGGGCCAAAAGTACAAAATTTTGATCACCCATATCTCACAAAAGAAAAATATTTTGAAATGCATTATAGAAGGAAAGATGCTCAAAATGATGTACTTAACAAAATGCAACATTCAAAATTTCGTTAAACGGCCCCTTTAAGGAGATAAGGGGTCGGCCCTAAAATGTTTTTCCCATATATATTTAAAAACGGTAACGAATTCCTAAACACTTGTTGAAGAAAATGTGTTTAAAATTAAAAGACTTTTAATAGATATCAAGAAAAAGGGGCTGGCCCCTTAAATTAGGGGATCGGAGGGCTCTAAAGTCTTTTATCTGTAGCCCTTTACTGAGAGATATTTTGTGAAAGGTTATAGAAGCAGATATGTTTATCTCACAGGTATTTATCCAAGCAATGTAATGATTTTATCATGTGTTACGTAATTCGGGGTTATTAGGGGCCAAAAGTACAAAATTTTGATCACCCATATCTCAGAAATGAAAAATATTATGAAATGTAATAGAAGGAAAGTTGCTCAAAATGATGTACTTAACAAAATGCAACCTTCAAAATTTCGTTAAACGGCCCCTATAAGAAGATAAGGGGTCGGCCTCTAAAATGTTTTTTCCCATATATCTCAAGAACAGTAACGAATTTCTAAACACTTGTTGAACATAATGTGTTTAGAGTTAAATGACCTTTCATTTGATATCAAGAAAAAGGGGCTGGCCCCTAAATTTAGGGGACCAGAGGGCCCTAAAGTCTTTTATGTGTAGCCGTTTACTGAGGGATATTTTATGAGGGTTATAAAAGCAAAATTAGGTATAATACGTTTATATACCCTAACAATATAATGATTTACTTATGCGTTACCTAATTAGGGGTTTTAGGGGCCAGAAGTAAAAAGTTTAATTGTGTGTATCTCAATTGGAAGAAATGCTAGTATTTAAAAAAAGCAACATAAGAGAACTTATTAAGTGCGATGCAGAAAAGCAGTAGTACTCCACTCGTTTTTACAAATCATGTTTTCTTGTCGAAAATCAAAGTCGATGATGTCATATCACCTTCTTAAAATCGGACGGAAGACCTCCTCGTTGCTCGCAACGAGATCGTGTCTAGTTGTTATTCTTCTTCTACACGTTTTTAAAACCTAAATAACTTATTTGTTTGTCAACCGATTTCATTCAAATTTTCACGGTATATTGTAAATTGAAATAGGTTTCTAGAGCACAAAAAAAATTGAAATCGCAACTTCCGGTTTTTAGTTATTCCCCTTTTTCTAAAATTTTAGGGGCATTAGTTTCCAGGCAAAGGCTCCGAAATGGTCCGTAGCAAATGGATTATAGTTAAAAATCTTTATTATTGACACTTTGAATATTGTCCTCTGATTTTTGTATTTTAGTTTTTTCCAATTATTCCACTCGAATTAATCAATCGAAATCTATGTTTTCAAAATAGCAAAATTTTTCTCATGTTTTAGCTTCGTAACTTTTTAGTTTGAAATATTTCCTAAATACGTATAGAACAAAAGTTGTGCATAATGTTAAGGGCTTTCATTTGACACCAATAAAAAAGGGCTGACCCCTTAAATTAAGGGCAAGTAGCCCTTAAAAGATTTTGCTTAATAACTCAAAAACAGTTAGGATTTCGATATGGCTTTCGCTGGAATAGTTGTTTGTTGGGATCTCATAAAGGTCGTTACAATGTTATTTTGTAAGTGATTTGTGTAGTATGAGTGTAAAAAGCTTTACATGTTAACATGTACCTGTTTTCATTTGGCAAGTTAACGAAGGTCTTTGTGTGTAAAACTGGCATAAAATTAGCACAGAAAGTATGATGGTTTATACAGGGGCTTTAGTTCATGAGAAAAAAAATTAGAACACATGCTTTTTTTTACAGAAGTTTAAGTCATTGTTGTTTAGTTCTTATAGTGCACAAACCTTAAAGACGAGAATCGGGAAACAAAACATTCTTTTTTTTTCTAGTAAAATACAAAATGCGTTTTGAAAAAAAAATTCTATGCATTACATTTTAGTTAATATACTGCATGCATTTAAAATCCACCTTGAATCGGAGCTGTGTGCGTATCATTACGTAAGCTATACCTCGCCCGCGGCCGAAAAATAGGTCACCATGGTCGCGGCTGGACTACCTAGCGGTCAGCGGTTATCTAATACACGAGAGTTGCGTCTCTCATATATGAGTTAATTTAGCTGCGAACTGAAGAATTGTTAAGAAATCGTTCAGTTAATTAATAAAAGCTATACCATTCTCAATCTAATGCAATATCAGATATATAGATCAATTGTGTGTTTTAAGTAAAAAAAAAAGAATTTCTATTTGATAGATTTTAGTCATTAAATTACAAACTTTTCAAATCTTCGTAGGTTCTGAGCTGTGCGTGTGTATGCGTTAAACCTTTACGTAATCTATCCTTCGCCCGCGGCCGAGGAATCAGCCACGGCTGCACTACCTAGCGGTAAACGGTTATCTAATACACAAGATTCGCACCCGCACACTTACATGAATATGAACGTGTTTGAGTTTATATAGCCGTAAATACACTGTACACTGTTTTAATTTTATGTTATAAAAGTTTATTCATTTTGTATTTATTTGAATTAAACATTGGAGAGTAAATTAAAAAGTCGTTCTGAAAATTAATAAAAACGATATTACTCTAAATCGGAAATACTCGTCAGACATATTTAAATGGTTGGTTTGTAAGTCTTGTTTTAAAAACTGTACAAATAATGTTTTCAATCAACAACAAAAAAAACAACACAAATATTAAAACCTTTAAATAATTATCATCCCTTGCACATGGCCGAGGAGATCCCGCGCAAGTGGACATCTTCTACATGTACCTTATCCCGCGTGCATGTTTGGTATTTTGTAGGAACGCAACTATTTTTATTATGTTTTCAACTATTATATTGGTTTAAGGTGAACAGATAAATTTATTTTACTCGTACAGTTGATTTAGCATTGATGTATACGACAGCGTACAAGGTAATTTAAATCAAATCAAATTATGATCAAAGTTTGCGGTAGGTGCTGGCACGATAAAAGAATGTCCTGAATTGAGGCATTCGGTGATTATTTTAAAGAATATTTACATGAGTTTTGAAACAAGTTTTGTTTAGATTCTATCGGTCATATTATATCATTAATAACTTCTGTAGTGTTTCTACATGGTCGTTCGTTTCATTGTGAAAACGACCTTATTTCTGTGTTGCCCTCCCACAGCCCCGCTGCCAAGTGCCTTTTTTTTTTAAATCCAGATCTGTCAAAAATCATTTGATAGTGACTTCTTCTTATGTGTAACATTTTCTCCTGAACGTGTTTCTCTTTCCCTCCCGTTTTTTTATTCGGTCAGTCTTTGTAAATTTCAATTTCTTTATTGCGTAAATTCAATCGCCACGTGCTACCGAAAATTTTGAGTCGCTTCAGCGCACACAGCTCAGAACATATATAGCCCCAGGTTATTTATGGCTGCAGATCATCAATTGTTATGCAATTAATCAACAGTTCGAAGGGTGTTTTCTTCAAAGTGGTCAATTATCAAACAATAAGACTTTCATTTTCACATTAAAGTTGCGAGATCGTAATCTGAGAACGTGGCTTTAATAAATTAACCTGTTGAACACGCTAAACTTCTATGATATATAGTTATGAACAGAATAATATATATTATAATTTAAAGTTAAAGGTAATTTGTTCTTGGGATTAGATGTTATGAAATACGACTACATTATGCTATGCAGGCGGACGCCATAGAAATCATCAAAGTATTGCATGTGTGGACAGATTAGTTCACTTGACTTACAGACTATAATATAGCGACATATCTGCCTCCAAAAAATATATGCGCTTCTCAAAGTTACACTTAAGTGAGATGGACATGTGTTCTTGGGGATTTTCTTTATTGCTAATTATATGAAAATTGATTTTGAAAAAAACGTTTCATTGAAGTTGTGTGGTATGAGGTTGTCATGCAACTTAATTTACTTACAAGGTTAGCTACAGCCAGTGTAATACTAATTTTAGGTCAACAATGAATACCCAATCTATTAAAATACAAGATAAATAGAGAAGGCAAATATGGCTTGTGACATGTACGTAATTTTTTGATATATCTTAATGATAAAACAGAGAAAAGCAAAAAAAAAAAAAACAACAAAAAAAACAACAAACAATCAAACCAACAAAAAAAAAACCCACAAAAAAAAAACAAACATGGAACTTGCATCAAATTTACTTCATGTACATGTTACCCCAAAAATCCGACCGAATATGCCCCTTTGTCACATTTAATTAAATTAACTGAAAATAAAAACCGTAACACCTTAATTTTTCGCTTATTTTTATGAAAGTTTCTCCCGGTTTTTTTTTAAATACATGTACATACGTAAACTTTCTCCAAGAGATTTACTTTTGATCCGATAAAGGAGAAAAAACTGACATAAAATAGGGATTTTGCATATTATTGCATCGTCGAGAGAAGTAATATTAATTTCTGTAAATTATGTTATTTTATTTTACGTTACATAGCGGTGTCTGTATATCAGGTGTAAAATTTAGACGCTCACTTATGCATAAATTCTCCTGATGATCTTTGATAGTTGATTATTATTTTGAATGTTCAAGTCTACTCGTATTATTAAACAATATCAGCCCTGAAGAAATTTTCAGAGATGCCATCAATTTTGACTATTTACCAAATTTTGACAGCACGCAACAATTTCAAACTTGCACAAAGTCTTCGAAAAATTAGAAAGATTTAATTACAGAAGTTACATGTTTTTAAGGCGGGTTCGTTTCTTTTAAAAAATACATTTCACTGCACGAAAAATTGCGTTTAATTCAAAATTAAGTCCCAGTTATAACCCAATTAAACGTCAGATTTAAACATATAATACGAATTTAATACAGACTTATACGTGAAATTTAATTGGAGTTTACCTAGGTGTAAAATTTGTTGTAAACTCCTAAATTTAATGAGATTTATACTTCAATTAAATCTCAATTATATATCACATAAAACTTACCAAGTTTATTATTTTATGTGGAGTTTCATATATAAACCACAATTTTATATCAATTTTAAATGACGATTAATCATTTTATACATCAAATTTCTGATTTTATGTGGAATTTCATGTATAATCCACTTATTATATTTCAACTTTTCATGACACATAATTTTTTTTATACACCAAGTTTCAATTTTTTATGAATTTTCACGTAAAATTCATTATTTTATTTCACTTTTACCTGACAATTAATATTTTTAAACACCAAGTTTATGTGGAATTCATGGTTCCGTGTACATTCCACTTGTTCACCATTTCATATTGTTTTATATCATGTTGTGATTTTAATCAGGAGTTTCAACTTTTCTGGAATTATACGTAATTTCACTTGAAGATTTGATCCATACCAATTAATAATAAACACCGTATATCTCCATTTCACAAAGGTAACATTGTATATTCTTCTCTCGTTCATCCCTCTTTGCTAAGTGTTTGGCCATTAAGACAACAGTGATCATCAAAGATCAGCATTGTTTATTAAATGTGAACAACCAAAAAATTACAGAAAATCACTCTCTTTTACTTTGATTAGTGTCATCTCAATGCTGGTTTTCAATGCAACATTAACAATTCATAACAAAATACAATAAAGCAAATAAAATATGTATACAGCAAATTAAGATACAGGAAGTGCTTTCCTGTATATACATGTATGTGGTAACTGTTACATGGATGCAGCAAAGCAAAGAACAGATGTTTTTGAGTACCATTATAATTATGCAAGTTATTTTAATAAATAAAGTTTCTTAATGGACAACATAATATGTATTTGAGTTTTAATGTAATGATAATTTTGTGCAGTAAGGCATAAATCCAAAATAATTCTGGCTATACCAGATTTTGTTTCATTAAACTAAGTTTAAATAACTGAACAACTTGTGTGCATTTATTTTTCCATTCTAAGTGAGGAAAGGTGATTTTGATTATTCAATAATTCATTGTTTTAGAGCATGTTTTTCCTAATTCTTAGATTTTACCTACTCAAGATTTCTATCACATGCCAAATGATTTTTTTAATGAAAGTGTAAAGAGAGCCCTAAAAATATTGAAGTCTTTACATAATGATAAAAAAAAAACGTCAGTAGGTAACACAGGTAAAAAAAAATGCAATAAATTGACAAGATATTTGGATATCCACTGAAGAAAAATGTTCACACAGAATTTTCATAAAAGTGAAAAAAAAATTCATTACAACAAATAATTATTCTGTGAATGAAAGAAAATGTTTAAAAGAGTCGCTGAATTTAAACATACTTAAATATATTACTGTCATATAGTAACATGTAGTAGACACAGTTTCGTGATCATTCACAAAAATCTAAATATTGTGGCTAGCAATACAATGTTAAATTTGAATCCTTGCTTAAAATTCTACGGTGACAATTTTAAGCCATATCAATAAAAACTAAATGCATGAAGTTTGAAAAAAAAAATATGACGTATTTGATTTATGAAAAAAAAACCAGTCAATATCAATATATTTGATTACAATAAAATTTGTACAAATATATTCACAATGATTAAACTAATGATTATTGAAGCTGAACAACACTCATAAATAGGCACCATCACACAGGTATATAAACCCTTCGATTTGACACCCGAAACTTGTGGCCAATGTAGTATTTTTTTCCTTGTCATAGAATTTGTGCACATATTACTTATTTAATGTGCAATTACTGTTTGTAAGTAATACATTATATTTGATGTAAAAACTTTTTTTGCTTGGAAATTCGAAAAAGTGTAAAAATTTGATAATTTCATTGCAACCCAATATAAAGGCAATGTAAGATGTACGTCCACACAGGTGAAAACTTTGTAGTGAAATACTTTGAACTGTTAAGAGCTCTGAGGCTTAAGTAGGGGTTGTAGGGATATCGGTGATGAAAGAATAATATGGCAGATAATGCCTTTTATGAGTGGTGTTCAGCTTTATTGAGCAAAAACCCATTCATGCTCCTTTTTTACGAGTGGTTTTGGTCTTGTTGATGGCACATCCCCCTTAACTCTCTTCAACATCTGTCGTTTTGATCTGTTAGACATTGACCTTTCATATTTTGTGTCCAGTTCCTCTAATATTTTAGTATATTCTTCCGACCTCCAAATCAATGGTTTGGTCTTCAAAAACGTTTCGTCGTCAGAATTGTTTTCCTCCTCTGAGGACATGTAACTTAACTCTAAAGCATTCAAGATGCGTCGTTTCTTTGCTTCCTCCCATCCCGTCTTTTTCTCGACCATGGCCAGTCTCCATTGCAATTTCTATAAGCATAAAAAAAAAATGAAAAAAAAAATGAATCATATATAAGTGCATAAACTGAGCAATATCTTTGAATGTGAACATTGTTAAATTAAAAAAAGCCTATGGAATATCAATTCATGCTTATACATCATAATATGTACCCTCTTTCTCCTGCTGTAGTGGAGCATTTTTGCCTTGTGCTGCTCAATTTTTCCTGTTTTTTCTTTGTGCTCCTTCTGAGCCACTGACTCAAAATATCGAGCTACAGCAGCTGTAAATATAAATAAATTTGAACTTACACTCTAAGTTAAGTACACATGTACTAACATAAACTTACAGATTCTATAATTTATGTGTGCATACTTATTTTTTGGCCATCTAATGACTGAATGAAAAAAGCCCATTTCCAGATTTTTTTCCAAATCTTATTAAAAAAGTCATTATTCGCTAATTTCAAATGGGGCAATTTGCTGCAAATGTGACTTTCCATAATTTAAGTGACTATATTATTGAAACAAGTTGAAAAAAATTTCAAGTTTATATGTGAAACAAATTTTTGTCTACAGACGGACGATTCAAATATTCCCCCATAAACATCGTTTTTAGGAACTGAAAGGCCTAAATCTTGCTTAAACTAATGTCAGATAAGCAGCAAATACTGTGGATTCATTAGAATTTGTGGTGGCTTAATTTTCATGGTATTCGTGGGTAGCCTTCCTCCACGAATTTACATTCTCAACAAAAACAAATTTAGAAAGTTATCTTTATTACTGAAACTGAAAACCGGTGCTTCCATAAAATTGCATCCCCACAAATGAGCAAAAAAACAACAATTCATGAAAATTGCCCCCCCCCCCCTCCAATATTAATTGATTCGACAGTATTCACTATGTAAAAGAATCTTACTCTGTAAAATTCCATCCTGCACATCATGATAAAGGCCTTTGACAAACTGTTTCACAGCCTGTGTAGTTGCCTTGTTTACCTCCGAAGAAACTCTAAAAATGGGAAAGTTTGTAAATGTTACTTTCTCTAAAAAGCATAATTTCAAGATTTGTATACATTTTTGCTTTCAGACACTTTAATTAGTTATACTATAACACATGTAGCATATTAGTAGCAGATTTACATAACCATGTAGAAACACAAAAAAATGATGAAATTGATCAAAAACAAAATAAGATACTTTAGCTTAGTGTCTCCAAGCTTAGTTTGCCAAGCAGCATAATCATCTTCTTCTACAAGTTGCTTGTAAGCATCATGTACTGCTGTCTACAGAAAAGAGAATTTTATATCAAATATATACTATATACATGTATACTGAGGAAATGCATGAATACCTGCATCATGAGACAAAGCAACTTTGTTATGAGTTTCCTATATACAGGAAACTCAATGATTACTGCCGTACTATTGTAAAATATTAGTAGAGCACAAGCTCAGTTTTATAAGGATCTAGGGTGTGATTTAATTTAGACTTGATTCTGTTGTATTTTTATGTGTCAAAAATTTAAACATATACTAAAACATACTCTTATTTTGGGAGGAACATGAAAATTCTCTTGTTCACTCTTTTTCCCCTTTCCCTTCATCATGTTCATTCCATTTCCAACCTCTTCTTTGAGAGTTTTGATTTCTTCTTCAATTTTGTCTATTTTGTTGTGAATTTTTTTCAAGTACTGCATAATAGTCTAAAAAAAATCCAAGGAATTCATGAATTACAAATATCATGCATTGAAATGTAATTAACATATTGTTACATTTAGCATTCCTCACCTGTATGGTTGTGCATCTTATTCTTAACAACATATTATTGAATGTGTGCACATTACAAACAGAAAATGCTTATATAAACAAATTCAAGTTATGCAATCAGATGCAATTAAGGTTGTGTGGGACACCTCTATATTTGACGTATTGTTTATCGAAATAAACAATAAAATGAAGTGTAATTATATAAGTAGTTTCTTTCCCAACATGGTCCTAACAGCGTAGCGCAGTGGGTTAGAGGGTTTACTACGAATTTATAAGTCATGACTCACGAGTTCGAATCCCGCTGGGGGTTTTACAATTTTTACCTCTCTGAATATTTTTTAAAGCTATTTTTTTGGCTAAAAATTGTAAAATTTGAAAATTCTTAACCGGTGAAAGTACATGTATTCTAATTATAATGTACTTTAATCCACATTAATATCGACAGATGTCCCATACCACCTTAATACAAAGGGTTTATACACCTGAATGCTGTATCATAGTAAATTTAGTGCACGCATGCCTTACTGAGTCATGTTTAGCTTGAACCAAGTTTTTAAAAAATAAGTCTGTTAAAAAACTTTTATCCTAATCATATATATACCTGATTTTGAAGTACTTCAAAAGAGGTCATGTTCAAATTTTGTACATTTCTACTTACCTCTTCTCCTGGGGAAAGCTTTGAAGTTAAATTATGGGGAGCTGCAGCATGTGGTGAAGAATCCAACGATGGCATTCTTGGAAGCTGAAAATATTGTTATTATTAATTAAAATCACTGGATAAAGATATTGCCTACATTAATTATTCACTGGAAACACTGTTATGTACACTTCATTATCATATACCAATCAAGAGGTCTTCATTGGGATTATCGGTCACAACTGAGACCAGTACCTCCCTCAACCATTACAAACAATCCCTATTCCCATGAATCTAGAGTGGAGTTGAACTGGTCCCCCTCCCTAAAAAAAAAACACTTACAAAAAAATTATAATTAACTTGTTAGATAGATATAAATCACCAAAAAAATAAAATAAAAAAAGAATAAGTTGATCCTCCTCCCTCCCTGTCTAATTATAACTATTAAATTACTTAATAGCCCTGCTTTTTATCAGTTTTCAGTTCATAGGTGATGACCCCCCCCCCCCTCCCCATGACACTTCAAGTAGTAAATGAAAATACATGGTAAACTTGTAAGATATAGATTTTATGCTACTTTTGAGAGCTTGTCGAAATAATTTTGAGTCGGACAGTTATTACAATATACCTATGGCCTTTTTCTCAGGGAATTTAAGGGACCCCCTCCCGTTTATTAAAAAAAAAATATTGAACCACACTCGCGCTTAAAATTATTTAAAATTGTAGCATATTAGCTGATTAGCTATTGCATCAAGGCGAAATTACACATGTAGCATAACTAGCATTGTATTACGACTTACTGTTTTACTTAATCTATGGCTAGCAGAATTTCTTGGCGTGGAGGTGAAAATGCTGAGTGAAGATCTTTTCCTCGAGTTCTTTGGTCTTTTTGAAGACGCACTCGGCTCGTCTGAATCGTTGCTACTGGATTCCTCATCTGGGTGAAAACTATCCTCCGAGTCGTCTTCGATGTAATTCGTATTTTCAGAATCAGACATTGTCGATTGCTCTATTAGATTGTGCGGCAGCGCGGGATGAGAGATATTCGTTGTATTTTTCCGCCAAAATGTTATGACGTTATTTTCGCATCTTGAATCGCGCATCCGAATATTCTTTCGACATCTACTTAAACATGGTATATTACACAGGAAATGTATAGATATTTAAAAACATTTAAATGATTCAATTTTTTCATTCATTCTTCCTTTTTTACAAATTACGAAAATGTACAGCATCATTTTCACCCAATCAGCAGCAGCAGTTTTCGCGGTATCCCAAACTAAGCGGTTACATATTTTACCCAGCGTGTGTAAACACGTGTAAGAAATGGTCTTTTGAGGGTGGTCGGACGATACTGGAATACGGAGCATAACAGGTATGTGTTTTATAATATCGTTGCTATTTTCACTTGCGTGATGTCATATTGTGATGTCATTTTTTTCTGTATATTTTGCTATAACGTTACAGTCTGTATCGAAACATGCATTTGGTACCGCGAGGCGCGTGATACAATTTAATAATGTTAATGATGGCTGTAATCACTAACAATGGAAGGACATTTGCAATATCTAATTTTCTCATCAGCAACAATTTCTCGAATTGTGTAATGTGAGTGTGATTCCCACTTGCATGTACCAACAGCCCCCCCCCCCCCCCCCCCGCTACCGCACACACACACACACACACACGCCATTTTGTTTAACCAACAACCGACCTTCCTCACTTACACAATTACACCTAAATAAACTTAGATTTGTAATGATAAATTGCCTCTCTACTTTTATTGCATGGTAAATAATGATAATGAAAGTTCGTGTTAAGGGGTAGCTGATATGTACATGTAACTATTTCAGTCAGTCTACTGACAACTTGGGTTCAAATGAAACTCCATGCAATCTTCATACGTTGATATTAAGAACGTGCTTTACAGTTGATCAATTTCATCTTTACACATAAATGTCAATGATCGATTCTTTGGTAATCTGTAATGAAGGGGCCTTGAGACCCTGTGACCTTTACTTTTTATGACAATTGTGCCCGTTTCAATTATGGCGATTTCAATTCTTTGTGATGTTGATCACCAAAGTTGTGTGTCTATCTCTGTAGCAGTGGGTATAAATGCGGTTTCTAACCCAAAGGTCCCGAGTTCAAATATAGTAGTGACTTTTGTTTTTGAAAGTTAATTTTTCCCCCAAATTAAACATTTTTCTGTCATTTTCAAGTCAAATGCATGCTTGAATTTCATGTATGTAAAAAATATAAAACAGTGGCATCAAAAGCAAATTGAAAAGGGGGGGGGGCAAGACTTATCAAAAATCTCTTGACAGGCAATAAAAAATATATGGTTATGTATAACTTTGCCCAAAAAGTGGGGGGAGTACGTGGGCTAAGTGCCCCCCCCCCCTTGTTCCAACGCCTATGTAAAAATTCGGCTTTGTATTACAAACTTTTTTTAAAGGGTGTGAAGTACCTTTATTACTAACATTTAAACACCCATTCTTTACATCTCCTCATTAAGTTTACCTTTGTTAATATAATATGTAAACGGACTGACTGTCAGCAAAGTGCTTTATTAGTATAAAAGATCAAAGATAGAAACAAAATTTCTTCGAAACATGAAAGAAAAAATAGATTCACCTGCCTATGAAACGTTACTCAAATCATAATAGATCAAATGTCACGTGCTCAGTCTACAATTATGCTATTTTATTTGTGTGTTTGGAAATATAGCTGCATGAGCCAAAGAAAGGGAAGGGTGGCTTTTTCTTTCAGCTGCTTTGCGCCACCATATTGGTTGCCATTTTGTTCAACAAAGTAAACGTGATCACTAAATGACTGGCACTTATCAATGTTTATCAATATTGCTTCTGAATTAAAGTAGTCCGAGTATCGCGGATATTACAATATTGGTTCGACTTTTACATAGCGTTTTAGATATCCGGTATTGATTTTGCTCCTGTAAACAATGTCAATAATAAGCAATTAGAACGGTAATGTATGTATTGAATGAGAGATAGAAATGATTAATGTTGAGAAACTCGATTTTGTAAAAGTAAAATAAAAACAAAATTTCTTCGGATAAGAATACACTGATTAACCAGGATGCTTACACCACTAATTTGAGACCTACATGTAGTTGTGAGCAGGCAAATTGAAACCCACAAAAGGGGGAATAAATGTTAATGACAAATTAAATTATTTCTATTGTTTGAATATTGATTTGGTGCATTATTTTCATTAGTATACTCGTAATGACTCCTACCCCTTCGTATGATTAACAATTGCTTTATACAGGAAAGTTTTTTAATGAATGTAAGTGATTTGTACACTTGTCAGAAATTGTTATAGTATCACAATGATTCACAATACATAATTAACCAAGCTTAATTATGGTCATATCTTATATGCTTATATATCCTCTTTGTTTTGATGCCCCCCCCCCCCCAAATCCCAATGATTGTGAATCGCTTCCACTAAGCTTGCAAAGAAGTACACAGAAACTAAGTTTTCAGTTTTATGATTATCTCATCTGACAGGTTAACATGACTCTTGCTTACTGATGTTTATTGCTTCTGAACTATATTAAAAAAATAATAATAATTAGCCCCCTGCCCCCCCCCCCAAGAATTGTGAATCACTTGCACTAAGCTTGCAAAGAAATACACAGAAACTAAGTTTCATGATTATTTCATTTGACAGGTTACCATACAGCAGTTGCTGGTTGTCAAAACGAAGCAAGAGCATTTGTGGAAATCTTTGCAGTATAAAGGAAGTTTATGGTACTTGAATTATATTTTAATTAAACGTGTTATAAGAAAGACTTTTAATTGTCTTGACAAAATGTAATATCGCTTAGATTATAACTGAGTTTATGCAGTTAAAGTGTAAGTCGATGAATACTGAAAAAAGAAAATAAGACATCAAGCTATAGGGTGCTCTTGATTTTCCAAGAAGGTGTACACTTTTATAAATCAAGTGCATTGGTGTAGTGTTTTCGTGTACACTGGTTGTACACTTTTCTACACCAAATCAGGGGCACACTGGTTGTACACTTTTCTACACCAAATCAGGGGCATGTATTGTGAAGTGAAGCACTGAAATTGATTATGTACACTTTGTATGTCGCTAACTTACTGTATTTAATATGTATATACACACATTGTTCACATGTATAACCTATGAGATATTTTTCTCTTGGAATAAAGAACTTAAACTTGAAACAAATATTACGGGTGAATGTTAATTATGATTAGAAACTTGACAAATGATTTCAATTAATATAATGGAGTATTATGATGTACTTGTTATACAATACAACATGATAACACGGGTGTACACCCAGTTAAGCTAAATCAAGAGCACCTTTGATTCAAATTATATGATGTATATTGTTTCATCATAATTACAGAAAAAAGCCAAGAATAATCAAAGTGATTTCATTGAAGTTAATTATTTAAAATACGTATTATTATTTTAGCTAAATGGGAAAACACTCTTTAGACAGAAAGAGAAGAAAGAGACGAGAAAAAAGGAAAAAACATAGAATGGAAAAGGCAAGGCACCGGCAGTTGAATGAAAGTTCAGAGGAATTCGAAATGTTCAATAAAAAAAAACAGTAAATATTATGCGACTTTTTAATGAAGAGCATATTTTTATTTATTCTCTTACTTGATTTCACTCATGAATTTTATTTTATGATTGCTTGCTAATCATTGACACTGCAAAAAGGGAGAAAATGAGATGTACTAGATACTACAATTATTCAGTTTCAGTTTCTTAATATACTTATTCAATTTTCCAGCAGATAACATTTGGCCTGATGAGGAAAATTATGTTGGATTGAAGGAAGTTGAACGGGAAATTAATGAGCAGTGCAAAGAGGATGGTATATACATAGACGATACCTTTGTAGAAAAAAGAAACACCTATAAATCAGCCAAAGAGCTGTTTGGGGATGGAAACAGGGATGTTGTGAAACTGCAGAAAATGCTAGATGATGAAAAGGACAAAAGAAAGAACCTTTTAAAATTTACAAACCTCTGTGTTCATGTTATCAAAAGTAAAAAGAAATGTAAATTTTGTGCCAAGTTTTGAAAAGGCTTTATTTTTTTTATAAAAGCTAATGTATTTTTAGTTTTTAACATTTGCTTCAGTCCAAACAAAAATTGTCATTTTTTAGCTTTGTATATACATTAGTTACTGGAATTGTATTTCTTTATTTTTTTTTTATTAAGAATAGACTGGAAGGGTACATTGTAAAACATGTCTGGGAAACAAAAACTTTCAGTTTTTCACCAAGCTCAGCGAAAAAAAATGTCTAGAAAGGAATGTCCAGGATGTAAACAATCATTTACATCTAGGTATTTTAGGCAGCATAGAGAGAAATATTTTAGCAATAATCAATGGAATTGTTTCAAGTCAGTGTCTGAAAATGTTGAAGTTTTATCTCAGGATATCGATGAGGAATTTTCTGATAGCTCATCTGATGAAAATCTTTCTTCTCAAGGATTACATGATGTTTTTCAATCTTATGTGCGAAAACATTTTTCTGAAAATAATTGTACCGCCGAGTCTGAGAGTGAAGATGAGGTTTGGAATAATGCAAGTTTGGAGGATTTAGATTTAGACCTTCAGACTGAAGAACTCTTTGAAAGCAATGATGTGAATGTTTCAAACCCAAACATGAAATTTGGGACACTTTTAATGTGGTTTTGTATGTTCATATGTACCTGGCAAGCCATTTTCATGCTGCCAGACTGTGTTATTGACAACCTTCTTTCATTTTTAAGTACATTTTTTTGTCAAATTGGAAAAGAATCTTTCATATTTTCAAGCTTAGCTACTATTTTTCCAGGTTCTGTTTATCTGTTATGGAAAAAGATAGGCTTGAAAAAAGACAATTTTACAAAGTATGTTGTGTGCAGAAAATGTTTCTCCATTTACTTGTATAATGATTGTTTAATGAATTTAGAGGGTGAAACTGTGTCCGCCAAATGTCCTTTTGTAGAATATCCAAATCATACACAGCCAGCAAGGCGAAGACCATGTGGGGAATTGTTGCTGAAATCTGTTACACTTTTAGATGGTACAAAAAAACTTTACCCATTTAAATCTTACTGCTATAAACCTATTCAAGAATCTTTGCAAGATTTAGTTAAAAGGCCTGGGTTTGAAGATCTTTGTAACCATTGGCGATCACGAAAGCAGTCCCCTGGTTTTTTGACAGATATTTATGATGGGAATGTCTGGAAAGAATTTCAGAGCTCTGAAAAAAATAGCTTTTTAACCCATCGAAACAATTATGGCTTAATGTTAAATCTAGACTGGTTTCAGCCATTTAAACATGTAAAATATTCAGTTGGTGTTTTGTATGCAGTTATTTTGAATTTGCCTAGAGATGAAAGGTTTAAATTGAAAAATGTTTTATTGATAGGTGTTATTCCAGATTTAAAACATGAACCTTCTGTAAATAGTTTCATAACACCTCTTGTTAATGAACTTAAAGTAGCATGGTCGCAGGGATTTCAGTTGGCTTCAAGTAAAAGTTCATATTTAAAAAAGAATTTTAAAGTTGCACTAATGTGTGTTGGATGCGATATTCCAGCAACACGAAAATTATGTGGATTTTTGGGTCATTCAGCCACATTGGGTTGCTCAAAATGTTTCAAAAAATTTCCAGGTAGTGTAGGCAATAAAGATTATTCAGGTTTTGATGTAGAGAATTGGCCGGTACGAACACTTGATGATTATAATTTATCCATGAAAGCTGTTAAAAAAGCTAGAACTCAGACAGAAAAAGAAAGACTTGAAGCTTCTCATGGAGTAAAATATTCAGTATTAAGTGAACTAGACTATTTCAACCCAATAAGAATGTCCATTGTTGATCCAATGCACAATTTATTTCAAGGAACTGCAAAAAAAATGATGAAAATGTGGCTTGATTTAAAAGTTTTACATTCAGATCAGTTAGTTCTGATTCAGGAAAAGGTTGATTCTGTTGATGCAGCAAGCAACATAGGTGCAATTCCTAGAAAAATTGCATCCTCGTTTGGAGGATTTACTGCTGAGCAATGGAAAAATTGGACCATTTTTTTCTCGATTTTTGCACTAGCAGATATTTTGCCTAAAACAGATTTGGATGTTTGGCGAAATTTTGTTTTAGCATGTAGAGCGCTTACTTCTAAATTCATATCAAGTGTAGAAATAGCTAGATTTGATAGTTATATTATTGCATTTTGTAAAGGTGTGGAAAGGGTATATGGCTGTTCTAGCATTACACCAAATATTCATATGCATTGTCATTTATCACAGTGTGTACTTGATTATGGTCCAGTTTACTCTTTTTGGCTTTTTAGTTTTGAAAGATACAATGGTCATTTGGGAAGCATGCCAAATAATAGCAGGTCAATAGAAATGCAGCTTATGAGAGGATTTTTAAGAGATTCTTTTGTACATTCTTTGCAATTCCCTAGTTTGTATGTTGATGAATTTAAGAAACATTTTCCAAGTGTGACAGAGTTATGTGGTGACAAATTTCCTACTGATTCTGATATTTTGAAAATATTGTATATGTCTAAGAAAAGTGCCCAAATTGTTGGACAGGACTGGCAAATTTGCTCTGCATTTGAATGTAAAAAGTTATCATGTCATGTTCTATCATCAGCTGACTTAGATATGTTAAAGAAAACATACAAACATATTTATCCAGAGCTTTATGATTATATTGAATGTATCCCAAAGTCCTTTAGAAAATGTTCATCTATCTGTCTCAGAGGAGAAGTTTATGGTTCAAATCAATCGCGTCACAAGCGATCTTCATTTGTCATGGCCTACTGGCATTCCACAGATGGAAAAATAATCGAAGAAGTTGGATCAGGTGAACTCCGTCCCGGAGTAATTCAATATTTTCTTCAGCACAACTTAATTGTAGACGATGAAAGCCGCGTTCACCTGTTTGCAAAAGTTTAGTGGCTTGCATCACTCCCAAACATGTACAGATATCACTGTGGGAAGCCTGTTGAATTATGGAGACAGAACGTTTTTGACACTTTTGGGCCTTCTGCTTTCATTCCAGTCCAAAGAATCAGTTGTAAATATATATGTGCTGATGGTATGCTTTTGAATAAGTGTGTATCATATATTTGTCCTGTTATTAAAGGTGTAAATGTGTAAATGTAATATTATAAGGGACATGTGTTTAATAGCTGTATCAATGAATTTTAGTTTTTGAAATGATGCACAAAATATTTTGTATCATTCCTCTTGAAAAAATTGACCGTTCTGCGACAGTTGGCGTCGGCCAGCCTGGAAGGGTATGCGTCCTGCGCCAGTTGGTGTCAGCCATCTTGGAAGGATGTGCGTCCTGTGCCAGTTGGTGTCAGCCTTCTTGGAAGGATGTGCGTCCTGCGCCAGTTGGCATTAGCCTTCTTGGAAGGATGTGCGTCCTGCGCCAGTTGGCATCAGCCTTCTTGGAAGGATGTGCGTCCTGCGCCAGTTGGCATCAGCCTTCTTGGAAGGATGTGCGTCCTGCGCCAGTTGGCATCAGCCTTCTTGGAAGGATGTGCGTCCTGTACCAGTTGGCATCATCCTTCTTGGAACGATGTGCGTCCTGTGCCTGATGGCATAATCCAAAATCTGATTAAAATACAGATATCCACATTAGCGCACAGCGCAGAGAAATCTCTCTGCGCTGTGCGCTAATGTAGATATCTATATTTTAATCAGATTGCATCAGCCATCTTTGAAGGATGTGCATCCTGCGCCAGTTGGCATCAGCAATCTTGTTAGGATGTGCGTCCTGCGCCAGTTGGCATTAGCCATTTTTGAAGGGTGTGCGTCTTGCGCCAGTAGGCAAGATAAAGGTATAGTTGGACATTTAAATTTTCATTTTTTAAGTATTTGATTTGGGAGTTTTTAAACAATATACTTTAAATTTAAAATTTGTGTCCGACTTTTGCATTTTTATATTTATATCATGTGTGTTAATGTTTTTTTTATTGAATTAGCTTGTGTTTCATATTTGTAAGAGGAATGCGCTGTTCTTATAACAAGCAAAATATGGATAATATATCTACATGCATTCTTATAAGATAAACGAAAGTGTTGTCTAAATCATGCTTATTTATATTCATGATAAATTTCACCATCAATAAACAATTAAAAAAAAACACCTTGATTCTTGTTTTACTGCAACCAACATGACTACACGTGTATACGTATAATATATTTTGCATAGTGTACTTCATGCTGAAACCAGCACAGCTAACAGAAAAGGACAGTATGATTTGTTTACATATAAAGATCTATCCATGATCGATAGAAATTTTATTGCAGGGTCATTATTGTACTACATTTAAACATTTTTATAAAGTACAACAATTTCGGGAGGCTTTGACCTTTTTTAAAGTTGATAAAATTAAATTGACCAATTAATGACGGTTGCTTGGAAATATAATTTATCTTAAACCTCAATTATATTTGCAACTTCTGGTTTAATGACGTTTAATCAGTAATAAACATGGCATAAAGTTGAGATTTAATTACAATTATATCTCGAAGTATAATTTTACATTAAATGTCAATTAAACTTTAAAGTTCATGTAAAATGGGGATATAACGAAGTTTAATTTTATTAAACGCAATATTTCATGCAGTGTTTCCTTTCATGAATCATTAGTACATGTATATAACAATCCTTGCTACCCTTAACAATTTAACTCGCCATTAAACTTCTCATTGTTTAAACCCCTGTCATACTGGAGCTGCGTCCTCACGGCGATCCGGCTGTGTCATTGAATAATGTAAAACGCCATGGTAAACGAACTAGAGTCTGCTACAGCGCCGTAACAACGCAACGGCATCTTCGTTCGCTGCGGTGGGATATTTTAGAACGCCATGCGACTGCGCGCACTTTGACCATGCACAAAGTACGCGCCGTGGCTCTGCGTTCTGATAAATACGCCGTAGAAGTGGAGTAAGGTCGCCGTGACAGCGCCGTAAAGTCTCCAACAGCGCATGTGCACGCAGTCAGCGCGCAGAGCACGCCGTGGACGCGCGGTAAAAACTCCTAGCACGTCATGAGCGCTCGGCGGATACCCAGCGAAAGCGCAGTCAATTGCCAAGTAGAACTCTGTGGAAACGTATTTGGAAGCTCTGTTAGAACGCCTCAGTCGCCGTCAGGATGCCGTGACATTTTCACTTGTAAATTTTTTAAATAAGATTGTATATTTTTTCTTAATTTTCGTTGCGATCCTACGGCGATTCCATGAAATTTACAACGCCGTGAACACGCCCTGGGAACGCAACTTGGTGTGACAGGGCCTTAAAGAGTTTTCAAAACAATTACACAAACTGTGTTTGACAAATAGTTTTCCTAAAACATTTTCTTCCTGTCTTTATACAGGTTTTCAATCACAACACGTTTTTATAACAAAAGCAGAAGTGAAATTTTAGTCATTAGTCATATTCATTTGACACCAAATCATATTTGGAAATTTTCAACTCGCAGCAACAACGGAAGACCTACTCGTGGCTTTGCCACGAGCTCTGCTCTAGTTTTTCTTTTTTTTTTTTTTCTTCCTAGACGCGAACTTTGAGGCTTCATATCTTGCTCATTTCTGAACGGTTTTTGCTCAAATTTTCAGGGCTTATAGACTTTACAAAACACTATCTAAACCATTTCATAAATTTCAAAAACCCTCTTCCGTTAACGAGTTATTCCCCTTCTTAAAAAATTCAGGGCCTTTCGTTTCCAGACAAAGGCTCCGAGACTATGATAGCAGGGAATGGGAATCCAACGAATTTTAATAACAGAGACATTGAAGTTTTGCACATCGGTTTTTGTTTTTGGATTACTTTCTTTATTTAGAAAAAGGTAGGGGGTCAAAAAACAGGGTTCCAAAAAGTGCGAAAATTTAGACATATTTTCCTTTGTATCTTTTAAACGAAAAATATTTTGTTAACACATGTAGAATAAAAGTTGTGCAGAATGTCAAGGACTTTCATTTGACACCAATAAAAAAGGGCTGGCCCCTTAAATTAAGGGCCAAGGGCCCTTGAAAGTTTTTGCTAAATAACTAAAAAACGGCTAGGATTTTGATATAGCTGTCGCTGGAAAAGTTGTTTGTTGGGATCCTATAAATGTCCTTACAATGTTATTTTGTTGGTGAGTTGTGTAGTATAAGTGTAAAAAGCTTTACATGTTAACATGTACCTGTGTTTATTTGGCAAGTTAACGAAAGTCATTGTGCGTACAACTGACATTAAGTTACGACAGACAGTATGCCTGTTTAAAAAGGAGGCTTTAATTCACAAAAAAAAAAAAAAAAAAAAATTTTAGGATACATGCTTTTATGTGAGGAGTTTAAGTCATCTTCGTAAATTCTGCACAATCCTAAAGAACGAGAAACAGAAAATATAAACATTCTTTTTCTTTTCTAGTAAATCACACAAACTACCGGAAAAAAATAAATCTATGTGATACATTTTAGTTATCATGCTGCGTGCATTTAAAATATATCTGGAACTAGAGCCGAGCTCGTTGCAAGCAACGAGAAGGTCTTCCGTTACAGCTTCAAGTCGAGACAATCTGATTAAAATCATATCCTTGATCCCCTCCTTGTTTTTCTATTTTCGCTACAAGAGGATCTGAAGAAACCCCTCTTGAGATCACCCCCTGTTGAACGTTTGTTTATAAATATACATGAGTTATTCTAGCAGTCAGAGCAACTGTTAGAAACGGTAATTTCGGGTTACAAACAAAAATGGAGTTGTACGACGAAATGATGCCACATGTTCGTGAATCTTTCGGTATCAGCAAGTAAGAGATGGAGCATAAGTTGATATTAGACGCCCTTAGGGAATCTAAAGAATGTATTGGCATAACTTCCAAATCATGTAACTGAGGAATGGAACCGACGATTTCATTGGTCAAAGCAAAGTTCCCCAGGAGGTGACCTCAAGTGTTGTTTCTTCAAATCATCGTATAGCGACTATAGAAATTTTAATCAGATTGCAAGTCAAGAAAGGATTGTCATTCAGTCTTAATTAAACCACCCCTCTTCTTCTTACACTTGTCAGGGTATGACAGTTATTGATAGGAGGTCATCTTCACACTACCTTAACTTCTGACCAATCAGGGCTTTAGAAAATCAATTTGAACTCTTCAAAAGGAGAAAGAAAAATTAAATCATGCCTATTTTCTATATATTACTGCAACCTCCAGACTGCATAGTATTGAAGAGTTACACTTCTCATAAAACAGATAAAGGCATGTCTGTAATAAGCGAGGGGTATATATTTAGATTGTATGCAAATTTAAAGGTCATAGAAAGGTGACCTCTTATTGATACCTATCCGACCCCGTTGAGTGTAAGGAGAAAAGGGTGGGCTGTCATTAAACTGGATTGTCAATATGATAATAGTATGTTCAGAAAACGAGGCTCACTTTCAAAGTATTATTTTCCTACCAGACAAACTCTCCTTTTAACTCATTTCACGGTTATATCAATTTATGATAACTTAAAACACATCTCTTATATGTACATGTATTTAATTATTCCAACCAGAAAATCGATAAATACGTTTACATGTATGTACAACTGATGACAGGATTCAAACTACTGGTATGCCTATATCATAGTGTAAAATCACAAAATCCACTGCGCTGATACTTGGAAAAAGTGTTTTGTTTCATAAACATTTTGATTCTCTATATTCATACTTACCCCTCTACCGCCAAAACATGGAATAGTTTATTTAAAGTGCAGTGTTAAAAGAACACCAATTGTAAATAAACAATAATGCCGTCTCCCATCTAAGGGTGCGCTATTAGTATACGAGACTGAGGTGCTCAGTGGTAGGGATAACTATCCGTATAATGTTTGGCCATACAGGCCTCAGTATTGTTAGTATATTTATCTGAAATCTTCACAAGCAAGTAAAAGAAATTCACAAATCTTCAAAATCATAATCCGCGGCAGTGGTAGGGGTTGTGAGGCATCTCCAACTTCATTTTTTTCAAATAGGATTTTGTTTTAAATATCCCAATATTTTTTTTTTTTGCCTTGAGCGCTCATCTAGAAAGTGTGTGCGGGTGGGGGTGTCAATACCCTAAAATTTAATTTTCTAAATGTAAATTTCAGAAAATGTTGGCAGGGGTGGGGGCAGAACTCCAACTGAATCAAAAATCCTTTTTGTCACTTTTGTGTGACAGGAAGAGAGACCTCTGGTTTACAATTATTTTCTATCATGTCACATATACATGTTTTAGTTATAATATTTTGGAATTTTTTAAAGATACAATGTCATTTATTTGATAAAAATCATATATTTATGCATACATGTATTAACATGTGACGTGTGAACCTAAAAGTAATCAATTTTGTTCAGTTTTTTACTTGAGTAACAGAAAGGCATAAACCAGCGTTTTGTTCAGAGCACTGTGTACATTGTATATTTAAACCAAACCAAAAGAGATTGTGTGACGTCAAAGCAATTTGTTTTTGTTTTTTAAACAAAAGAGTTCTACATAATGTCAACCTCCAGAAAATACGATTTCTCTAACTTTAACATTTACAACACATGCGCGGATCCAGAAAATTTTTCCAGGGGGGATCCGAATTGAACATAGGGGGGGGGGGGGCTACACTATTCATCAGAAATGTTGACAAGCAAAAATAAAAAAAAAAAAACAACTTATTTCCCAAGATCATGAAATTCCTAATCCGGGGGGGGTGGGTGGGGGGGGGGGGGGTAACGTAGTATGCCTATAACTTGAAAAAATTGTACCTGTCAAAATTTTTTTCTCCCATATTCATGATATGCCTAATCCGATTCATGATATGCCTATTCCGTGGGGGAGGGGGGGGGGGTGCGAATATGCGATAATTTCACTATGTAAATTTAATAACTTCTCATTTTTCAGGGGGGGGGGGGGTTCCGGACCCCCCGCCCCCCCCCCCCCTTCTAGATCCGCGCATGCAACAATTAATAAAATCCGTTTAACAACACATATCTATACCATTTAATTGTAACTTTGAGAAGTGCATACATTTTTGGGAGGCAACTGTGTCGCTAGTCTGTAAGTCAAGTGAATTATGTCCTAAGGTCTTTTTAAGAAATAAGAAACTGTCAACACTTGCAGTACTCTGATGATTTCTATGGCGACCGACTGCATTGAATAACGTATTTCATAACTTCTTAACGTGAGAACAAATAATTATTATTTAACATCTTGGACTTAAAACTTTTAACTTATATTCAACAATTGACCACTACAGTGATAGCTCACTTCCAAGTGTATTTTAAATACATAACAATTGATGATCTGCATCCATAAATTACCTATGGCTATCTGTGTCCAGGGTTGTGCGAGGTTTTAAACCGGTCAGTTTACCTTAAATAAGTTCAGGTGGGGGTGGAGCCTATATTGAAAGAGGTGTGAAACCCCGAGGGAAACACGCTCGCTTGTGTATACATGTCTATATACACGGAGTATTAAAGTGCTCTCAAAAGAGTTTTTCCGTTTATTTAAATAGAATATCGTATTTACATGTATATGTACTTATAAAACAAATTGCTCTTCGTTGAAATGAATATAAACGCATGAAAAACCGCGTGCGACATGTGCAAAATCTTTCGTTAGATTGAACAAGTTTCTGTCGGGATTAACTGAGAATATATCCTGATGTTTTGTGAATTATACAATCACCCCACCGTACTCAAATACTAATGCAACTTTGCAACCAATGCTTGTAAATCTTTTCCGATCAGTTGCTAAATAAAAGTGCACAATAATTCTACCAGCTGCGCATGCACCAGAACTGTCTGTACTTGTTTCTCTTCCGGTTTCAGCTCGTGAAATTTCTCAAAGGAATGTGATAACTAACGATATAAATCGTGAACGCAATATTTGATTTCATTTAATTATTTATTCTCAATTATTCACAAACATCTTTATTGATAAACGACGTCTTTCATGGATACATGATCGGCACCACATGATTTTGACAGACTATAGGTGATCAGCGCATTTAGTGTGGTACATAACCGCGGTACATAACCAAGTACGAGTAAATTTTTAATTCATATCTTTTAATATTTCTTTTGTTTAAAGTGCTAAAAGATAGCGATTTATCGTCACGGTTTGCATCAAATCAAAAGAAAAAAGTTTATTACACCGTCGTCGCGAGCGCTGGGCATGGTATACACAGGACGAGTAAACAAATGCCAATCATTTTCTAACATCCAAACTGGGGCCTCGATTTAGTTGATTAACAAGGGTTACACTGACCAGGTAAATTTGAAGTCGGTCGCACGGGGTGATTGAATTAACACGCAGACTGGCCGAATAAACACACAGATTGCAAAGTGAAACACATTAGGAAGAACGTTAACAAATAAGGAGTCACCAAAAATTGATTTTCGACACATATTAATTTTCATTTTTTGTTCGCCAATTTTTAAAATTCAGCTCGAGCACTGGGGGCGGGGGGGGGGGGGGGGCGGAGCAGCACAGAGATGACTTTGTTTTTAAACTTCCTAGAACGCTTCGAAAATTAATGATTTTATTTACTATGTCAACCCTCTTAAAATTTGGTGCAACTCTTAAGAAAACTTATTTTACTTTCTACACTATTTAATTTTTGTGTTGGTCGAATATTAATTCTTACACCAGTATATATACATATATCCATGTGCATATATGACTCGTTGGCCAGGCAAAGTTTGAATATTGTCTTAAAAGTGTTAAAGTCTGTAAAAAGTCTAAGCAATAATTAACGGAAATGATCATGAGTAACTACAGTCGATTCATCGTCGGACCCCATGGGTTTTCCATCCGTTACATTGCTTGAAATCAGTGTAACGGATAGAAAACCCGTGGGTTCCGACGATGCAGTATATTAATCTTACATGTAAGTTAAACACATATCAATTCTACATATGCCAGTAAATATATCGGAATTTCATTATATTTAATCTTTTATTTATACAATTGGCCTTGCATATTTAGAATCGAATTGATAGATTACTTTTATTCAATTAATGAGAGGTTTTTATAAGATTTTTCGCCCTAACATTTAAATCAACGCTAATTCATCTTTCATCTAAAACCAATATAAATGAAAATAAAATAAACAAATAGTTTTGTGTTCGTACAAAATATCAATAAACATACACGTGTGATAAGGTACATGTAGATGTCCCCTCGCGCGCGATCTTCTCGGCCATGTGCGAGCGTGCGAGGGATGATCATCATTTAAAGGGGTAATCTTTGTGGTTTTTTTGTTGTTGATCTAAAACATTATTAGTACAGTTCTTATACAAACCCACCATTGATTTATGTCTGACGATGTTTTGGATTAGGAATAATATCGGATTTTATAATTTTCAGAATGACTTCTTAACTTACATTTTAAATAAAACATCAATAACTTAAAATTAAAACAGTTCCTGTATTTGCGGCTATATAAACTCAAAACAAGTACATGAAAGACGCGAATCTGGTGTATTAGATAACCGCTGACCGCTTGGTAGTGCACCCGCGGCCGAGGAGCCCGCGGCCGATCTCCTCGGCCGCGGGCGAGGAATATGTTACGTAAAGTTACAACACACACAGCTCAGAACCCAGGAAGATTTGAAATGTTTGCAGTATAATAATGACCAAAATCTACCAAATAGAAGTTTGTTTTTTTTTTACTTAAAACCCACAATTGATCTATGCCTGATATTACTTCCGATTGAGAATGACATTTCTTTTATTAATTTACAGAACGTTTTCTTAATTGACACTCTATCATTTAATTCAATTTGAGAAGAATAAACGTCTATGTGTGATCAAAATTAAAACAATTCTTGTTTTCGGCTAAATGAACTCATAAATTGAGAGACGTGACTCCGGTGTATTAGATAACCGCTGACCGCTAGGTAGTCCAGCCGCGACCATGGCGACCGACTTTCTCGGCCGCAAGCGAGGGATAGCTTACGTAATGGTTCACACACACAGCTCTGATTCCAGATATATTTTAAATGCACGCAGCATGATAACTAAAATGTATCACATAGATTTATTTTTTTCCGGTAGTTTGTGTGATTTACTAGAAAAGAAAAAGAATGTTTATATTTTCTGTTTCTCGTTTTTTTAGGATTGTGCAGAATTTACGAAGATGACTTAAACTCCTCACATAAAAGCATGTATCCTAAAAAAATTATTTTTTTCTGATGAATTAAAGCCTCCTTTTTAAACAGGCATACTGTCTGTCGTAACTTAATGTCAGTTGTACGCACAATGACTTTCGTTAACTTGCCAAATAAACACAGGTACATGTTAACATGTAAAGCTTTTTACACTCATACTACACAACTCACCAACAAAATAACATTGTAACGACATTTATAGGATCTCAACAAACAACTTTTCCAGCGACAGCTATATCAAAATCCTAGCCGTTTTTTAGTTATTTAGCAAAAACTTTCAAGGGCCCCTGGCCCTTCATTTAAGGGGCCAGCCCTTTTTTATTGGTGTCAAATGAAAGTCCTTGACATTCTGCACAACTTTCATTCTACATGTGTTAACAAAATATTTTTCGTTTAAAAGATACAAAGGAAAATATGTCTAAATTTTCACACTTTTTGGAACCCTGTTTTTTGACCCCCTACCTTTTTCTAAATAAAGAAAGTAATCCAAAAACAAAAACCGATGTGCAAAACTTCAATGTCTCTGTTATTCAAATTCGTTGGATTCCCATTCCCTGCTATCATAGTCTCGGAGCCTTTGTCTGGAAACGAAAGGCCCTAAATTTTTTAAAAAGGGGAATAACTCGTTAACGGAAGAGGATTTTTAAAATTTATGAAATGGTTTAGATAGTGTTTTGTAAAGTCTATAAGGCCTGAAAATTTGAGCAAAAACCGTTCAGAAATGAGCAAGATATGAAGCCTCAAAGTTCGCGTCTAGGAAGAAAAAAAAAAAAAAGAAAAATAAGAATAATCTTAATCTGCACAATAATATAAAGGTCTTCCGTTGGAAACGGAAGACCTTAATCAGAGCTTTGTGTGTGAACCATTACGTAAGCTATCCCTCGCTTGCGGCCGAGAAAGTCGGTCGCCATGGTCGCGGCTGGACTACCTAGCGGTCAGCGGTTATCTAATACACCGGAGTCACGTCTCTCAATTTATGAGTTCATTTAGCCGAAAACAAGAATTGTTTTAATTTTGATCACACATAGACGTTTATTCTTCTCAAATTGAATTAAATGATAGAGTGTCAATTAAGAAAACGTTCTGTTAATTAATAAAAGAAATGTCATTCTCAATCGGAAGTAATATCGGGCATAGATCAATTGTGGATTTTAAGTAAAAAAAAAAATACCAACTTCTATTTGGTAGATTTTAGTCATTATTATACTGCAAACATTTCACATCTTCCTGGGTTCTGAGCTGTGTGTGTTGTAACTTTACGTAACCTATTCCTCGCCCGCGGCCGAGGAGATCGCGGGCTCCTCGGCCGCGGGTGCACTACCAAGCGGTCAGCGGATATCTAATACACCAGATTCGCGTCTTTCATGTACTTGTTTTGAGTTTATATAGCCGCAAATACAGGAACTGTTTTAATTTTAAGTTATTAATGTTTTAATTAAAATGTAAATTAAAAAGTCATTCTGAAAATTATAAAATCCGATATTATTCCTAATCCAAAACATCGTCAGACATAAATCAATGGTGGGTTTGTATAAGAACTGTACTAATAATGTTTTAGATCAACAACAAAAACCCACAAAGATTACCCCTTTAAATGATGATCATCCCTCGCACGCTCGCACATGGCCGAGAAGATCGCGCGCGAGGGGACATCTACATGTACCTTATCACACGTGTATGTTTATTGATATTTTGTACGAACACACAAAACTATTTGTTTATTTTATTTTCATTTATATTGGTTTTAGATGAAAGATGAATTTATCTCCCTTATTCAGTTCATTTAGCGTTGATTTAAACGTCAGGGCGAAAAATCTTATAAAAACCTATCATTAATTGAATAAAAGTAATCTATCAATTCGATTCTAAATATGCAAGGCCGATTGTATAAATATAAGATTAAATATAATGAAATTCCGAGATATTTACCGGCATATGTAAAATTGATATGTGTTTAACTTACATGTAAGATTAATATACTGCATCGTCGGAACCCACGGGTTTTCTATCCGTTACACTGATTACAAGCAATTTAACGGATGGAAAACCCGTGGGGTCCGACGATGAATAGACTGTGGTTACTCATAATCATTTCCGTTAATTATTGCTTTTTTTTTTACTTTTTACAGACTTTAACACTTTTAAGACAATATTCAAACTTTCCTGGCCATCGAATCATATATGCACAATCATACAAAGAACTCATAAGATAACTTATTTTACTTTCTACACTATTTAATTTTCGAAGCGTTCTAGGAAGTTTAAAAACAGTCATCTCTGTGCTGCTCCCCCCCCCCCCCCCAGTGATTGGCGAACAAAAATCGAAAACTAATATGTGTCGAAAATCAATTTTTGGTGACTCCTTATTTGTTAACGTACTTCCTAATGTGTTTCACTTTGCAATCTGTGCGTTTATTCGGCCAGTCTGCGTGTTAATTCAATCACCCCGTGCGACCGAAAAATAAGCACCGCCTTCAAATTTACCTGGTCAGTGTAACCCTTGTTAATTAACTACATCGAGGCCCCAATTTGGATGTTAGAAAATGATTGGTATTTGTTTACTCGTCCTGTGTATACCATGCCCAGCGCTCGCGACGACGGTGCAATACACTTTTTTCTTTTGATTTGATGCATACCGTGACGATAAATCGCTATCTTTTAGCACTTTAAACAAAAGAAATATTAAAAGATATGAATTAAAAATTTACTCGTACTTGGTTATGTACCACACTAAATGCGCTGATCACCAATCATGTGGTGCCGATCATGTATCCATGAAAGACGTCGTTTATCAATAAAGATGTTTGTGAATAATTGAGAATAAATAACTAAATGAAATCAAATATTGCGTTCACGATTTAAATCGTTAGTTATCACATTTCTTTGAGAAATTTCACGAGCTGAAACCGGAAGAGAAACAAGTACAGACAGCTCTGGTGCATGCGCAGCTGGTAGAATTATTGTGCACTTTAATTTAGCAGCTGATCGGAAAAAAATTACAAGCATTGGTTGCAAAGTTGCATTAGTATTTGAGTACGGTGGGGTAATTGTATAATTCACAAAACATCGGGATATATTCTCAGTTAATCCCGACAGAAACTTGTTCAATCAAACGAAAGATTTTGCACATGTCGCACGCGGTTTTTCATGCGTTTATATTCATTTCAACGAAGAACAATTTGTTTTATAAGTACATATACATGTAAATACGATATTCTTTTTAAATAAACGGAAAAACTCTTTTGAGAGCACTTTAATACTCCGTGTATATAGACATGTATACACAAGCGAGCGTGTTTCCCTCGGTGTTTCACACCTCTTTCAATATAGGCTCCACCCCCACCTGAACTTACCTAAGGTAAACAGACCGGTTAAAAACCTCGGCCTTTAAGTGCACACAACCCTGGACACAGATAGCCATAGGTAATTTATGGATGCAGATCATCAATTGTTATGTAATTAAAATACACTTTGAAGTGAGCTATCACTGTAGTGGTCAATTGTTGAATATAAGTTTAAAGTTTTAAGTCAAAGATGTTAAATATTAATTATTTGTTCTCACATTTAGAAGTTATGAAATACGTTATTCAATGCAGTCGGTCGCCATAGAAATCATCAGAGTACTGCAAGTGTTGACAGTTTCTTATTTCTTTAAAAGACCTTAGGACATAATTCACTTGACTTACAGACTGGCGACACAGTTGCCTCCCAAAAATGTATGCACTTCTCAAAGTTACAATTAAATGGTATACGGATTTTTATTAATTGTTGCATGCGCGGATCTAGAGGGGGGGGGGGGGGGTCCGCCCCCCCCCCCCCCCCCCCCGAAAAATGAGAAGTTATTAAATTTACATAGTGAAATTATCGCAAATACGACTCGGACCCCCCCCCCCCCCATGGAAAACACATATATGTTTTGGAAAGGCGTCGGAAGCGGAAATATTAAGAGTGATATTGAAAAAATGCAGTTATAAGCATATTCGCACCCCCACCTCCCCACGGAATAGGCATATCATGAATCGGATTAGGCATATCATGAATATGGGAGAAAAAAATTTTGACAGGTACAATTTTTTCAAGTTATAGGCATACTACGTTAACCCCCCCCCCCCCCCCCCCTCCACGGATTAGGAATTTCATGATTTTGGGAAATAAGGTTTTTTTTTTTTTTTGCTTTTTTTTATTTTTGCTTGTCAACATTTCTGATGAATAGTGTAGCCCCCCCCCGCCACGTTCAATTCGGATCCCCCCTGGAAAAATTTTCTGGATCCGCGCATGTGTTGTAAATGTTAAAGTTAGAGAAATCGTATTTTCTGGAGGTTGACATTATGTAGAACTCTTTTGTTTAAAAAACAAAAACAAATTGCTTTGACGTCACACCATCTCTTTTGGTTTGGTTTAAATATACAATGTACACAGTGCTCTGAACAAAACGCTGGTTTATGCCTTTCTGTTACTCAAGTAAAAAACTGAACAAAATTGATTATTTTTAGGTTTACACGTCACATGTTAATACATGTATGCATAAATATATGAATTTTAGCAAATAAATGACATTGTATCTTTACAAAATTCCAAAATATTATAACTAAAACCTGTATATGTGACATGATAGAAATAATTGTAAACCAGAGGTCTCTCTTCCTGTCACACAAAAGTGACAAAAAGGATTTTTGATTCAGTTGGAGTTCTGTCCCCACCCCTGCCAACATTTTCTGAAATTTACATTTAGAAAATTAAATTGTGGGGTATTGACAACCCCACCCCCACACACTTTCTAGATGAGCGCTCAAGGCAAAAAAAAAATATTGGGATATTTAAAACAAAATCCTATTTGAAAAAAAAATGAAGTTAGAGATGCCTCACAACCCCTACCACTGCCGCGGATTATGATTTTGAAGATTTGTGAATTTCTTTTACTTGCTTGTGAAGATTTCAGATAAATATACTCATCCTTTAAAAAACAAAACTGAGGCCTGTATGGCCAAACATTATACGGATAGTTATCCCTACCACTGAGCACCTCAGTCTCGTACACTAATAGCGCACCCTCAGATGGGAGAAGGCATTATTGTTTATTTACAATTGGTGTTCTTTTAAAACTGCACTTTACATAAACTATTCCATGTTTTAGCGGTAGAGGTTTAAGTATGAATATAGGGAATCAAAATGTTTATGAAACATACTTTTTTCCATGCATCAGCGCAGTGGATTTTGTGTTTATTACACTATGATATCGGCATACTAGTGGTTTGAATCCTGTCAACAGTTGTACATACATGTAAACGTATTTATCGATTTTCTGGTTGGAATAATTAAATACATGTACATCACTGGATGAAATATCTGGTTTCAGCACTGCGGAAACCCTTTGGAAACTTTGCGGAAACTTAAGGTTACTTTAAGTTTCCGACAGGTTTCAGCACGGAAACTTCAAGTTTCATTAAGTTTCCGCAGTGCTGAAACTTAGGCTGTCCACGAATCCAAATGGTTTCCGCAACGGAAACTTACTGAATCTTGAAGTTTCTGCATAGTTTCACCCTCCATATACGATTGGGATACATATTGTTTACAAAGGGTTTCCGCAACGGAAACTTGCTGAAACATGAAGTTTCTGCACAGTTTCAACCTCCATATACGATTGGGATACATATTGTTTACAAAGGGTGTCCGCAACTGAAACTTACTGAAACTTTATTATTTTTTTTTTTTTTTTGCTTTCACAAAAACTCAGCAAGGTTTCTACTATATGTAAAAACAACACAATTTCAAACAGTTCCAAATTTATTTTGTTCACAGAACTGAAATTGTTTCCAATTATAATAAATAAAATACAGCCAAGATACAATAATGGAGAAACATCCATATGGCAATTCCCTTATCAGGGACTTTCATTTTAAAAATGATAAAATTGCACAACACAAAAACTTCCAATAAAAATTTTTACATTTGTACATGTTTTCTTCTGGATCAAATGCATATCAAACTTCCCTTTAAAAATGCAAAAAGATCTTACTTTTTAAAAAATATGAATGCAATTTACAAAATAACTGCATGTACATAAATAAACAAAAAAAAAAAATTACTGTTACATGAACATGATACACTTGTATTAATTTGTTTTGAACTACAATAATATGTACACCATAAAATATTTTTGAAAAGGCTAAAGTGTCCATCTTTTGTAAAAAACATAAACTACAAGGTAGTAATTGAATATAGAGGTATGACCAAGATTTGATTTGAATATGTATGTCCATAAATTCCAAAATGAGGTCAAAGTGACCTACTTTCGAGTTTGGATAAACCTTTTCTTTGTTAGTTATATAATCTAATGTCTTACATTAGAACAGGATTTGACAGCATTTATTAGATAATCCATAAAGTCCAAAGTGAACTTCTCAGTTCCCCCCCCCCCTGATGTATCAACTGATCAGATTTGAATGTCCTAATCTTATCAGTATTTAAGAGATGACCCAGAGGGAGATATGAAAAGCTAAACAATGGAGCAGTCTGTCAAATCATGTGCAAAAATATGATGTACACATTTAAAATAATTATGCAACACACTTCATTCCTGATGAATATTGTTCTTTACACACGGTTTACCTTCCTACATTTTACTTTTTAACCTACATTGATATTTTTAAATCCAAGTAATATATACATTGTTTATATATGTCAAGTGTTACTACATGTACATGTACTTGTTTTTTGTAGCATGAATGTATAAAATACAAACTGTCACACAGATCATTCACTTTACAATTCTCATCAATACCAGTATTTTACTTATGTTATAAAAGCTAATTCCAATATTAGTTACATAACACAGATAAAAAAAAAATCCACATGGAAACAACTTTCCATGCAAGTACATGTACTTTTGTTATATAAAAATTGTAATACATGGGGTATATGTTGTCTTTATATATTTTCATATCCGACATAATTAAATAGTGTTTGGTGTATTTGATCATTCTTTGACACATGCATTCATCTCCTAATGCAGTGTTTTTACATGTATTTAAGATTGGTTTCATAATTTTTCATATATTGCTACATATAAGAAATAAGCTATCAATAAATGTTTAATCAAAGAAAATGAAAGAAAACAAAATGTACTTCACACTTAGATATATATATATATCTGATTTAGGAATAGATTTATATTATGATTTTTCAGACAACCTGTTGAACGGTTGGTTAGTATAAATAGATATGTCTTTTCAGTTCTCTATTTAAAAAGTTACACATCATACTGGCAAAAAAAAAATAACATTCGGGGTTGTGTTTGGATTGTGAAAAAATATATGAATCAACTAATAGGTATCAACAACATCATTAACAATACATGTATATTAGGCCATTCCAAGTTTTTTCTATGTTTAGCGTCCGCTTACGGATTGGTTTTGAGATGTTAAAATAAAAAAAAAACACAATTTTTTATAAAATTAAATCACTTTTTCATATGTCGGGCTTGGGGTCGCATTTTTAAATCGAATCGGAAATCAAATATTCATAATAACAACATTCAAAATGGAAACCATAGTGGTTATTTATTATTTTTGTATTTTTGTTACAAAATGAAGAAAATGCTAAAAAATATATTATAAATTTTATTTTGTTGAACCTTAAAAGTTGTGTGTTTTTTCTAAGGTTTGTGTTTTTTTTCCTGATAGAAAGATAGGTTTTTGAGTTTTGGGTGGACGCTAAACAAAGAAAAAACTTGCAATGGCCTTATCAACCTGGAGGTGGAAGGATAAATGTTACCTGGAGTCTAATATTTTATGCAATATTTGCAAATATAACAAATTATTTAAGAAAATGAAAGTTAATATCAAAGTCTAATCAATCATTTGATTAGTCAAAACCATGTGATTTTCTAAGATTTTAGCTTACAGACAGACATTGTAATTTACTGGTATTTGATCATATAAAAAAGTTCTTTTATAGTTTATAAGTTTTTTGAAATGGGAATACTTTACAGCTACAAAGTCTTGTTCTGCAGACTGAGGTTTAGTCAGGTTGTAGAGATGTGTCCATTAAAATCAATGAGGAGTGTCCTTGGCTGTTGTTGATGTAACCTGAGTCGTAGTTTATGGAAATAGGCCTTTTGGGGGGATTTTCTAGCATTCTCCAGGCTTGTGAAGCACTAGCATAAGATCACATTGACATGGTTACAGCAGACTTGGTAGTTCTGGACAGTGGTAGCATTAAAATTCTTCTTCTTGCGATGAACTTGTTCCTTTCACTGGACTGTACTTTATGTCTGTTCTTTTTATCTTAAACAAGAATGATAAAGTTTCATTTACATTTTTAAACAATAAACATTCAGTCTAAAAGCATAAAATTTATTCTGAATATAGAAGAAGCTAGTATTTGGTCGAAAATGTTTCATTTTATGTTTGAAACTATGTTATTTTCATTTTGATTCAATAAATGTTTGTTGAACAATGGAAAAACTAATCATCAAAAAGTGTGTTTCACCACCCCCCCCCCCCCATCAACCTCCTTTTCCAAAACTTAGACCTGGATTTCCCCCAAATTACTACAGTAAAGTTATAAACATTCAACACATGTATAAGTTAATGGTGAAAATAATCAATTTCAAAGCAATACCTTGAGTTCACATCGTCCAGCTGGTCAAAACATTCACCGAAGAGAAGATGCAACTAATCACCGGAAACATTGACTTTGTATGCTGTCAATGCTGAAAAAAAGTCAAACGTGAAAGATTTCATTTTCCGGATTTAATAAATAATAATTTTTTTACTTACGTACGTTACATTTAGAGTTTGTAAATTGTGTAATGTGTGAAAAAGATTCATTGTTCGTCTTGTTTACCAACCAAGCATCCATATATTCCAGGGACGTTTATATATACGCATACCCTGGATATTCTAAGAAACTTTATCTTGAGTATCATGCATATCAACTTGGTTAAAGGGGCATGGTCACGATTTTGGTCAAAAATTTTTTTCCCGATTTTAACGTTTACAATGCTTCAGTAAGGCATTTTTAATATGCAACCAAAATTTGAGCGTCATTCGTTGAGTTATAAGCGAGTTACAGAGCTTACAATTCTTTGCTATGTAAACAAAGCTTTTGTTTACATTTTGAATGTTGAAGTGAAAACTCCAGTTTAAGACCGAAAATGAATGTTGTAAACGTTAGGATCTGTTTATATATGCTTAAAATGAGTAAGAATATGAAAAATCAGCTTGAAAAAGATTTTTTACCGGTATATTGAACTTATGTAAACAAACACAGGGCACGAGCCTTGTTTACATTACAAAGAATTGTGAGCCCTGTATCTTGCTTAAAACTTCACTTCTGACTCTCCAATTTCATTTGGTCATTGGAAATGCATTCCTTAAGCATTGTGAATAATAAAAACAGAAAAATAGAATTTGACCAAAATCGTGACCATGCCCCTTTAATGGTTAACTTGGTGAAAACGTATATTTTAAAGAGATACGGTAATAACAATTAAAATGCCGAACCAAGTTTGAAAAAAATGACGCCATTTTGATTTGATTGCGCGAGATCTCGTTTACAAATGAGAGACAATTAAGAGCCTTGAAAATGTTATTGGGAGTATCTATATTGTGATTTAAGTACCTTGATATAAGTTATTCGTTCCTGTATTATCTTCTTGTTGTAGAGGCTATTCATGTTTCTCAATTCTTCATTTTACAACAGCACCTTCTTGTCCATTTCAACCTTCGCTCAGGATTATAAAGTGCGCCAATACTGACCAATCAGAACCCGCTAAATCTTGGAGAAGTGCATCATGGGATAGTTTAAAATAAATAATTTTTAATCAATATTATCACTTTTTACTGAGTAGAATACTTTTTACATATATTTATTTTAAATAGGAACTGTTAGAGTCAATATTTCCTGGTTAAATACGACAAATTATTGGGGTGGTTTTGTTACAGTTGTAACACGTGATTAACAAAAAAAATGGCCGACCGTTTGTTTACAAATGTTTTATGTAATTAAACATGCTAAAATAATTCTAATGAGCCATATGTTTCAGATTTTGTCTATATAACTATTATTTATTTACATGTTCTGATGATTTTGCCAAACTTAATATGATAGAGCCATATATAGTTAACTGACAAGGTAATCTTGACTTGTCCAATTTTCACCGCAATCCTAAGCACGGTCATTGTCTTATTCAAAATATAGAGGTGTGAAAATATTATGTTCAACACAGAGCAGGTTCCGCATGAATACACAGAAATCACAAGTATAATTAGATTCCGATCAATTAACGGGGGTCTTGACTGTGGGCTGGTTAACAGGGTTCACCCGTACGGTCAATTTACAACTATACGATGAATTGAAGGCAATTATTTTACAGTTACACATGTGCACTGCTTGGTCATACGATGAACAGTACGTTAAAAATACTTATAAAATACAAAAGCATTAAACATTAAACAAGCCGGGAAGTAAGACGTACATGTGTGACTGATATATAAACAAATATAAAATTGTCAATAACAGATTATGTTGCAAACCATTACGTCAATGGATTTTGACAAATTTTATTGGAACTTGACCCGTACATATGAATAAAATAAGTATTTTAAATTCATAACTTTACATGTTATAGGTTTAAGAAGTATTAATTGACATAGACAGGAGCTGTTCTGTGCTAAAAGTGTTTGGTATACTTTCTATATCAAATGTATACGAATGAATCATCAAATTAAAAAAATGGGATTGAAATCACCCGCACTACATGACTAGTGCTGGATTTTAAACTGATTTTGTAATATAACGTATAACATCAGTGAAATTATAATTAATGCTTATTATATCTTATTACAGAAACATGTGCTTGTTTCATAAACATATATCAATGATTGTGTTAACCGTAGTACAGAAAGTAAATACATTAAGTATAGAAATACACGAATCATGATACAGTCACACATACATGTATATACATGTAGTAAAGTCTAAAATGCATGTAAATAAACAATTATTATATTAGGAACAAACTCTAAGTGGTTTTTACATCATTATCAACTGTAGACATAAAATGTTTTTTTCTGTGTACATGTATTGGCGTGATATTTAAAAAAAATGAATTAACTTTAAACTTCAGGTTGTACGATTATTTGGTATGGTTTGTAATAATGTAGCATTTACAACGACTTTACCTTAAGTTGATAATTAAAGGATTTAAGAAGGAGTCTTACAAAATAGGTATATTAAGTAAATGAGTGTAAGTAAAATACTTCATCATACAATGTATCCAATATACAACTAGCTAGAGATTTATTTTACTAATTAATTATAATTTACTAATTAGTTTTACTAACTCAGATACACACATATTGAAAAACAAATCCCTGCCGGGCTACAGTTATAAACTCATGCTTAGTACCGTGTATATGTTATGTAACAGTCTTTTGTTCACTCCTGACAGAAAAACCCTGCAATCCACACAGAATATACAGGAAAATCACAAAGAGGAGTTCACCTGGACAAAGAATGTATACACATGTATACACGTGCCCGAGTACCTAAGATTAATGATTTCATCATTAAACAAGATCAGACATCAGTTTTTCTTTTCACATTCAATTAATTACTTAGTAAATTTGTTAATCGCCTTATTTTCCACATTTAATGATAGTAACATGTATACATATAGTTTCAGTCACGCTGAAACCTACAATAACTGTACATATAAGCATGTGCGGCTTCATGATCATTAGGCTAGAATTAAACCTGTTGAAAATAATTGATATCACTTTTAAACTCAAATCAATTTTAGTAATAGTTTCAGCAATGCGTAAACCATTTGGAATCTTAACTTAAGGTTTCCGAATGCTGAAACCTAGCGGAAATGTGATGAAACTGATTGATATTTCCATAATAATTTACACAACTTTTCATACATTTCAGTATTGGTTTCCGCATTGCGGAAACCATCAGTAATCTTAGACTTAAGTTTCTGCTGACTGAAACCTAACGGATACTTGCTGAATCGATATAATGGTTTCCGCATTGCGGAAACTATACATGAAACTTCAACTTCAAGTTTCAGCAAGGTTTCCATATAGTTTCAGTTTTGCTGAAACTGGATTTTTCATCCAGTGCATATAAGTGATGTGTTTTAAGTTATCATAAATTGATATAACCGTGAAATGAGTTAAAAGGAGAGTTTGTCTGGTAGGAAAATAATACTTTGAAAGTGAGCCTCGTTTTCTGAACTTACTATTATCATATTGACAATCCAGTTTAATGACAGCCCACCCTTTTCTCCTTACACTCAACGGGGTCGGATAGGTATCAATAAGAGGTCACCTTTCTATGACCTTTAAATTTGCATACAATCTAAATATATACCCATAGCTTATTACAGACATGCCTTTATCTGTTTTATGAGAAGTGTAACTCTTCAATACTATGCAGTCTGGAGGTTGCAGTAATATATAGAAAATAGGCATGAATTAATTTTTCTGCCTCCTTTTGAAGAGTTCAAATTGATTTTCTAAAGCCCCGATTGGTCAGAAGTTAAGGTAGTGTGAAGATGACCTCATATCAATAACTGTCAGACCCTGACAAGTGTAAGAAGAAGAGGGGTGGTTTTATTAAGACTGAATGACAATCCTTTCTTGACTTTCAATCTGATTAAAATTTCTATAGTCGCTATACGATGATTTGAAGAAACCCCACTTGAGGTCACCTCCTGGTGAACTTTGCTTTGACCAATGAAATCGTCGGTTCCATTCCTCAGTTACATGATTTGGAAGTTATGCCAATACATTCTTTAGATTCCCTAAGGGCGTCTAATATCAACTTATGCTCCATCTCTTACTTGCTGATACCGAAAGATTCACGAACATGTGGCATCATTTCGTCGTACAACTCCATTTGTGTTTGTAACCCGAAATTACCGTTTCTAACACTTGCTCTGATTGCTAGAATAACTCATGTATATTTATAAACAAACGTTCAACAGGGGGTGATCTCAAGAGGGGTTTCTTCAGATCCTCTTGTAGCGAAAATAGAAAAACAAGGAGGGGATCAAGGATATGATTTTAATCAGATTGTCTCGACTTGAAGCTGTTACGGAAGACCTTCTCGTTGCTTGCAACGAGCTCGGCTCTAGTTTTTCTTCTCTTTTTTTCCAGGGACAGCTTTTTTATTTCCAGAGATATTGAAATAATTTTTTCTTTATGTTATTGACCATAAAAAGTTATGGAACCAAATGACCCTTTGCTTAGAAACCCCCAGAACTTACAAAGTTATTGCCCTTGTGTACGAAATGCTTGTTATCGCTACTCCTATGAAACCATAAGAGATAGAGACTTGGAACTTTTACCAATGTCTTCAGTACACTTAGAGGGTTCTTTAATCTACTAAAACCGAAAGGATACGAGACCCCCTTATAATAGTTATTGCCCCTGAAAGTATTTGAATTTCCATAAAATCACTTCCAACTTTTTTATTATTTATCGTAGAGACTTCGGACTACTTGGGATGAAAGCGTCTACCTTGGCCGAACAAAATGACATAAAGGTCAAAGGTCAAGGTCATTTAGAAATCTGTTAATTAATGAGTTTTTAGATCTCTTTTGTTAAGGGTGGTAGAGAAAAACTTTTTCATGGATGTAGTAGGACATCTTAAGACATTTTAATATATAGCCCCTTAGCTCATACCTTTGAATAATTACAGAGTTATTGCCCCTATTGTACGAAATGCTTGTTATCGCCACTCCTCTAAAACCATAAGAGATAGAGACTTGGATCTTTTACCAATGTCTTCAGTACACTTAGAGGGTTGTTCAATCTATTCATACCGAAAGGATCTGAGGCCCCCTTGTAGTAGTTATTGCCCCTGAAAGTATTTAAAATTCCATAAAATCACTTCCAACTTTTTTATAATTTATCATAGAGACGTCGGACCACTTGGGATGGAAGCGTCTACCTTGGCCCAAAAAAATGACATAAAGGTCAAAGGTCAAGGTCAAAGAAAAAAAAAATTGCAATCTTAATCATTTGACAATTTTTAATGAAATAACGCAGAGAAAAAATGTCATTAAGTGAATTGAAACAAAATTATTATCAACATAAAAATAATGAGGTGGAAAGACCTCTAATTGTTCGAGAACAATTAGTCTACTAGTTTATTAGGTCTTTCCACCTTTCAGGTGAAAGACCTTTTGTATTTCTTATGTTTTTTATTATTCTTCTAATTTTTCTTTTCTATTTTCCTTGGGACAACTTTTTTATTGCTAGACATATTGAAACAATTTTTTCCTTATATTATTGACCATAAAAAGTTATGGTACCAAATGACCCTTTGCTTAATAACTCCCAGAACTTACAAAGTTATTGCCCTTGTGTACGAAATGTTTGTTATCACTACTTATCTGAAACCATAAGAGATAGAGACTTGGAACTTTTACCAATGTCTTCAGTACACATAGAGGGTTCTTCAATCTATTCATACCGAAAGGATCTGAGGCCCTTTTATAGTAGTTATTGCCCCTGAAAGTATTTCAATTTCTATAAAATCACTTCCAACTTTTTCATTATTTATCGTAAAGACTTCGGACCACTTGGGATGGAAGCGTCTACCTTGGCCGAACAAAATGACATAAAGGTCAAAGGTCAAGGTCATTTGGAAATCTGTTAATTAATGAGTTTTTAGATCTCTTTTGTTTAGGGTGGTAGTCAACAACTTTTTCATGGATATAGTAGGGCTTCTTAAGACATTTCAAAATATAACCTTTTAGCCCCTACCTTGAAACAATTATAGAGTAATTGCCCCTATTGTACGAAATGCTTGTTATTGCTACTCCTCTGAAACCATAAGAGATAGTGACTTGGAACTTTTACCAATGTCTTCAGTACACTTAGAGGGTTCTTCTATCTATTTATACCGAAAGGATCCGAGGCCCCCTTCTAGTAGTTATTGCCCCTGAAAGTATTCAATATTCTATAAAATCACTTACAACTTTTTTATGATTTCTCGTAAAGACTTCGGACTACTTGGGATGGAAGCGTCTACCTTGTCTGAACAAGATGATATAAAGGTCAAAGGTCAAGGTCAAACCATAAAAAACTAGCATATTTAAGTTTTTAACCTTTTTTTATTCAGTAACGCAGATAAAATGTTTAATTAATTATATTGAAACAAAACATAAAAAATAATATAGGTGGAAAGACCTCTAATTGTTCGAGAACAATTAGTCTACTAGTTATTATTTTTTTTCTTTTCCTTTTTCCAGGGACAGCTTTTTTATTTCAAGAGATATTGAAAGAATTTTTACTTTATGTTATTGACCATAAAAAGTTATGGTACCAAATGACCCTTTGCTTAATAACTCCCAGAACTTACAAAGTTATTGCCCTTGTGTGCGAAATGTTTGTTATCACTAATCCTCTGAAACAATAAGAGATAGAGACTTGGAACTTTTACCAATGTCTTCAGTAAACTTAGAGGGTTCTTCAATCAGTTCATACCGAAAGGATCTGAGGCCCCATTATAGTAGTTATTGCCCCTAAAAGTATTTCAATTTCTATAAAATCGCTTCCAACTTTTTTATTATATATCGTAGAGATTTCGGACCACTTGGGATGGAAGCGTCTACCTTGGCCGAACAAAATGATATAAAGGTCAAAGGTCAAGGTCATTTGGAAATCTGTTAATTAATGAGTTTTTATATCTCTTTTGTTTAGGGTGGTAGAGAAAAACTTTTTCATGGATATAGTAGGGCTTCTTAAGACATTTGAAAATATAACCCTTCAGCCCCTACCTTGAAACAATTATAGAGTTATTGCCCCTCTAGTAAAAAATGCTTGTTATCGCTACTTCTCATAAACCATAAGAGGTAGAGACTTGAAACTTTTACTAATGTATTCAGTACATCTAGGGGCTCCTTCAATCTATTCATACCGAAAGGGCCCGAGCCCACCTTGCAGCAGTTATCGCCCCTGAAAGTTTCTTAATTTCGTTAAAAACACTTACAACTTTTGAACCTTACATCGTAGGACCATCATACCACTTGAAATTGAAATGTTGACCTTTACCAGTCAATATGACATAAAGGTCAAAGGTCAAGGTCAAACAAAAAAAATTGCATATTTCAGTTTTTGACTTTTTTTTTATAAAGTAAAGCAGAGAAAATGTTTTATTAATTATATTGAAACAAAACATAAAAAATAATGAGGTGGAAAGACCTCTAATTGTTCGAGAACAATTAGTCTACTAGTTATTATTTTTTTTCTTCTCTTTTTTTCCAGGAACAGCTTTTTTATTTCAAGAGATATTGAAACAATTTTTTCTTTATGTTATTGACCATAAAAAGTTATGGTACAAAATGACCCTTTGCTTAATAACTCCCAGAACTTACACAGTTATTGCCCTTGTGTACAAAATGATTGTTATCGCTACTCCTCTGAAACCATAAGAGATAGAGACTTGGAACTTTTACCAATGTCTTCAGTACAGTTAGAGGGTTCTACAATATATTCATACCGAAAGGATCCTATGCCCCCTTCTATTAGTTATTGCCCCTGAAACTATTTCAATTTCTATAAAATCACTTCCAACTTTTTTATTATTTATCGTAGAGACTTCGGACAACTTGGGATAGAAGCGTCTACCTTGGCCGAACAAAATGACATAAAGGTCAAAGGTCAAGGTCATTTGGAAATCTGTTAATTAATGAATTTTTAGATCTCTTTTGTTAAGGGTGGTAGAGAAAAACTTTTTCATGGATGTAGTAGGACATCTTAAGACATTTTAATATATAGCCCCTTAGCTCATACCTTTGAATTATTACAGAGTTATTGCCCCTATTGTACGAAATGCTTGATATCGCTACTCCTCTAAAACCATAAGAGATAGTGACTTGGAACTTTTACCAATGTCTTTATTACACTTAGAGGCTTCTTCAATCTAGGTATACCGAAAGGATCCGAGGCCCCCTTCTAGCAGTTATTGCCCCTTAAAGTATTCAATATTCTATAAAATCACTTCTAACTTTTTTATTATTAATCGTAGAGACTTCGGACCACTTGGGATGGAAGCGTTTACCTTGTCCGAACAAAATGACATAAAGGTCAAAGGTCAAGGTTAGACCAAAAAAATAGCATATTTAAGTTTTTATCCCTTTTTTTATTAAGTAACGCAGAGAAAATGTTTTATTAATTATATTGAAACAAAACATAAAAAACTAGTAGACTAATTGTTCTTGAACAATTAGAGGTCTTTCCACCCTACTATTTTTTTAATAAATTGCTAGATTGCTCAGTAAGGTATACAAAAATAGTATACCTGTGTTATATGTTGTACTAGAAAATTAGAATACTGCAAAGCCATAAATGAGTTTTAAGAGATTATTTTGTATTTCAAGCCATGATTGCTTTAAGAATTCCGTTGTTTATCGTAGATATCTTTTGAATTACTTTTTCTGAATTTTTTCCCATGTACTCTGAACAAAATTGATGTGCTCGCCAAGTGAATATTCTTTACACAAGCATATAAACAGAAAACCTAACAATAGAAGAGTGTGTTCTAGAGGCTAGCTGTCTTTGTACAATATGAATGGGTTGACTGTAAAACAATTTCCACTTGAGTAACCACAGGACTTGATGCGATACCTGGCTGACCTAATTGAATACCTTATTGCGCAATCCAGCAAGCTATTGAAACCCTTACTAAAATTCTGTATCAAATGATATGATAATTCATTAATTAACAGATTTCCAAATGACCTTGACCTTTGACCTTTATGTCATTTTGTTCGGCCAAGGTAGACACTTCCATTCCAAGTGGTCCGACGTCTTTATGATAAATAATAAAAAAGTTGAAAGTGATTTAATGGAAATGTAAATACTTTCAGGGGCAATAACTGTTAGAAGGGGGCCTCAGATCCTTTTGGTATGAATAGATTGAACAACCCTCTAAGTGTACTGAAGACATTGGTAAAAGTTCCAAGTCTCTATCTCTTATTGTTTCAGAGGAGTAGCGATAACAAGCATTTTGTACAATAGGGGCAATAACTCTGTAATTATTCAAAGGTATGAGCCAAGGGGCTGTATTTTAAAATGTCTTAAGATGTCCTACTACATCCATGAAAAAAATTATAATAATATAGGTGGAAAGACCTTTAATTGTTCGAGAACAATTAGTCTACTAGTTTATTATTATTTTTTTTCTTTTCCTTTTTCCAGGGACAGCTTTTTTAATTCAAGAGATATTGAAACAATTTTTACTTTATGTTATTGGCCATTAAAAGTTATGGTACCAAATGGCCCTTTGCTTAATAACTCTCAAAACTTACAAAGTTATTGCCCTTGTATGCGAAATGGTTGTTATCGCTACTCCTCTGAAACCATAAGAGATAGAGACTTGGAATTTTTACCAATGTCTTCAGTACACTTCGAGGGTTCCTCAAACTATTCATACCGAAAGGATCTGAGCCCCCCTTATAGTAGTTATTGCCCCTGAAAGTATTTAAATTTCTATAAAATCGCTTCCAACTTTTTTGTTATTTATCGTAAAGACTTCGGACCACTTGGGATGGAAGCGTCTACCTTGGCCGAACAAAATGACATAAAGGTCAAAGGTCAAGGTCATTTGGAAATCTTTTAATTAATGAGTTTTTAGATCTCTTTTGTTTAGGGTGGTAGAAAAAAACTTTTTTCATAGATGAAGAAAGACATCTTAAGACATTTTAAAATATAGCCCCTTAGCTCATACCTTTGAATAATTACAGAGTTATTGCCCCTAATGTACGAAATGCTTGTTATCGCTACGCCTCTAAAACCATAAGAGATAGAGACTTGGAACTTTTACCAATGTCTTCTGTACACTTAGAGGGTTCTTCAATCTATTCATACCGAAAGGATCCGAGGCCTCCTTCTAGTAGTTATTGCCCCTGAAAGTATTTCAATTTCTATAAAATCACTTCAAACTTTTTTATTATTCATCGTAGAGACTTCGGACCACTTGGGATGGAAGCGACTACCTTGGCCGAACAAAATGACATAAAGGTCAAAGGTCAAGGTCAAACAAAAAAAAGTTTTGCAATCTTAATCTTTTGATAATTGTTTAATGAAATAGCGCCGAGAAAATATTTAATTAGTTTAATTGAAACAACATTATAATAATAAAAAAAATAATAAGGTGGAAAGACCTCTAATTGTTCGAGAACAATTAGTCTACTAGTTAGGTCTTTCCACCTTTCAGGTGAAAGACCTTTTGTATTCCTTATGTTTTTTATTATTCTTCTAATTTTTCTTTTCTATTTTCCTTGGGAAAACTTTTTTGTTTCAAGAGATATCGAAACAATTATTCTTTATGTTATTGGTCATGAAAAGTTATGGTACCAAATGACCCTTTGCTTGAAAACTCCCAGAACTTAAAAAGTTATTGCCCTTGTGTACGAAATGCTTGTTATCGCTACTCCTCTGAAACCATAAGAGATAGAGACTTGGAACTTTTACCAATGTCTTCAGTACACATAGAGGGTTCTTCAGTCTATTCATTTCGAAAGGATCTGAGGCCCCCTTCTAGTAGTTATTGCCCCTGAAAATATTAAGATTCCAATAAAATCACTTCCAACTTTTTTATTAATTATCGTAGAGACTTCGGACCACTTGTGATGCAAGCGTCTACCTTGGCCGAGCAAAATGACATAAAGGTCAAAGGTCAAGGTCATTTGGAAGTCTGTTAATTAATGAGTTTTTAGATCTCTTTTGTTAAGGATGGTAGAGAAAAACTTTTTCATGGATGTAGTAGGACATCTTAAGACATTTTAAAATATAGCCCCTTGGCTCATACCTTTGAATAATTACAGAGTTATTGCCCCTATTGTATGAAATGCTTGTTATCGCTACTCCTCTGAAACCATAAGAGATAGTGACTTGGAACTTTCACCAATGTCTTCAGTACACTTAGAGGGTTCTTCAATCTTTTCATACCGAAAGGATCTGAGGCCCCCTTCTAGTAGTTATTGCCCCTGAAAGTATTTCAATTTGTATAAAATCACTTCCAACTTTTTTATTATTAATCGTAGAGACGTCGGACCACTTGGGATGGAAGCGTCTACCTTGGCCGAACAAAATGACATAAAGGTCAAAGGTCAAGGTCATTTGGAAATCTGTTAGTTAATGAGTTTTTAGATCTCCTTTGTTTAGGATGGTAGAGAAAAACTTTTTGATGGATATAGTACGACTTCTTGAGTCATTTCAAAATATAACCCTTCAGCCCCTACATTGAAACAATTATAGAGTTATTGCCCCTATTGTATAAAATGCTTGTTATCGCTACTTCTCATAAACCATAAGAGGTAGAGACTTGAAACTTTTACTAATGTATTCAGTACATTTAGACGCTCCTTTTATCTATGCATACCGACAGGGCCCGAGTCCACCTTCTAGCAGTTATCGCCCCTGAAAGTTTCTTTATTTTGTTAAAAACACTAATAACTTTTGAACCTTACATCGTAGGGCCATCAGACCATTTGAAATTGAAATGTTGACCTTTACCAGTCAATATGGACATAAAGGTCAAGGTCAAACAATTTTTATTTTATATATTTAAGTTTATGACTTTTTTTAAATAAAGTAACGCAGAGAAATTGTTTTATTTATTATAATGAAACAAAACATCAAAAAATAATGAGGTGGAAAGACCTCTAATTGTTCGAGAACAATTAGTCTACTAGTTCTTCTTCTTCTTCTTCTTTTTTTCTATTTAGCTCGGGGTGACTTTTTTGTTATTAGAGTTATCCAAACAATTTAAACTTTATGTAATTGGTCATTAAAAGTTATGGTACCAATTGACCCTGTGTCAAAAAACTCCCAGAACTTACAGAGTTATTGCCCTTTGAGAAGGAAATGCTTGTTATCGCTACTCCTCTGAAACCATAAGAGATAGAGGTTTGGAACTTTTACCAATGTCTTCATTACACTTAGAGGGTTCTTCAATCTATTCATTCCAAAAGGATCTGAGGCCCCCTTGTAGTAGTTATTGCCCCTGAAAGTATTTAAATTTCCATAAAATCACTTCCAACTTTTTTATTATTTATCATACAGACATCGGACCACTTGGGATGGAAGCATCTACCTTGGCCGAACAAAATGACATAAAGGTCAAAGGTCAAGGTCATTTGAGAAGCTGTTAATTAATGAGTTTTTATGTCTCTTTTGTTAAGGGTGGTAGAGAAAAACTTTTTCATGGATGTAGTAGGACATCTTAAGACATTTTAAAATATAGCCCCTTGGCTCATACCTTTGAATAATTACAGAGTTATTGCCCCTATTGTATGAAATGCTTGTTATCGCTACTCCTCTGAAACAATAAGAGAGAGAGACTTGGAATGTTTACCAATGCCTTCAGTACATTTAGAGGGTTCTTCAATTTATTCATACCGAAAGGATCTGAGGCCCCCTTCTAGCAGTTATTGCCCCTGAAAGTATTGAAATTTCGATAAAATCGCTTCCAACTCTTTTCCTATCTATCATAGAGACTTCAAACCACTTGGGATGGAAGCGTCTACCTTGGCCGAACAAAACGATATAAAGGTCAAAGGTAAAGGTCATTTGGAAATCTGTTAATTAATAAATTTTCATATGTTTTGAAATACAGAATTATAGTAAGGGTTTCAATAGCTTGCTGGATTGCGCAATAAGGTATTCAATTAGGTCAGCCAGGTATCACATCAAGTCCTGTGGTTACTCAAGTGGAAATTGTTTTTACAGTGAACCCATTCATATTTTACAAAGATAGCTTGCCTCTAGAACACGCTCTTCTATTGTTAGGTTCTCTCTTTATATGCTTGACAATGTGTAAAGAATATTCCCTTGGCGAGCACATCAGTTTTGTTCAGAGTAAGTGGAAAAAAATTCTAGTTCAATATATATCACAGGTATAATATTTTTTTGTATACCTTATCGGGCAATCTATTAATTTATTAAAAATACTAAGGTGGAAAGACCTCTAATTGTTCGAGAACAATTAGTCAACTAGTTAAGGTCTTCCGTTTCCAACGGAAGACCTTATAGTGATTGTAAGGTTTTTTCTTTCTTTCTTATTAAGGTCTTCCGTTTCCAACGGAAGACCTTATAGTGATTGTAGTGTTTTTTCTTTCTTATTATTATTTTTTTTTTCCCCTTTTTTTGTCGGCAGAATTTCTCAGAGATGGCTGTATGGATTTCCCTGAAATTTTCAGGGATGATAGAGAATGATAATATCTCGAGGCGTTTTTTTCATTTTTTCAAAATTCATTCCCGTTCGTCCGTTTCCTGTCCCGCGTCAACAAACCTTGTTCCCTCAAGATCTCAGAATCGGCAAACACTTGAACATCCAGACTTTCTTGGATGATAGACCTATATCTGTAGATGTGTTTAAACTGTTTTGTTTTGTTCGTCGTAACTTCCGGTCGTCACCGGAAGTACTTCAAAAATTATTTTATTTATGTATTAAACTTATTTTACATAAAATGAATCTGATAGTATAAATCCTTACATGTGTCATCTAAGCGATGATATATAAACAAGAACATTCTACTTCCGGTGAGATATCTCAATTATCTCAAGTAACTTTTTTATAACAATTTTTGTTCCCACGAGGTCTCAAAAACTATAAGTGATGAAGACACGAAACTTTTATGGATGATAGACATTTAATTGAAGATGTGTTTAACTGGTTTTATTTTGTCGACCGTCACTTCCGGTCCACACCGGAAGAGTTCAAACAAATCAAGCTATTTATCAGTTTAACTGTTTTCCTTTGATAGTATTAGTTAGCTCGATGAATAATAATGTGCGATGGGCAAGTACACAACAAATAATAAATTAATTTTTCATTGAGCACTTCCGTTTGTCCGTTTCCTATCCCGAGACAAAAAAACTGATTTCGACGAGATTTCAAAAACGGTAACGGCTTGAACAACCAAACTTTGTGGGATGATAGACTTATGTATGAACATGTATTTACTATATTTAGTTTTATCCGTCGTAACTTCCGGTCGTCACAGGAAGTACACCAAAATTTGATTATTTAATAATATTTGGGTTATTTAGCATGGAAGTTACATTTTAGCAACAGAAATACAAAAGTTCATCTACACATGGATAAATAAACGAAAAAATTCTACTTCCGGTGAGACATCTCAAATATCTCAGGTAGTTTTCTTTTATAAAAATGTTGTGCCCGGAGATCTCAGAAACTGTAAGAGACCAAGATACAAAACTTATATAGATGAAAGACATTTGATTGAACATGTGTTTAACGGGTTTCATTTGGTCGTCCGTCACTTCCGGTTCTCACTCGAAGCGTTCAAGCAAAATGAAGTTTTTTTTTTAAAGTTTAGATTTTTTAAACAATTTACTCAGTGTGATGAACAGAAACGTACCGTAGGTAAATGTACTAAAAATATCTACTTTTAATTTCCTTAATCACTTCCGTTTGTCCGTTTCCGGTCCTGAAACAGAAACCTTTTCTCAGCGAGATCTGATAAGTAACAAAAACTTGAACATCAAAACTTTAAGGTAAGACAGAACAATGTATGAGGATATGTCTTCTCCGTTCTGTCTGATCCGGCGTAACTTCCGGTCGTCACAGAAAGTACTCAAAAATTGACTTTTTGTCTTTTTGTTTTGTTTTACATAGAAATGATAAGTGGGAAATTCCATTACAGTATATGTTATATCCATTTTCGTTTTACAAGACAAATGAATTTTTTTAAGATTAATACATAAGGTACGGAAGACCTTTTTGTTGCTATAGCAACAAGATTCTAGTTATTATTATTTTTTTCCCCTTTTTTGTCGGCAGAATTTCTCAGAGATGAGTGGATAGATTTTCCTGAATTTTTTAGGAATGATAGATATTGATAATATCTCGAGGCGTTTTTTTCATTTTTTCAAAATTCATTTCCGGTCGTCCGTTTCCTGTCCCGCGACAAAGAAGCTTGTCACCTCGAGATCTCAAAAACGACAAGGACTTTAAAATTTAAACTTTGTGGGATGATAGACCTGTATATGTAGATGTGTTTAAACTATTTTGTTTTGTTTGTCGTTACTTCCGGTCGTCACCGGAAGCACTTCAAAAATTTTTTTTTTTACGCATTGAATTTAATTTACATAAAATGGATATATAAGTATAAATCTTTATTTATGTCATCTAAGCGATGTTCATTCAACAAAAAATTTCCACTTCCGGTGAGATATCTCAAATATCTCAGGTAGCTTTTTAAAAATAAATTTTGTACCCGCGAGATCTCAAAAAGTATAAGTGATCAAGACACGAAACTTTCATGGATGATAGACATTTGACTGAAGATGTGTTTAACTGCCTTCATTTTGTTGGCCGTTACTTCCGGTCCACACCGGAAGAGTTCAATCAAATCAAGCTGTTTATAAGTTTAAATGTTTTTCTTTGCCAATTTTAGATAAATTGATAGGCAATAAAGTCCTGTTGTCAAATGCATAAGAACTACTAACTTTAAATTTCCACTGATTACTTCCGTTTGTCCGTTTCCTGTCCCAAAACAAAAAACTTGACTCCTCGAGATCTCAAATATGGTAATGACTTGAACAATCAAACTTTGCAGGATGATAGACCTATATATGTAGATGTGTTTACATTATATTGTTTTGTTCGGCGTAACTTCCGGTCGTCACCGGAAGCACTTCAAATTTTTTTTTTTTTACTTTTTTTAGTTATTTTACACAGAATTATTATTTTAGTACGGATCTTTTCATAAGTCATTTATACGAAGTTAAATAAACAAAAAAAGATCCATTTCCGGTGAGATATCTCAAACATCTCACGTAGCTTTTTTATACTAAATTGTGTACCCGCCGTTAATCAGAAACTGTTAGTGATCAAAACACAAAACTTATGTAGGTGATAGACATTTGATAGATGATGTGTTTAACGTGTTTCATTTTGTCAATGGTCACTTCCGGTCCTCACCGGAAGGGTTCAAACAAATGACATTGTTGATAAGTTTAGCCGTTTTTTTTTTACACTGTTTCAGTAAGCTCGATAAACAGTAGTGTACGAGAGGAAAGTGTTTAAGATATATTAACATTTTTTTTCATTAAGCAATTCTGTTCGTCCGTTTCCTGTCCCGAGACAAGAAACCTTTTCTCAACGAGATCTCATAACTGACAAAAGCGTTAGCATCCAAACTTTGAGGAAATATGGAACAATGTATGAAAATATGTTTACCATGTTCCGTTTGAATCAGCGTAACTTCCGGTCGTCAGAGCAAATTTCAAAAATGACTTTTTCTCGTTAAGGTCTTCCGTTTCCAACGGAAGACCTTATAGTGATTGTAGTGTTTTTTCTTTCTTTCTTTTTTTTTTTTTCCCTTTTTTGTCGGCAGAATTTCTCAGAGATGACTGAGTAGATTTTCCTGAAATTTTCAGGAGTGATATAGGATAATAATACCTGGAGGCGTTTTTTTCTTTTTTTCAAAATTCATTTCCGGTCGTCCGTTTCCTGTCCCGAGACAAAAAACCTTGTCTCCACGAGATCTCAAAAACTGTTTACACTTTAAAATTCAAATTTTGTGGGATGATAGACCTATGTCTGTAGATGTGTTTAAACTATTTTGTTTTGTTCGTCGTAACTTCCGGTCGTCACCGGAAGCACTTAAAAAAATAATTCTTTTACGTATTTAATTTAATTTACATAGAATTAATATATAAGTATAAATCTTTATATATGTCATCTAAGCGATGTTCTATCAACAGAAAAATTCAACTTCCGGTGAGATATCTCAAATATCTCAGGTAACTTTCTAAAACTAAATTTTGTACCCGCGAGATCTCAAAAAGTATAAGTGATCAAGAAACGAAACTTTCATGGATGATAGACATTTGACTGAAGATGTGTTTAACTGCTTTTATTTTGTCGGCCGTCACTTCCGGTCCCCACCGGAAGAGTTCAAACAAATCAAGCTGTTTATAAGTTTAAATATTTTTCTTTGCCAATTTTAGATGAATTGATAGGCAGTAAAGCCCAGTTGTCAAATGCATAAGAACTACTAACTTTAAATTTTCACTGAGTACTTCCGTTTGTCCATTTCCTGTCCCAAAACAAAAAACTTGACTCCTCGAGATCTTAAATATGGTAATGACTTGAACAAACAAACTTTGCAGGATGATAGACCTATATATGTAGATGTGTTTACACTATTTTGTTTTGTTCGGCGTAACTTCCGGTCGTCACCGGAAGCACTTCAAAAATTACTTTTTTTTCCTTTTGTAGTTATTTTACATAGAATAATTATTTTAGTATGGATCTTTTCATAAGTCATTTATGCGATGTTAAATAAACAAAAAAAAAGATCTATTTCCGGTGAGATATCTTAAATATCTCAAGTAGCTTTTTTATACTAAATTGTGTACCCGCCGTTAATCAGAAACTGTTTGTGATCAAGACACAAAACTTACTTAGGTGATAGACATTTGATAGAAGATGTGTTTAACGTGTTACATTTTGTCAGCCGTCACTTCCGGTCCTCACCGGAAGGGTTCAAACAAATGACATTGTTGATAAGTTTAACTGGTTTTATTTTTACACTGTTTCAGTAAGCTTGATAAACAGTAGTGTACGAGAGGAAAATGTTTAAGATATAACATTTTTTTCATTAAGCTATTCTGTTCGTCCGTTTCCTGTTTCGAGACAATTAACCTTTTCTCAACGAGAACTCATAACTCATAACTGACAAATGCTTAAGCATCTAAACTTTGAGGGAAAATTGAACAATGTATGAAGATATGTTTACCATGTTCCGGTTGATCCGGCGTAACTTCCGGTCGACAAAGCATATTATATACGATTATATCGTTTTTTTCTCTATAAGAGAAATGCATTTTTTTTAAACAGATTTATACATGAGAAACGGAAGACCTTTTTGTTGCTATAGCAACAAGAGTCTAGTTATTATTATTATTTTTTCCAAATTTTGTGCACGCGATTTCTCGAAAACTATTCGGCCGATTTCAACCATTTTTTCATAGATGATGAGGCATGATCTGAATTTTATATGCGTTCGAAATTTTTGTTGTCGTCACTTCCGGAACCGATTTATCGGCCATTTTGTAGATTTTACGACCTATTTTGTGCAGAGCTGATCTCAGAAACTATCAGAGATATTACCATGAAATTTTCAGAATATGTAGTCTATAGTGTGAAGTTGTGCACTATTATTTTGTTTTACGTCAGTGGCGCCATTTCTTGGAGCTCGCTTAGGCACGAAAATAGGGTACGAATTTCCATTCAAAATTTTCATACGTTTTGATCTGTATCTTTTTATCAGTTGATATTTTGTTATGACATATATAACAAAAGTGGTAGAGAAATAAAAGTTCTTTTCAACGAAATGAAGAAAAAGGGGCTGGCCCTTTAAATTAGGGGTCAATACACTCGTAAACTCTATTACAAATAACTTAAAAACGATAAAGATTTTGTAATGCATTATAGAAGCAAAGTTGTTGATCGTAACAATATCTATCAGAAAAAAATCATTGCCACGCCCATTTATTACGTAATTAGGGATTTTTAGAGGCCAAAGTACTTAAACTTTGACGCAATATATCAAGAGAAGGAAACATATTTTGTTAGGCATTGTAGAAGAGAAAATGCTTGCATTGATGATTCTAATCGAATTCACTAATCAAAACACTAATGTCTATCCCAATTAGGAACTAAAGGGCTGGCCCCTAAAATATTTAATCAATTGTATCTCAAAAATGAACAACACTTTTAGATAGGTGTAAAAACAAAAAATATAAGTATTCATAAGACCTTTCGTATAAAATCAAGAAAAAGGAGCTGGCCCCTTAAATTAGGGGCCAAGAGACTCGTAAACTCTATTACAAATAACTTAAAAACGATAAAGTTTTTTTAATGCATTATAGAAGCAAAGTTGTTGATCGTAGCAATAACTAACAGAAAAAAAATCATTGCCACACCCATTTATTACATAATTAGGGATTTTAAGAGCCCAAAGTACTTAAACTTGGACGCAATATATCTAGAGAAGGAAACATATTTTGTTAGGCATTGTAGAAGAGAAAATGCTTGCAGTTATGATTCTAATTGATTCCACTTATCAAAACACCAATGCATGTTCCCATTAAGGATCTAGAGGGCTGGCCCCTAAAATATTCAATCATTTGTATCTCAAAAATGAACAACAATTTTAGATAGGTGTAAGAACAAAAAATGTAAGTATTCATAAGACCTTTTGTATAAAATCAAGAAAAAGGGGCTGGCCCCTTAAATTAGGGGCCAATAGACTCGTTAACTGTATTACAAATAACTTGAAAACGATAAAGATTTTGTAATGCATTATAGAAGCAAAGTTGTTGATCGTAACAATATATATCAGAAAAAAAATTATTGCCACGCCCATTTTTTTTACGTAATTAGGGATTTTTAGGGTCCAAAGTACTTAAACTTGGACGCAATATATCAAGAAAACGAAACATATTTTGTTAGGCATTGTAGAAGAGAAAATGCTTGCATTGATGATTCTAATCGATTCCACTAATCAACACACTAATGTATGTCCCCATTAAGGATCTAAAGGGCTGGCCCCTAAAATATTTAATCAATTGTATCTCAAAAATAATCAACAATTTTAGATAGGTGTAAGAACAAAAAATGTGAGTATTTACAAGATCTTTCGTATAAAATGAAGAAAAATGGGCTGGCCCCTTAAATTAGGGGCCAATAGACTCGTAAACTGTTTTACAAATAAATTAAAAACGATCAAGATTTTGTAATGCATTATAGAAGCAAAGTTGTTGATCGTAACAATATGTATCAGGAAAAATCATTGCCACGCCCATTTATTACGTAATTAGGGATTTTTAGAGGCCAAAGTACTTAAACTTTGACGAAATATATCAAGAGAAGGAAACATATTCTCTTAAGCATTATAGAAGAGAAAATGTCTGTATTAATAATTCTAATCGATTCCACTAATCAACACACCAATGTCTATCCCCATTAAGGATCTAAAGGGCTGGCCCCTAAAATTTTCAATCATTTGTATCTCAAAAATGAACAACAATTTTAAATAGGTGTAAGAACAAAAAATGTAAGAATTCATTAGATCTTTTGTATAAAATCAAGAAAAAGGGGCTGGCCCCTTAAATTAGGGGCCAATAGACTCGTAAACTGTTTTACAAATAACTTACACACGATAAAGATTTTGTAATGCATTATAGAAGGAAAGTTGTTGATCGTAACAATATCTAAAAGAAAAAATCATTGCTACGCCCAATTTTTACGTAATTAGGGATTTTTAGGGTCCAAAGTACTTAAACTTTGACGCAATATATCTAGAGAAGGAACATATTTTGTTAGGCATTGTAGAAGAGAAAATGCTTCCATTGATGATTCAAATCGATTCCACTAATCAAAAAACTAATATTTGTCCCCATGAAGGATATAGAGGGCTGGCCCCTAAAATATTCAATCATTTGTATCTCAAAAATGAACAAATGTGAGTATTCGTGAGACCTTTCGAATGAATTCAGGAAAAAGGGGCTGGCTCCTTAAATTAGGGGGCCAAGACACTCGTAAACTCTATTACAGATAACTTAAAAATGATCAAGATTTTGTAATGCATTATAGAAGCAAAGTTGTTGATCGTAACAATATCAGTTTGTAAAACTCATTGCCACACCCATTGATGACATAATTAGGGATTTTAAGGCACTAAAATCTTAAATCTTTAATGTGCTGTATGTGAAAAAGCAAAACACTTTGTTAAGCATTGTACAGGATATTGACAATCGTATACATTACATGAAAGGAAAGGGGTTGATTGGGAATTCTAAAATTTCATTAATATTTTAATCGTATCGTTTAACATATTGAACGGAAGACCTACTCGTTACTCGTAATGAGATCGTATCTAGTTGTATTTATTCTTAATTTGCAGTCGCTTTTGTTGTATTAGGAGGGAAAATCTTTGAACAAATCTATGTCTATTTTATTTTGTATATTTATTTGCACATTTAGTTTAGGTAAGTCTTACTTTTGGCAATGTTATAAAGAAATATTCAGAGACCGTTTGGTATAAAAATTTGGCAGATTGAAAGCCTATGACAGGAACAGAGATTTTCAGCCCCCTCCATTAGAAAGTGTCCCTGCACCTGTATCCGTTGGCTGAGAGTTTCAGGCTATCAACAGTTGCAAAAGGAACACAAAGTTGTCTTGCCAAAAATTAGAAAGGAACAAATAGACCAGTATTCTGTTTACCGAATGACAAGCACATGTACTAAGTTTGAAAGTGTTACCTTGTACTGTAATTACTGTGAAATCATTACACTTTTTCAATTTCTTAGATTTTTCTCACCAATTAAATTTTATCCTTGACAAATTAATGTAGATTTTATAATTTATCAGTATTAATTAATTTATTTAGTCAATAGTCATATTCTGATGATACACAAAACTATTACCCATGTCAAATCTACAAAAATTGGCCTCTCCAAAAATTCTACAACAGTACATCAGAAGGCATTACATTTGTTGTTCACAGTGAGAATGAAGTCATTAAAGTATCTTTGTGCTTCAGACGAAGATATTCCGTTCTTTGTGCTAGTACTGATACACCTATATAACAATGAAAATCCAAGCCCTATGTTCAAACTTGTGGATTACACCAAAAAACTCGACGTTTTAATAAACGAAAACTAAACCATAACAAGAAGCCCACACGCCTTGGCGGTCACTTGAGTAACATAGCCCTTCGATTGGTATGACATAGAGTCTCATATTTGCATTATAAGCTTCATTTTTAAGTGTCTAAGCCCAAATCTAAGACTCATTTGTACCTCTGCTTTTATTATTTGATGTTTTAAAAACATTTACATTTATTCAGTAAAACAGGGGGGTTGGGGTGGGGGTGTTTTAAGAGTCAAAGAAATCTCACATTATCAATACCCTAACAAAAAATTTCAAACCTATGGTAAACAAGAGGCCCATGGGCCACACCACTCATCTGAGGAACAATAAGTATGATAAAATTAGCTTAATGGAGTCATAATACAAACTATGTGGACAGCATACAATAATACATGTAGATCTTATATAAATAAAATCAATTTCCCCCTGGATATTCTTATGTTTATTATCATTAGTCCCTTTTCTAACAGGATGATTTTATAGTCATATCACATGTTGAGTATTGCAGTTCTCAAAAAGATCCTTTACAATTGTTTATATATGGGATATAAATCTACATCAAACTCTGAACCTCTTGTGAGGCCAAAGAATTGTCCTGGGGCCAAAGTCTTAACGATTATAAAGAATCATATGGCTGATTAGTTTCTAAGAAGATTTTAAAAGATTTACTCTACATTTTCCTATGTAAAACTTTGACCGCCCATTGTAGCCCCACCCTACCCCCGGGGGTCATGATTTTCACAACTTTGAATCTACACTACCTGAGGATGCTTCCACACAGTTTCAGCTTTCCTGGCTGATTTGTTTATGAGAAGAAGATTTTTGTGATCGGCTTCGGCCGATCACTGTTGTGTCCATATGAGGCACCCGGCAAATGCTTCCACGTGCGCACACATTCCGCTTGCATAAGTAGTTCTTATAAAAACTTGAAGTTTGGTTTAGTATTTATATAACATTTTAATCTGTTTTATTTCAATTCATTTACCTTAAGATATGCAAACATACATAAAATACAGTTCGACCTGTTAATTCAAGAATGCACATTTTGTCTCACGCGTAAGAATTTCAATCGAAAGATACATTCAGTAATGCAGTTGACCTCGATGAACTGACCTCAATCATAAGAAGATGCTCCATTAACTGACCTCGATCTATTGATGTTGCATAATAGTAGCTAGGAAGACGGCTTGATTTATAAACAAGGTTACGTTATAATGCGACCTCAATAGCAAGTTATGATGGTATCAATGTTTTTCAGTCGCATTAAATTATTTTAATAGAACTCATTTTTTGTATACGTGTTAATGTTCTTTAAAGAGCCCTACTCAGTATTTCTGAAGAAGAAGATACATTAACATTTAATAATTACGTTAAAAATATAAAATTAGACAAGGAGTTTACGAACGGCTTTTCCCAAATTTATTTCAAAATTAAATTTGTTGACGGTTTATAATAATGAAATTATGGACTACAGATTCAAAATATTCTATATTTTGTAAAAATACAGTACTTTTTTTATTATTTTACATCAAACTGATCATGTTGATTGCTTCTAGCTATCAAAATATCATTATTGGCGATCATTCCTTTAAAAGGAATACTTGTTTAAAGATTTACTCTATATATTCCTATGTAAAACTTCGACCCCCAATGTTGGACCCACCCTACCCCCGGGGATCATGATTGTTACAACTTTGAATCTACACTACCTGAGAAATAAAATTTGATATTACACTTAATTTTATTTCGGTCCCATAATAGCGTTATGGGTTAGAGCGTTAACTACGAATCTGCAAGTCATTAGGTCGAATCCCATTGGGGCCAATATTATTTTATCTTTCCAACAACATTTAAAACAGGTGTCCCATACCACCTTAATACATTAATAAAAAATCTGCATATTCTAAAAACTGGTTTGCAACTACATGTAGTTATTTGAAGTTATTTTATTGGCAAATTGTTCGGAGCATTGTTACTTTGTCGAGTGATGCCTGCTACACTACGTTGACGTCGCAATGTCTAGACTGAACATACAACCTTTCGCATAATGAATAAATAGATAGGCGGATCCAACTGTGCAAGTTTCTAATGAATACATGTATTCTCATGGAAATTGATATTAGGATCGTGATATTGGCTTTGCCCTCCTCACGGCCCAGACCGTAAAGCATAAATGTTAATACATGTACTGGAGCGTAAAATATTTTTATATTTATTCATTTAAATCCATTTGGTAAACCACGCTTTCATTTATTATTTATATGAAACATTTGCACCCGTGTGTGTTTATACTCTGTCCCGAGTTTTTGCTTCCACCACTTTTTGCTTGATATTTCGATAATCATAAATACCTTTGTTCTCAAACTATGTTCATCCGCTAATATGAAAAATGTCCAGATTATCTGTTTTGAAACGCCCCCTCTACCGCCTCAGGTTTCAATACACATCCCAAAATAGAAAGTCTACGGAGATTTAGCATTGCATCAGCCATTATTAAGCCCGGATGATAACGTTAAAAATTGTGCGAGGTGTCCCGAGAACTTCCGAATGGAGAAAAGATGTAAACATTTCCCATTATAAATCTCCGTAAGAAATTTGTTTTCGTTCCTGTGAATTTTTATGAGTGAAAAATGATAATTTGTCAATGAAGATATCTTGGATATTTTCCCTTTTATGGATTTCAACAGCATTTCTTTCACAGTTATGTGCATTTTTATTAAAAATCATCAAAAAGAGATGGAAGCAATAACTTGGGACAGACTATAATTCAATTTATGCTTCGCTCGCCTTAACGGTTGCGCTGTAAAACATAATAAAAATAAAAGTAATTGACTATGCAAACCAGGGCTTTACTCAGGAGATTCGACTTGTGTCACGAATATTCTTTGAAATTATTACGTTGAAAAAAAAACCTTTTACATAGTTACTATTATAGCAAATTTCAATGCATAAAAGCTAAAACGCTTGAAATGTGTATGCATTGAAAAAAGAAAGAAAATATTCTCGGAATTATTTAATTCAATATTATAGTTTATTTGCCATTGTAAAAAAAAATTGTCAAGTAGAATTATAATATAAGATGCGTAATTTTCAGACTAGAGGTGACCCAAAATGGCTCCCCCAAAACGGGGGAACGAGCCTTTTTAATTTTGGCTTATACAGGGATTGACATGCAGGTAGATACAATAAATGTGTGCGTTTCAAACGAATTTTGTTCTCTCTGTATTGTACTGTCTCTGTCTAAAGCAACTAATCTGCGCTCAGTCCAACAGTCACACCGTTTACATATAATAAATAAAGTTAAACATACTCATCATACTCTGAAGAAATACCCCCATTCGTTAGTATTTGCAAGATTTTGAGGATTTCGGTTATTCAGGCAGATTTCGGTTATTCGATTTACCGTCATTACAGATAATATTATTTCCCCTTATTTTAAGTGACTGTGACGTCAGAGTCACGTCGGTTGTGATTGGCTTCGACCGAACACAGATGTGTCCGTATGAGGCATCCACAGGCACCTGACGTTATAAATATTTTAGGCAGTAGATGCAGATTGAGGGATGATTTTTATTAATGACAGTTGTAATGCACCGTTTTGGTTGAATTGGTTGTAAGCTTAGATGTTGAATGACCGATCGGGAGACGGAGATGATCGCAAAATAATTTTACCGATGAGTTTCAAGCAAAACTTCCAGCTGATGTGACAGTTTGAAATAAATCCAAGATGGCGGGGATGGGTACCTTGTGTATTATTAGATACAGGGTATTTATTTTTATTATGAGAAAAATATATAACGTCAGGTGCCTGTGGAGGCATCCGGCAAATTTAACTATTTGCGCAGGCATTGCCCCTCGCACTACTTTGTTTGCTTTTTCAGGTTGTCTTGATATTTAAACCTTTATACAGTTACATAATGATTCAAATCACGTTTTTGTTTACATGCGTAACAATTTTAATCGGAGGTGCAATTCGCCTACTAAGAGTAAAGTTTATTCATTCCTTGTTATTTCGGAAATCAACAAAACGGTGCAATAGTTCTAGCTGCAGGTATGTAGCTCCCAGTCTAAGAGAAATCGAATGAACGTTGCAATTAAGGCGCACAAAAAATTGCGCTAGATTTGGACTAATTAATCTTATTTACAAACACATTCTGTACAAATATTTGGTGCAAATAAAATTCCTCTCTACTGATATCGGCAATTTAATTGCCTCCGATATTCTTTTAAACACCATCACCAGCCCCGTTAAAGGGCTGTTGTAGTTTGTTACATGTACATGTACATGTAAAAATGGCGACTCTTGATGTACGTGAATTTAACATACTTCATTTTCCAAGGTCGGTCGGCGTGTTTAAGAAAAAATCTGAGGCAAGTATAAAATGACGATATCAGTATAAAATTGCCTAAATATTTTAATGATACTAATTTAAAAAAAACACATAATATCAATGTGCTGCATGTACGTATTTTCTCTTCGCACACGACTTGCTGATAAAGCGTGGTTCGCGCTGGCAATTAAGCTGCGCTCGCTTTTGTTGTATGTACAACATCACATTGTATCGTATGATACAATATGATATTAAATCGTACCAGACGTTGCGCACGGTGTTGGTGTTAAAATGTCATTACAGAGTGCGCGTACAGTATTAGACTATTTTTTGAAAACAAAAATTTGGACATATGTTATTTTATATACCAATCTGTTCGAATGTGTGTGGACTTCAACAAAACATGTAATAAAATGCAGGAATTTTAAAACATATTTGATAAATCGGTGTTAAAAACTTAAAATTCTACTAAAAATGGCATGTAGATAGGTAACACTTGTAAGATACATATCTCAAATAAACTACAATATCTCGGTGAACTTTCATTTTTGGAGGAAAATGTTTGGCGGACTAATTACTTTGCTGATGTAACAGATATACATCATAACGTTTTCGATGTAATCAATGCCAGGAATCGACGCCGGATCAAAGAATTCTTAAAATAAAGTTGTAGATGCGTAACAAAACGCAAAAATGGCCACGTATGGCCGATCAATTAATTATCAAAATATAAATTGTGATTAAGGAAATTGGAATGATCTATTGAAGTTTTTTAAAAAGATAAGTTTTTTTATAAATTTTAAATAGAGAGAAATGGATACTGTGTAAAATTTCTGAATATATATTTTATAATTTAATTTTCTTTGATAAAAAAAAATCCGGAGTTTATTCAAAACACGTGTCGCAAGAGAGATATTTTACAGTCGAACGTTATGCGTATCATGGCGATCACAAGTATCATGCCCATTAAAAAAATTCTTGGCTATATTTCATAATAATAGAAATCATTATAGAATGTGCATTTTCATAGGTTGTATAACCGTTAAAAAGAAGCACATGTGTCCGCAAATTTTCTTAATAGAGACATTTTAAAATGTCAACATGATGTCACACTTTCATAAAAACACATTAGCAATAAGAAGAGAAAGTAACTTAGACGCCAAATAAACAAGCATTGAGAATCAAGATAATTGATTTTTAGAAATAAAATGATGTCAACATTATATGTCACGGGTACGTAAAATGACGCAAGGACTAAAACGTTACGTGCGCGGCTTTTTTTCTTCTTCATAAAAACAGTTATAGTGAAAATTATAAATATCTACACATTGTTTTGTGAAAAAGGTAGCAAAAATATTATAATAATGATAATATTAATAAAAAATAGGGAAAAAAATCAAAAATAAAATTAATGCCAAATATCCAAACCTAGCGAGTCGAATTAATTTATTTTTACGAATAAGATAATGACGGCATGAGTACATGTAAAATGACGCAATGACGTTAAACGTGATGTGACGATGAACATGTATTTTTAGTAATTAAACAGGATCTTTGACTGCTACACTACGAATTAAAATTAATAAAGAAAAAAGGACACATAGAAGGGTAGAACAGACTTGGGAATGGGGGAGTTTTGTATATCATTTTTGAATCAGGTGCTATTCTTGACAATATATGACACATTACGAATTTCAGAGGAAGTTCATTTATAAATATTGCAAGCTGTGAGCGATTCGCATGCTTTTGAACATTGATATTGTTTAAATATAAATCTTTATATAACCGTTTTAAAATATAAAATCTCTTACATGTGGAAAAAAATCAATTTAAAGGTCTTATTTTTTTTAATTTATTTGTATGTTGTGCTTAATGAAATGTTTCATTACGTTATGAGTGAAAATGACGTTTTATGACTTTTTTACGTTACCGAAATTAACACCAACATCGTGCGCGACGTCACCATACAATACGATATTGTAATACAGACCATGAACTATGATTTTCATTAAATATATGATAATGGTGGTCTAACTATGGTAATGCCGCGTCTTGGTGAGTTATGTAATCTTTGATTACCTATGTCTTACTTTTGAGATAGATAGATAGATAGATAGATAGATAGATAGATAGATAGATAGATAGATAGATAGATAGATAGATAGATAGATAGATAGATAGATAAAAAGAAATGGGTGAACAACAAGAGAAAAATGGTATATTAAAATCCTCACCATATCTGAAATTCCTGTGACACGGTTCTTCGTTGCTTGACGTTTACCATCATCTGCAGCCTTCATTTTATTTGCCGCTTCCATATTAGATTGACCTAAAAGTTCTGGTAACATGTAAGTCCAATCTTATAAGAAATTTTTTGAAACAATTAACATTAATTTTAAATGTATTTAATATCTGCATGATTTTATAAAATCATAATTTTATAACCTTGAGTATTATTTAATTACACTGTACTTTTAAAAGAGTGTGATCAGATTTTGCGGATTTTTACCCTGTGGTTATTGGAATCATTTGGTTTTGGACACTTTATAATTCTTTTAATTTATAAACAGAGGGTTATCCCAGTAATATTTCTTCATATATTTTAATCGGATTTCTTTATATTGAGGACACTGAAAGACAAAATGGAACTCAGCCTCAACATGTAAAGAGCAAAGCATAGACGATTTTCTTTTGTAACATTTGTGTGTCGACCACTTTCAATATAGCAAGGTAATGTGAGAACATTCTAATTCTAAACAATTTACTTTTTGTTTATGGTAGGAATTGAAATTTTAGGTCACTCAGGTGACCTATTGCAATTGATTCTCGTTCGTCGTCGTGCGTCGTCCGTTAACAATTTTACAGTTATAACTTCTGATAAAGTAAAAGTTCATTGTTACCATCTATGCGTTGTCGGTTGTTCTGTAGCGATTGAAGCACATTTAAGTTGAATGTGATGGGGCGCATGATCAGAGAACACTTTAAAATTCAAAAATATCAGGGGTGGGTATGCAATAATCGACAACACTTAGCCATCTCGCCCCCATGAAAGTATAGTCTCTATCCATTGCATGTTTGTGTTGTCCATTTCTTAGACCATTTAATTTACATAGAGACCATAATTTGGAACCATAGTCATTTACAACTTAAACTGGGTTGACGCGTTCACCCATTTCACATGTTACCAATCCAGACACCTCCCTTAGTATATTGTCGGTAATTCTGTCATTTGCTATAAAAATCACCCCTGTTGCATGTTCTTGCATTAAAGTCTCCAGGAATCACGACTTTTCATCTTTCTTTATAATTATGTAGTTATTTGAGTTTCCAGTTCATTAAGGAGACAACAGGCGTAAAAACGATAGCATGATGAATCGTTTGGAGGAATATATACACATCCCATATATAGATCACTACTAAGGTTTTACACAAGGCCATGGATCTTAAGCCGTATTATCGTGTCATATTAGTTGTACACAAGTGAAACCTACATGTATTTGTAAATTTTTTGGCAGACTAATATCACTGCTTCACCTCCTTGTACACTTTTGTTTTTGTCTTGGTAAAAATGATAATTAAAATCATCAATAAGCTCTATATAGTCCTTTTGAACCAACATTCAGTAAGGAGTATGATTTCATAAGTAGAAATAAAATGTTGGAAGATTTTATCGGCAATTATATTAGAAAAACCACCATTTATGTTCTAAGATATTATTTGAGTGATTCGCCTGCTTGTCTTAGTATGCGTTTCTATTTAAGGTCTTCCGTTTCCAACGGAAGACCTTATAGTGATTGTTAGGTTTTTTCTTTCTTATTATTATTAAGGTCTTCCGTTTCCAACGGAAGACCTTATAGTGATTGTAAGGTTTTTTCTTTCTTTCTTATTATTATTTTTTTCCCCTTTTTTGTCGGCAGAATTTCTCAGAGATGAGTAAATAGATTTTCCTGAAATTTTTAGGAATGATAGATAATGATAATATCTCGAGGCGTTTTTTTCATTTTTTCAAAATTCATTTCCTGTCGTCCGTTTCCTGTCCCACGACAAAGAAGCTTGTCACCTCGAGATCTCAGAAACGACAAGGACTTTTACATTCAAACTTTGTGGGATGATAGACCTATATGTGTAGATGTGTTTAAACTATTTTGTTTTGTTCGTCGTAACTTCCGGTCGTCACCGGAAGCACTTCAAAAATTATTTCTTTTACGTATTTAATTTAATTTACATGGAATGAATATATAAGTATAAATCTTTATATATGTCATCTAAGCGATGTTCAATCAACAGAAAAATCCCACTTCCGGTGAGATATCTCAAATATCTCAGGTAGTTTTTTAAAAATAATTTTTGTACCAGCGAGATCTTAAAAAGTATAAGTGATCAAGACACGAAACTTTCATGGATTATAGACATTTGACTGAAGATGTGTTTAACTGCTTTTATTTTGTCGGCCGTCACTTCCGGTCCACACCGAAAGAGTTCAAACAAATCAAGATGTTTATAAGTTTAACTATTTTTCTTTGCCAATTTTAGAGAAATTGATAGGCAATAAAGTCCTGTTGTAAAATTCGGAAGAACTACTAACTTTAAATTTTCACTGAGTACTTCCGTTTGTCCGTTTCCTGTCCCAAAACCAAAAACTTGAGTCCTCGAGATCTCAAATATGGTGAAGACTTGAACAATCAAACTTTGCAGGATGATAGACCTATATATGTAGATGTGTTTACACTATTTTGTTTTGTTCGGCGTAACTTCCGGTCGTCACCGGAAGCACTTCAAAAATTATTTTTTTTAACCCTTTTTAGTTATTTTACATAGAATAATTATTTTAGTATGGATCTTTTCATAAGTCGTTTAAGCGATGTTAAATAAAAAAAGATCCATTTCCGGTGAGATATCTCAAATATCTCAAGTAGCTTTTTTATACCAAATTGTTTACCCGCACTGTTAATTGTTAATCAGAAACTGTTAGTGATCAAAATACAAAACTTACATAGGAGATAGACATTAGATAGATGATGTGTTTTTAAAAACGTGTTTCATTTTGTCAACCGTCACTTCCAGTCCTCACCGGAAGGGTTCAAACAAATGACATTGTTGATAAGTTTAACTGGTTTTTTTTTTTACACTGTTTCAGTAAGCTTGATAAACGGTAGTGCACGAGAGGAAAATGTTTATGATTTATTAACATTTTTTTTCATTAAGCAATTATGTTCGTCCGTTTCCTGTCCGGAGACAATAAACCTTTTCTCAACGAGATCTCATAACTGACAAAAGCTTACTGACAAAAGTTTCACATAGGAAAAGTTACCGAAATATTCCATCACAGTATCGATTAAACCCCCCTTCTTTTTATAAGAGAAATACATTTTTACAGACTTATACATGAAGAACGGAAGACCTTTTTGTTGCTATAGCAACAAGATTCTAGTTATTATTATTTTTTTCCCCTTTTTTGTCGGCAGAATTTCTCAGAGATGAGTTGATAGATTTTCCTGAAATTTTCAGGAATGATAGATATTGATAATATCTCGAGGCGTTTTTTTCATTTTTTCAAAATTCATTTCCGGTCGTCCGTTTCCTGTCCCGCGACAAAGAAGCTTGTCACCTCGAGATCTCAAAAACGACAAGGAATTTTACATTCAAACTTTATGGGATGATAGACCTATATGTGTAGATATGTTTAAATTATTTTGTTTTGTTCGTCGTAACTTCCGGTCGTCACCGGAAGCATTTCAAAAATTAATTTTTTTTAAGTATTTAATTTAATTTACATAGAATGAATATATAAGTATAAATTTTTATATATGTCATCTAAGCGATGTTCAATTACAAGAACAATTCCACTTCCGGTGAGATATCTCAAATATCTCAGGTAGGTTTTTAAGAAAAAAATTTGTACCCGCGAGATCTCAAAAAGTATAAGTGATCAAGAAACGAAACTTTCATGGATGATAGACATTTGAATGAAGATATGTTTAACTGCTTTCATTTTGTCGGCCGTCACTTCCGGTCCACACCGGAGGAGTTCAAACAAATCAAGCTGTTTAAAATTTTAACTGTTTTTCTTTTCCAATTTTAGAGAATATGATAGGCAATAACACCCAGTTGTCAAATGCATAAGAACAACTAACTTTAAATTTTCACTGAGTACTTCCGTTTGTCCGTTTCCTGTCCCAAAACAAAAAACTTGACTCCTCGAGATCTTAAATATGGTAATGACTTAAACAATCAAACTTTGCAGGATGATAGACCTATATATGTAAATGTGTTTACACTATTTTGTTTTGTTCGGCGTTACTTCCGGTCGTCACCGGAAGCACTTCAAAAATTACTTTTTTTTTACCTTTTGTAGTTTTTTTTTACATAGAATAATTATTTTAGTATGGATCTTTTCATAAGTCATTTACGCGATGTTAAATAAACAAAAAAAGATCTATTTCCGGTGAGATATCTCAAATATCTGACATAGCTTTTTTATAATAAATTGTGTACCCGCCGTTAATCAGAAACTGTTAGTGATAAAGACACAAAACTTACATAGGTGATATACATTAAATAGAAGATGTGTTTAACGTGTTACATTTTGTCAGCCGTCACTTCCGGTCCTCACCGGAAGGGTTCAAACAAATGACATTGTTGATTAACTGGTTTTTTTGTTTCACTGTTTCAGTAAGCTTGATAAACAGTAGTGTACGAGAGGAAAATGTTTAAGATATATTAACATATTTTTCATTAAGCTATTCTGTTCGTCCGTTTCCTGTCCCGAGACAATAAACCTTTTCTCAACGAGATCTCATAACTGATATAAGCTTAAGCATCCAAACTTTGAGGGAAAATTGAACAATGTATGAAGATATGTTTACCATGTTCCGGTTGATCCGGCGTAACTTCCAGTCGTCAGAGCAAATTTCAAAAATGACTTTTTCTCGTTTTGTTTTGTTTCACATAGAAAAAGTTACTGAAAGATTCCATCACAGTATCGATTACATCCTTTTTCTTTTTATAAGAGAAATGCATTTTTTTTTTACAGATTTATACATGAGAAACGGAAGACCTTTTTGTTGCTATAGCAACAAGAGTCTAGTTTCTTCTATTTTTGTATGGTCTGGACAGTATTCATCGCAATCAATATAAAGCCTGTCTTTAACCAGTGTTGCCATCTTCATGTTTCGTCTCGAGTCTATTAAGATAGGATACAACATTTTTCTTTTTTTTATCTTTTCTTTTTTCTTGGATTTTCTTTTTTCGTCATGTTTGATGAAAAGTTCACAACAATGGGACGAGAGTGATCACTTTGACCGCTCAAGGCTATGCCATTTCAGACGTTCGTCTATATTTGAAAGACCAAACTCTACTTTGCAGAGGTCATCAATCAATATAGAACAGTTTTCTCGATACTCTATCCGCTAACCCAAAGAAAATTAGATTGTCCCTCATGCTTCTGCAGTGAATGTCTGTTACCGTGTCCTCGAATGTACTGTGTGCTTTGTGTAGATAGTCTATGTGACTTTTGACCTCCTCTATTGTTTTCTTTAACGCCCCAATATAGTTACCCATATCTCCAGTTCCTGTAAGTCTTCCTGTACAGCTTTTCTATAACATCTGCTAAATTTTACTAAAGTAATTGAATTTATGAGAATTTTTGATCAAGAAAGAGTAACTTTTTGACAAATTTCCCCGACACAGGTTGGTCGGCCTTGCGAGTTCGAATGAGCTAAGGAAACGATACATAATGTTTCTTTTTCTTGTTGACTTGTAGCATGTAAATTTGCGACATTCTTCATATTGTCTTCTCTAATGAAATCATCCATACACATCTCACTCGTGGACATCTTGGGTGGGTTCTTTTTGGGGCTTTGTAACAACCGTTAATGATACAACGCCGCTTAATGATATAATTAGCATTAAGCGTTGCAATTGCAACGCTAAAGGCTATAAATTCTTGCATTAACAGTTGACATATCCAAATGTTAATAAAAAATCGCCGCTTAATGATAGAATTGTATCATTAAGCGTCACAAATGCACAGCATCCTTAACGCTTAATGAAACAAGTAAATATCGACATCCTCAACCGCTAATGATACGAACTTTATTTCATTAAGCGTTGCAGTTGCACCCTTTAATGATACAAAATTGTAATCATGAATGAATCTTAATCTTTTGAATTTCTTAAAGTTGCTCAACAATCATAAATTTAATTTTTAAGATCAATTCAAAGTAAAAATCAAAATTGTATATACATGTAGGAGTTCCGGCACACATATTCACGAATTGACTTTATATTTCATACAATGATACATATATATTAATGTAATAAGTAGCTAGATAACATAAATTTGTTTCTAAGGGCTACCGTTGCCATGGTACCTTCAACCTTAAAGCAATATAGAAAGTTATTTCACCTTATCTAAATTATGAAATGTTAAATTTTGAATTAACTATTTGATCAATTTAATATTTGAATCAACATCTAAAGAATGTTCCCATAGAAAGCGAAAATTATTTTGAAAACATTTTTAAATACCATAGAAGTTATTATTGAACAAGACTCATAGATGTATAGCTGTATCTAAAATATGCACGTCATATAAATATTGAAACATGTTACGATGGTAACAAGGTTAAACATTTTTAAAAAAATTAAGAAAACCATAGTGATTCTGTAGAACAAAAATGCTTGTTTTAAATACAATATTATTTAGAACCAGTCTTTGTTGTTACTAGTATTTGTGGGAAACATGTTAACTTATATATCAAATATATTCAAGCATTATTGAGCATCGTTAAATTGCCATTGCTTAGGAAATATAAAAACTTAAGAAAATAATTGAAATTCTTAATTGTTCAAAACGTCATTACAACGGCCATTTATTTTGCTAAAATGCAGCTTCATCTGATATTACATGAAAGTTGAGAACATGTTAAGTCATTCCAATCATTAATGCTTTATGTCTCCAAAATAGCTAAAAACGGCCATTTTTAAATCTTATGCCTCTGTTACCATGAAAACCGGTCTCCGTGGCAACAGTTCAAGGTTGTCTTGCATCTTTATATACCAATACTAAGGTATCAAAATACGAAACATGAAGAAAATCGGTGACTATGCGTGACCACCGAATTTTGATATTTATGGCGAATATATCTTAATTATTACATGTATCTGTAATGTTTCTGCACAAGTTCTGTAATAATAATATTACTTTATATATATATATATATATATATATATATATATATATATATATATATATATATATATATATATATATATATATATATATATAAAACATGCAAAATTATGATAGATTTTGAGAATTGAGCATGACAGCAAAATTTGTCAGATATTGTATAAATGTCAATTAATATAACACGAGTAACAATTTATCATTTGAAGGAAAGGGATGGCTTGATCACATATACCCCCTCATTTCATCTACATCATTGCCAGATCAGAATCTAAAATTACTTCTAATATCACAGGTGCTTGAGGACAGGACCGACCCCCCCCCCCTCCATCCCCCACCCCCAAGTATATAGACCCCTGGGACTTTACTCATTTTTTCCTTTAGATTATCTTTTTATGACATATTTACAATCTAATGTATAAAATCATTAAACAAAATTGCTTAAAACAAACATTTTGAAAAAAAAAATCATATCCCCTCTGTATATAATACAACAAGGTTGCTAACTTCTTCTGCCAGCCGAGAGGTACTGCCAATGAATATGAGTTGAAATGTGCTATCAAACTACATCCATCGGTAAAAACGCGACCTCATCTCGTAGCCCGATAATTCCCTTCACTGAATATCTGGATGTCATGCCCATGTAAATACATTTATTGGGTAAATTGGGTCAATTTTCACCGACATGCCGCAAGTTTTGAACCGATCCATCTTCAACCAACGGAAGTGATACACTCGCGACTACGATGCTCTCATGACCTAGCGAAAATGTTTCCCACGCTAATAAATGTTGGTTTACAGTTTATGCATCACCGGAAATATAAATCTTTCGCTTTTTAAGCGGTTAGCATATACGCTGAACGCTTTATGCGATTCAACCAAAACAGTTACGCAATTTAATGCCTAGTCACAGTGCAACCTTTAATTGAACAAAATATTCAGCGCAATGAAAGCTGGTCCAGTTAAAAGTTTGTGCATGTATCACATTTTTTTAAACAAGATTTCAAAATTTCCTATTTAATCTAATATAGGTATTTTATAGACTTTAAATACATGTACATTTACCGAATTTCGATCCACAGTTGGGAAACAAAACGACATATTTAATGAAAAGAATAAACAGGATTAGTAGTATGAATAAAAAAGTGTTTTGAGAGAAAAAAATATTTGTTCATTGTGTCATTAAATGACATCGTCCTCAAAAAAAAGAGGTGCTATTTAAATTGAAAATATGCATGCCAGATAATCCCTACATAATAATACACCAGAAAAATCGGTTATAGCAAAGTATCAGGGACCAGTGCATTTACTTCGTTATATTCGTTTAAAACGGATTCGTAATGATAAGGCTAGTAAATTCGCACGTGTTTTTTCTTCAAGATGACTATCATTTGTGGTTACTGAGGCATCAAATAAAATATCTACTTTCGAAACCTTAAATACACAAATGGTAATGACTGGAATTAGTGTACTATTTTTTGGAATACTTGTTGCAATAATCATTAATTATAAAGTCATGCAGTGTGAACGCCATGCAAAGAAAAATATAGTCATCTGTTATAATTAAACATTTATTCAAAATAAATGTGTTAAAGTATTTATCCTCTCATTTATACCTCTACCTAATAATATATGTCCATTGCACCTACACGGTTTATCCGTGCATTTTCATTATTACGTGCAAACAATAATGAAAAAGTTCAATTTGTTTTGCGATTTGGAACAGCGTTCAAAGACCGATTCATCATTCCGGTGTGTGTGTGTGGGGGGGGGGGGGTGACCAAAGATCAATGATTTTATTGCACAGTCTTAATATTTTTGTTTTGTACATGTATAATATAATTATTGCATTAAACTGAATACCGTTTGATTTTTCTATCATGGTGTTTATAGGGCATACGTATAATGTATAATATGCATGACAGAAATCCGAAAACAATCTTAAGGGGGATCAATCTTTTCTTTTTTTAACTATTGATGACATGCGTACAGAAATATTCTTACGAAGTTTCCATACATTGTCTACATCGTACACATGTATATATGTACATGTACAATACAAAATAATAAATAAACAGAGACTAAAAGATAAACATTTAGTACTCCTTGTTGATAAGACACGATCCATAAAATAAGTTCTTTAGTTTATAGATAATAGAATACTGATAAGTCCGTGAGTTATATGACGAGGAAAGGCAGCCGGTTTCCCATAGGCAATCCCGCAAAAATCCCGCAAAAAAATTTTGTTTCAAAATATCTACATATTCAAGGTTTTTATGCGCTGTTTTACTTATCCATAAAGACAATCATGTAAAAGTGTATATGCATTGGCTTGCTATTTTATTTGATCATCTGCTTTTTTCATTCAAAAGTTTGTTTAATGTACATGGTATCAATATAATCATACAATTTGTTAAAAATATGTTTAAAATATGGATTAATTAATAAGGGTACAATATATATATAGTATTTCAGCTAACATCATAAGTTATTTAAAAATTTATTATTTAACGCATTACGTAAAATAATTAGATTATACTATGTCTACATAAATAATTTTCTTATATGGATACAGTATGGATACATAACTAAGTCATTTATTACTATTCTTTATTTGCTCAAGATATACATCTTATTGCTTTATTAACAACAGTGTTTTTTCATTCATTTTTACAGTTTTGTATCATTAGAGGGTGCAACTGCAACGCTTAATGATATAAAGTTTGTATCATTAGCGGTTGAGGGTGTCGATATTTGCTTGTTTCATTAAGCGTTAAGGATGTTGTGCATTTGTGACGCTTAATGATACAATTCTATCATTAAGCGGCGATTTATCATTAACGGTTGGACATGTCAACTGTTAATGCAAGAATATATAGCATTTAGCGTTGCAATCATTAAGCGGCATTGTATCATTAACGGTTGTTACAGGGCTTTTATAGACTTTACACCTTTTGTTTTTCGACGTATTACTGTTTTTCCTCTTCCCTTTGGTTTTGATGAACCCATGAGATGTACGCGGCATTGGATATCATAAGAAAATTTCCTTAGAAAACTTACATTATGTTACAATATTCAGTGTACTTACAGTACCGATCAGACCCAACCTTACAGAAAGTAAACCCCAACTAAACCCTGGGTTTACTTTCTGGGTTTACTCCGGGTTTACTGATGGGGCCCAGAGTAAACCCAATGTAAACCCAGAGTGGACACAGAGAGTAAACCCGGTCAGAAGTATACCCCAGAAAGCAGACTCTAGCTGTGTAATCGGAATTACAAGGGGCAGGAATTACAGTCAGTAGGTACGGGTCTGCTTCACACTTCAGTGCGTGCAATTGACCTCAAAAGCAATTTCCAAGTAAACCCAAAGTAAACCCAGAGTAAACCCAAAGTAAACCCCTAGTGGACCCAAATTTTCAAAAAGTAAACCCAGAGTAAACCCCAAAAGTAAACCCGGGGTTTAGTTGGGGTTTACTCTAGTGTTAGGTTGGGTCTGATCAGTACTGTACTTCCCAAGAAAAAAATACACCCGCTATGTACCATACCACGTGACCGTGTATTGACCACATAAAACTTCAGGTATGGTTTGCAGTTTGCAATTTTTAGGATTTGTACAAAAGTCACACACTATTTTGTCTACTATACCGGACCCGATTTATAACTACAAAAGGTCGAAGTGATTTCAAACTGTCATGTTAATGAAATTTAAATAATTTCGTGAACATTTGTACATTTTATGTTTGACTATAATGACGGTTATTTATGCTTAAAATGTTTGAAAACAATGTCACTATTTAAAATCATAATTAATTTCTAATAATTGCTCATTAACTATCTAGAGATAGAATAAAATGCAACAAAAGTCAGAAAGTTGTACTCATATAATGTAAACGAAAATATCTTATTTAAAACCTTTTCAAGTCCTTTTCAAGTCCACCGATTTCAGGAAAAGCTTACCTTAATATATATGTGTAATCTGGTTTCTCTAAAACACTATTTAAGACCATTTGTTGCGGACTTCGTTTTCGCGAAATAAAAAAAATTAATCATTAAGTCATATCTGAAATAAAGGGAAGTTGGTGGTACGTCACAATACAAATATGTGAGTTTTCTCCCTGTAACCGCAAACCTTACCTTAAATGTCAATACTATTTTTGTTAAAAACTTTAATTTTAGACAGAGGGAACAACAAGTTATAGCACATGTTTATTTGCACATTTTCTTTTAATTTGTAATTAAGATAGCTTTGTACATAATTCTTTAAGATTACTAGAGGATAATTTTTGTTTCATATTCAAATAGCGGTGAGGGCATATTTGGTTATCGAATTTCTAAAATTTGATATTATTTTATTTTCTGTCATTGTAATCGATATTAGATCAATTTGTCCAGTTTGAGACAGACGAAATATCGTTCAAGACCATGCAAAATATCCCATAAGTGGATATTTACCATTCTACACTCGTAATAATGAATGTTTCTATTAATCGTTAAATCGTTACAAACATTTGTATCCAATTAATTGCCAGTAATGAACATTTTGAAAAATTAAACTTTTATTACATATGTACCTCGAAAAACGTGACCTTTGAATGCAAGCAGCATTTTTTTTGGCATGCCCCCATTTGGATCATATTGAACTAATTATTCATATTTATCGATTTATTTTAATAAATGTACCTTTGCCAGAAAGGAGATTCATAAACCTGTGGGTCAATGCTCTTGGTTCTTCGGTGACGGGATCAGATTGTGTTTCAAATGATACAGCCAACGGTTCTGTAAAAAAGTTCACTTAAAAGCATAAAAAAACCTTTCATAAAACTATTCTTTTCACCATATAATCTGTTTATTCTTAACAAAAACCACACCAAAACCAAAACCAAACAAATTGTTGGGAAAGTGTTACTATCTTGATGCTAACTGCATTCATGTACGTTACATACAAACTGTACTATATATCGTAGATTACGTATACAGAAGACATTAATAGATCATTATCCGTATCATACATGTAATGCTCACTCATTAAGGAGACCAACAAATTAGTATTTGACCTAATAGTTTTGACATTTACACATACGTTTGCATATTTATATATATGATTTTAATCCATTTACCCCTATCATTGAGCTCACTCTTTTGCTTCTTGCTCGAGCTATCCTGTTTTTCCATTGAAGTGTTAGACATAGCTCCATGTGATTTTAAGGTGGACCCTGTAAAAAAGTATATTGTATGGTTATATCAACGTTTATCTGTTCCTAATGATTGACTAAACTTGATATAACAAAAAGACTATACAAATTGAATTGCATTCGCAAAATTCGATCATTTCGAAAATAACTGGAAAAACGATGTACACAATTTTCTTTGAAAGATATACGATCGGTGTTTTATTATAATGTTTCTTTAAATATTTCTATCAGATTCAGATAATTTATATAATTCAGAACTTTGTAGGCATTTTGTCCCACTTAATAGGTCAGCATCAAGCTTCAAAGGAACTGAGAAATAAATATTTCATTAATAAGAAATTCACTTTATTTAGTATCCAAAAATGGTTTTATTCTTATAATATTTCATTCTATGTTATTGATATGTATGTGGCAACGCCTTTTGAAAAAAAAATCAAACTAAAAATAAACTTTGAAGTGCGTTGAAGTAGGAACCAAGTTAACGCACTTTGAAATTTTCAAACTGCGTAATGAAATTACATCAACATTTTTAATTATCGAAACAATAAAGGCAAAAATAGAGGCAAGAAGTTTTTCACTTAATGGAAACTTTAAATCTTAAAAATGTTTTTTGTGAAATGTATCCAAAAAGAAAACGCTTTTCATTGAGAAAAAACTCGCTTCAAACAAGCTATGTAAGATTGTCCTTGTATCTATGCTTTTTTTAGTTATCGCTAATTCCAGAGTGCTGTTGTCTGAAAACCAATACTTACAATCAAAGAAATCTATACTTATTATAATAAATGAAGACATTTCGCGAAACGCCTTTAGCAGAGTAACTGCTTACACAGCCAATTGTGCCTCACGTGAAATTCACGAGAAAAGAGCTTCACGTGAATTTCACGTTAAGCTTCATGTGAAATTCACATGAAATTCACGTGAAATTCGTGTGAAGTGAAATCACGTGAATTATTTCATGTGAATTTCACGTGAAACATCTTCACGTGAAATTCATGTGAAAATTCACATGACTTTCACACAATTTTAACGTGAAATCCCTTTCACGGGAAATTCATGTGAATTAATTCATGTGAATTTCACGTGAAATTTCAAACAATTCTTAAACAACCCTGATTATTTTTTTCAAGATGTGTATTTTACTTCAGTACTGGCTGAGAGTTGTTGAACTCAATTTATAATATTTTCGATTACACCAAAGTGATATATAACCAGATAACAGTAATGCACAACAACAAAAACCCTTTTGCAATTTAACGTTATCTTAACATATATAAATATAATTAAAAAATGTATAAGCATATCAATAAAAGACCATCAACACACATGGTAACAATTTCAAATCGTAAAATATTATTTCAATGCTATTAAATAAATTCCGGATTGAAGTCTGAATCGGCTTTGGTAATTTGACTGAATGTCGTGCTCGTGCCGACGTCACATTTTACGTCACAGGTTGAAGCAGAAGATGGACTGCACTGTGTATGTTATGCTGTGGACTGATGTTACTTGGGTGCCAATCTTGTAAAGGTAAGCTGTATATTTGTAAAAGAAACGAGTAGTGACCGCGTAGATCTTGTTGCAGCGCTTTATTTATCTCTAACCGCGATAATTCTGTTTCACTTTGAACATTGACTGTCTCGAAGACACGATCGACACTTGATATGCCTACAATTATATTATACATATAACTATAGCGTGATGCTGATGAGGATATTTTAATGAACTACGCAAATAAAATAATTTAATAACAGTTAACCAAAGGTCACTGTGAAATAATGTTGATAATCAAATTATAATTGAGATCAGTAGGTCTGTCAATCCGAATTTTCTCGGAAAGATCTTTACATATTACTAAACTTAAAACTGTGCGGGTTTGATAAATAAAAAGAATAAAAACACAATAAAATTTAATGAAGAGTAAAGGCATTGTGTTTCATACATATGTATTTATTAAAGGTGCAGCTAGATACAGTGGCATCGGAAGCATATTGAAAGTGGAAGGGGAGACTTGACTTCGCAACAACGAAAGATGAAAACGGGATAGATCAGCTTTATTACGAATGGTTATGTTCAGGTTTCGGTGAGTGACTTATCTAGGCCTATTTGTTAAACGAAATCGGCGATTATTTGTAGTTTCCCTCTTAAAAAAAATTAATGTACACATGTCTTCTTCTTTTTTTAAAAGAAAAGTAGGTTTTAAAAAAAATATTAATCACTTTGTAATCATGTACATAGTTTCTTTATTTTATTTACCATCTTATTTATTTTTTCATTTTTTCAAGGAATTGCATGATGTTTGGAAGGCATTGTCTTCATAAGCTGGCTTACACAGAATATCTATCATAGAAATTCATTGAGTCTCTTTAGAATATTAATTGTGAGTATTTAAGATAATTTAGCTATAAAGCATTTTGTAGCATTTTTTAAAGTGGTAAAGTTACTAGATCTATATATTTATATCTAGAAAAAAATGTATATGTATGGTAATATTTCTTACATTGATACAGTACAGACTGTATGTACAGATTGTTGTTTACTATTACAGTGTTATGTATGTTTTAAAAATTATACATGTACAATTGCACCAAATGCCAATTTTTAAATGTACAACTTTTGATATACTAGTACTTGTATAGTAAATGACAAACATACATTTTTGTAGGCTTCTAAGATGTGGATGGACATAGCCAGAAGATTAAACCATTCCTCTTGAATTCAAAGATTATACTCTTTACTCTGCAGCTGATATGATGAGGACAATGATTCAAGGTAATGTTTGAAAAGTTTTTTAGCTGGATTGTTTGAATGAAGAATAAAATACCATTTTGAATTTTGATAGAAGTATGAAGATTCAGGAATGAACAAGGATATTAATATATCAGAATTATATTACATGTAGTTAAATGAGGATAGTACTGAATTTCCTCTAGAATAGATTTTTCAGTACTTTTTAATCTTGCTTGTCATTTTTATAAATAATGTTTAAAAACTCTAACCCACTCTATCTTATCACTGATTATATTTATAAACATTTCAGAAATTATCCCATTATGTCTTAACAAAATAAAACACCGACAAAGGAGAATATGGAGGTGGTGGACAGAAGACAACTAAGATGAGGTATAAGTTGAAAAGTTAATATTGTAAATCCCTACAGGAAAAAATGAAATGCTACTGATTGAATTTTCTCTCTCTCTCTCTCTCTCTCTCTCTCTCTCTCTCTCTCTCTCTCTCTCTCTCTCGTTTTGCATTCTTTTCATTATTTTTTTTACCTATCGACCTTATGTATTAAAATTCCAATAAATAAAACAGTACGCCTGAGTATATTAAGAATTATAAGCAAAATAGTTATCACACCACAGGTTTTATTTCATATTAAACATCAAAGAGCTTTAGAAGCATTGTGTAAAAAAATTTACTAAATTGATGTTTTTTTCTCTTTCAGATTTAAACACCAAAGAGTATCTTTCATCTATTTGTAATACAGAGAAAAATAAAGTTTAAAAAGTTTTATATCAAAGGTTTACTGTTTATTAAGAGGTGGCTGCCAGGTTTTGAATGATCCATATATTTGGATCCGATGGAGGTATTGATTTCGAAATCAATTGACCAATTGAATATATTAATGCAAATGATAAATACGTGTTTTAGAAAGCTAGATTAAGAACTCAGATTTTGAATATTTAAATGTCCTTATTTTGTAGAGGTACAATTATATATACAAGTGCACATACTTTGAAAACTAATGACAAAACAACTATGAAGGTGTATTTACCATCATTTGAGTGTAAAAACCTAAAGAAAAGGCTAAATAAAGCTATTAGACCTCACGTGAAATTCATGTTAATTTCACGTGAAATTCACGTTAATTTCACGTGAAATTCATGTGAAAAATTTCACGTGAAATTCGTGTGAGTGCTCTTTTCACACGAATTTCACGTGAAAATTTTCACGTGAAATTAACGTTAATTTCACGTGAGGCACAATTGCCTGTGTATACCTTTGGTATTTCAACATATGAGATGTGATGTCTGTAAGCTATAATTGAATTTTACCTGATAAATAATTTTTGAGAAATAAATGAAAAACATACTTTCACTTTTGATAAACCAGCTCGAAATAGCAAAAATGAGATTAAGGTGGTTGACACGCTTTGGCGGATCCAAGTCAATGGGAGTTAGCATTAAAATATATCCTTGCAATGAAATAATATTGAATGCTTACATAAACATTCAATATGATTATTTGGAACTTACTTGGATTATACATGGAAGTTAAGATTTGAAATATGCTAAATAAATAAAATAAGGCAAATCGTTTCTTGAATGCACGATTTTAGTTTTAATGAATATAATTTTCCTGAACGGAGTAACCAATTAAGAACACGGTTTGACTAATTGATGTCATGGCGAAAAGTGTAGGAGGGGCTCATCATGTATCACGGACAAATATTCATGTACACCTTGGATGGGACATCTTTGGTTACAGTAATACAAAAAAGTTAATAAATATAAAATGGAACAATTTGATGCGATTTTAGTTTTGATCGGAAGAATTTATGATCCACAACGGCGTGCCCAGGTACGCGGTTTGACTAATTAACACTATGGAGGAAAGTGTAGGGCGAGTAACCCATCGGGAAAATACTTTGGATATGACAACCTTAGTTTAAAAAATGCGAATCAATATGCATACACTATCGTTTTTGAAAATTTCATACATTTTCATACCACGACAGATTTGTAATAAACCTTAGACATTAAATTGTAAACAATAACAGATTGTGTTCAAAGTCTGTATAAATAAATGATGTATGAAGTTAAATAAGGTGGGGGGGGGGGCGGTGACCATTATTTTTTTTTTTCCAAATTAGTCTTTTATCTGAAATTCTCATTTAGGACAGTGATAAAAATTGTAGTGAAATCCGACCTAAAGATTTACAATTTAGAGATATGACGTCCTAAATACCCATTCACTGGTTTAAAAAAAATCATTGTAATCATATCCACGCTGCAACAAAAAAAATTAAGGCCATGTGCATGTATATATTATCCAATACAGGTTAGATTTTTCATCCCTCGGCTAAATATCTAGCTATGCACGTTTTTGTTACAATTTTAAAGAATAGGTTAGGGAAAAAATGAAGAAAAAAATCGGAATGAAAAAAATATCGTTCATTTTAGCATTGTGTCATTAATGTATAAAGTGTTCAGACCTTTGGTTGGATATTATCTAGTACTAATAAAGTGAATTTTACGCCGTTTTACAAGGGAATATACAGTCAGTTCAAGTATATCGTTTACAACATACACCATAGCATAGCATAGCATTGAAATCTCATAGTATAGCATTGGAATTTCATACCATAGCATTGGAATCTCATACCATAGCATACCATCTCATAGAATCTCATTCGTCATAGCATACCATAGCATAGCATACAACATGATTTGAACGATCCAAGAAAGAATAAATGTTCACATTGCAGATTAGTAGTAAACTTTATCTTCTTCTTCTTATTATTATTATTTATTATTTTACTTCAGAATATGTGGAACTCTTCTATTTATGGAGGCGTTTTTGTTCAAATCTCATAGTATACCATAGCATAGCATTGCAGTTGTGAAAATCATGACTTCCACAATGGGGGGTCAAATGTTTACATAGCAATATATAGAGCAAATCTTTAAAAACCTTCTTTTCTGAAACCAATAAGCCAGGAAATCTAAAATGTATGTGGAAGCATCCTCAGGTAGTGTAGATCCAACGTTATGAACATAATGACCCCCGGGGGTAGGTTGGGGCCACAATGGGTGAGGTCGATTTTTTACATAGGAATATATAGAGTAAACCTTTAAAAAATCTTCTTCTCAGAAACCAATCAGCCAGGAAAGCTGACTCTCATGTGAAAACATCCTCAAGTAGTGTAGATTCAAAGTTGTGAAAATCAGGACCCCCGGGGGTAGGGTGGGGCCACAATCGGGTGTCAATTTTTACATAGGATTATAACTTTAAAAGTCTTCTTTTTAGAAATCAATCAACCAGGACAGCTGGAACTTTTGTTGAAGCATCCTCAGGTAGTGTAAATTCAAAGTCGTAAAAATCATGATCCCCGGGGGTAGGGTGGGGCCACAATGGGGGGTTGAATTTTTACATAGGAATATATAGAGAAAATCTTTAAAAATCTTCTCAGATACCAATTAGCGAAGACAGCTGAAACTTATGTGAAAGCATCATTAGGTAGAGTAGATTCAAAAGTTGTAAAAATCATGACACCCGGGGGTAGGATGGGGCCACAATTTGGGGGGTTAAATTTTTATATAGCAATATATATAAACAGAAGAGTATTTAAAAAATCTTCTTCTCAAAAACCAATCAGCCAGGAAAGCTGAAACTTGTGTGGAAGAATCCTAAGGTAGTGTAGATTCAAAGTTGTGAAAATCATGACCCCCAGGGGTAGGGTGGGTTACAATGGGGGGTCGAATTTTTACATAGGAATATATAGATTAAAGTCTTAAAAAATCTTCTCAAAACCAATTGGACAGAAAAGCTGAAACCTGTGTGGAAACATTCTCAGGTACATGTAGTGTTGATTCAAAATTGTGAAAGTCATGACCCCCGGGGGTAGGTGGGGCCCGCAATGGGGGATCAATTTTTTACATAGGAATATAAAGAGTAGATATTTAAAAATCTTATTCTCAGAAACCAATCAGCTAGGAAGGCTGGAACTTATGTGGAAGTATTCTAAGGTAGTGTAGATTCAAAGTTGTGAAAATCATGATCCTCGGGAGTTGGGTGGGGCCACAATGAGTGGTCGAATTTTTACTAAGCAATATAAACAGAAGAGTCTTTAAAAAATCTTCTTCTCAAAAACCAATCAGTCAGGAAAGCTGAAATTGTGTGGAAGAATTCTTAGGTAGTGAAGATTCAAAGTTGTAAAAATCATGACCCCCAAGGGTAAGGTTGGGTCACAATGGGGGTTGAATTTTTACATTGGAATTTATAGATTAAAGTCTTTAAAAATCTTCTCAAAAACAAATTGGACAGAAAGGCTGAAACCTGTGTTGAAGGTAGGGTAAATTCAAATGTGTTTAAATCAAGATCCCCGGGAGTAGGATTGGGTCACAACGGGGGAAGGGGACAAAGTTTTATATAGGAGTATATAGATAAAAATCTTCTAAAAACATTTGCTTAGAAAAGCTGAAACTTTAGTGGAAACAACTTAAGATAGTGTAGAATCAAATTCGTTAAAATAAAAATCTTGAGGAGTCGGGTGGGGCCACATATTTAAGTTTTTCTGATCCTCAGCCTCAAAGTTTTTTTTATCCTAAAATTATTATTTTTCCTTCCAACTTTATAAATGAAATAAAAAAAAAGAATTGTTTTATGGTATCCACGCCTTTTACGAAGTAATTGGAATTTTGGCCACAATGAATATAATAAAATAAATTACGTATACCAGATGAGATCAAATTAGAAAAAGAAATTGTTCCGGTGCAACGGTGACTCGAACCCCTTTACCTGTAGGTAGTGGGTCTCAGTACGCGTGGGGCCACTTAGACATTCAGTTCGTTGAATGGATCTGCGTTATATTAACATCTCAAGACTAATTATACTTTTCTAAATAAAAGCCAGATTTATGGTACGGATAAAAACAATCCGGATATTTTAGTGTTATCGAACATTGCAGAGGATCGGAGATCGTTAAAATTTACATTAGATTGTACTTAAGGCTCCTTGCATAGTAATCTCACAAACTGAAGAATTGTAATTTTCCAGAGGACGACTTTTTTTTTTAAACATTTTTTCGTCTATATTTCTTTGCTTAACTTTGAACCCCTTCTGGGACCCCAGTATTAGATCGAGGGTCATGGCTTTTATAATTTAGAATCTACAATATTCGAGGATGCTTACGTAGAAATCTGACAAATTGAAACATTGTAGTTCTCAAGAACAAGGTTTTTAAACATTTTCCATATATACTTTTATGTTAAATTTTGAACCCGTCTTGGGTCCCTAGTATTAATCTAGGGGTCAGCGTTTTATAAATATTTAATCTACATTATCCAAGGTTGCATGCATATTAATCTCACAAATTGTAGCATTGTAGTTTTCGAGAGGAAGACTTTAAACATTTTCCCTTTTTACTTCTATGTTACACTTTGAACCCCTTTTGGGTCACCAGTCCGGGTGGTCACTATTTTACCAATTAAGAATCTACAATAGCCACGGATGCTTGCATAGTAATCCCACAAACTGCTGCGCTGTAGTTCTTGAGAAGATTTTCAAACATGTTCCCTTTATATTTCTATGTTAATTTTGAACCCCTTCTGTGGCCCAGGTATAAGTCTGGGGATCACAGCGTCCACAATTTAGAATTTTCACCATTTGAGGATGCTTGCTTAGTAATCTCACAAACTGTAGCATTGTAGTTTTTGTGAAATATATTTTTTAAACACTTTCCCCATATACAGCTATGTTAAACTTTAAAAACATTCTGGGGTCCCAGTTTTAGTCTTGGTGTCAAAGCTTTTACAATTTAGAATATTCACTACTGGAACACGAGAGAATATGGCGCACTTTAAATTTTAGCGCATGTGGCGCTACTGCTTCTCAGTCCTAAAATTTATCGTGCGGCAATGGTTTTCCATATGAATTCGGTTTTTTTAATGTCTCAAAACAATCACTTTAGTCAATTTTTTACTACTTGATATGTGCCCTTCTGTAATTTTGGAAGGTCGATTCTGTTCGTTTATACATGTACAATCGTGTTAACTGTATGGGTAATCGAGTAAGTTTTGCCAATTCAATAATAATGGATTGACCAATGCAATTGTACCTCTTATTAGTACCTATCATTAACACCCTCTAAAATTGGCTCCACCTCTTTTCACTTCGTTTTAGTGCCTCTAGATGAAAATGTGATCAAGCGTGGCGATCGCCCACGCTGACAATACACGATTGGTTAATTTCTTGCTTTGATCGGCTGATATACATTACAATTTTACCCCTGTGTTTTCATTATAGAATATCATAACAAATGAACCTGTTATTCTATAATAAATAAACAATGTTTACATGCTGTTTGCGCATGGTGATCAAAATCACTGGTGTCATTTAATTCTTCTCGAGTTTAGTCTTGGAACTCCTCTGGGTTTATCACAATCACTATATCAAAGTCCGATAACTCAAACTTGTTTACCGACAACAAACACAGCTATACCGTCAAATGAGGTTTTCTTTCTTTTTGCTAACTTCTAAAATTGTCAACATTTTTATTATTACTTGTATACTTAATTTAAATAGCAAAGCCAATATGTTTATGTGCTTCAGCGATTACAGAAACCAAAATCCAGCGTTGATCAAACCTAATTTTTTTTTGTTCTTTAGAAATAGGTGTGTGCGCTAAAATTTATATGTGCCAATGTATAAGCACTTGTGTTTGCGCTAAAATACGTTTGCGCCAAATTTCCTAGTTTTACAGTATTTGAGGATCCTTGCGTAGTAATCTCACAAACTGTAACAGAAAAGTTCTTGAGAAAAAGATTTTTATACATGTTTCCTATATATTTCTATGTTAAACTTTGAACCCCTATAATAGCCACGGAGGTATGCATAGTAGCATTCCAAATTGTTGCATTGTAGTTCTTGAGAAGACGATTTTAAAACATTCTCCTATGTATGTTAAACTTTGAACCCCGCCTGGGGCCCCAGTTTAGGTCCAGGGGTAACAACTTTTATAACGTAGAATCTTCACTTTACATTCAAGTCTTTGTGTAAATATTGGCATTTTTGGTGGAGTTGTTCTTAAGAAAAAGATTTTTTTACATTTTTTTCTTTCTTTTTCTATCTTAAGCTTTCAACCTCAGTTTTGGTCCGGGGGTCACGAGTTTTACAATTTTTAATCTTCACCATATCTACAAGCCTTTGTGTAAATATCGTTTTTTTTGTGGTGTAATGGTTTTTGAAAATAAGATTTTAAAACAATTTTCCTATTCACTTTCAAATTTTGAACACCGCCTCGGGCCCCAGTTTTCGGTCGGGGTCTTAAGTTTTACAATTTAGAATCTTCACATAATATACAAGGTTTTGTGTAAATTTGGACATTTTTGTTGCAGTGGTTCTTGAGACATAGGTTTTTAAACATTTTTCCTCCGTATGTCTCTGCCAAACTTTTAACCTCGTCTGGGGCCCAATTTTTGGCTCGGGTCACAATTTTTACATTTTAGAATCTTCACTTTATATACATGTTCCAGGATTTTGTATAAATATTAGCATTTCTTGTGCAGTGGTTCTTGAGAAGATGATATTTCAACATTTTTCCTACGTATTTTTATGTTTAACTTTGAACCCCGCCCCGGACCCCAGTCCGGGGTCACAATTTTTATATTTTAAAATTTTCAATTTATAGAAAGCCTTTGTGTAAATATTGGCATTTCTGGTGCAGTGTTTCTTGAGAAAAAGATTTTTAAACATTTTTCCTAGGTATTTCTATATACAACTTTGAACCTGTGGACATGGAGCCCTAGTTCTGGTCGGAGGGTAATTTTTTTTTTTTACAAATGTTCACTATATATACAAACTTTTGAGTAAATATTGACATTTCTGTTGCATTGAGAAGAGGTTCTTAAAAGACACATGTACACACCCTCTACTCACTGTTTCGCTATTATCTCCTTTTTTAAAAAGGTCAATCTTTTTATTTTAACAATTTAGAGTCCCCTTTCCATAAGAATGCTCTGTACTAAGTTTGGTTTAATGTTGCCAAGTGATTTTAGAGAAGAAGTCAAAAAAATTTAAAGACGAACAAACTGACGAAGGATAATGGGTGATAAGAAAAGCTCACTTGAACCTTTGATTCAGGTGAAGTAAAACGTACTTGTTAGTATTCTTTTTCTGAATATAATTCGGAACATCTTATTTAAATGTATAGTTTTCAAAATGACACAAACTTTATACATTCAAATGAAATTAAAATTGAGGGAATTCGTCGAAAAATGTGACTAATGTCTCATCTTTAATACTTAATAACTCCCTCGAAATAAACATTGTATCAATAGAGGCAACAAATTTTTAAAACCCAATTCTCCTTTGGTAACAGCAAATAAAAATTCGTAGGAATTAATTATTTCGTTGCCACGACCTTCATTTCGTAGGAACGACTTTTGTTTCATAAGAACGAAAGTTATTTCGTGTCCACAAATATTTCGTGGGAACGACTTTTGTTTCTTGGCCACGAATTTTTATTTCGTGGGTACGAGTTTTGTTTCGTGGGAACAACTATTGTTTCGTGGGACAATTTTTATTTCGTGGGAACATTTATTTCGTTGAAGCAACTTTTATATATTTGGTGCCCACGAATTAAAAAAAAGTATCAACCATATGTTCCCTGGCAGCTACCGTACTTTTATGTACAGGTTAAACAACAAAACAAAAATCTTTAGATCATATGTAGATGATTAACCGAACATGACATGGTACATTTTATCTGCAGAAGTATTCTTAGAATGTCCTACTTTAAATTCGAGCATGCGTATTCCAGTACAAAAAATGTACTTGCTAGCGCTCTGGAGCGCTAGCAACAACCGAAATATAAAATCCTCTAGAAATCTTGCAAAAGCTAGCGAATAACCTGCATTTGTTCAGAGATATGAAAAATTTGTAACAAAAAGCAGTTTTCACTCTCGTCCTCACAACAATGGGACGAGAATGATCACTTTGACCGCTCAAGGCTATGCCATTTCAGACTTTCGTCTATATTTGAAAGACCAAACTCTACATTGTAGACGTCATCAATCAATATAGAGCAGTTTTCTTGATACTCATTCCGCTAACCCCCAAAAAATAAAGAAAAAAATACACCCGTCATGTACCATACCACGTGACCGTGTAGTGACCATTTAAAACTTCAGGTCTGGTTTGCAGCTTGCAATTTTTAGGATTTGTATCATACATGTAATGCTCACATCATTAAGGAGACCAATAAATTAGTATTTGACCTAATAGTTTTGCCATTTACACATACGTTTGCATATTTATATATATGATTTTAATCCTAATGATTGACTAAACTTGATATAACAAAAAGACTATACAAATTGCATTCGCAAAATTCGATCAATTCGAAAATAACTGGGAAAACGATGTACACAATTTTCGTTGAAAGATATACAATCGGTGTTTTAATTATAATGTTACCTTAAATATTTCTATCAGAGTCAGACAATTTATCTAATTCAGAACTTTGTAAGCATTTTGTCCCACTTAATAGGTCAGAATCAAGCTCCAAAGGAACTGAGAAATGAATATTTTATTAATAAGAAATTCACTTTATTTAGTTTTCAAAAATAGTTTTATTCTTTTAATATTTTATTCTATGTTATTGATATATTATATGCAGCATGTATGTGGCAACGCCTTTTGAAACAAAAAATACACACTAAAAATAAACTTTGAAGTGCGTTGAAGTAGGAACCAAGTTAACGCACTTTGAAATTTTCAAACTGCGTAATGAAATTACATCAACATTTTTAATTAACGAAACAATAAAGAGAAAAATAGAGGCAAGAAGTTTTTCACTTAATGGAAACTTTAAATCTTAAAGATTTTTTTTGGTGAAATATATCCAAAAAGAAAACGCTTTTCATTGAGAAAAAACTCACTTTAAACAAGCTATGTAAGCCTGTCCTTGTATCTATGCTTTTTTAGTTATCGATAAATCCCGAGTGCTGTTGTCTGAATACCAATAATTACAATCAAAGTAATCTATACTTATAAATTAAGACATTTCGCGAAACGCCTTCAGCAGAGTAACTGCTTATACCTTTGGTATTTCAACATATGATATATAATGTTCGTAAGCTGTAACTGAATTTTACCTGATAAATAATTTTTGAGAAATATATGAAAAACATACTTTCATTTTTGATAAACCAGCTCGAAATAGCAAAAATGAGATTAATATTGTTGACACGCTTTGGCGGATCCAAGTCAATGGGAGTTAGCATTAAAATATATCCTTGCAATGAAATAATATTGAATGATACGTAAACAATCAATATAATTATTTAGAACTTACTTGGATTATACATAGAAGTTAAGATTTGAAATATGCTTAATAAATGAAATAAGGCAAATCGTTTCTTGAATGCACGATTTTAGTTTTAATGAATATAATTTTCCTGAACGGAGTAACCAATTAAGAACACGGTTTGACTAATTGATGTCATGGCGAAAAGTGTAGGAGGGGCTCATCCGCAGTACAGGTAAGGCGGCCAATAAAAATATCGGCGAATTTTTGTAATGAAAACACGTATACTTTAGTTCATCGGATATGTCCTTTTTAAAATCAATAACAGTCGCTCAAATGCAATATATTTCTGAAATATATATATAATAGTACAATATTTTATGTTCATAGTGGTCACGTGATATGGCAGTCGCATGGTACAAGCAGATGTATTTGTGGTTTTGAGGTCATTTAAAAATGTGAACATTGCAAGGGCATAATCATGTCAAAATTCACAACTGAATTATAAAATAACTTTATGTTATATAGTAGATTTTAAAAAATGCTGTGAACTTTGTAAGATAATTTTATTTGTTAGAAAAAACCATAATTTATAATGCATATGTTAAATAATTTTGAAGGTCACAGTGTTAATTTCATTAAAAAATAATTAATTTGTGAGATTTCACAAGGATCGCAGAAGTTTTTAAATTACATAGCATATTTCAAATTTACATGTAAAAGTTTGTCATGATCAGATAAGTGTATGCCCTTGCAATAAAGTGATTTATTTAGGCACCCAGCTTTAAAATATACGATATTTTAAACAAAACCGAGGTTGCCTCTTAATACGATGCATAATTATAGCAAATTGAAAATAAGACTATATAGGTAGCATTCTACTAATAATAATGTTAAACAAAATAATCATTTATACTTTTCCGTTAATCTATGGAATTTATTTTTCATCGCTATAAAACCGCATGATAGCCTTCAATGACTTAACTTAATGCGTCATTTTGAAGCATATGACGTCATATTTTGTAGTACAGCGAGAACGACCTCTCGCTTATTTTTCAGTGTGTACGATATAACAGACATCGAAATTGTAAGTAATAGCATTCGTTGTTCTTAATTAAAGGAATAGTATAAATTAATTTTGCTAATAAATGAATTAATAAGTACTTTCGAGGTTTGTAATATTCTGTGATGTCATAATGCACATTTCCCGTACTTTTTGTCTGAACGGAATTTATTGGCAGCCTTAACTGTGCTGCGTCATGTATCACGGACAAATAATTATACCTTACATGGTACAACTTTGGTTACATTTATACAAAAAAGTTAATAAATAAAATGGAACAATTTGATGCGATTTTAGTTTTGATCTGAAGAATTTATTTTCCACAACGACGTGCCCAGGTACGCGGTTTGACTAATTTACACTATGGAGGAAAGTGTAGGGCGAGTTACCAATCGGGAAAATACTTTGGATATGACAACCTTAGTTTAAAAAATGCGAATCAATATGCATACACTATCGTTTTTGAAAATTTCATACATTTTCATACCACGACAGATTGGTAGTAAACCTTAGACATTAATTTGTAAACAATTACAGATTGTGTTCAAAGTCTATATGAATAAATGATGTATGAAATTAAATTATGGGGGGAGGGGGGTTGACCACCCTTCCCAATTTTTTTTTTCAAATTAGTTTTTTATCTGAAATTCTCATTTAGGACAGTGATACAAATTGTAGTGAAATCTGACCTAAAGATTTACAATTTAGAGATACGACGTCCTAAATACTCATTCACTGGTTTAAAAAAATCTTTGTAATCATTTCCACGCTGCAACAAAAAAAATTAAGGCCATGTGCATGTACATATCATCGAATACAGCTTAGATTTTTCATCCCTCCACTAAATATCTAGCTATGCACGTTTTTGATACAATTTTAAAGAATAGGTTAGGGAAAAAAATTAAGAAATAAATCGCAAATGAAAAAAAAATATCGTTCATTTTAGCATTGTGTCATTAATAAATAAAGTGTACAGACTTTGCGTTGAATATCATCAAGTACTAATAAAGTGAGGGCTCAATATGCCTGCCGAGCTTACAACATTAGTCTTGTTGATAATGCGTCTTTATCGTTTACAATTCGTGATTAACATTTTTTAGCTCATTTAAGCTGAAAGCTCAAGTGAGCTTTTCTGATCACATTTTGTTTGTCGTCCGTCTGTCTGTCAGTCTGTCTGTCCGTCTGTAAACTTTTCACATTTTCGACATCTTCTCCAGAACCACTGGGCCAATTTCAACCAAACTTGGCCCAAAACATCCTCAGGCAAAGGGGATTCAAAGTTGTGAAAATTAAGGACCACGCCCTTTTACAAAGGGATATACAGTCAGTTTAAGCATATCGTTTAGAACATACACCATAGCATAGCATAGCATTGAAATCGCATAAATTAGCATTGAAATTTCATACCATAGCATTGAAATTTCATACCATAGCATACAATCTCATATAATTTCATTTGTCATAGCATACCATAGCATAGCATACAACATGATTTGAACTCGGTTTTAAATGTTTTTATTTGAAAGAATAAATGTTCACATTGCAGATTAGTGGTAAACTTCAGCTTCTCATCATTTTACTCCAAAACTCTTCTGTGTATGGAGGCGTTTTTGTTTAAATCTCATACATGTAGCATACCATAGCATAGGATTGCATACCATATCATTAGGCCATTCATTTCAATTTCTCATAGCATAGCATACAAATTTCATAGCATTGCATTGAAATCTCATAGCATATAATTAAAATCGAATACCTAGCATTGCAAGAAATAGTAAAAGATATGCATGAAATGAGTGTAATTAGAAATATTTGAAAATTTTCGTGAAATTTTCAAAAATCTTCTTCTTAAGAACCATTTTGCTAGGAAAGCTGAAACTTATGTGAAAGCATCCTCAGGTAGTGTAGGTTAAAAGTTGTGAAAATCATGACCACCGGGGGTAAGGTGGGGCCACAATGGGGAGTCGAATGTTTACATAGCAATATATAGAATAAATCTTTAAAAATCTTCTTCTCTGAAACCAATCAGCCAGGAAAGCTGACTCTTTTGTGGAAGGATCCTGAGGTAGAGTACATTCAAAGTTGTGAAAATCAGGACCCCTAGGGTAAGGTGTGGCCACAATGGGGTGTCAATTTTTACAAAGGATTATATAGATTAAAACTTTAAAAATCTTCTTTTTAGAAACCAATCAGCCAGGAAAGCTGAAACTTTTGTGGAAGCATCCTCAGGTAGTATAGATTCAAAGTCGTAAAAATCATGACCCCCGGGGGTAGGTTGGGTTCACAATGGGGGGGGGGGGGTCGAATGTTTACATAGCAATATATAAAGTAAATCTTAAAAAATCTTCTCAGAAACCAATCAGCCAGGAAAGCTGCCTCTTATGTGGAAGCATTCTCAGGTAGTGTAGATTCAAACTTGTGAAAATCAGGACCCCCGGGGGTAGGGTGGGGCCACAATGGGGTGTCAATTTTTACATAGGATTATAAAGATTAAAACTTTAAAAATCTTCTTCTTAGAAACCAATCAGCCAGGAAAGATGAAACTGATGTGAAAGCATCTTCAGGTAGAGTAGATTCAAAAGTTGTGAAAATCATGACCCCCAGGGGTAGGGTGTGGCCACAATAGGGAAGGGGTTGGGTTGATTTTTTACATAGCAATATACATAGAAGAGTCTTTAAAAATCTTATTCTAAGAAACCAATTATCCAGGAAAGCTGAAACTAAGGTAGTGTAGATTCAAAGTTGTGAATATCATGAGTCCAGGGGTGGGGTGGGTCACAATGGGGGTCGATTTTTTTACATAGGAATATAAAGATTAAAACTTTAAAAATCTTCTCAAAACCAACTGGAAAGAAAAGCTGAAACCTGTGTGGAAACATTCTCAGGTATTGTAGATTCCAAATTGTGAAAGTCATGACCACCGAGAGTAGAGTGGGGCCACAATGGGGCCATATTGGTCCGAGGTTTATGGTTGGCTTTAACAATTAAGAATTTACACTAATTGAGGATCCTTGCATAGTAATCTCACAAACTGTAGCATTATAGTTCTCGAGAAAAACTTTTTAAAAACATTTTCCATATATATTTCTATGTTAAACTTTGAACCCCTCTTGGTGTCCCAGTATTAATCAGGGAATCACGATTTTTATGAATTAGAATCTACATTTATTAAGGATGTATGCATAGTAATATCCCAACTTGTTGCAATGTAGTTCTTGAGAAGATTTGGAAACATTTTCCGATATATGTTAAACTTTGAACCCCGCCAGGAATCCCACTTTTGTCGGGGGTCACAAATTTTACAATCTAGAATCTTCACTATATATACAAGCTTTTGTGTAAATATTGGCATTTCTGCAGTGTTTCTTGAGAAGAAGATTTTTAAAACATTTTCCTATGTATTTCTATGTTAAACTTTGAACCCCGCCTTGGGCCCCAGTTTTGGCCCAGGGGTCACGATTTTTACAATTTAGAATCTTTACTATACAGGTACATATCAAATGCTGGAACGGCCACAAAGGCGTCGAGCTGACATTTTCTTTAATTTAGATATCATTAATTTGAATTTCTGTACCAATAGTCGTATATCAAATTATAGAAAGAATAATCTTACCAGGCTACGCTCAGGTCAAACCGGGTCCGTAGGACATCTGTCATTTTAACAATAGAACATTCTATCTAATCAAATGATATCAGAATAAAAATGTTTTGTGTAACTAAATTCGTACATATGCAACTGCTGCTTTAATAAGAAACCAAACAAATATATTTTCATTTGCAATTTTAACATCACCATGTGATTGTGTACTCAGTATATTTTTCTTATAAAATACGGAATCAAGTGAAGTCGTACGCAAACTGACTCGCACCCAAGCCGACTCGTAATCAAATGGTCAGGTCGAACCCAAAACGTTGTGGTTCACTCGTAAAATACGCAGTGATGCATTTGTAATACAACGAATCATAACTCATCATGGTTACAAAAATCGAAGAAATTTTTAAGTTCAAAAATAAATTATCTTATTTCTGCTTTAAACAGTCTTTGAACAAATTTCACAGGTTCATCATTTGTGTACGAAGGTAACACATTAACAGTGTTTCCCTATTTATAATAAAACATACTTTTGTTTATTTCAATTCCCGTATGAAAAAAGATTACCGGTTACAAACAAATCCACACCACGTGCGTTGATCTGTCGTATCTATAATGCTCAGCCAAACTAGCTGCAATATTGCAACAAAATTACAAAATACAATTTATCGCTTACATTCATTTTGAAGACCGTGCCCGACAACATATAAATTTACATATAAATTTTTATTTTTATCGGGCTCCAAATAAACTGTAAGCGATAAACTAAACTAATATTTAGTGAATTTTTACACCTTATCGTACTCATCCGCCATTTCTTGATTAAGCAAACTTATATTTATGCAATAAGTTGTCAATATTCAGGAAGACACAACTGGTTTTCTTTGTGCACTTTAGTTGAATAAATGGAAAAAAATCTTGTTAACAATTTTCTATGTATTTCTATGTTAAACTTTGAACCCCGCCTGGGCCCCAGTTTTGGTCCGAGGGTCACGATATTTACAATTTAGAATTTTCACTATATATACAAGCTTTCGTGTTAATATTGGCATTTTTGGTGCAGTGGTTCTTGAGAAGAAAATTTTTTTCACATTTTCCTATGTATTTCTATTTTAAACTTTGAACCCCGCCTGGGGCTCCAGTTTTGGTCGGAGGATCACGATTTTTACAGTTTAGAATTTTCACTACATATTCAAGCTTTTGTGTAAATATTGGCATTTCTGGTGCAATGGTTCTTGAGAAGAAGTTTTTTAAAGACCCACACCCTATACTCACATTTTTGCAATTATCTCCCTTTTAAAAAGGGTTGTGTCCTTTTTTTATCAAGTTATATTCCCCTTCCCATAAGGATGGTTCGTACCAAATTTGGTTAAATTTGACCCAGTGGTTTTAGAGAAGAAGTCGAAAATGTGAAAAGCTTACAGACGGACAGACGGACGGACGGACGACGGTCAACGGGTGATCAGAAAAGCTCACTTGAGCCTTCGCTTATTCATTAGGTCTATTTATATAACGGTATGATCCCCGATTTACTTGTGTTCACCTTGATAGTACAAGAATTGATTATTTATTATTAATTTCATCGTTTATCTAATTTTATTGTAACAAGTCAAAAGAAATAGAAAAAAGTTCTTAATCTTTAAGGAGGTTGGCACCTGAAATAATGGTAATGTCAATCATCCGAAAATCACTTGGATATAAAGATGGGGGTCTATAATGTTCATTTATTTTTTTTGTGACCCATGTCACATGCCATTTTTTTGGAAATATAGGGCCCCAAACAAAAATGATAATTTTCCTGAATTTTTTGCTAAAATTTGACATAGAAATTGATAATTTGAAGAAATCAAACAAATATTTATAGTTTGAACTATTATATAGTTATGATTTTAATACAGTATGAAGTTGAACACATGTAGTGACTATAAAAGTAAAATCTAGGTCAAAGCTTAAAAAATCTTGCTTTACTGGTGGCTTCAAAGGACAGTACATAATGAACACAACAACAGATGTAAAAAAAAATTGGAGTAATCAAATTATAACGCAAATAAAAAAAATGTAGTAATGTCATCTTTCCAAAACTTTGCACACAAATAGACAGACATACATTTAATGTCTCATTTAAAAGTCAAACAAGTAGGGGTCACATTTCAAAAATTTGAAATAAAGCATGTAAAAAGCTAATTTTAGGCCAAAATTGGAGTTAATTTTTTCTTAACTTCTAAGAAATATAAGCTAAATATGCCGAAATGTATAGATAGAAATATCAACATACTGTTTAAATATGTTTATTAGAACATCATGAATATATCGTAATACACAAACTATCTAGAAGTTTGGTCTGCGCTAAAAATTAGGAAGCTTTAGTAATAGTACTCTAAAACTAGTAAGTTATGAAAATTGTTCAATTCCTTCTTGAAAACATTCCGCAACAACATATAGTCCCTTACTAAACTCTGTAAAAATGTAATTTTTTAAAAACAATTTTATTCCATATAGTTTATTTGGCATTGTGAAATATAAATATACCAAAAGAATTAATATGTGATGCAGAATTTTCAGACTAGGGGTGACCCAAAATGGCTACCTAAAACCTAGGGAGCGAACCTCTTCAATATAACATATAAATATATAAAAATAAGTAGAAGTGATGCCTGTTCAAAAACAAAAATTAGTCCTTAATGTTTGCTTTAAAAGGAAACAATCTTTATAAAAAAAAGAGTAGAAACATATATGAAATCAATCTATAATTCATAAACTTGGGAGATTATTTTCAAAAAATTATGATTATATTAAGAATCATATAATGAAATCTAACATATCTCAACCATGAGAAAAAAATACAAGAATGAACGAATAAATTGCCTTCTTTTTTTTAAATCTTAAATGTTAGAGATAGAATTGCAAATTTAGAAATAGTTGGAAAAATTATCTTTTAACATTTATTTACATCAGTATAAGATCTATTTTTGGGTTTATTTGACTTATTCATAAAACTTAACATCATTCTGAATATACTTGACAATATCAAATTCATAGTTATATATTACTGCACACCAGGGTAATTATTAACTGTTATAAGGTTTGCGCTACTAAGAAATATTTATAACAAACAAGAGGCCCAAGGGCCACATAGCTCACTTGAACAACAGTTCCTTGTAACATCCTATTTTTTAGCATATGCTATTTCTATTTCAAACTTTGAAACCCTGTCTGGTTCCGGTTTACGGTCGGCTTTAACAATTTAGATTCTACACTATTTGAGTATCCTTGCATAGTAATACTCACAAACTGTAGCATTGTACTTCTCGAGAGAATTTTTTAAAAACATTTTCTCTCTATATTTCTATGTTAAACTTTCAATCCCTTCTGGGGCCCCCAGTATTAGATCGATGGTCTAAGCTTTTACAATTTAGAATATACATTATATGTTGTGTCACTGTATTTTTTCCGGAATTATATTTTGTCTCCGTGCTGATTTTGTTTTCTTCTCTGTACTTTCGGTTAAATAAGCACGATTTTTGGACACAAGGTCCCATCAATAGTTTTCTTCTTATGTTATTTTAAAAGGCAACCATTTAAACCCTTTAAAACATTATTTGTATTCTATGCTGGTGTTAATTTTCATAATGTGTCAGTAATATGACAGAAATTTGGTTTATATCTGTAATTAACGATATCACTATTTTTAGTATCTGTTAGAGTATCATGCTATTTTAGCGCAGATTTTTCTAGGCTTTTTATGTAGATCTATATAACAGTCAGAGATTAATTCCTTCATGTGTAACATTGATAAATGCATGAACAGTTCCTTTATTGTTTGTACATGTATAAATAAGTAAACATTATATTGTGTTCCATTGTTAGCAGACCTATTTTTGTATTCTTATGAAGCAGAATTTATTCAAAAACTTGTACGTGAAAAAAAATAAATCGCTATGACCTTCATTTTAACATTCAGGTATATCGACGACGTTTTATCAATTAACAATTGTTATTTCCAACTTACGTCGACTCGATATATCCGAGTGAACTTAAAAAAAAAGATACAACAGATTCTGCGTCATCTGTTTCATATTTGGATATTTTACTGGAAATGGACATTGATGGTAACCTAACAACAAAACTTTATGATAAACGCGATAATTTCAATTTTTCTATATTCAACGTTCCTTACTTATGTAACAATATACCTTCATCACCTGATTATGGTGTTTTTGTCTCACAGTTAATTCAATACGCAAGGGCATGCTCTTCGTATGAACAGTTTCTAAGGCGAGGCAAGCTACTTACAAACAAGTTGATAAAACAGGACTATCAACAGTGTCGTTTGAAATCATCTTTTCGTAAGTTCCATGGTCGATATAACGACCTTGTCAGCAAATACAATCTTCCACTGGGTCGCATGCTGACTGACGTTTTTCATACTAATTGTTAGACAATAATTAATCATCTATAATTAATCATCTAACTGTCTACGGACTTTTCCGTTTTTTCCCGATTACGAAAAAAAGCACACGGCGGGTGTGACCGGTCAGCAAAGGATGCTCACTCCTCCATGGCACCTGACCCTACCTCTACCTTTATGGAGGTCCGTATTGCTCTGCTTTGGATTTGTATTTCGTTTTCTGGATTTTTGAGATGGTTGACGGTTTGTTATTGTCATTTTTTCATTATATAATCGACATTTTTTTCAGGTTTCACAGAAAGTCCCACAAAAGGGCCTCTGTCTGTTTTCAGACGTTTTTTGATAAATAAAGATACAGACACTTTGGGACGTTCTGTACTACCGACTAAAAAGTGAAAGATGGACCCAAGAACTACCTGAAAACTCACAGAGAAAGGACAGGGATATTTTGAACATGAAGTGCAGAGGTATTCTATAAAATTAGCATGTCTGCACAGACTTATAGATGAAAATATCCTCATCATTGATCAGACGGGAAATCAGGACACATTGAACTTAACACAAGAAATCATAAAGAGAGACTTTCTAGAATATGTTAGAATCCATGATGTGTTTTGTAATTACTTGAACAGAACAAACACAGGAGACAGTCATAAGGAACTCAAATCTCACATGCTTATATTTATCTACACAGGTGTGCAATTCAAAGTCAAAGAAGCTCTTCATTTAGGTAAGGAAATAACAGAAAAACAACCTCCAGCTCCAAAGACTGAACATATTACCAAATCGAAGAACTCCCTCGAAAAAGTCAAAGTCAATTAAATCAGTAGACAAGTCCTCCAGATCACATTCAACTAGTACAGTCTCTGTATGTACATAAGAAAAAAAGGCTGAATTAGAACGAAAGAAACTGGAGTTTATCGACAGAGAGAGTGATTTCATGCGTCAAAGACCAAAGGTGGAAGCTGAAGCCCTTGTGCAGAAAACTACTATAGAGAGGTAGCTATTGCGTATAAAGGCAGAAGAGGATGCAGAATTAGCAAAACTTAGTGTGAAAATTCTTGAGGAGGAATTTCAAGAGAGTTTGAACAATGATAGTGAAAACAGTGATTGGACTACCTCACACACAAATCGTTATGTGGTAAATCAGAGTTTTAATGTAGAGAAAAATGAAAACGACAACAATAGACTGTTGACACCTGAACCATAGCACGTTGCACCAGTAAGGACCCCTTATGTGACAATAACTGTGCTTCCAAATGTGTCCTCCCCACCTTTATTTCAACCGGACATCACTGAATCGACTACCGGTAATCTTATGAAAGCAGAAACGTCACCTCAAGTGAAAAGTCACCCTCAAGAACAATTCTCAGCTGAAAATACTTATGTGTAGACAGCTTCCAAGGATGTTGTTAAACCAGATTCTGTACCAGATGAAAGACTTAATCCATCTGCCTAGCCTTTTGAAGGAAGTTGTACCTCAAATCCTGATGCTCTTAATTCACACACAAGTTTTGGACTCAATCAAGCTGTGCTTATGCTGGACATGACAAACTTTTTAACTAAGAAAAGCTTTATTCTTGAACGAGTGAAGCCCTTCGTTGGAGATTCAGAGTTCAGTTTGGCATGGAAGAATACATTCAAGGAAGTGATGAAGGAGATTGATGCCTCACCATCCGTGGAACTTGACCCCAGGATACACAACCTCAGAGGACAGCCTTACAGATGAAGAGTATCAAGAACTCTAACACAAGTGACTCATCTATTGCAATTAAAAGGGCATGGGAAAGATTGGATTCCGATTATGGCAGCCCGGAAAGAATCACAAAGGCTCTGAAGAAAAAGTTAACAGATATTCTGTGGAATCATTAAAATTCGTGGGGGCCACTTTTCGTGGATTGTGGGATTTTATTTTATTCGTGGGGATGTAATTTCGTGGATATGTCGGTTTTCAGTTTTAGTTAGAAAACTAACTCTTTCAAAATTTCTTTTCGTCGAGAATGTAAATTCGTGGGGGAGGGTTACCCACGAATACCACGAAAGTTGAGCCACCACGAATTCTAATGATTCCACAGTAATCGAGAAAATTGACTTCAACAATAAGTTGGATTATTTCCGTCTATTTGATACCTTGAACGAAATAAGCCCCGTAAAGGATGACCCAAAGTGCTGTCAGACTTTGAGCTACTTCGACACAGCTGATGGATTGAACCCTGTTATTCACAAATTTCCTCGGAACTACCAAAACAAGTGGAGTGACAAAGCTATTCTCTTCAAAAGAAACAATGATGTAGTGTACCCTCCATTCAGTGTGTTTTGCACCTTTGTACAGGATATGGCGAACGTCATTAATGACCCTGGTTTCGACTTTGACAATGTACCCCAAAAGGAAAACATCGCAACGACTCACATCACAGAGCAACTCAGTGTCACAAACCAAATATAACAGCCAATTTCACAGACAAACATTTACATCCAACAAAACTAGTGAAACAGAAGAAAAATAAAAAGGTGGCTGTGCGATTCACAATTTTCATTACCCTACCAGTGATTGTAACGCCTTTCGTTCAAAGAGCATCAGTGAAAAGAATGATATCTTAAGGAAACATGGACAATGTTTTAAGTGTTGTGATGGCAAACATTTGCCAAATAACTGACATGTGTGTGTGAAATGTGACACTTGTGGTAGCAGATATCATTGTACTGCTATGCACGATAACACTAACGTCTGTTAGTATGGCGTATGGCGGGGAGAGATCAAGCTACGACAGAACATCATCGCTGCACCTTAATACTAGGACGGATACCGTTTCACAGGTTAACGCTCTGTGCACAAATATCTGTGTGAATTTCAAAGGCAAGTCATGTGCTAAAATTGTGATCGTCAGTATTCATCACAAGCACAGTCAACACCCACCAGTGTGTATGTCATACTCGATGAACAAAGCAACAAGTCTCTGGCCAAACCTGAACTGTTTGAAATTTTTGTTCTGAACACAGCATGTGAATCATAGAAACTGCCTACCTGTAGTGGATCCTCCATAGTCAGTGGTAGAAGATCTCATGGATTTGTTATCAGCTCATTGGACGGACAGACAACATTTGACTTACCTACGTTGATTGAGTGTGATACTATCCCTAATAACCGACATGAGATACCGACTCGCCAAGTCGCCACTCATCACCCCATCTCTCAAAGATCTCGGACTTGATCCCACCCACGGATGATTCGGCATACATATCACTACTTGTAGGCAGGGATCTTTTAAGAGCACACCATGTTTTTGACAAGATAAGAGGTACTTCCTCTCAACCTTACGCTCAACAACTACCATTGGAATGGGTAATTATCGGAGAAGCATGCCTAGATGGAATGCATACACCAACATTTATTGACGTTATAAAAACTATGATATGTTCTCATACTAAAGAAACCCCTGTTGGTGCTTATATTCCTTGTGATCAGATAATGCACATTTCAGAGTGTGCGGAGAACAATTTAATATTCAAACGCACAAGTGAGAACCATCGAGCTTTCCTGAATGAATAACGGTATAAAAAAGGATTCATCGGGACACTGGACTGCTCCTTACCTTTCAAATAACCACTCCCTGCTCTTCTTTACAATCGACAACAAGCAATGCATCGAGCTGTTAGTCTAAACAGGGGCCTTCTAAGAAACCCTATGAAGATGATGCACTTTCATGAATTTATGAAGAATTTGTTTGAAGCTGGTTATGTGGAGCAAGCACCGCTCTTGACCCCTGAAAATGAAGGTTGGTATTTACATGTACCTCTGTTTGGGGTATACCACCCACAGAAGAAATATTAAATCAAAGGAGTATTTGATTCGTCGGCAAAGAGTGATGGATTTTCCCTTAATGCTGAACTATTAAGTGGACCTGATTTGATGAATAACCTGTATGAAGTTTTGCTGCGGTTTCGTAGAGAATCAATTGCAATCATGGCAGACATTGAGCAAATGTTTTATTGTTTTTTGGTTGATGCAGATCACAGGAGATATTTGAGATTTATCTGGCACAAGGACAATGATTTTGAAAAATCCCTAGTTGTCTACAAGATGACAGTACATGTTTTTGGAAACGACTTACGGCTTTAAAAGATACAGCTGACGAAGCGGAAGAAAACTATGGCAAAGATATGGAGAAATTTATCCATTTAGTCTTTTATGTATATGAGGCACTGTCTTCAAATGCAAACACAGAAGAAGCAGTATCGTTACTTCAACGGACACAGAGCGCTCAAGAGGAACACGGTCACCTACGTCTTCACAAGATAACCTCTAACTCTAAGGAAGTACTAGCTGTATTTGATCATCAAGATTTAGTTAAAGATCTGAAGAATTCGGAATTCTGGGCTGATTACCTTCCAACATAAAGAAGTCTGGGCGTTTGCTGGAATCATCAAGAAGACTTCTTCACCTTTCAAGTGAACATAGAAGAGAAACCCTTCACTAGACGTGGTGTCCTCTCTTCTACCAATAGCCTGTTTGATCCTCTTGGATTCGTAGCCCCAGTGACAATTGCAGGAAAAGCAATACTCAGAGAGGTCATGACGAGTGGTTTGAATTGGGATGAGCCATTGCCGCCTGATTTTATCTAAAGATGGAATGCTTGGAGGTCATCATTGTCAGGTCTTGGAATGTTTAATATACCGCGTACTTTTGGAGGAGTTCCGATAAGCCAAGCAGATAGTACAGAACTTTTGGTTTTCTATGACGCGTCTACAATGGCTATTGCTGCAGTCGCTTATGTGAAACTGGTTTACGGAACAGAACAACGACTTGAATTCAATATTGGTAAAACCAAGCTAGCCCCAAAGCATGGACACACCATACCACGGCTGTTTTAGCTGTTGAACTCTGTGATCTTATTACCAGAGAAATTGACATTAAATTTGACAATGTTTCCTTCTTTACTTACATTAGAGTTGTCATATGTTACATTAAAAACAAGTCAAAATGGTTCTTCAGGTATGTAGCAAACCGTGTGGATAAGATTCGCAGACTAAATGTACCTAAAGAATGGCACTACATTTCCACAAAGTTGAATCCAGCTGATGAAGGCACTCGCTCAGTGCAAATAAAAGACTTGCAGAACAGCTTATGGTTAAATGGACCACCGGTAACGCATGAATTGTGGAACAATGATCAGGAACTATATGGAGAAGAATTTGATGATGATAGAGGTCAAATCTTGCAAGATGGAAGTGCAATCATGTTGCATCTTAGGATCGCATCGTTTTGAGAAACTCTCAACCTGGTGTAAACTCACTCGGGCAATCTTGATGATACGGAAAGTTGTTATATGGAACTTACTTTACAATCATAAAAATGGAGGGGACAAAAATCCACTTACCTTGAGAACTGCTGAACTTCTGATCATTCTTGTCGTTAAACATGAGGCCTTTCTCGACGAGATTATTGCCTTAAAATATGGACAGACTGAGCTTAATACAAGTCCCATTTATGATCATGACTCTTACCTTGACGACACTGGATTATTGAAAGTTGGAAGAAGACTTCGCCGTTCAAACCCGACTACCCAGGAAAAGAATCCGATCATTATTGCTAAGAAGAGTCACGTCGCAACTCAACTCATAGATCATTTTCACAAAGAAGTTAAGCATCTGGGTCGCTTGTTCACACAGGGTGGAATACGAAGTGCGGGGTATTGGATCATCGGATGTCGTCGTCAAGTGAACTCTTACTTACAGAGGTGTTTGATCTGTAAGAAACTTCAGGGAAAACAGACGCAGCCTAAAATGGCCGACCTTGCGAAAGTTCGTCTTCAACCTGCCCCACAATTTTCATTCGTTGGAGTAGATGTTTTCGGACCCTAGGGTGTAGTTACTAGAAAAACCAGAGGAGTGAAAGCGCAAGTGAAACGATGGGCAGTTATATTTACCTGTTTGGTCATTTGAGCAGTTTATATTTAGGTGCTAGAAGAGATGAGCTCTTCCAGCTTTGTTAATGCATTACTCCGTTTTGTGGCACTGAGAGAAGTTCGGCTGATATGCTCGGACTGTGGAACCACCTTTGTTGGAGCTGTAAAGCAACTTAATGCTAGTGTTATTGATGTAAATGATAACCTTCTCTCTGATTTCATAAGAAAAAAGGGAATTCAGTGGAAGTTCAACCCTCCACATGCATCTCATATGGGCGGATCTTGGAAGCGATTAATTGGCGTTGGAAGGAATATTTTGAACTCCCTCCTCCTTGATGCCAAAGTGACACGCCTCACTCATGAAGTATTGGTAACTCTTATGGCAGAGGTAACTTCCATCATTAACGCTCGTTCACTGGCTGGAATCTTCTATGATCCTCAGTAACCTTATCCACGTTCTCCAGCTACTGTGCTGACCTTGAAGACAACCCATACCGTGGACTCTTTCAACCTTAAGGCGTTTTCCCAGAAAGATCTACATAAAAACCAATGGCGCCGTGTACAGTACATTTTTAATTGCCTTTGGAAGGGATGGAGAATGGAATATCTATCTTCACTTCAACAGAGAAAAAAGTTGCAGAAGGATAAGATAAATATGACGGAAGGTGACATTGTCCTACTTCGGGACAACACTTTGCATCGAAATGACTGGCCGATGTGGATAATAGAGAAAACACACCATAGTGATAACTCGAGTGTCCGCACCATCGAGGTTCGCGTGGGTCCAGAGAGGAAGATCTACAGACGTTCCGCGACGAAAGAACAGTAGAACTTGACTTAGTTAAAAATCCATAGAACTTGAGTTTAGTAAAACTTTATTTTATTGCCAATTTTTGGTTAATTAATATTGTGACCGTGTTAAAGTAAGAAGGGTGATATTATCATATCAGAAGGGGAGTATGCGTCATTATATATTTCCCGGAATTATTCTTGTCTCTGTGCTGATTTTGTTTTCTACTCTGAACTTCCGGTTTATTTAGCACGATTATCATATCAGACGGGGAGTGTTGCGTCATTGTATTTTTCACTGAATTATACTTTGCTCCGTGCTGATTTTGTTTTCTACTCTGTACTTCCGCTTTATTAAGCACGATTTTCGGACACAAAGTCCCATCAACAATTTTCTTCTTGTGTTATTTTAAAAGGCAACCATGTAAGTTAAAAAATTTATTAGTATTCTCTGCTGGTGTTAATTTTCATAATGTGTCAGTAAAATGACAGAATTTTATTTTATATCTGTAATTAACGATATCGCTATTTTTAGTATCTGTTAGAGTATCATGCTATTCTTAGCGCTAATTTTTCTAGGCTTTTTATGTAGATCTATAAACAGTCAGAGCTTAATTCCTTTATGTGTAACATTGATATATGCATGAACAGTCCCTTTATTGTTTGTATAATAATAAGTAAACATTATATTATATAATCAACATTTTTTTCAGCTTTTACAGAATGTCCCACAAAAGAACCGGTATCTGTCTCGAGACGTTTTTTAATAAATAAATATACAGAAACTTTGGAACGTTTTGTACTTCTGACCAAACACTATATGAGGACGCTTACATAGCTATCTGACAAATTGAAGCATTGTACATCTTGAGATGAAGATTTTTAAACATTTTCCATACATATTGCAATGTTTTCTAACCCCTTTTTTATCCTAAAATTGTTATTTATCCTTCCAACTTTATAAATGAAATAAAATAAAAAGAATTTTGTTGATGGTATCCATGCATTTTACAAAGTTATTGCAATTTTGGCTTCGATGAATATAATGAAATAAATAACGGATACAACTTGAGATCAAATTAGAAAAACAATTTGTACCGGTGCAACGGTGACTCGAACCCCTTTACCTCTAGGTAGTAGGTCTCCGTTGAGACAATTAGCCATGCAGTTCGTTGAATGGCTCAGCGTAATATTAACAGCTAAAGACTAAAGCTTGTCTATATCAAAGGCAGATTTATGGTACGGATAAACAAATTCCGGATATGTTATCGAACATTGCTTAAGATCGCAGATCATTAAAATCTACACTTCATTGTACTTAAGGGTGCTTGCATAGTAATATCACAAACTGAAGAATTGTAGTTTTCCAGAAGACGACTTTTAAACATTTTTTCGAGTATCTTTCTTTGCTTAACTTTGAACCCCTTCTGGGGCCCCAGTATTAGATTAGAGGTTACGGCTTTTTAATTTAAAATCTTTAATATTTGAGGATGCTTAAGTAGTAATCTGACAAATTGAAGCATTGTAGTTCTCGAGAAGAAGAATTTTAAACATTTTCCATATATACTTCTATGTTAAATTTTGAACCCGTCTTGGGTCCCCAGTATTAGTCCAGGGGTCAGCGTTTTAAAAATATTAAATCTACAGTATCCAAGGCTGAATCCATATTTATCTCACAAATTGTAGCATTGTAGTTTCCGAGAAGAAGATTTTTAAATATTTTCCCTATTGACTTCTATGTTACACTTTGAACCACTTATGGGTCCCCAATATTGTCCGGGTGGTCACTATTTTACCAATTTAGAATCTACAAAATCCACGGGTGTTTTCATAGTTATCCCACAAACTGCTGCACTGTAGTTCTTGAAAAAAATCAAACATGTTTGCTTTATATTACTATGTTAATTTTGACCCCTTTTGGCCCAGGTATAATTCTGGGGATCACGGCGTCCATAATTTAGAATCTTCACCATTTGAGGATGCTTTGTTAGTAATCTCACAAACTGTAGCATTGTAGTTCTTGAGAAAGAGATTTTTAAACATTTTCCGAATTTACTTCTATGTTAAACTTTAAAAACATTCTGGGGCCCCAGTTTTGGTCTGGGTTCACAGCTTTTACAATTTTATATATTCACTACTGAAAATATGGCGCACTATAAATTTTAGCGCATGTGGCGCTACTGCTTCTCAGCGCTAAAATTTATCTTGCGGCAATGGTTTTCCATATGTATTAGTTTTTTAATGTCTCAAAACAATCACTTAAGTCAATTTTTACTACTTGATATGTGCCCTTCTGTTATTTTGGACGGTCGATTCTGTTTGTTTATCCAAGTACAATCGTTCATGTTAACTGTATGGGTAATCGAGTAAGTTCTGCCAATTCAAAAATAATGGATTGACCGATGCAATTTTAACGCTTATTAGTACTTATCATTAGCACCCTCTAAAATTGGCTCCTCCTCTTGTCACTTTCTTTTAGTGCCTCTAGATGAAAATGTAATCAAGCATGGCGATCGTCCACGCGGACAATACACGATTGGTTAATTTCTTGCTTTGATCGGCAGATATAAATTTAAATTGTACCCCTGTGTTTTTTTATTTATAGAATATCATTAAGAATGAACCTGCTGTTCTATAATAAATAAACAATGTTTACATGCTATTTGCTCACGGTGATCAAAATCACTGGTGGCATTCAATTCTTCTCGAGTTCAATCTAGGAACTCCTCAAGTTTTATCAAGTTCGCTATATCAAAGTCAAATAACTCAAACTTAATTACCGAAAACAAGCACGACATTACCGTCAAATGAGGTTTTCTTTCTATCTACTGACTTCCAAAAAATGTCAACATTTTTATTTTTACTTGTGTACTTAAGTTTAATTTCAAAGCCAATGTGTTTATGTGCTTGAGTGATTACAGAAATAAATCCAGGAGTCGATCAAACCATTTTTTTTCTTTTGAAATAGGAGTGTTCGCTAAAATGTATGTGTGCCAATGTATTAGCACTTGCGTCTTCGCTAGAATACGTATCGGCAAAATTTTCTCGTCTTGCAGTATTTGAGGATTGTAAACAGATAGCCATGCTATGACTTTGAATTGCTAGTATTGCATATTGGTCACTATGATACTTATGTATACCTAGATACTGCGCAATTAATTGTGGTAATGATAACTAACAGAACGAACTCTGTGACTAATGTAGCACTGCGTAGTATTCCTAAATGATGTTATGAAACCAGTTGCATTATACGGGCATAATAATATATAAATTGAGAGTTTATAAATAAGTGTCATATTTGGTGATTCTGTGTCTGCATCGATAGCTCTGGTACTCTATACCGAGTCATGTATTGCATATTCTATATAACCTTTGCTACCTTTTAAACCATGAACTCATGTATACTTTTTATTGGATATTTTAATATTGTACGCAAGTGATGCGTCATATTAAGGCGGGATACCCAAATACTGCATCCCAATACTCGTTGTCATAAATGAGGTTAATTAATTTAATAAAGTCATGTATGAATGAATGTATTATGAGTAAGCGATGCATCATACCCAGGTGGGGGACTAAGAGACTACGATTCTGAGACTCAAAACCCGCATCACAATATTCTTTCTGACAGTTTTGACAGTTTTGTTACTTTATTTAGAAATAAAATTTAACTCTGGAATTTTAACACTAATTGTTCACTCATGATCATCGTAGATGGGCCGGACTGGTCAGAACTGTCAATCATAAGTAAAATGTTATATTTACTCATGTAAAATGATGTTAAACTTATTCTGTATTCTTTGATTTGGGCTGCTTTCAATTGACTATACGATCACGCTGATTAATAAACTACTTGGTAACCAACAATTGAACTTGGTGATTAATCAGAAGGAAGGCTTACACAAACTTTCTTGGTGCCCGTGACCAGGACAAAGCGAAGTTAAAAAAATAAGGTAAGAACCATTTCTATATGTCTCTTGTAACTATCTCAAAGTAAACAGCTTTGTCTTAGCAACCAATATTGCGACAGGTGATGAGTTTTATAAAAAAGAATTAAAAAATCAAATGAAAGAATTAGAACAACGAATCACGGGGTTAGGTCAGAGTAAAGAAAATAAAAGACAAGAAACAGGTCAAAAATCCTTAGAACAGATTAAACAAAACACTTCTGAAACGCAAACGGAAACATATTATGACGCTAGGTTGTATGAAACTCATGAATCTCGACACAGAGTCCCAAATCAGGATGATGATAAGATTTTTTCATTGGTCAAGTTAAAGCTATGACAGCCGCAATTTCAGTGCCCCTATCTTCTGTGATAACTCCTTTTGAAGGGGATGCTAAAAAATTTAAACAATGGATAAAATAAGTTGAAAAGTATAGTGTTATGTCTGGGAAACAAGGTCAGGAGATCCCCATGCTTGCGTACATAACAAGTAAGGGTTCAGTGGGGGATTATATTAAAAGATATTTAGATGAAACAGATGCGTCTGAAGAAATCCCATCTTGGAACGATCTCAAACAATCCCTTAAAAAGAGATTTGCAGAAATAACAGATCCCCAACACGCGTTAGCAGTAATTCGTAGGACTCGACAAAATTCAAATGAAAGTGTTCAGTTGTTCGCTTCAGTTGTTCGCTGAGAGACTATTGCAAAACGCGGAAGACGCATACAGTAAAGACAGACTAAAAGACACTTTAGTACAACAACAGTTAGTAGATATCTTTTGTGACGGGTTGAGATTCGACTACCTCAGAATGAAAATTTTGCGAGAAAACCCTAAAGATTTAGAATCGGCAATTCAAATAGCAATGCGAGAACAAAACTTGAGACAGAGGCTAGCGATAAGAGGGTCAAATATGACAGAAATTGTTCAAAGTAATGACAACAGACGAACTCTTTCAAATTTTGATACTACTCTTCCCTTATTAAAGGATAGAGCAGATAATCTTTCCTCAATAGAAACAAGGCATGTAGAACCAATGGAAATTGACCATGCGCGAAATAGTAGGTGTTTTAAATGTAAACAAATGGGTCATAGGGCTCGATTTTGTTCTCAAAATAAACCCCAAATCAGGTCCCGTCCTCAAATGAATAAACGACTCAGTCAAAACAAACCCGTACATAATATAGAGCAGAATCCCCGGTTGGAATTGTGGTAAAGTAGGTCATGTACGTGCAGATTGTTGGAGCTCGCGTATGTATCAGAGAACGCAGCAAAATCGGGGCAGATCATCAGATCACCAAGGCCGAACATATGATTTTAGAAACCGAGTAAATGAGGGACCATCTCAAAATTTTAAACCGCGCTCTTCTGTTGATAAACAAAAACAGGAAAACTAAAACGTTCTTCCTTCGTTGAAGCCCGAAGAAAGAACTTTAAGCAAAGACCTATTTATGAAATTAATTTTACTAACAACCCCAGTAGCTGTTTATTAAAAATAGGTAAAAATAAATTCAGGGCTTTGGTAGATACAGGTGAAGCCGTATCTCTAATTAGTAAGAAAATTTATGATAATCTATTTCCCCGCCCAAAGTTGTTTAAAAATGACATCCCCTCTCTACAAGCAGCAAATGGTAATTCTTTAATTGCGATAGGGTATGTAAATATTTCCTTTAAGATTTCGGGATTAACTTTAGACCACAAACTTTATGTGACAAAGGGACTCAACCGAAACATGATTTTCGGTCGTGATTGGCTCAAGAAAAACAATGTTCGTTTATACTTTGATCTTGGACTCATGCGTATTTATGGCAAAGTATACGCGGAACTTAAAGAAGATTTACACATTTCAACTATTGTAAGAACACATAAGAAACTTATTATGAGGCCAAACACAGTGACAGTATTCTATGGAAAAATGAATAACAATTTCTCTCTGGAAGAAAGTGACTTAGTTGAAGTGAACAGCATAGACAATAACTGCATTATGGAAGATCCAGGACTATATTTAAAAGACATCGTTTGTAGAGTTCGAAAGGATAAGAAACTTCCAATGATCTTCGTTAACCAAACTAACAAAAACTATAACATTCCAAGAGGCTGCATCGTAGGACGTGTTACTGCATTAAAACAGAAGGAAATCTCAGAAATACAGACTACTCAAGACACAAAAGAAGAAATTGATGTACCTAAAAGATTCTAACACTCAATCAAAAGACTTGTGAATAAAAACAATGATTTATTCGCAAAGAAGGACAGTGATCTTGGAGTGACTAATACTGTTAAAATGAAGATAGAAACTGGAGACCATCATCCAATAAAGAATAGACCCTACCGTGTACCCTTAAATAAAAGACAGATAATTGACAAGGCCATACCGGAAATGATGGACGCAAAGATTATTGAGAGATCACAATCACCTTGGTCATTTCCCTTAGTAGTGGTGAAGAAAAAAGACGGATCAGACCGGATGTGCGTCGACTTTAGAAGTTTAAATAAGATAGTGAAACCAGTATCATTCCCGCTACCGTTGATTGATGACATCCTATGTTTACTAGGTAAGGCAAAATATTTTACTGCATTAGATTTAAAGAGTGGATATTGGCAAGTGAAATTAGAAGTTTCAAGTAAAGAAAAAACGGCCTTTGCATGTCACAAAGGACTATTCCAATTCAACCGGATGCCATTTGGGTTGAGTAAAGCACCGGCAGTCTTTCAAGAGCTGATGAACATAGTTCTTCAAGGACAAGAAGAGTTTGCCATCGCATACCTGGATGACATTCTTATATTCTCCGAGACACCGGAATATCATCTCCATCATATTCAAGACGTTTTTAATCGCATAAGAAAGCATGGACTAAAATTAAAACTAAAGAAGTGTAGTTTCTTCAAGGAACAGACTGAATATCTTGGTTTCATCATCAATGAACATGGCGTTACACCTGATCCAAAGAAAGTCGAAGCTATAAGAAAGTTACCTGCGCCCACTACAGTCCGAGGGGTTCGTGGCTTTAAAGGTATGTGTAATTATTATAGGAGATTCATACCAAACTTCTCTAAAATTGCAGAACCATTGATTAACTTAACCAGAAAGTATTCAAGGTTTAAATGGACACCATGTTGCCAAAAATCGTTTGACTTTATTAAAGAAAGTTTAACTGTAGTGCCTTTGCTAGCATATCCAGATACTAATAAGCCGTACATCTTGTACACCGATGCCAGCGACAATTGTATTGGAGCGTGCCTCACCCAAAGAACAGATGAAGGAGACGATAAGCCAATATATTACTTATCCCATAAGCTGAGTAAAACTCAAGAAAGATGGTCAACCATAGAAAAGGAGGCATTTGCCATCCACTACGCCCTTCAGAAGTTAGACAATTACTTACACGGTGCTCAGTTTATTATACGAACAGATCATAAGCCGCTAAAATATATCTTAGAATCTCCAATGCAGAATAAGAAAATTCAACTATGGGCATTAAGTATCGCAGGATATGACTGTAAGGTAGAGTACATTGTACATAGAAGGAAGGTTTAATTGTTGTGCAGATCTTTTATCCAGATTACCTACAGTCAGTCCTGAGTGTGAAGAGGAAGAGCAGTCAGAGCATGATGAACCAGATGTTAAGGACAATTTCTTTGAAGTAAACGTACTTAACTCAAATGCCTTTTCACCTAAGAGATTGGCCAAATGTGAGGTTAAGCAACACGACGAATTGATCAAACCCTTTATTGATCTACCAGAAGAAATCAACATCAAAGAAAGTCAACAACACGATGACCAGATCAAGAAACTGAAGAATCGGTTAAATAAAGGAACAGCAACGGTAACTGAAGAAAAGAAGTTTCTGGAAATTGATGGTTTGATGTACTACCTTTCAGATGGAGACTCTGAAGGCCCAAGACTTCGACTGTATGTTCCACGTGAGTTAGAACTTTTAGTAGTGCAACAGTATCATGACGGACTTGGACATATGGGAGTAGACAAAACATATGACGTAATCAGACAAAAGTACTACATACCAAATTTATACAAAAGGTTATATTCCTATGTAGAAGGATGTGTAGTATGCCAAACGAGGAGCAATAAGAAAAATCAACCTCCACTTCAAGAGACAGACATACCACCTTTTCCAATGGCTAAGGTAGGACTTGATCTATCAGGACCATATCCAACATCCTTGTCAGGAAACAAGTACATAGTCTCTTTTATTGATATTTACTCTGGTTGGCCAGAAGCTTTTCCCGTTCCTGATAAGTCAGCTGACAACATAGTACATCTTATCTTAGAAGAAATATATCCAAGATATGGCTGTCCTCTTCAAATTCTCACAGACAACGGAACAGAAAATGTGAACAAGAAAGTGGAAGAAACCTTAAAAGAATTGAACATCAACCACATCAAAACATCTACAGTCCTCAAGGTAATGGTAAAGTAGAAAGGTTTCATAGAACTCCTCATGACGTGATGGCTAAGAAAATAACAGACAACGCTCAAACATGGGATATTCATCTCAATCAGACATTGGCAGCCATTCTCCATATTACCTTATGTACAACAGAGATGTCGTATTACCTCTTGATACGTTAATGAAACCTCGAAGGAGATATGCAGGAGAAGACCAACACAAGGTGGCCCTTCAAGAACAACACAAAGCTTTCATGCTAGTACACCGCAATATGAAGGAAGCCAAAAAGAAACAGAAAGCTCAGGCCGATAAGAAAAGCAAAGACGAAGATTTTCAGGTAGGTTACCCTGTCTACCTAAAGAACAACAGAAGACAAAATAAGTTAGATAAAAAGTGGCTACCATATTACCGAATCATAGAGCAGAAAGGGCCAGTTAGTTTCGTGGTGACTGGATTAACCACCAAATGCCATGAACGACAATTAAGACTGGCAGACATTTCGCATTGGCCCCTTTCACAAAATACTGAAGATGGTGGAAGAACTCTAAGAAAAACTAACTATGTGGTGCCACCAGAAAAAGAATCGTCGACGGAAAATGAAGACATGCAACCAGAACCATTAGAAAGAGCTATACAGTCCAAACAATGGGAGAGAGAAGGATCTTCAGACGAAGAGGATATACCCCTAGCAGAACTTCAAAGACGTATAAGAGCTAAGAAAATCATGGATGATCAATAGTACAAAACCGAGAGTAATCAGACCGTAGATTCAGAATCGGATGAGACCCCTGAGTCAAAACAATGTGATGAAAATAGTGGTCAAGACTATGAAATACCCTTAGATAACACAAATTAACACTTAGACGAAGATATGGAAATAGATCAAATAGCCCCTAAAGTAGGTCTAGGCTTCAAACCAATCCCTAAACCGCGTAAATCAATCCCTAAGCCTTGTAGAGAAAATAATAATCAAGAGTGTGTGTTGGCTATAATGAAGGAATTAGCCAAACTAATCAACTAAATATGTTATATTATCGTATATGTAGATGTATTGCACGCTTTTAAAAAGGTATGACAGGATGACCCCCTGTGACATTAAAACAGATGATATACGACGACGACTAGCAATCGCGGACATATTACCTCGGTTATTTGTATATGCGGAGTTCAAGAGATTTATCATATACTCGAAATACATGAGACAGCGACTAAGTAAAGAAAATAAAAGACTGATTTTTGAAAGTATTCTAAGTTTACTGGTTTAAAAATAATAAAATATTACGATCAACATCTTGAGTATGGGACAAGGTTGTTCGGGTTTCATGGTTCATTATCATAACTTAATATTAAAATCAAGAGAGTAATTTCAAAATTCAAGACAAATTAAGATTTCTGACAAATTTAAAAGATATTAAGGTTTTCCCTATGAATACACTTATGACGGAATTGCCAGTCACTAATCTGCAACCCATGGAATTATTTTCTTGGGTGGAAAGTCCCTGGTTTTCTGTGTGTTTAACTTTGGCAGTAACAATAACGTTAGAACTTTGTATAAGAAACGCAAAACAATTAAAAAGTGGGGAGGTATATGCTGTGGTGGTTGCTGGTCAGGTTGTCGAGAAAGGGGTAGTGACGGAGATAAGAAAGGTTCTTCCGACGGAGCGGAAGTCTCGAAACTCGCAAAATGACCAATAGTACGGGGACAATTTCGACCAAACTAGCACAACAATTACTTGGAGAGAAGAAAAATGAAGAATCTCCATGGGCCAAATATTATAGACCGGACCCAGAGCTGGCACGTAAATACCTGGAAGAGAAAGCCGCGATGTCTACGCAACAGAGGAACGCAGGAGACGCTCCGCGAGAAGTCGCCTCGCCATCCGCGCCAACCCTCTATCCACGAGTGCCGATGATGTACGAATAATTGGGCCGCAATGCAATTGTGTTTTCCTGGTGGAAAAAAATGTGAATTGTGTAAAAAGTGTTAAAGTAAAAATGTGTGTTTTCTTGTGCTAATATAAATCTTGTATTTTGTGATTCACTCGGGAGAACTGCAAGAAGAAACCGATGGACTCCGAACCTGTGAAGCTAGTACATGAACTCCACCCCTTAGAAAAAAGAGATATTTTGTGAACTTACAAGCATGCCTTAACTTTGTATATATATGTGACATTAAACTTAACCATACACCATACTTATCTTTACGATTATCTTCAATTATGATTATTTCATCCTGATCATTATTGTCATACTTTATTCATTATTGTTTTCATGATTGTAATGCGATATAATCAAACTACATGTATATGATTTTATGTATACATCCTGGTTACAGATTTGCTTTTGTATGTGAATGATGTTCCAAGCTGGAGGTGGAACCATGTCACTTGATACTACCTCTTAACATAGATGTTCTGACTGGTATGTCACTAGGAAGTTCATCTGACCAAGGGGAGATCAAGGACGCTTTCCTATTCCGGGCGCCAAACATGAGAAATCTCCCTTCGGGATATTTCTTTTGTTTGGGGGACGTATGTAAACAAATAGCCATGCTATGACCTTGAATTGCTAGTATTACATATTGGTCACTATGATACTTATGTATACCTAGATACTGAGCAATTAATTGTGGTAATGATAACTAACAGAACGAACTCTGTGACTATTGTAGCACTGCGTAGTATTCCTAAATGGTGTTATGAAACCAGTTGCATTATACGGGCATAATAATATCCAAATTAAGAGTTTATAAATAGATTCTGTGTCTGCATCGATAGCTCTGGTACTCTATACTGAGTCATGTATTGCATATTCTATATAACCTTTGCTACCTTTTAAACCATGAACTCATGTATACTTTATATTGGATATTTTAAAATTGTAATATTTTTGTTACAAATGTTCACTATATATATAAACTTTTGTGTAAAAATTGGCATTTCTGTTGCAGTGGTTCTTGAGAAGAAAATCTTTAAAGACACACACCCTATAATCACTGTTTCGCAATTATCTCCCGTTTAAAAAGGTTTATCCCTTTATTTTAACAATTTAGAGTCCACTTTCCATAAGAATGCTTTGTACCAAGTTTGGTTAAATTTGGTAAAGTGGTTTTAGAGAAGAAGTCGAAAATGTGAAAAATTTACAAACAGACGGACGGTGGGATGGACAGACGGACAGACGGACGGACGGACGTCGGACAACGGGTGATCAGAAAAGCTCACTTGAACCTTCGGTTCAGGTGAGCTAACAAAAAGGGAGTATCCATGAGAAATTCAATTTTACCTCTATATTTCTCTTGTCCGGATTGCACCTATACGCAAAAAGAAAATTGTTCTTGCATAATAATTTCATATACATCTTCTTATACAAAATTATTTACCTAAAATTAAAAGTACATATTTTAATTTTTGTTGTAAACCAATTTTGAAAATTAATAAAGTCCCAAGCTCACCCAGCATATATCGTTGTCGATATAATGTTTGTTTTCCAATGCACAATTTGGACAGTGGAGTTTTGAGACTGGAAACTCTCTTTGTTTAATGAAATGATTGTCTTCCTCGGCATTTAACATTCCATTCTTGCATTTATATCCAATTTCATAAGTGTACTTTTTATTTTCGCTCAATTTGTCTTCAACAGATCGTTGTATGTCTCCAAGAAGTTCTAAATCAATATCTCTATTCTTTTCAGTTATCCAGACCTGCAGCTGAATCTGGAACTTACAGATGCACACGACAACAATACAATCACGATAAGAAAAGCACGCTACATTTTCATACCAGCAGTTTTGATAATTTTCCTGTAAAATAGACCACTCAGGTATTTTTAGGCAATTAACAACTAAGCGATAAAAAATATTAAATGGCAATTGCGCATTTTCATTGAACTGAAAACAGAGAATAGAGGATTTTTCAAAATTATTATCTAAGTTTTTAAACTTTCTTTTATTCATGCTAGGGATATAATAAAAAAGAGCTTCTCCAGTCTGTGAATTACATATCGCCAACAATCCTAGTTGTTCCATATATAATAATATTTCTTTTTTATGAGAAATATATGTCTGTCCTTCTTCGTTGTTTTCCCAAATCGTAGTTAATTCTCGATCGGTAATTTCTCCAGTCGTTTTAATACGAGAACTTTTGCAGTCAGTAATTGCTATATTTTCGTGGTATGCAATTATGCACTTAAATGCATCTACAAACCACTGGACATCGAGAATGATTGTTTCTTTCAATATAACCTCGTCAAAATATAACAAACTGCCAACTGTGTGCAAGAAAAGTAACATTTTTGTAATGTTATTGTCATTCAGCCGATAGTCTCTATCTAAACTTTCATTATAATCCGATATATTTTTCCTGGAAATGATTCGTCGTCCCTTCTCCTCTTGCATAATATGCTCGAATATTGCCCACACTGGTTGAATTTCTTCAGAGTACCCCCAATAATTCACAATCTTAGCAATACAAGTCTTAATTTCTTTTAAATCCGCCAGTTTTGACCACTTGTCCGGAAATCCAATGGCAAAACATCGGTTCTTGTGCAAATGCCTTTGAATGTCATGGTGATGTTCAAATAAGGCAAAAAATTCCCTAAAGAAGTTTTCACTGTCCTGCAATAGGAAGAGAGTACACTATGGGAAAACATCAGTACCTATAATATAAGAGATCACATGCACACCAACTGCTTAAAAGGATGGATACTGAAAGCACTGACAATTGAATTATTGAAGACCAAACTAATTTTGATATATCTTAATGATAAAACAGAGAAAAGCAAAAAAAATAAACAAACAAACAAACAAACAAACCCCCCCCCAAAAAAAAACACACACACAAAAAACAAAGATGGAACTTGCATCAAATTTACTTCATGTACATGTTACCCAAAAAATCCGACCGAATATGCCCCTTTGTCACATTTAATTAAATTAACTGAAAATAAAAACCGTAACACCATAATTTTTCGTTTATTTTTATTGAAGTTTCTCCCGGTTTTTTTTTCAAAATACATACGTAAACTTTCTCCGAGAGAATTACTTTTGATCCGTTAAAGGAGAAAAAACTGACATAAAAATAGGGATTTTGCATATCATTGCATCGTCGAGAGAAGTAATATTCATTTCTGTAAATTATGTTATCTAATTTTACGTTACATAGCGGTGTCTGTATATCAGGTGTAAAATTTAGACGCTCACTTATGCATAAATTCTCCTGATGATCTTTGATAGTTGATTATTATTTTGAATGTTCAAGTCTACTCGTATTATTAAATAATATCAGCCCTGAAGAAATTTTCAGAGATGCCATCAATTTTGATTTTTTACCAAATTTTGACAGCACGCAACAATTTCAAACTTGCACATAGTCATCAAAAAATTAGAAAGATTTAATTACAGAAGTTACATGTTTTTAAGGCAGGTTCGTGTCATTTAAAAAATACATTTCCTTTCATGAATCATGAGTACATGTATATAACAATCCTTGCTACCCTTAACAATTTAACTCGCCATTAAACTTCTCATTGTTTAAACCCCTGTCATACTAGAGCTGCGTCCTTACGGCGATCCCGCTGTGTCATTTAATAATGTAAAACGCCATGGTAAACGAACTAGTATCTGCTACATCGCCGTAACAACGCAACGGCATCTTCGTTCGCTGCGGTGGGATATCCTAGAACATTTTAGAACGCCATGCGACGGCGCGCACTTTGACCATGCAGAAAGTACGCGCCGTGGCTCTGCGTACTGATAAACACGCCGTAGAAGTGGAGTAAGGTCGCCGTGACAGCGCCGTAAAGTCTCCAACAGTGCAGTCAGCGCGCAGAGCACGTTGTGGACGCGCGGTAAAAACTCCTAGCACGTCATGAGCGCTTGGCGGATACCCAGCGAGAGCACAGTCAATTGCCAAGTAGAACTCGTTGGGAGCTCTGTTAGAACGCCTCAGTCGCCGTCAGGATGCCGTGACATTTTCACTTGTAAAATTTTTAAATAAGATTGTATATTTTCCTGAATTTTCGTTGCGATCCTACGGCGATTCCATGAAATTTACAACGCCGTGAACACGCCCTGGGAACGCAACTTGATGTGACAGGGCCTTAAAGAGTTTTCAAAACAATTACACAAAATGAACTGTGTTTGACAAATAGTTTTCCTAAAACATTTTCTTCCTGTCTTTATACATGTTTTCAATCACAACACGTTTTTATAACAAAAGCAGAAGTGAAATTTTAGTCATTAGTCATTGTAATCATTTGACACCAAATCATATTTGGAAATTTTCAACTCGCAGCAACAACGGAAGACCTACTCGTGGCTTTGCCACGAGCTCTGCTCTAGTTTTTAAATATATGTTGTTAATGTGTAATTTTTTATTTAGTAAAGAGAAGTCCATACATTTCAACTTTAAAGTTTTTCCTATATTTTTATACAGAGTTCTTTTTTAAGGAGATTCACATGGTCTAAAAATGGTTCTATGAAAATATCAAAAACTCTGTGGCAACATATTTTCACCAATTTCATTACCACTTTTCAATTTGATAGGCTTTGATAATTAGATAGGCTAGACAGTATTTATATGTTACCAAATGTATAATGACATTATAAAGCTTATCTACGGTAGCAAGGGACAGTTTTGGATAAAGTTTTTTTCTACGATATGTAACTGCTGTATCTTAAGGCTTATGAGTGTTGCTAAAATTCATGACATTATTTTTTAAATGATTATCATTTGTTAGAGGGAAGTATCTTGTTGAAATTGGTACGCAATATGTAGGCCTCTGATGTTAAGTACACGAGAATCGAGTAAAATGCAAAACTTGCTGCTATGACTGTTGTGTTGACTTTACACTGTGAAATTGCAAATTACAGACGGGAGGTTAAGTTACAAGAAAAGTTGGTAGATGGGACATAGTAAACTATACACCAATAAGTCTCAGACAAGTAAAGGTGCGAAATTCACATGGTACAAATTGTCAACCCTTTGCAGGGACTTAGCTGGGGGGAGGTCTCAAAAGCTGAAAAATAGGCAAAATTTGAAAGGGTCGATATCTCATAAAAACTTCTATGTAGAAAATTTACTAGTTTTGACTAGTAATTTTCTTTAGAAGTTGGTGATTGGCTTTATAAGAGGTGCATTAAAGCTATTTGTGCTAAACGGACACTGATGAAATTCTACTTATAGAGTTTCGAAGACAGACATGGACTGGCTGCAGTGAATTGTATAAAAAAAACTGTCCTGTGCCACCTAGGGTCCTTTATATTGGATTTTCCAAGATTCATTACTAACATTATTTCAAGCTACGTAAAAATATGGAGAAATGTATATTTGCAAAGTGTTACCATGGTTTTAACATCTTTATAGTCGTAAAAACCTAATCTCTATTGAAGGTTAACTAGTCTGATTCAGGATTGAAGGTTTAAGAACCGAAATTCAACTCAACAGTGAAATGTGAATAAAAAATGTTATTCAACAAATATTGATACGGTGATTGCAAATTCACAGCCTAAATATACATGTTAATGATCCTGTAAACCAATATCTTTTGACGTAGTACTAACGTTAGAGCCGCGTATTATATAAAATTTACTAATTGCACAAGACTAGCTAATGTTTAAGGTTCAAGTAAATATCTATCAGGTCTCAGAATAGTTAAGCAATTTGTTAGGTCAAAATTTCCGTTAGTAAAAATATGATTATTTATCTTTAAACGAACTCTTTTAAAATGATCTTAAATACCGACGTTATTTATTTCGTACTACGCCTTAAGTTTTTATAGAGTAGTGCTATGGATTCGGAAACCCACAGTGTGGTGATCTGAAAAATTGGATCACATTCTGTAAAATTAACAGTATCAATCCCCCCCTAAATATCTTATATTTATTCTATAGCAATGTCAAATTGAACACATTTCATTCAATTATTTATTTTGTGTTTATTTTAATGCAAAATTTGTATATACTTAATTATTATGATAATATGTATGTTTATACACAATCCAGCGTCGTCTTAGCAAGTTCATTGAGGTGTCACATTTTGTTTTCAACTTACCTGTTTTGAAAAATTTTCTGCATGTGTGCCTACTAGTATTACTGGCGAATTCGTGTCACCATAACTGTCGATTGATTTAAGCCAAAACTTGTAGTAATCTGAAAAAAATTGTATAAAAAGTATTCACATATGTACGAAACACTACATGTGTGTTTATCGCCAAACTGAAGCAATGTAAGTTTTCATACCTTTATATGTCCACGATTTGAAAAGGCTGCAGCAACTTTCATCTGTTTCAAGTACTTGCTCATTAGGGCTTTTTGTCATGTCCACAACCAAGATGTAACATGTTTTTGAACTTAAATAAATTTGATGGAAAGCATAGTACATACTTTGTCCTGCGAAATCTAGGAAAGTTATCCTTGGACATAAATGTTTTTCATTGGACAAGTCTTTTACTGCATCCATCATTTTTGAAAATGCATACTTTTCAATGTTATCAAAAAATGGGTTGGTTTTAGTATCTGATCTATTTTCGTCCAGTATCTGATGGGATTTTTCTTCTTCGTTAATCAGCATGTAGCTTGGAGCCGGCTGTATTAATTTCTCTTGTTCTGTGGCATTAATAGTGGAATCGATCCATTCAGTTTCTTTGTTTACACTTTCATCCACGTTTTCAAATTTGTTAATATAGGAGGATTCTATTTGAAAAAAAGTACATGATAATCATCCTAAACAATGAAATACAAGATGTATACTAATTGATTTTAGAAAATAGATCTCTATAAAATCTGTAACATTTTTACTTATTGCATTGCCTTCAAATTCACTTTGGCCTCTTTCTTTAGTCAAACTGTCATCAATGAAAGGTGCTCCGACTACTTGTGTCGTTGTATCATTTCTTTCAAATATTTTTTTCGGAAAAGTAATTGATGGTATTTTTTTCTTGGTGTTGACACCTTAAATGATAGGTTATAAAATGTCACATTATAACAGTAAAAAATATGATACATATTGCATAACAAGACACGATCAGATTGCGAACAAAGACTAAATTCTTCTTGATAAGATGAGATATGATATCGTAAAAATAGCCTTAGGGCTGATGTTGATGTACAGTAACCTTGGACTAATAATGGATATGATATTAAAACTCAATGTCATAAACTCTAAATCCTTTACCAATAAAAATAAACGATATATTAGAATCCATAGATTTAGACGTCGCATGGTCTTTGCTATGTGCTTTTTCATATAACAACCATGTATCGGCTAAAGTTGGGCGTACATTTCAATAGGCTCTGACTATCTGAAAACGTCTGATTTTCGAAAGAGCGAACATATTGCAATCTATATTTGCTGAGTTATCTACAAAAGACAAGATAAACCTTTTGCAGTAAAACAGAAAAATAGAATAGTAGGGTGGTACCTGTCACCGCTAACCAGCATTTTCTACTTAGCGAAACAACATACTTAATTTAGAAAGAATTAACCATTTATTGATATTAAAGATCTATCTATAACTGCATTTAAAACCATATCATGAATATAAAGGACATGGTAGTGAGAGCTTGATCAAACAGCCCATTGCCCAACGGTGGCTTCATTTGTACTAATGCCTTTTTGTAATCACAACTCTGGCTCATGCAGTTAACAAGCTTAATTACGGTCAAAACTATGAGGTATTTAGTCAGACAACTGCTTAAATGAATATCTCATTAGCTGCTAAGATTGCCAAATCAAGGTAGGTTGTGAAAACAGAAGACCCTGAATAAATAATAACCTCTTTACTGTTACGACTAAAAAATCAAAGTGCCCGTATGTAAAACTGTAAACCTGAGCTGTAACAAAGGGACGGTGTAACACGAGTTGTCACGGACAATAATCCTCTTTTGACGGATATTAAACGATAAACAAGATAATGTTTTGGACAGTGCTTTATCTGAGAGTATATTTAAAATCGATATCATAGTACTTTCCAATACCACTTATATTTGTAATGGAAGTAATAAAAATGCATGTAGAAGCAATGTGGGAATTTGAAAATAATATATTATAGTATGTTTACATATATGCACTTTGAAGTTTTAAATTTAAGTAGTAAATTCCGTGTATTGAATGCTATAAATCAAACGCATGTTGAACCTTTTATATATTTATCTTGATACAAACATAAAGCTTCTTGTACTTATAAATAAACGACAAATTATAATTCGTAAATTAATCATTTTTTGTGTGTAAATGTACAATCTTTACGCTAAAATATAGCTTGTAGATGTAAGAAAACTTTTTATATGAAATGCAAACTTATGTTTTATTAAAATTCTATGCAGAAAACATACGAAAAATATACATGTAAGATTTTAATTAGAAGGTAGAGACAATGTTTTGTTCGTAAGTGAAAACATTGACATTTACACACTGATAATAGATGTATAACGAATATTTTTTTTCTCTTGCAAGAGCAAGTCATTCTGTCTTGACATGTTTTGATACCTGGGATTTTGAAAAAAGACTATTACGATTATAAGTAACTGTGACTTCTGACAGACCGACAGAGATAGGTGAACAGCTATACACCATTGTTACATTTATTATGATGCCTTTGTCTATAAAATAGTGTAAACATTACTTTGAATTGTTGCTTCATTTTCCAATACTTCGAAGATATTTACATGGACGTCAACAAGTTCTGTCGTCTTAATATTCTTTAGATCTTTAAATTTAGCATTTTGCAATCTTTTTAGAAGTGTCGTTTTTCCTGCACCGCTGCATCCCACAATTATGCATCTCACATGGCGAACGGTCAACTCTCCTTTGCTGAGAAAATCTTTAACTTTCTTTTCATCCATTTGTATCTTTGTTTTACCTAATAACATAATACATTTTACAAGAAAGCGTCTACGTGTAAATCACACAATATCATAAAGTTAAATTATAGAGATATTTTGCAAACAAATGTGTAAAATAAATATAAAATAAATGTTCTTAACGTACCAAAACATAATTGATTTCAAGAAACAAAGTGCTTTAAGTAAATCCAAAAACAAAATAAAGAAAAAACACATTCAGTGACAAAAATATGTGTACCGCGCAGGTTTTCGTCGGAAATCTTCTCCTATACATGTACTCGTAAAGGTCGATTGCTGAATCTAATTTTACAAGTCGACAATTTCAAATGATCAGTAATATTTTAACCACGCATGCACGCACTTTGAAATTCTCTCTCTCTCTCTCTCTCTCTCTCTCTCTCTCTCTCTCTCTCTCTCTCTCTCTCTTATACAACAATAAAAGCGACAAAAAAATAAGATATTTATGTTTACAAACTACTCTGAAGTTACCTCTATTCTTTTTCAGTCTCTTGTAAGAGGCAATTCCTATTATCCCAATTATAGTTGTTACAAAAGCATAAACAACAAAAATGATGACATTATTTGTGTTTGGGAGTGTTTCAGATGTATTTGTCTTTATATTTGATCCAAGATCCTCATTAGAATTATCCAAACACATTCCTATTGTGGTGGTATTAAAAAGTCTACAATAAAAAAAAAAAGGTCAGCAGTTTTCACCGACACCAATCATTTTTAATAAAATTTTCCCGTTTTGATTGAGTAGTCTTTAGGGCAGACCAAGGTTAAGCTTCCTATGAGAAGGACTTGTTTTAACAAGAGACATTGTATATTCTTTTTTCTTTAATCAACATTTTGGAAGAAGTCTCTTATATTTGACTGTATATGGTTCCGTCAGAAGCCACGTGTGAAAACATTGTTCCATATACAGGGTTTAATCCCTAAATTCAATAGTTGAATTAAATTGAAGAACCCCATAACTGGACTTGATTATTTCTTAGAGAAAACTCCCAATCTATACTTATAAATTTACACATTTTGCCAATAAACTACGAAATGCCTGCACCAGAGTAACTGCTTACACCTTCAGTATTTCATCACAAGTTAGTTGATGTCCGTAGGCTATAATTGAATTTTGCATGATAAGTAATTATTGAGAAATAAATTTAAAACCTACTTTCATTTTCGATAAACCAGCCCGAAATAGCAAAAATGAGAGTAAGGTGGTGGACACGCTTTGGCGGATCCAAGTCAGTAGGAATTTGCATCAAAGTATATGCTTGCAATGAAGTAATATGAAGTAATATTGAATAATTACGTAAAGAGTGAATATATTTACTGGGAACTTATTTAGGATATACATAGAAATAAAGATATGACAAGTATTCAATAAATAAAATGAGCCAATTCATTTCTTGAATGCACGATTTTAGTTTTGATGGATAGAACTTTCCAGAACGTGGTAACCAAGAACGCGGGTTGACTAATTACCGTCATGGCGGAAAGTGTAGGGCGAGTTAATCATTGGACAGTTACCTTGGATCTGACAACTCTGATTTTAAGATATGCAAAAAATGTACAGCTCTACATCTGTATGGATAGATGCTGTATGCATAAAACTGGGAAGTTGAATTGGTGGGGGTTGAGGATGACATTCATTTTTTCTGAAATTCTTATATGGGACAGCGATAAAAGCTATAATGAAATTTGACCTAAGACCAAAATTTAGAAAAGATATACGACGCAATATACACCCACTTCCTAATTTGAAATTAAAAAGTTTGTAATAGATTTCAGTAAGCTGCACCAAAAAGAATAAAGGTCATGTACATGTTTCATATAATTGTAGAAAGCAGCAATAATGCCCGCGCTTGCGCGGGATACTATCTAGTTAAATGAAATTTTAATTACCTGCCTTGGCAGTTTATATCAGCAATGAAACAGTTTGAGTCTCTGTTGATAAATAAACATGCTGGATCTGTAAAATAATATGAGTACATTACTTTATTAATCAATAAAAATTAAACAGCATTAAAATAATGCAAAACACAAAAATGAAGGCTCACGAATTCAACGAAACCACAGTAACGTGATTTACATTATATCAATACAATCAGATAAAGTAGAATGTTTAGACCAGACTTAAAAGATGACAAAGTTCAAAATATCATGTAATTGATATAACTGGCAATCTAAGGAATAAGTTTTATACATATTCTCTTTGACAAATAAGCCTCTGTCTGACGCAATTAAGTAAGTCGCCAAAAATTGAAAAATATGTTTAGTGTGTGTATGACCTGTTATATCATATATAATGTTGATGGGGATTCTTAACAAGCACTTTTTTGACAGATCGATACAACCAAGGATTTCAAACAAAGATTTTTATAATCTCACTTATCAGACTCTCGAACCTGTGCATCTAAATTTTCTAAATTTTAGTTGCGGCCATGTGTATTGTTTAGTTTGTAACGTTTGATGAATAAAAAAAGACCTTTCTTATATTGCCAGTCAATATTGATTTATTTTTTTTTTTTGAGATTTTTAAATATCATGTAATCTTACTTAATTTGTCTGTGGATATTAATAAGAAAGATTGCGAACGACAAAATAAGGAGTATGATAGCAGTAGAAAACTTGTTTGACTTTTAAGCAATTTTAAATGTGAACAACTTTCCAGGAGTTGATCTATAACATAAAGTCCTCTATACTATCGGTCGCTGCGGAAGAATGGTTGATATGAAAATGTATTAGAGTAATAAATCTGCAACAAAAAATGCATTGTAGTACTTTGAAACAATGAGAAGGTTGTAACTTTTCTCATTATTCAATTGTTGTAGAAAAAAAACCAAGTTACCTAAAAAAATTGGATACAACATTGTTACTGCCCTAATTTATAAAAAGGTTCATCAGCAATTGGGAAAAACATAAAACTTTTTTTAAAAAGGAGTAATTAATGCCACATGCATTGGATACATTTCTTGGCATATAGGCTAGTTTACCCAAAATTGAATATGAGTAATATTGTTCGTTATTCTTTAAAAGGGGCTGTAATTTTACCTAACTAAGGTCCAATATTCCTTTGTCAGTGACAACAATTTATTCCGGCAGATTATTTCTTCAGTAACTAAATATATTGGCCATTACTTGGTTATTTTTTAATGCTTTTTAAGTGTGTTTTTGGTTTTTTTGTATTAGGTTAAAGAGCAACCCATGACTATATAGCGGCAAACTTTAAGATACTTTCACTTAAGATAAGCTTAGACTACTGACACTAAATCAACAATGTTGAGACTTTAGTCAAGCGATTATCTAACAAATATCAAGTAATAGTTTGGCATCATATTGTCAAATAGCTTTAAAATCGTCAATAAGGTTCTAGGATATCATACATATGAATGTTTTTCAATTCCATTTCAATGTTACATAATAATTTTTCAAGGAACACACTTTTTGTTCCAAACTTTACACTACAGCTTGTGAGATTAAAAACAAAGTCTGGTATGAATTGATAATTATACAAATAATATTTAATTTAGCCTAAAATCAATATATTAGTATGAATGTTGTTGAAATAATCCCTATTTCACCAACAAGTCAACTTAGTAATGCAGATATAAGTTTTGGTTAAACAAATTGATACAACTGTTTTAAATTAGATTTTAAAAACAAATTTAACCAACATTTATATATCTCATCGTCGAAATAGGGCGTTGATGGACAGCCACTGCTGAATTCTTTACAGCCGTAATGATTCAGGTTACCTGTTCCCTCCAGTCGTACACAATTATCTGTCAATTATAAAACTTTCAAATTTATCGGATTATTTGTGTTGAATAGCGTTCGTTTTCAAAATAAGTAGGATGTTATAAATATCAATACTACATAATGGTGAGTGAATAGTTTTAGATTTGAGGATTTTTCAGAGTAAGCAGAAATTCCACTGATAGGAACAAAAATATATCCATTCTACTGTAGTGATATTTTTCATTTTCTTAACACTAGAACAGCAATCTACTTTTATTTCCAATGGTATCTGTTTATTGAATAATCTTTCAAAATTTTACACCATTACCAAGAATTTCATTATTTCTTTATTTTGAAATTATTATAAGTAAGAAAAATTAAGGGAATATAAAGGAAAATAAGGATAACTGTTCACGCTTTTTATATTTACAATAAACAGTTTGAACATCATTAATTTTAAATTAAATGGACTATTCTTAATACGATCTGTTTTTAGTCTAACTTACAAAACAACTAATAGGAACTTTCAACCATAATAATGACTTATATTGTCAGACTGAGTATTTTATTTAGGTGAGGTTGTTATATATAGTAGGTTTGTATAATAGAATATTCTGGACTATTCTAAAGTGGTCAGTTATTCTTTCTAGAACATTCTTGAGTGTCCAGGTAATTCATGTAACTTCTTGTACGTATAATTTCTAGAATTTGCTAGATTTATATTTTAGTATAAATAACCTGTAAACAGTGCTCATAATATAGACTCTCATTTGAACTCTTGTTAGAAGACTTTAAACTGAGAACAGTTATCTAATTACTGGGACATTGTGATTTGATCCATTCGGCAGATTGTAACGGACACTCTTTAGTTAGGATTCTTATAGTGTAAGTTGTATTTTTGTATATATATATATATATATCACTGTAAATAAATTATTAAGTTTAAAGTTTAATCTTTGTGATTGATCTTTGCTGGAATTTAGGGTTATTCTGACCCATAACAGAATTGGGCGCTCGTCCGGGTTCTCGAATTTCGTTAATTTGGAGATTGAGTTTAATTTTGTTGTATTCAATAATTTAATTATCCAGCAGAAATCAACATGGTATTTTCGGTCACAGACTTTTTTGCCTCGCCAGAGGTTAAGGTTTTTGAAACTTTGAGAAAGGATGACTTGATCGCATTAGGTATGCACTTTGGTTTAGATGTAAGATCTCCAATGAAGAAGCAAGAAATTAAAACTAAAGTTGCAAACTAATTAATATAGGAAAATGTTTTTGAGACACGTGATTTTCAGGAAATTTTTAGATTAGAATTAGAAACTTATAAAATTTCAGAAATGCAGTATCAAGTAGAGTTAGAAAAAATCCAATTAGAACGAGAAAAATTGGAAAGAGAAGACCGAGAGCGGGAAAGAAAATTTGAATTAGAAAAATTAGACAGAAAAGAACGAGAAAAAGAGCGTGAACTGAACTTTGAGTTAGAGAGATTAAAATCACAGCACACAACAGAACATTCCTCTATTAGGGCTGAATTTGATGTAGCTAAAAATATTAGATTAGTTCCAAAATTTCAGGAAAAACCTGTAGACAAATATTTTCCTTTATTTGAAAAAATAGCAGAAAATCTGAAATGGCCGCAGAAGGTTTGGTCAACTATGCTACAAAGTGTACTTATTGGCAAAGCAACTGACGTATACTCTGTTCTAGGGGTAGCTGAGAGTTCAGACTATGAACACGTTAAGTCAGTTATTTTAAGGGCATATGAATTAGTACCTGAAGCGTATAGACAGAAGTTTAGAAAGTATAAAAAGTTTGATAATCAAACATTTGTTGAATTCTCACGAGAGAAAGAAGATTTGTTTGATCAGTGGTTTAGGTCTAAGAAACTTGATAAAACTTTTTCTAATTTACGTCAAGTCATTCTGTTAGAAGAGTTTAAGGATTGTGTTCCTCAAGATTTAAAAACACATTTAGAAGATAAGAATGAAGAATTAGAAGATGTAGAACTCTTATAACAAGAGTGTTCCAGAATCTCAGTCTTTCACAAGTTCCCAGTCTTCACCACAAGGTGGTTCTAGGTCCGGTCCAGGACGTTTTGAAGGTTCTTCTGGAATAGGATCGCTTCCCACTTGCAGTTATTGCAAAAGAAAAGCTCATCTTATCAGTGAATGTTTTAAACACAAAAGAAAAAATGATCTTTACAAACATCAACCACTTGCCTGTGCTGCAGTTAGAGGTGATCAAGGAGCCTCAGTTTTATTTTGTTCTGATACTCCTGAAGTTCATGGTTCAAAGTCCAGTTCTACTGATTCTATGAAGGATTATAAGCCCTTTTTGTTCCAGGGATTTGTTTCACTTGATGACTCCAGCCAAACTCACCCTGTTCAGATTTTGAGAGATACTGGGGCTGCACAGACTTTATTGTTAGATGGTGTACTGCCTTTGTCTGAGCAGACCTTTACTGGTAGGTCAGTTTTAATACAGGGTGTGGAGCTCGGCGTCATTAATGTTCCCCTGCATAGAATTTGTTTGAAGTCAGATTTAATTACTGGACCTGTTACTGTAGGTGTTCGACCTACTCTTCCTGTTCCAGGTGTTTCTTTATTGCTAGGCAATGATTTAGCCAGTGGAAAGGTTGTACCCGATCATATAGTATGTGAGAGAGTTTTGTCCAATGTCACTTCAGATGATGAAGATGATGATTTATATCCAGCCTGTGCTGTTACTAGAGCGATGGCCAGAAGACTAGAAATGGAGGCTAACCATTCTACAGGTGCAGTTACGAAAGATTCCTCAACTGATATTGATTTAAATGCCACTTTCTTTTCCAATATTGATGATTATAAAATAAGCACTGAACCACAAACTATTAGAAAAATGGTCAAGAATATACCATTACCTAGATTTATCGGCAATGATGATAAGTTGAATCTACCATCAAAACAAGAAAATGACATCCTCAGCCGAGAGCAATTATGTGCTGAACAACATACAGACCATGATATCATTCAAATAACTAAAAGACCCCTTCCACCAGAAGAGGTCATCAAAGTCGGAGAATGCTTTTACTTGAAGGATGGCCATAGGGCTATAGCTCATAAGACTCCTATGGCAGGTCATTTAGGTGTCAATAAGACTTGTCATAAAATGTTGAGTCATTTTTATTGGCCTAAATTGCGAAAGGATGTTTCTGAGTTTTGCAAGTCTTGCCATGTTTACCAGATGGTAGGTAAAACAAATCAAAAGATTCCATCCGTACCTCTCCAACCAATTCCAGCATTTGAAGAACCTTTTAGCCGGGTATTGGTGGATTGTGTAGGACCTTTGCCTAGGACTAGATCTGGAAACCAGTATTTACTTACCATCATGTGTACATCGACACGATTTCCAGAAGCCATACTACTTAGAAATATCAAGGCAAAGACCATAGTTAAGGCCCTAACCACGTTTTTTAGTTTTGTGGGGGTAGCTAAAGCAATCCAGTCTGATCAAGGTTCGAATTTCATGCCAGGATTGTTCCAGCAAGTTATGCATGCGTTGGGAATTAAGCAGTATAAATCAAGTGCCTACCATCCAGAGTCCCAGGGCGCGTTAGAAAGTTTTCATCAGACACTTAAAACAATGTTGAAGACCTATTGTTACCAGTATGAGAAAGACTGGGATGAAGGAGTTCATCTTGTACTATTTGCTGCACGGGAGGCTGTTCAAGAGTCTCTTGGGTTTAGTCCTTTTGAACTGGTGTTTGGTCATACAGTTAGAGGTCCTTTGAAGTTTCTGAAGGAAAAGTGGCTGACTGAGACTAGTGATCTTAATCTTTTAGATTATGTGTCTGATTTTAAAGAAAAACTTTACAATGCTTGTAAATTAGCACAGGAAAATCTAAAAAGTTCTCAATTGAAAATGAAAGTATGGTATGCCAAAAATGCTAGAAATCGTAATTTTAAGCCAGGAGATAAGGTTCTTGTATTTCTACCTATTCCTGGACATCCTTTATAGGCCAGATATTATGGCCCTTATGAAATTGAAAGTAAGATTAGTGATGTAAACTTTGTAGTTAGCACACCAGATAGACGAACACAAAAACAAGTGTGTCACATTAATATGTTAAAAGAATATCACGAAAGGTGTGACCGAAATCTTGTCAAACCAGTTTCCACTTTAGCCAATGTTAAGAAAGTTCAAAATTGTATTGAAAGTGATATGGGTTTTGATATAAATGAGAAAGATTGTAATCAGAGTGCCTGTTTACAAAATTCAAAACTTTTTGCTGATTTTGACACCAAGGTTGGACATTTGAGCATTCACCAAAAAGAACAAGTTAAAAAGCTGGTGGGTGAATATCAACAACTTTTCTCTGATGTCCCAAAGAAAACAAATGCAGATTGTCATGATGTCATAGTGAGTGATGCTTTACCTATCAAACAATATTCTTATCGACTAAATCCCATAAAGTTGGAGTACCTAAGAAGAGAAGTACAATACATGTTGGACAATGACATTATTGAGCCAAGTAAAAGTAACTGGAGCTCACCATGTATTCTTGTACCAAAACAGGACGGTACTTATCGATTATGCACCGATTTTAGAAAAGTGAATTCCGTCACGAAAACTGATTCCTACCCCATTCCTCGAATTGATGACTGTATTGAGAAAATATGAAATGCCAAATTTGTCAGTAAATTTGACCTGTTGAAGGGTTACTGGCAAGTTCCATAAACAGAAAGAGCAGAAGAAATTTTGGCTTTTGTAACCCCAGATGGACTTTACCAGTACAAAGTAATGCCCTTTGGCATGAAAAACGCACCAGCTACGTTCCAAAAAATGATCCACTCCCTTCTACAGGACCTCGAAGGATGTAGGGCTTACATTGACAATGTCATCATATACAGCAAAACATGGAAGGAACATCTTCGAATCATGTGTGTATTATTTGACATTTTAGCTAAAGCAAACTTAACAGTGAACCTTGTAAAAAGTGATTTTTGTCATGCTTATGTAGAATACTTGGGTCATAAAGTAGGTCAAGGTCATGTTACTCTAATTATGGCTAAAGTGGAGGTTATTGCAAAGTTTCCGATTCCTACAAACAAGAAAGAATTAATGAGATTTTTGGGCATGGCAGGATTTTATAGAAAATTTTGTCCTAACTTCTCCTCTGTAGTTAATCCACTCACTAATCTTTTACAAAAGAGGGTTAACTTTGAACGGACAAAAGACTGCGAGAAATCGTTTTCTAAAATAAAATCTGTCCTTATTAGTAGTCCAGTTCTCTCAACTCCAGATTTTTCTAAGCAATTTAAGATTACTGTTGATGCTAGTGATGTAGGAATCGGGGCAGCTTTGTTTCAAGAACATAGTGATAGTGTAGATAGGGTTGTTTCTTATTTTTCTAAGAAACTTACCAAATGTCAACAAAATTATTCTACCATAGAAAAAGAATGTCTTGCTTTGTTGTTAGCTTTACAGCATTTTGACGTTTATTTAAATGTTACTGTGCATCCTATCCTTGTATATACAGATCACAACCCCTTGACATTTTTGCATAAATTGTCAAACAAGAATCAAAGACTTACAAGATGGAGTTTGTTGTTACAAGAGCATAATATAATTATCAAACATATTAAAGGTAAAGACAATGTTATTGCAGATGCCTTGTCAAGAGTATCATGATTCTTATTTGTTGTACTTTTGTACTTGTTTCATTTGACAATACAAGTTTTCATTGGCACTCAAACTTTTTTTAAGGGGAGAGGTGTTATATATAGTAGGTTTGTATAATAGAATATTCTGGACTATTCTAAAGTGGTCAGTTATTCTTTCTAGAACATTCTTGAGTGTCTAGGTAATTCATGTAACTTCTTGTAGTATAATTTCTAGAATTTGCTAGATTTATATTCTAGTATAAATAACCTGTAAACAGTGCTCATAATATAGACTCTCATTTGAACTCTTGTTCGAAGACATTAAACTGAGAACAGTTATCTAATTACTGGGACATTGTGATTTGATCCATTCGACAGATTGTAACGGACACTCTTTAGTTAGGATTCTTATAGTGTAAGTTGTATTCTTTTTTTGTATTTATCTATCTATATCTATATATATATATATATATATATATATATATATATATATATATATATATATATATATATTACTGTGAATAAATTATTAAGTTTAAAGTTAAATCTTTGTGATTGATCTTTGCTGGAATTTAGGGTTATTCTGACCCATAACAAGGTCAATAATCAAATTTTTTAGATATTTTTCTCTGGAGTTGTCTTATTGCGTATCAGCCTCTTATCTAAAAATAAATATGAGATTATAGATGTACAAACACAAAATATGCAAAATGATGTTGGAAAACTCATAAAGTATTCATTTCTGCGATAATATTGGTACAACAAATTTTCAAGCGCAACAAACAAAAATAAATAGAAAGATGATAATTTTGTTTGACTAATTTGTTTGCAAATGCAGAGTGTGATATAAATTTTGTCCGAATCTCCTTTGTTTTAACGAAGAACTACCTTTTTCATTAATATTGCATATTTTCCTCAAATAAGCAAAACATAAAAATCAAAATCAATATATTCATAACGTAGTTATTTTGTGTGTTTGGAACATTATTTGATTTTAGATATTGACTTTCTAAACTAATTTAAAGTTGATCATTAAATACCTGGTCCAAAGAGTGATCTCCGAACATCTGTACAGAACTCTATGAGATTGGACAAGTTTCTATCAGGAGCACACAGGTATCGCGTGTCTCGGGAACAGTTCCATCTTATCGCTGCCTCCTCAAACTGGCTTTTGTTCATGGGACACTTGTCTACTGGGTGTACTTTAAATCGGTAAGTACTAGCAAGCTGGAATTTGATTCAAACATAACATACATACATAATTTAACTCTGGTTCTAACACGATTTCTGACTGGCTTAAAAATTATTGTTTTATATCGTATAAAGAATGTTGCCTACGTCACAGTTAAACTAACGTCAAAAACGTATCAATCCGCCTGACGTTACGTTTGAATTTTGTTCACTTTGATGTCATTTTAAAGATCAAATGACTGTAATTAACTAAAACTACTTACCAAAAATTAAATTATAAGCAATGATTTCAATATTTATTAGTTTTATACGATATAAAATGGTTTGGGATAGTTAACGCTTTTTTATAAACCGCTTTGGGTTTATAAAGCGTAAACTGCCCCAAACCATTTGTTATCGTATAAAACAAATAAATAACAATCAAATAAAAAAACCATTTATACAAACAAAATGACGTAAATAGATTTTTTTCTTTTTAAAAATGATTTTGTAAATAAGGAAGTGTAAATACACACACCTTAATGCTTGTATTTATTAACTAATCTAAAATAAATTTGAAGTACAAAGTTACAAAACCAATCCAATGTTCAAACGTTTATCTATAGCACTTTCGCCATGTGGGCTTATTGGAATGATTTTTTAATTTACAATCTGTACTTAAGGTGCTTTATAAAGATTTATTATTCAATTTTCGAGTTTGTGTTATTGTACTATCGAAGTCAAGACGTAGCGAGAACTTATTTAAGGCATGTGATGCTATTTATTGTCAACATTTAACCAATAAAATTAAACGTGTAAAATCGAGCAATTCCCTTTGTTAAGAAAGATGCGCCAATTCACTTTTTTCAGGACGCCGCAAGGGTAACACTATATGAATAATGCCTGTTTGGGAGGGTAACAGTTGAAATTGACAACCGGAGAAAACCATTGTCAACCGACGCGAAGCGGAGGTTGACAATTGTTTTTGACGGGAATCAAATTCAACTGTTACCCTCCCAAAACAGGCACTATTTTTTTAAGATACTGAATGTCTTAATTTTAGAGAAATTTTAATGCTTTATATAGAAATTACGTAATTCTACGGCGAACCGTACGCGCATAATTAACGCGCATGCAACAATTCGTTGTGTTACCCGTCGCCAAGTGTGTTGCTAACACTGAGGTTAATAGAATGGATTATCAACTGCGTCTAAACCAATCAGATTTCAGAATTTAACATGAAGGTATAATTATAATAGTACTTCTAATATTGATTCTGTTCCTTTGTACGCATTTACTTCCTTAAAATTCCTTTATTTTATTATTCTTATACAGATATTCTGAAAGGCAATTTGTTCTATCAACATTAAACAAGCAATAAAGTTATTTTATGTAAATAGTGCCTGTTTGGGAGGGTAACAGTTGAAATTGACATCCCGAGAAAACCATTGTTAACCGACGCGAAGCGGAGGTTGACAATGGTTTAAGAGGGGTGTCAATTTCAACTGTTACCCTTCCAAACAGGCACTATTTATTTTATTATGCTGAATGCCTTAATTTAAAAAAAATCTCTACTGCTGTTATAAAGGAATGGCGTGAATTATACGACAGACCGTACGCGCATTATTTACGCGCATGTAACAATTCGCTATGTTACCCGTTGCCAAGTGTGTTGCTAACGCTGAGGGTAGGATTATAAACTGTTTCTCAACCAATCAGATTTTAGTATTTATCATGAAAGTATAATAAAACAATTTGTTACTTTTTGTGAACTATAACCATTAGTATTATCGATGCGTGACTGTTCGGAGAAAATTTTTAATAGTAAATTTAATTTTTTTTTTGTATACATGAACATGTATGTTTATATTTGTTTCTTATTTTAACTTTGTATCTCCATTGTGTCCAGAAGAAATAAATTTACCTAAATATACCTGTTCACTTTATTGTTGGTAATTCTAAAATAAGACTGTGAATTTAAAACAAGTTTCGCCATTAGAACTACACAATTTTAAGCAATATGAAAATGAGAGGGATATCTTTACAAAACGAAATAGGCAATAATGACGTGAGTTTAAAATACTAGTAATCTGTTGTATTGTTGATTCTTAATTTTTCATATGGTGATCCTTAAAAATTGTTTCATTTGATATAATGGAAAATGTTTAACATCTTCTCTTGTACAGATCATTATTTTTTTTACCAATACGGTGTCCCAAAGAAGATATTCAGAGTTTAACATAACTTAGAATCAGGAGTTAAAAAATCAGGCTAGGAATGTATGGGTGAAAATCTTTAAAAATATTCTTTTCAAGAATGCAAAGCTACAATTTTCATTTTTATGTACTAAAAATCCTGATTCTTAAAACAACAACCTCTAAACCAACACTGGATTATTTGACTTTTAAAGTTCTTGTTTAGAGTTGGCTGCTTTCACTAAACGTATGGCCAATCTTACTCAGGAGGGCGATATGACCTGGGCCTCTTGTTTGGAAAATGTCATCATACAATCATTTCAAAAGATTGGAGCATCGATATGCCACAGAGTATGAGTTTTGTATCATTTTAACAGGTTTTTTTCTGTAAAGCGGGACAATACTTAGTAGTGTCCAAATTATTTTATTTAATAGCTAGAAAATAATGCATGATCATAAACATTTAGAAAGATTGTGTTTGATAGATAGTACATCGTGTAGTTTGTGATTGTGGTATCCTGTGCACCACGTTTATCTTTTTGAAATTGAATTGAAAACGCAATGTTTTATTGAACATTTCTTTTTCTGAAATTTGATCATGTTTACCCATTTCTAGCTAAAAATTTAAACTTCAAGCTCGGTTTTTCTTTTATATTTCCCCGCTTCTTATCTTACCAATTTTCACTTCTTAAAAAAATGCATCATTCCACCCTTCAAAATAATGTTGAAGTACAGGTAGGGCCTACATGTATAAGAATATTTGTATTCTTACCGGATATTCCGTTGTAATGCCAAATGCATTGAACATAAGGAACACTCGTATGAATGCAAACCCCATTATATTATTTCTTCTTCCTGTAATAGAATTTTTTTATAAAACAGAAAGCAATCAATTTAGAATACATATTAATTATTGTGATACTGACTTGATCAGATGATCTGCGCTGCATACAACAAGATGTGTTCCCGATCTTTGAGTAAAGTTTATGTAACGATAATAAATTTAAACTTTTTATTTCAGGGTAAAAAATATCTTTTTGGAATCAATCGTGCGATGTTTTCCTACTGAACAAACTAACGAACCTGATTAAAGTGCGGTATTTTGTACTATGTCATAAGTTTCAGGGAGATATGATATTAATTCGAAAATCAAAGTGGTGATCCGGAAAATTTTATAACACTATAAAACTAGTATTACTGATTCAAGGAAGGACAAGTTGTGAACATAACATAATAAAATAGAACCAGCCACAATGGTAATATCATTTTGAAAAGACGTACGAGGATTTCGAGTAAGATGATCAACAAAAACATTTTTACCTATAAAAGAAACAGTTAAAGATTCTTGATTTTGATGGTTGCCTAGTGTAAGAAGAGGTTCTGAGGATATTTTGTTTTTGTTCAGGCGTGGTTTTCTATTTATTTATTCAGTATAAAAATGTCCACAGAGTGTTAATATGGAAATGTTCACAATTATTTTGGATTGGTTCAGTTCTGTCACAAATCCATGAAGCCTTCTACCAAACTTGTGAAATTCCTGGCGCCTGGGACATGGGCTCAGACCTTAGGACGGGACCAATATAGTGAACATGTATAAAATCTTAGAAAATCTTCTCTTATACCATATAAATTTGGAAAAAAAAACCAACTAAATGCATGATGGTTTTAAAACTTTTTACCAAAATTGTGAAATTCACGGTCCCCGGGTCAGGGGTTCGGGCCCTAGGGCGGGGTAACTATGACAATATTATCACCGTGTTAAATGTCCCCTTTGAACATGACCCATTTTCCCCTGCCACTGGCGTTGAGTGACTTTGATCTGGACACTCTTAATTGACACTCAGTTCATCAAAGTAATCCGTTAATTGAAGTGACTCTTTATATTTACTTTTCTATTATTCTCTATTGTTAAAACGGTGTTCTGTTATATACATTTAATTGTTGGCCATGTTCAGTAATTCGGCAGTTCAAGAGGGACGGTCAAGACGCTCGTACCACCGACTCCCGACCTCGCGGAATATTGTCATAAGTTTGCGGAGTTTTTAATAAATCTTATAAAACGACTACCGACTTCTGCATTTTCCGTGTGTCACAATATATTAATAGAAATGTAGACAAATGTAGTATATCAGAAATCTTTCTACTATAACATATATTTGAGAAAACCAAATGTATGATTACGATGTTAATCCTACTTTCTATAAATTCATTTACCTTCTACGTACATTAACCTTGAAACCAATGGCCTCTAGGCAAGGGGCTCAGACCCTAAAGGGGGAGGGGGCTAAGATGGCCATAAAGTGAAATTTTATTAAATCTTGTAAATGTTCTTCTCTACTTTCACAGAAGTGGAGGATAATCTGAATGCATGATTATATATTAATGAAGCCCTCTTTAATGGGGTTCGGGGTCTTAGACGGGACAAATATTTGCTAATGTGAGGTAATCTGAATGCATGGTTGGGATATCCTTGTAGCCCTCTACCGAAATTGTGAAATGCATGACCCTTGGGTCAGGGGTTCGGGCGCTTGGGAAGAGCCACATACTAGTAATGAAAATATAAGAAATTAGATAATATTTTCTTGAACTTTCATAGACGTGGGAGATAAAATAAATGTATTGTCATGTCCGAAATGTCCATTTGTTAAATTGTGTTATATAAATGTATTTGTAAACAGTAGCCCATAGTAAAAAGCTATAGATAAATAATAGATTAATAGCTCCCGATTAACTCGTTATATTCAGTATTTCGAGTGTGGGATAGTGATATTCCACCGAGGGTACAAAATTCACAGTCTAGGACGAAGCTTTGCCGAGTCCTAGACCGTCTGTTAATTATAAATTGGACACCGCACATCGTACACATTTTCACATGGATGGTTCTGACCGCACGGACTTTCAAGTCCTTACCAGTTTTATAGTCACATTCAAATGCATTCAACCAACATCTAATGCATGTGTATACAGGCGCAAATATAGCGGTAAAAAAAGTAAAGATTGATTTCTAAGAGTGCAATATACCTTATGAAAATACCTTTTATTCTTTGATTTGTATGTAAAATTTAAGTATTGTCATGTTGTAAATTTTAAATTTACCGGTAGGCAGTAACTACAAAATTTACAACAGGGAAATAGTTGTCATGTTGTAAATTTTGTATTTACTGCCACCCGATAACATGACAGTATATAAAAAGATCAATGGTTCAATCACTTAATTTTATCATTATTATATTTTAGACAGCTCAGTTGGTCAAGCGGATTTAATCACTTATAAAATGGAAGATCATAATTAAAGTTGATTAAAAACTCCTTAGCTCGAATCGAGATATAGATTCGTAAATGTTTCGCATTTCATAATCTGTTCTAGTTCATCGTATGATGATGAACTTACGTATAACCGTTAATTTTAAGTAGGTCTATATTGTTTTTAATTCTTTGAATATTAGAACTATAATGTAAATCATAATCGCAGTTGTATCTATGAATAAGTATATACAAATACATCTTTTCCGAGAGCAAGAATAGTTCAAACGTTAACAACTGACGATCGTGATTGTCAATATTACACTTACGATGTGGTAAAACTTTCTGTTTTGTATGGAATAAAATGTAAAAATTAAGATATTAGTGGTTACCTGTCCGAAAAAAGGAAGATTTGAAAGCATACGGATAATTTAAAGCTACATGGTCCGAGTTTTTTCTCTATTAAAGTACATGTACCAAATAATTTTTCCATACAAACCAATTATATTAGAAATTTATAGACTTTCGCCTATTTACACCAGCAGAATCGATCTTCTTTCAAAGTCAGAAACATTCAAAGAAGATAAAAATAATTTCCTTATGGAAACACAAAAGACAAAACAAACCAAATCCATCATGGGAATGTTTAGAAACGGGAACCGTTTGGTTTCGGGGAAAACTACTGCAATGTCCATTACTATACCCATCGTATAAGATTTTTAAAGCGAACACAAAATTTTAAATGAAATCGGACCAAACAGCTTTAAAAATGTCATACTACGCTTAATATTCTATTCACGAAATCATTAATACAGTCATTTGGGGGTATTTTGAATAACACTTTTCTTCAACTTGATTGTAAAATAAGTGTAAAAACGCATGTTTAATATAGTTGGTTGTTTTAGATCATACCAGTTCATGTGTGGATTTTTTGAAGGAAGAGATAGGAGTAATGAAACTCCAATAACATGTCACTTAAGCGTTTCTTATTTAAAGGGAAATGCACATCATCTGATATGCAATGCAAATCCATACATACAACCTTTTTGTTTAATATTTTTATAATGAATATTGTTCTTTCTTGAATGTGTTACAAAACAGTTCCCCAAATTTGAAACATGGGATCTTTATTGATTCAAGAGAACTTATTTGATACATGATTAGCAAACCCTTTAAACAAGTTCGTCTTAATTCAGTCGATGCACTTATCTACACCATGTAAACATCCCTATCAATTTTAACGCATTTACTGTTCCATTTTTAAGCGATTATTATCATGTATGTGGTTGTAACAAGTGATGCAATATAATGGCTGATGTGTTATCTTATTGAGAGATTGTTTTGTTTGTGATAACGTAGTGAAGGTCAAATGAGTTGGCTTTTGTACATGTATGAACATTTTTTTTTCAAGATGGTTTATATATTTTTTTAAATAATGCATTGAACATCTTTGTTAAAGTGTAATTTCAATGAATGTTTTTATTCAAGCTAAATACATTGAATGTGCTTAGCCCTAATAGATCTGCATCACTTTTTTAACACTCAATCGAAAAGAATTTTTAAACAAAATGTTTGTCAAAGAGGGTTCATTGATTATCAAAACTGTGCGTATGATAAGGTAAAGTGTGTGTTGCAAGAAACATTTTACATACAGGTTATAAGCGAATAAAGCAATACTTTTAGATAACACAAAAATATTACATTTTCTCCGTCGAAGCTTAAACTGAACATATTTACATTACAACGCATTCGAACTTTACATAAGTTTATAACGGGCTACACTGGTGTACATCCAGTGCTGATCAAATTTAAAACCAATTAACAAGGTGTTGAAATAATTGTTTCATAATATAATTTACAACTGAATTGAATTTCATAGATCTGGTCAATAGCATATGTACACAACAATAAATAATATGGACAGATTTAAATGTTATACTAGTAATTACCAAATGTGATGACTTGTCCACAGATTGTACACATCTTCCCGCGGCAAACAAAGTTTCGTTTTCTTGAATGCGCAATCAAATTGCAAACCGACAGAAGTAAAAATCTCCGGATCGAGTCACTGTGCGCATATTTGTGTTCGAACGCACATTGGACTATGTCTTGTTAAAACAATGATAAATATGTCAGCTACTATTCATAGGTTTATTGTTCATTAAATAGAAAGAAAATTATGTTAACGAATTACATGTTAATATAAATCGTATGTGCTTATATATTTAATAATAATAATATTTTTATTGATTTTACAAAATTTAATATAAAGCAATCTAGCAAAGCAAATGTTGACCAGAGTCTCTCTGCTGGTTTAACCGTTGTTTCATTTTTTGGTTAAACTTTTAAAAGATTAAGTTAGATTGATATCACTTTTTCTCATAAATATCATAAAAACATCATGACATGCATCTATTGTCCTCCTAAATGTTTTATTCATTTCAAAATTAGTCTGATTAAAATCATCTCTTTCGATCAAAGTAGTGATTTAAGTCGGTAGATTAAGATATCGATTGAAGTGAGCAGATTAAGGTAGCAATCTAAGTGAATGTTTCAAGATAGCAATCATAGTCAGCGGATCAAGATAGCAATCCAAGTGAGCGAATCAAAGTTAGCGTAGCAATTTAAATATTTAAAGGTCTATAGACGCTATAATTTGCGTCGATTTTGAATTACGGGTAAAATTCATGTGTTTTATTACTTATAAAAGTTATCTTTATGCTGTTAATAATAAACGATGCTTAAAACGATCACGTAACAAAGATATTGAATTATAAACAATAAAAAAAAAATATTCCCCTGCCAGTAAAATAATGCCTCCTCATGAATATAAATCTAACACGTGATCTCGAGAGCTAATTTTAGACTATCACACAAAAACTGATGGAGGGTCAACACCTTAATAATTGTTACAGTTTCACAAAGAGATGATATCATTTTTTTCAGTTTAGCATAAATTGGTCCTATATACGAGTTCGAACTAAAGAAAACAAAATCACGAGCGTATATGATGATATTATTATAATGCCCAATTCGATCATGTAATAAAGATATTAAATTTTAAACAATACAAAATATCTATTTTCCTGCCAGGAAAGTAATGCTTTCTCATGAATATCAATTTGTCATGTGATATCGACAGCTAATTTTAGACAATAATACAAAACTTGGTGGGGGGCAACACCTTCATAATTGATGTAGTTTCACGAATGAAAAGATACTATTTTTTCAGTAAAGCATAAATTTGTCCTATATACGAGTTCCCGCGGACAGGCGTAATGAGGTCGGTTTCGCTCTTTCTTCATCAATATTCATGAAAAGGCATATCTGTAAACGTATCATATTTAGCGTGTACGATATTTAGCGGAAAATGATTTTTCAACAAGTTAGCGTGGATTTGAGTTAGCGCATTTCTGAATGTTCCTATTTATCTACTTATAAATTTTACATTTGGCGATGTACTTGATTTAGCGGACGCCGTTTTCCGCCAAAAACGCTAAAAAGAATACACAGCCAAATGTAATACGTTTACAGTACTTTCATGTCAGGAAAATAGACAATTAAAATTCTATAGCTTTATAACTAGAAGGAATTAACCATTGTAATTTACAGAATATAGTTAACTTTTTCAGGGAAACAAACACATGCGTTTTCACTGTCATTCAAAAAATGACGCAAATTATAGCGTGTATAACTTTAAAAAAAATCAACAGCCTCTTTTGCGAAATCAACAGCCACCGATGCAAAACAAACCATCACCGACTCCATGCAAAACCAACAGTCATACACTGTACATGATGATTTCTACATACCTATACACAATTATTATGAATGTTCTCTCAGAGAGAGAGAGAGAGAGAGAGAGAGAGAGAGAGAGAGACAGAGAGAGAGAGAGAGAGAGAGAGATTTAATTGTTATCTAGGTCAGGTTTTCCTAAAGTCTGTCAATCTTATTCAGTTTCATTCGATTTTTGAAACATGCAGTTTTTTATTTGATGATATCAATCAAATCAAACAAAATGGAAGTGACATAATCTCGGGAATTTCATCTATCTCTCGGTACTACTCGCCATCAATTCTGAGTACTCTGAGTAGGGTGCGCTGCTGGTAAAAAAAAGAAAGAAAAGTGGAGGAGAGAAAAATTTCAATAGAGTGAAAAGGAAATAGTAATAATATTACATTTTAGTGAAGATAAAAGATTAGAAAAATAGTATTTACAATTAAAAGACATAAAAGCACTTTTACATAAATAAGGCCAGAGGTGGTTCAGTTTGCCCAGTTCCAGTTTGAAATGATCAACATCTTGAAGTGAGACAACACTGCTTGGTAGTCTGTTCCATTGGACTATGGTAAGAGGGAAGAAAAAATATTTGTGAACATTTTTTTGTGGTTTGGATCTGCAAAAAAGTAAAGAGGTGAGTTGAGCGAGTAATCCTACTGGCTTGTACGCTGCTGACCGATGCTGCTGGTTCCTGATTGGTATATTTCTACGTAGGAAGCCAAGGGTGCTTTGTTTGTAAACCGGCTGATGTGCCTACTCCAATTCAGGTCATCCGATATATCAACACCGAGATACCGTGCTGATGAGGTTCTATAGTATTCTCTAACACCTGTCCATGTAGTATGTATTTGGTACGGTTGTCGTTACATGGATAACCTGACACTTTCTTGGGTTGAATTCCATATCCCACAGGGTCTCCCAGTGCTCAAGTTTCTTTAGGTCCTCTTTGAGCATTGATTGACGACCACGGTCATCTAATGTGATATAGATGACAGTGTCATCGGCGAAGAGTCCGACTTGTGATTTCACATGCTCTTTTGATAAAAAAAAATTATTTTATATTGCCTCTATGGGTCCATGTCATCAAAAGTCTAGTAGACTTTGTAGACTTTTTTGCTGTTGACTTTCGTCTACAAAGTAATACGTATTTTGCTTTTCACTGAGTACTTGGCAACGCGCACTGCATAATTATGCGCAAAAACGCTTCTTACGATGTCACACTTCTAGAACGAATACACCCCCCTCCTCCAAACACACTCATGAATGAAAGGCGAGCTTTTTTAATGGCGAGCCTATTAAAATTGTCAACTTGACAGGTTAACATATTTTTAGATCTCTGAACAGTACAAAGTTTGGCAATGCACAACAAACCCAATTAACATTAGAAGTAAATAAATATTGGTCGAAAACAGAATGTCATGAGTGTAACTTGTCAATATTGCTAGCATACTTAATTACAGTTGTGAAGTATGGAGCAACCATAGTAACTACATGTAATCATTAAATACCAAAGACCCATTGGCCACATCGCTCGCATGAACAATAATTATTGTAAATTGTATCACTTAATCTTTTAAATATGAAACTCCTCTAAAATTGGTAAAGCTTACAAAAGTTGTCATATGCATGTATTCCCATTATTTATGAAAAGAAGCTTACTTTTTTTTACATCATATCCGAGGATCAAAGATGCATCAACTGACCAATCTCATTATCCTAGTCGGTCTCAACGTATCACAGCTAACAAAGTTGATAAATGAACTATAAATAATTATAAAAAGTCCAAGGAGGTCACTGTGACCTTGATATGAAGTTACGATGATATGAGACAACCTGCATAGTAATATTACTAAAAAAAAATTTTTAAAACACATTTTTATATATTTGATTGTTGAACTTTGAACCCCTCTTGAAGCCTTAGAACTGGCTTGGGGTCACAGTTTGAACAAGTTAGAATTCTCGGAGGATGTAGTGTCACAAATTGTAGCATTGTTACAAGAGTTCTTGAGAAGAAGATTTTTAAACACCTTCCCTATTTGTTTGTATGACTAGTGGAACTTGGAACCCTCATAGAGCCCCAATATTAGCCAGACGACACAGTTTGATCAATTAAGAATGTACAATATCTGAATATGTTACATATGTAGCATAGTTGTCTGTGATCTCACAAATTGTAGGAATGAACATATGTAGTTCTTAAGAAGATTTTAAAACATTTTACATTTCTATATTATATGTTAATTTTTTACCCCGCTTGGAGCCCCAGTATTAGTCTTGGGTCACGGTTTAAAAAGCAATATACTAGAATCTTCACTATATTGCCATTTCTGGTGCAGTGATTCTTGAAAATATTTATCTATTGCATATGGCTAGTTCATTTTTTCCTTTAATATACATATAAGCAGTTTGAATTTATATGTGCATTCTATTCATGAAAACATCCATATATCTTTGCGCATGAGTGGTACAACGGTATTGGGTTGCTAAAGGATTTATGTCGTAGACTTTAGCCCTGGCTATTGTTTGTAACTAAAGTATGAGTAGAAGTTTTGGTTTACATGTAATTATACGGTGTAAAGAAACGTTCTTCGATAAAACTACCGGCCTATAGATCTACCACTGTACGTATATTTTGCTATTTATAAAAGAAATTTTACGAAAAACAGGCAAAATAGGATTGCGATAACTTAATTTACAAGAGACTATGTTCATTGTATTAAATGTAGCATTCATTATAAAGTTATGTTTATCGATTTATAAAATTAATGTAATATTGGCATCTTTTGAAAGGAGATCCCGGGCATGGATACTGGATAGAAGAAACAAGAGAAGAACGGTGTGTTTTGAGGTGTGCTAGTGGATATGAACCTTCAGGCTGTCATATTATCCGGTACTCACACAGAAAAGGGAAATGGAACCATGATATTCCAATTTGTCAAGAAGGTAAAGGCATGATTAAGTAACATGTGAATACACCCCACCCCTCAAAAAAATGAAACAAACAAAAGCAATGCAGAAAAACAGTCAACAATAAAAACCGATAAGACATGAATCTAGGGCGCGCAAAAATTATAGTGAAAATTTTAACGATGAATGGAGTGCATTTTGTAAATTTCATCTTTACATTTATTTGATTTCAATTGTACTAGGAGATGGGTTTACAGTTCTTCAAATGAAGTTAGTTTTATCTTGATAAGTGTTGGCATACCTTTTATCTCTTTGTTTCAATCTGAATAACTTGTATAAACCTTTTCCGTAATAGAATATAAAAGGGTATCGTATGCTAAAGTTTCGTTCAAATTAAATAAAAATTTGACATAATTCATCGTTGTGTGTCTGTGTTATTTAAAAAGAGCGCACGCAGACATTTTACATGTACATTCACATGCTTAATATTGATGCCATCTATGCAAACCATGGATGCATGTATAATATTTATTTTATATAAAAACTGATGCAGTTATTTCATAAATTTCTTAATTCCATTGTTTTATGCAAATTTAATTTTTTGCCTAATTTTGTGAATTGAAAATACTTCCAGAACCGCTATTGTCGGGTAGGGCAAAAGCAGCTTTCGGTATGGGAGCAGTGGCAGTAGCGGCAGTGCCCGCTGTTTTAGTGGGGGCCGGGTTTGGCGCCGCAGGGGTGATAGCCGGGTCATTTGCTGCTATGGTACAGGTACATGTAACCTTGTCGTTTGATAATTGCATGATATTCTTTTTGTTGTGAAGTTTTCAAACTTTATCTTTGTGACTGGAGAGGAATTCTATTGTTTTGTTTTTTCATACAACCACTGTACAGAATGCAAACGATAAAATTTTAATTGTGAAATAAAACATGTACACCAAGACTTATTTTGTCCAACATTTGGTGATGATGATCTAAAATAGAATAAATATTACATTTACTAGACAAGTTTGATTCGAACATTTGTTAAACTGATATTCTTTAGACAGTATAAAATGAAAATAATGTCGTTTCAATTTTGTTTCAAGCGCAATAACCACACATTATTTAAACGTTTCTTATTAAAGGGGCATGGTCACGATTTTGGTCAAATTCTAGTTTTATGTTTTTATTATTTGCAATGCTTAAGAAATGCATTTGTAATGATCAAATAAAATTTGAGAGTCATTCATAGAGTTATAAGCAAAATACAGGGCTCATAATTCTTTGTCATGTAAACAAGGCTCGTGCCCTGTTTTTGTTTACATAGGTTCAATATACCAGTAAAAAATCTTCTTCCAGCTTATTTGTCTATCTTTTTATTTATTTTAAGCACAGATAAACAGTTCCCAACGTTTAACACATTCGTTTTAGGTTAAAAACTGAACTTTTTACTTCAACGTTCAAAATGTAAACAAACGCTTTGTTTACATACCGAAGAATTTCAAGCTCTGTTACTCGCTTGTTACTCAACAAATGACACTCAAATTTCGATTTCCTATTAAAATGCCTTTCTGAGGCATTGTAAAACTCAAAATCGGAAAAATAATTTTTGACCAAAATCGTGACCATGCCCCTTTAATGTTTTCAGACCCCGTTAACAGCGGCGGGTAGCTGGTTCGCTTTGTCACAGAGTGCTGGTGTAGTAGGGACGGCTCTAAGCACTAAAGGCTTAGTAGGGACTGTAACAGGGGTGATAACCTATGCAGTATCCTCTTTGTTCTCCAATTGTGAAGCAGAATAGCTGGTTTAACTGTTTGACAAGCAACCTTAATCAGTGGATTCATAAAATTCTTTCTTCAGAGATTCGTGACTTTATTGCTTTTGGATTGGTTGGTTAAATGAGTTCCTATTTTTTTTTTTTTTTTTTTTTTTTTTTGAGATGGTGATTAAAGATGCTACAATTATACAGGGTTCTCTATTAGGTTTTTACCGAGTACGAACGGTGTTATAGGAGCTGGCACAAGTGCGATTACCTGCGCGACGTTTGGGGATTTTTTTTGGGGGGGGGGGGGGAGGGGGTTTGTCGAATCGTGAAGAGGAATGACCAAGTTTTATATGACTTTACTTTAAAACATCAAGTAGATATTGTTCAAGTATCAAGTAGACTGGTTCAGCTGAATTTAAAGTCGGCGCCTTCATCAGTTAGAAATCTAGTGGTCTCAGACAAAAATCCCCCCCAAAAAACCTAGAACAAGCAGTAGCGATCAAACCCCAGACGGCGATTCAGACTTCATTACAACAATTCAGGATAGTTTAGCGGAAATAAAGGAAACAATGGTGAAAAAGTCTGACATTAAAGATATAGTGACAGAAATAATAACTGGGCTAAAAAATGAGTTAAAAAAGGAAATAGTTTCAGAAATAAAAAAAAGATCTCACAGAATCAGTCACTGACCATGTCAAAACAGAGTTTGAAACCAAAATAGAGAAACAATTCAAAGATTTCAACTCCAACACAAAAGAAATCGAAGAGGGGTTCAATATGGATTTCGAAAGCCTTAAAGAAAAATTACATTCACAAGCACGAGACATCAGAATCTTACAAAACTCTCTTAAAGATTGTCAAATAAATTCTCAATCTGCTATTGTTCTTTCAAATCAGAATCAGCAATATTCGCAAAAAAAACAACATAAAGTTTGTAAATTGGGCCGAAAAAACTAATGAAAATCTGCGCCATGATCTATGCCACATTCTCAAAAATACGATCAACCTTGACCTGGATCCTACCGATATTCTCGAAATCCACCGTATTCCGAACGGAAACCAGAGAGGACCCAGACCAGTGATTGCAAAATTTCGAAATTCCGAAAGCAAATTGAAGATCATTCGTAACAGGTCCAACAGCGAAATCAAAAAAGTGTTTACAATGCATGACCATTTGACACCATCAAATGCCAAACTCATACGTGATCTAAACAACGATGAACGTATCCAGACCGCATGGTATTACAACGGAAAGGTATTTGCGCTTGACGAAGAGGGACACCGGTACAAATTTGACATCATGGACACAGTAAGTGAAAAGTTGAAAAAACGGTAATAGCGGAGTCATTGTAACATCAATTTACCTCGGGATCGGTTGGACAAACTGAAAGTAGATCGGGATCGGCTTTACCGGAAGTGACATTAACTGTTTACCTGTGTAAGTGAGATGCCAGTGTGTGAAAAGAAATTAAAACTAGGTGCGAGAGATTACTGTGTATATGTTATTCAGTCAGGTAGGGAGTTGCTTGCTTTGTTAATATTTACAGTAAACAAAAGGTGATACCATAAAAATTGCAACGATTAACTGCCAGGGTTTATCAACAATATCAAAGCGTATGGATGTTTTTGAATTTTATAGAAAAAAGGGCTATTCGATTTTATGTTTACAGGACACACATTTTATAACGGAAAGTGAACCTATTATTGAATCTCAGTGGGGATACCAGTGTATTTTTAACTCTTATAAGTCTAATGCTCGTGGGGTATGCATAATGTTCAATAATAATTTTGAGTTTCAGATCCACAAGATTAAAAAAGATGGGGAAGGTAATCTCCTTGCTGTTGATCTTACCATAGAAGAAACCAGGGTTACTCTTGTCAATATATATGGTCCAAACTCTGAACAGCCAGGTTTTTATGAAAATATTAGAAATATGTTTTTAGAATTGGATAATGAGTATTTTATTTTATGTGGAGATTTCAATCTTGTTCTCAATCCAGATATAGATACCTACAACTATATTAGTATAAACAATTCAAAAGCTAGAGAAAAACTTTTAGAAATTATGGACGATTTGCAGTTAGTTGATTACTACAGGGTCTTGAACCCTGGTAAAAAAATATTTACATGGAGAAAAAAAAACGCCCTTAAAGCAAAGTCGCCTTGATTATATTTTGATTTCAAATAGTTTGTCTAATATAGTAGAAAATTTTGATATTAAATCAGGCTACAGATCTGACCATTCTATTGTCGTTTTAGAACTAAAGTTTAACCCTTTTGAAAGAGGTAGGGGGCTTTGGAAATTTAATAATAGTTTACTGACAGACATGGTTTTCATTGATATGGTTAAGGAAATTATAGACAGAGTAAAAAGTCAGTATGCATACAATGCTGATATTCATACATGTTTCAATAAGGATATAGATGACAGTATATTCCTAGAGGTGCTTCTTATGGAAATAAGGGGTCTTTCTATTTCACATTCATCTCATAAAAAAAAGGAAAGAGAGAAGATTGAACTCTCCCTAATCAGGGAAATAACATCCTTAGAATCTCAGGAACATACTAATTTTGAATTAATAGAACAAAACAAAAACAAATCTTGAAAATCTAAGAAAACATAAACTTCAAGGCCATTTCATAAGATCTCGAGTAAGATGGATCGAACAGGGAGAAAAACCAACAAAATATTTTCTGAATTTAGAGTCTCGGAATTTTTTTAACAAAACTATCAAAAAAGTAGAACTTGAAGAAGGGGAAATCATACACAAGCAATCGAACATATTGAATCATGTCAAAGAATTATATAAAAAAACTATATACATGTGCTGATTCAGATTTAATAAATATTAACCTTGAAGAAATTATTAAAGTAGAAATTCCTAAGTTAGAACCAGATATATCTAGCTCGTTAGAAGCTGCAATCTCTGAAAAAGAAGTTCTTGAGGTTCTAAAAAATATGAAAAATAACAAATCACCAGGTAGTGATGGTTTTACAGTTGAATTTTTTAAATTCTTTTGGAAGGATCTAAAACTTTTCATCTTAAATGCAATCAATTTTATTTTTTGGAAAAAGGAGCTTCCTATTTCCCAGAGATTGGGTATTATTTCATGTATACCAAAAGGTGACAAATCAAGACAGTATATGAAAAACTGGAGACCCATCACTCTTCTGAATGTTCTATATAAGCTTATATCGGGATGTATCAGTTATCGAATTAAGTCTACACTAGATTATATTATATCTGATACACAAACAGGCTTTCTTAAAGGAAGATATATTGGAGAAAATACTAGAACTATTTATGATTTAATGTCGTTCACTGAAAATAAAAACATACCAGGTCTTTTAGTTCTTATTGACTTTGAGAAAGCCTTCGATTCTGTTTCATGGTCCTTTATATACAAAGCTTTAGAATACTTTGGATTTGGAAATAATATTATGAACTGGATAAAGATTCTTAACAAAGATTTTAAGGCTTCTGTTTTACAATGTGGCTTCCTGTCAGAACAGTTCAAAATCCAAAGAGGATGTAGACAGGGGGACCCAGTAGCTCCTTACTTATTCTTGATATGTGCAGAAATTTTAGCTATTCTCATAAAACAAAACTTTGATATTAGAGGTATAATTGTCAATGGCAATGAACATAAGATTTCTCAGTATGCAGATGATACTTCACTCATCTTAGATGGTTCACCAATATCACTTTTCGCAGCTCTTGAAACTTTAGATTTTTTTCACACATTTCGGGTTTGAAGATAAACAGCTCTAAAACAAAAATTGTATGGATAGGTTCTAAAAATTTTTCTAACGAAGTTTTCCACCATTCACGTTGGAAACTAGATTGGGGGTCCACTTCTTTTAATTTACTTGGAATAGAATTTTCTGTTGATTTAGATAAAATGACATCAATAAATTACAACAAACAATTACCAAAAGTTTTTTCTCTAATTCAACAGGAGGAGGAGGAGAATTTTAACTCCAATTGGTCGCATCATAGTTGTAAAAAGTTTGATAATTCCAAAACTTAACCATTTGTTTATTTCACTTCCAAATCCAAAACAAGATGTCATTTCATCTCTTATTAAGAGCCTGTTCGAATTTATTTGGAAATCAAAGTGTGACAAAGTTAAGAGAAAAATTGCTACTCTCGATTATCAAAAAGGTGGTTTAAAAATGGCTAACATTTCTAACTTTATGGCATCTCTTAACTGTTCATGGATTAAGAAATTAACTCAAGGCTACAAACCATGGATGGACTTTTTTTTATCAATAAATGGTAAGGACTTTTCAAACAAACTTATTGATTTTGGTGATGATTTCCTATCAGGCATGGTTGTTCAAAGAAATAATATTTTTTGGCAAGATGTTTTTAAGTCTTGGCTCTGCTATACTAAGAAAACGATCAAAAGCTCATTAAATACCAAAAATGTTTTCAATATTCCTGTGTGGTACAACTCTAATATAAAAATTGCATGTAAATATGTATTTATCAAAGATTGGTATGTGAAAGGGGTTAAAATCATTGGAGATTTTTTAAATGAAAATGGAAACATATTATCAAGAGTAGATTTTACTGAAAGATTCCATTTTTCATATATACCTCCAATGTTATATAATAGTTTAATATGTGCAATATCAAAATACTTGACATATTTGTCTATTGATAAGTCTACTTTGAAGAGAGACTGCACTACATTTATGCCATTTTATTATGAGTCTATTTTTTTGAAAGAAAAAGTGACAAAGCATATATACATATGTTTAACCTCCAATGATTGTGTACCTACAGCTATCAACAAATGGAATGCTGAGCTATGTGATATTTTGCCAAATGATCTCTGTGTACAGGATGTTTTTAAAATATGTTTTCGAACTACCAACGATTCAACTGTTAACTGGTTACAATATAGAATTCTCCATAGAATTCTTCCTGTTAAATATTATCTTAAGAAAATCAGAATTACTGCCTCTGACTGCTGTACTTTTTGTAATGATATGCCTGAAACCATACAACATGTTTTTGCAAATTGCAAGAAAATACAACCTCTATGGAATGCACTTAGTATACTTATATATGAGAAATGCTACAAAAATGTTAGTTTTGATGTTTGTAATGTATTATTTGGTGTTTATCCCCTTGATTGGGAGAACAGAATTCTAAACTTTGTAATTCTATTTACAAAGCAATATATATTTTCATGTTTAAAACAAAATAAGACGCCAAATTTTTTCGGGCTTTTACATTATTTAAATCAAAGATACAAGATTGAAAAGTATATTTATATTCAGAAATCAGAAATTGAAGAATTTGAAAAAGCATGGTCTCCATGGAATGATTTTATTAATTATCTGGCAGTTTAAATGTAACATGTGTACAATAATAACTTTAGTATTGCTTATGGTTTTTTTGTTTTTTTGTTTTTCGGTTTTTTTTTTTTTTTTTTTTTTTGGTTTTTACTGTTTTTGTTTTTCTTTTCTTTTTTTTTTTCATGGATTGTAGTTTAACTGCTTAGGCATTCTGTTTCATAGCTATCACAAGCAACTACCCTACTCTTTATTTATATTACAATATGGGATGAAAATGTGAGTATGTGAGAAGTGAGAGAGCGAATATATCATAAAATGCTTTATATATTCAACCTTTGTTTACAATAAAAAAAAAAAAAAAAAAAAAAAAAAAAGTAGATATTGTTCTTTAAAGTTAAATCCATTTTTAGTTTATTTTCAAAAAGACTCATGTTATGCTCTTTTTATTGATTACTTTTACATTATAAAGAATGAGTATTTTCACATATTTACTAAGGCCTTGTTCCTGGCAATTTTTACTTAAATATTGAGGCAATTATTCTTTGATTTGAATTGTGATAGATTTGATTTGATTTTATTTGATTTGAATTGCGACAGATTTTGAGATAGATTGCACGATCGGTATGTACTGGTCCTAGCTGATAAGGCAGGTAACAACATTGTCTTTGTTTGTAAGGCACATTATATTGATTGCATTTTCAAAGAACTAGGTTTCAATTCTACATATGGTTATCCTACTTACATCCATAGCAGCCTTTCCAAGCAGGAAATATTTCAATATCATAAATAGGTTTTGGATATCTTTAATATCCCCAAGAAACAAAACGAATTTGATTTACCTTATTTGTACTAGATTCCAAAGCTTCACAAAAGTCCTTAAAAACAGAGATATATAGCAGGTTCCACTAAATATTCTACCAAACCTCTCTCTTTACTCCTTATTAAAATTCTTACAGTAGTGTAGGAGAAAATTTTAAGAGTACTGTACAACAATGTACTCCAAAAGCGACGTGAATCAGATGTGGATACTAAAAAACTCTAAAGAATTATTAGAAACTTTGAGGTCACAAAATCTTACCAAAATCAATAGCATAAAAACGTACGATATTTCAACGCATTATACAACCATTCCCCATGACAAATTAAAATCTAGGCTTTTTGATATCATCGACAGTTGTTTCTTCAATAAAAATGGAACTCGTAAAAATGCTTACCTTGTCATTGGAAATCTAAAAATTTATTTTTTAAAAACTATTCTTATTGCACACACAGGTACTCTGAAGTTGACATTAAAAAGATGCTTGAGTTTCTTATAAATAACATCTATGTAGTTTTTGGAAATCAAGTCTTCCAACAATCTGTTGGAATTCCCATGGGTACCAATTGTGCCCCATTGTTAGCAGACCTATTTTTGTATTCTTATGAAGCAGAATTTATTCAAAAACTTGTACGTAAAAAAAATAAATCACTTAATGTGGCTTTCAACTCAACATTCTGGTATATCGACGACGTATTATCGATTAACAATTGTTATTTCCATACTTACGTCGACTGATATATCCCAGTGAACTTGAAATAAAAGATACCACAGAGTCTGCGTAATCTGTTTTATATTTGGATATTTCATTGGAAATGGACATTGATGGTAACCTAACAACAAAACTTTATGATAAGCGTGATGACTTCAATTTTTCAATAGTCAACTTTCCTTACTTATGTAGCAATATACCTTCATCACCTGCATATAGTGTTTTTGTCTCTCAGTTAATTCGATACGCAAGGGCATGCTCTTCGAATGAACTGTTTCTAAGGCGAGGCAAGCTACTGACAAACAAGTTGATAAAACAGGACTATCAACAGTCTCGTTTGAAGTAATCTTTTTGTAAGTTCTATGGTCGATACAACGACCTTGTCAGCAAATACAATCTTCCACTGGGTCGCATGCTGACTGACGTTTTTCATACTAATTGCTATACCATAACTAATCACCTAATTGTCTACGGACTTTTTCTGGGGTTTTTCCCGACTACAAAGAGCACACGGCGGGTGTGACCAGTCAGCAGAGGATGCTCACTCCTCCTAAGCACCTGATCCTACCTCTATCTTTTTAGAAGTCCGTGTTGCTCTGCTTTGAATTTGTATTTCGTTTTATGGATTTTTGAGATGGTTGACAGTTTGCTATTGTCATTTTTCATTGAAAACACCATGATATTATGTCCCTTTAACCTCAAACCATGAAACCGCCCCTCATTATTATAGTATTTTAATTAATATCAAGTATTAGAGTATAGAAAATAGAATGTTAGCCATTAAATGGGATTGATGGTCATGGCCGTTTTAAGAATGTACTGATCTTTTATAGAAAAAGAGCTCTATATAAAACAATAGGAAAATACCCTTTAAATTGTAAAATATATGGGGTTTTTTCTTTACTAAATAAAAATTAAGTAGAAATTGTCCAAACTTTGTAATTGAGTTTTTAGATATGAATATTTACAGTTTTTATAAAACATTTAAAAACTTCATAATCTTCTATTGTGATGTAGTCTGTATGGTGTACGTCATTTTCATACGTCATTTGAAGCTATTTTCAAACTAGAAGAGGTCTTTTAAAATATTACGGCAAGAACATGTCTTTAAAACGCCTGAAAAAGCGACGTCAGCTGACCGCACGGAACAGCGCGCCATCATAAAATTGTGTCGACTGAGGTAAAACACCGATAGAAACAAAACAAACTATAGAGGAAACAGGAATAACATCGAAATAGTTCTAGTTTACTTATCCAGAAGTGGCACAAGCGATATTTTAATGGATTATGCGATTGTACATGTACCCTCTGACCAAATGGTGAATGCGGCATATTACTCTCAGGAAAACCCATGACTACGACGTTATACATGTAGAAACGTCGTTATAACTTAACGTCAGACAGGGCCGTGCGGCCTGTATATTCAATGTATATATAATGATAATCCAATACAAAAATGTACATTGCTCTGATTTTTATACATATACATTTTTATACTCTATATTAAAATATTATAATACTTTCCTGATAATGGCGCCGTTATTTTGAATAAAATTACATGTGTTTTCGAACCTTTTAGACAACCCTCGTATGTACAGTTTATTTATCATTATATCTTTCGTAATTAAATAATTTACTGTTAATTTGAGTGACTCTTTCAAGGTGTGTTATTCCACCTTAATATAAATTATAAAGAAGAAGGTACAGTTTATTTTAATATTTGTCCTAAAACTCAAAAGTTGTTTGAATCTCATGAAAATGCACTTATACCATCTTGAATGTGTGTGTATATAAAGTACTAAGTTATATACTTTTATTTTGTTTAAAAAAATAATTATGACTTCAACATTTTGGCATATTTCTAAGATTTAGTCAAAATGATGAAAAATGGCGCATTTTCTTGTATGTGTCCGCAGCCGTCGCCCACATTGAAATTAATATATTTTATGTGATATCACATATTAAAGTTATAATGTGAGTTTCACCGTGGGCGACAGCTGTGGACATTGTTTTCTATTTAAAATAAACACTGAAGAATTGATATCTTCTGCTCAGTTTTATGAAAATTACGGTAAAATACACTGTTTATGACGTCACAATTACCCTTGTGAAAAGTCTAATCAGGTAACTAGGCCTATTTATATATTCTTACTTTATGGGTATTTTTGTGTAAATAAATGTTGCATTTCCATTTTTTGTGATATTTTTAAAAATCACTCTAAAACAGGGCAAAATATGACTGAAACCGTACCTAGTTCTTTACCGATTGTTGATTGGATAAAAAAAAATGTTCTAACTATTGTTCAAATGCTGAAATCGCAAATTTCCCATTATTAACAAAGGTAATGGAACATATATTCATGAAAGTGTATACACAGCTAGTAAATATTACATTTTTTAAATCCAACAGATGAATTCACCTTGAAAATCAGGAAACCAAAGGAAATAATGGAAACGTCGATGCATTGACCAACTGAAGACTTACGGCAAGCCAATTTAAACGAACTGCTGTGCATCATTATCAATTATAGACATCGTACATGTACAAAATCAAATCAATATATTGAATATTATGCCGGCCCATTTCTTATGCTTTGGTAACACCTTGAAATTGCGTAATAACTTGTGTCATCTGCATTTTTGTAAAGAGATGATGTAAAAATCTCCAACCCTATAAAATCATACATGTATTAAACCTTTTAATTGACTCTTCTGTGAAAAAATCGAATAAGCGAACCTTGTTATGAATTCAAGTCGTCCACCATATATGACTGGTTATATTGGTGTATACCTCGATCTCCTGTTATATGCAAAATTCGACTAGATTGACGCCAGGTTTTCACTCTAGTTTTACCCACCTGTACGTCATTTTTTGTTGCTGTCAGTCGGCGGAGGGTGGAATTGTAAAAAACAATCTTGTAAGACCATGGCGTTGGCAGTGGACGGTGTTTTGTTGGTCTGTCTGTGTGTTGGACTGGTTTCAAACGTTGATTCCTTCTGTCCAAGTAAGTTTTTCTCAAAGTCAGTATGATATAAAATTACGTGGATCAAGTCGATGTAAGCTCACATTGAATTTTGAATTCTAAATTTTGCATTCGCTTTTTATTCATAACATTGCGTATTACATGTATTAAATCGTAGAGAGAGAGAGAGAGAGAGAGAGAGAGAGAGAGAGAGAGAGAGAGAGAGTAATATGGGGTTTTTTTTCATTACATCTTATTTTAATTTTATCTATTTCTGAAAAATATCTTTTGTTTTTGTTTTGTTTTTTGTAATTTTTTTTTAAAGGAAATATACATTTGAATGTTTTATTGAGGTCCGTTCTTCATCACGCTAGTAACTCTAGACTTATTAAGCTGAATCATCTTCGAACATGATAATCTGTGTTCTTAAACATTATAGATGTCATGAATCATTAATAGGGAGAAGTTGAATACATGAAGCAGAAATCACTGTGTTATTTTTATCGATATAGATATTATTTGTATCTTTTGAAAGAAGACCCCATGTATGGCTATTGGGATGAAGATACAGTAAAAGGCCGATGTATTTTGAGATGTGCTGGTGGATATGAACCTTCAGGATGTCATGTTATCCGATACTCACACAGAGAAGGGAAATGGAACCATGATGTCCCTAGTTGTCAAAAAGGTAAGAACATGAGTTTGTGCAAAAGCAAGAGAAGTACTCTCCCTCCCAACCATCAAAAAATCCAAACAAACGAACTTCCCAAAAAAGACCTATCTATCTATCTATCTATCTATCTATCTATCTATCTATTTTCTGCAGGTTAAAATAAGCCTTATTAATAATACAGAACGTGTACAGAAACAATACAAGTACCTGTAAAAATATATGAATATAATTAATGAAAAAAAAAGTTAGCATCATTAGCAGTTGAGAGTGTAGATATTTGCTTGTTTCACTGAGCGTTAGGGCTGTTGTGCATGCTGCAATTCTATGTTTAAGCGGCGATTTAGTATTGTTAACTTTTGATGCAACAATTCATAGCGATAGGGGTTGCAATTGAAACGCATAATGATATTTATATCATTCAGTGGCGTTGTATCATTAGCGATTGTCTATAGAGCGTTCTGCTTTAACTTGAAGAATAGTTCGACCGTTCACTCACCTTTCGTTCAGTCTTTCAGAGAACGTATCTAGGTAAATTTTTAATCCATATTAATTTTTTTTTTAGAGCTGGTACTGTGGGGAAAGACTAAAGCAACAATGAGGAATGGAGTAGCGACAGTTCTAGCGGGGGCCGGGTTTAATGCTGCAGGGGCAGCAGCTGGACGCATAGCTGCTATTCTACATGTTCATGTAAATTTTGTCGTTTTGATGACTGCATACTATTCTCTATGTATTGAAGTTTTTAACTATGAATGTTATTATTGGAATTAGTAAAAAGTACTGTTAAATGTTTAAATGCCATTATTTACATGTTCAACTGTCTTTGTCTTTGATAACGTTACGAATCAATTGTGAAGCCAATAACACAATAATTTCATTAAAAAGCTGAGCGACACAAACTGGGCGTGTCTTATAGCATAGCCGAAACACGGTATTGGCTGCGCTGCGTAGTAATACATAGCATGTGCTACATGTAAAAAATAGGGATTTTAAAATGTTGCTTAAAACTGTAGAAATTGAAAATGATATAAATAATATAAGTAATAAGAATTCATTCTTTGCATATTATGAGGTAATAATTTCGGTCGGAGCGTGGTCAAATCTATCATAAAGACCTTAGAGCTTTATTGGATTTGACCAAGCCCCGACCAAAATTATCACCTCATAATACTAAAAGAATGATTCCTTATTCCTTAATTAATTGTTAAGTGAAAAAAATCAAGATTTGTTTTGTCCAACGTGAAATGATATTGATATTACATGTACATGACTGTACTTGAGATTTTAGTTTTCAATACAGTTAAACATTTGTCATACGGTATAATTATAACGCAGGTATGTTGTTTCAATTTATTTTAGGCGTAGTCACCATAAAATGCTGTAATTTTGTTTTATAACACACCCATCTTTATTTTCAGATCCCGTTTGCACTGAGTAACTGGTTTGCACCGAGTAGCTGGTTTGCATATTCACAGAGTGCTGGTGTGATGGGTTCTATGTTCTCCAATTGTGAAGAAGAGTAGCTGGTTTTGTTCGACGCAAAGCTTACTAATTAATTAATAAGCAATTTCATTAAATTATTTTCTCAGAGGCTCGTGGCTTTTGGATTAGTTTATGTTACTCTACTTTTTTTTGGACATTCGAATTACTGAGAAATGTTCTATAAAAAAGGAGATTACAGGATTCTTAATGGGGCTTTTTACTGTGTACAACTGCCAGCTATATATTTAAATTTTTAAACGCTTCTGCAAATAAGGGGGAACAGGATGATGATGTGTATAATATTATGTCAAGGATATCTTTAAATACGTCAATATTAAGATGTCCTCTGTAACATATATTATTTTCGTGCCCACTTTCATGCCTTGCAAGGGAGATATTTTGATATGGATTATCCCCCTTTTCTGGCATAATAAATTTTTATAATAATTTCAATTTTTTGAAATTAGAAAACTAATCTTATTAAATTTATTTATAGATGTTATTCAATGATTTTAAGAATGGAAACAAATTTTAAAATTGTTATAATATTGGCTTTTAACAAGCTGATATCATAATATGAAAAATATAATAACATTAACACTTCAAATGTAGAGTACTGTTGTAGACTCTAAATGTAAACAGAATGTTACACATAAAAACTACACTATAGGATTTTCTTTAAAGATTTATATATCAAAGTTAACATGTGCCTTATAACATATTTAACATATATAATTCCATGGCAACTATCTTGGTATTCAATGGAGATATATGTACTACATGTACAAAAATCATCAAAAGAGCAATTTGTGGGATCGGTTCAAGATAGCGATCTAATTTAAGTGAGCGGATTAAGGTTAACATGGCGATTCAAGTAAGCGGACCAATATTGCCATTTAAGTGAGCGGATCAAAATAGTGATCTAAATGTTCAGAACAGATAGCGATATTTTTTTTCCTTTCAGCGATGATATAGCTTCCAAGACATACTTTAAAGTTAAAATATTTTTCTTGCAGATTTGGAGGCTGATTTATTGACATTTGGCGGGAGGGATTCCCCACTGAGTCAGAATAGCCTCTTGCACCTAAACCCACATATTTGTTATCAGAGTTATTCTTACCTCAGTGAATGGAGGTTTTTTAATTTAATGTATTTTTCTAATTAATTACCAGTATGTGAAAAAATGATGCTTATTATGATGGAAGTTTTAACAAAGCTCATATAAATAAAGACAAAAAGGGATTTTTTGGACAGAGATCAATTTAGAAGTACATGCATTTTTAGGTGCTTATTACTTGTAGAATGAAAATCTGGGAAGGAACTTTCATTAAGCAGTTTTATTATTAAATGACTCTAAAGATTTTGTAGTTCTCTGATCAGCACGTACTTCTGGTATGCAGCTATCTATTAATAGATACACTGTTATCAGTTTGGAGGTGTGGCCTGCTTCCTTATATGCTTAATTGCCGTCCTTGTGGATATTTAATCAGGTCAAACCCGGTCTTTAAAATAGCCAACTGCAACTAGTTATTGTCTCGTGATATTAAATCATTGATCCAAGTTGACAGTTTCACTATTTAGAAGTTTGAAACGGTCGAGAGATCAGGTTGATCTAACACTCCAGTAGCTAGAGAAAACTATTTAGGTAGTTATAACGTTCTGTATCACTTGCAAATGAGCTAACTAGTAGAACACGATGTTAATACGTATGAGATTTTGTAAGCGAATATTGAGTTTACTAATGGAGCGGTTACAAGACTAAAATTGTAAATGATGTACGGCATATCCTCTATATGGTTTCTATCAACATATCAGATTAATAATTTATTATAATAATAATACAGCCATTTCAGCCCATGCAGTTCACCTTCCTCTCACTCAAGTGCTTAAAACACTTTTCAGATAATAATGTTACGAACGATATCTCGGTGCATATGAAAATCACTCAGTCAGTGCGTGTGGCAGTTTTTGATTATAGAATAGATTGATTGTGAATTTTTAAAGGTATATGTGGCCTATTTGGAGTAAAATTTGACATGAGTTTGAGTAAAAATATACATCATGCTTCTTATAATTAGACGTTTCACCAACTCTAGGCCCATATAACATGTTCTTTCTTTGGTTATTCTTCTCTAAACTTTGCTACACGTCTGATGATCGAATATTAATGTGATCAACCATTTTTAACGCCATTGCACATGAGTGCGGGAAAACCCAGCATTGAAAACACGATGGAAGAACAGTTTGTTTACAACTTAGAATCACGTTGTTCATGTCTTCAATTAGATAATTCTTATTTCTGATGATACTCGAAGCATTATTATTCCGAAATTCATTAATGTAGAACGATATTAATTGTTAACAATGTGTAATAAATGTGAAACACGATTTTAGCGTCATCGAGACGGTAAACGGAGTAAATACCCCCTCTCTGGGGGATGCATGTACTGAGAGTGTTTATTTATTCTTTATTAAAAAAAATTCCTCTAACCAAAATTCACTTGTGGTTGATAACTTATAAAGTAAATACACGGAACACATGGAACACGAACCTGACTAGCAAAACCGCTACAACTTCATAATGGAAACTTAAGTTCAATTCGGCTTTTATTCCTATTCCATCAATCTACATGGTCTCCGATGACGATCTTCCTTTTGTTCCTATCCTTGTCAGACTCTCTTTTTTCTTTCCTTGCCAAATCTGTCAAACTTAACGGTCTACCCCTCTTTTTAGACCGAGATGGATGTCACGTGACCCATTTAAGGCGGGGTTATTTAAATCTTTTGTGTTTTTTATGGCACGTAAAAAAGAATATTTTTTTTTTCTCGTATCTTTGTTATGCGATTGACTTTAGACAGCGTAATTTGTCAAAGTCCTATCTTTAAATTAAGTAATGAAGCAAATAATCAGATCTTATTATTGTTATTCACTACAAATACTCGACATATACCTTTGTGGCAAATGCATAAAACTACAGATCAAAGTGTGAATTAACAGATCAATACGCTTCCGTAGAAACCAGTCAAGCACGGCGTATAAGTAATTGTATTGGGGATTCAGGCTAGCAGAGTTCATTGTAACATGGCGTCAGCAGTGAACGGTGTTTTGTTGGTCTTTCTGTGTGGGGGACTAGTTTCATACGTTGATTCCTTCTGCCCAAGTAAGTTTTTATTAAGAAACATGTTTTAGCTTACGCATATCGATACAATGTTCAACACAATACATCTATAATGCATTCTTATTTCTACTTTCGAGTTAATTTTTCTTGGAAATACTTATTTTTGGAGAGAGAGAGAGAGAGAGAGAGATTGTAATTTAGGTTCTTTCTTCTTTCTTCACAATGTCTGTCAATGTTATCTAGCTTCATTCTTTTTTGAAACACGAAAATTTTTTTGTTTGATGAAATGGATCAAATCAGACAAAAAAGAAGTGACATATTTTGGAATTTTGAAAAGTCCTCTCCACTCCAAACCTCTGCGGGTCCGTGTCGTCAAAAGTCGTTACTTTTGGACTTAATTTTTGTCTAGTTTCATAACCTACGTCTTCTATGTCAGGCGTATTTTGCAGTTCACATTCCTTGACAAAGTACACTGCACATGCGCAAACTAAGATGTTTTACCGATGCCACATGGACTTCGGGCATAGATACACCACCCAACCAAACACTTCAATTTTTTTAACTGAGTCAGACACCATTTTCTTATAAATTGTATATATATTTTATTCTTAAGATTTTAAATTGTATGGCAATCGACTCTACAGATCACATTTTTTTGACTGCTTGACAAATCTTTTGTGTGTCGATTTTTTTTAAATGCCATTGGCATAAAATGTGGAATGCTACATTATGAAATACATATGTCACAACATTTTTGATAATGAAAGGGGGGATTTAAATGGCTAACGTATTAAAATTGTCAATCTTTTAAATGTTAAATACATAATACAAAGTTTGGCAATTACCAAAAAAAAACCCCATTTAATATTACAAGAAGTAATATGATCTCTTTCAGGTCGAAAACATAATGTCATGAATGTAACTTGTCAATATTGATTACCCTAGCATACTGTTGTGAAGTATGGAGCATGCAACCATACTGGCGAATGAATATTAAAAGTTATTTAGAATATCTCAAGTCTGTGGGCGATTGCTATTTTGAATTGATTTTAATCAATCAATATTGATTATCTATATACGATGAGATGTATTTAACTATATGGTGGATGGTAGTGTTATCACAGACAAAATGTAAATGTATAATTATACAAATATTAAGGGCAACATTGATTATATTAGCCCCCGAGAGACGAAATATTGCCCGACGCGAAGCAAGGGGGCTAATATAATCTATGTTGCACGAAAACACAGTCAACATTAAAATATATTTTGTTTTGTTATATGAAGAAACAAACCAAAAATCAAGAAAGGGTTGTCGTAGTTTTCTCAGCTCAACATAGAGTTCACGAATTCAATTTTGCGCAAAGTACATTTCCAAAATATTGTCGGCATCAAACGGTCACTGGTGATATTCCGCCACACGTAGGAATTAAGCTACAGATATTCTACATGATTTAACTTCACAATAATATGCAAATCCTTATCTGTTATGATAACAAACCGTCGCCTTGCGCGTTTGTTGTTTACTTGCCTTTACTGACTGCCTATTATGACGTCACCTTGTTTTAGAGAATCAACGAATCAGTGGCGATTAATTGAAATAGAGGAAATATTCTCCAAATATTATTCCTAGCCAGTCAATATTAAAAAAAATATTGACCGGTCAATATTTTTCGGACGAGCTAATATTACAATTATTGACTATTCGTCTATTATTACTTATTAGGTTTGTTACTGACTGACTACAGAAATATATCGGGTTGATCAATCTCATAGATGGCGAGGCGAAGCCGAGCCGTCTTTGAGATTGATCAACCCGATATATTTCTGAAGTCAGTCAGTAACAAACCTAATAAGTGTTTTGTTTTCCGAGGACTATCAAGTGACACATTTATTCACAAAAAGCGATGATCTACGCAAACCCATGTACAAATTGCCCAACATCTCGTCCAATTTAACTCATTTAAGCTCTTCAAAATTATCCATCTCACCTTTCAAATACTCTTTGAAAATCTTCGCTTCACCAATGTTTACTTACAATGTTTTGTTGCTATTCAATTTTAAACGTTTTCTCCCTTTCCTCTGCAGAGATTTGAGCAAATCTCGACACTGCCATTTTGTTCTGCTCCAGACACAACAATGTGACGCCAATATTCAAAGGGCAACTACTCTTATTTTAAAGAATTTCAAAGGGCAACCACTCTAAATATTTTGAGAACTTACGGCATACGGTTTCTGTATTAAATGATATGAAATCTCGAAATGAGTACGAATACATGTATTAATTCTCACCGAACGGACATAGAGATATATGAGGCAGTCACGTTCTATGTTTAAACCAATGAAAGTGTGACATATCAGTCCGAGGGAAAACAAATAGAGTTTTATAATGAGAATATTCTACTGAATATAACAATATTTAATATTTATATCTTTTGAAAGGAAACCCCAGCTATGGATACTGGATAGAAGACACAACAAATGACCGTTGTATTCTGAAGTGTTCTGGTGGATATGAACCTTCAGGCTGTCATGTTATCCGATACAAGCACTGGGTAGAGAAATGGAACCATGATATTCCTATTTGTCAAGAAGGTAAAGCCATGGAAAAGTTAATTACACCTCACCCAGACTACCCCACCCCCATTACAAAATTCAAAACAATCGAAGCAAACAAAAACAATCCACGAAAGGAATCAATATTAAAAACCGGAAAGATAGTTGCAATTGCCGCATTAGATGTGGAGTCGGCATGAATCTAGGCGAATTAGATGTATATATTTGGTTTCAATTGGACTAGTCTATGAAATAGGTTTACATTAATCTTTCTTGAAAAGAAGTTAATTTCATCATCATGATGATAGATATTTGAATTTTTAAATGCGCATGCTAAAGATTCATTTGGGTTAAATATAAAAATTTGAGGCGATTCATATTTGCGTTTGTGCGTATGTGATTTAAGAGCGTATACACAGACATTAAACATGTACATGCTTATTAATTAATATCAAATATAATTATGCAAACCGAAAATAAAATAATTAATGTAGCAATAAAAAACTAGAAAAGATGCAGCCATTTCATAAATACATGATGTAGTTGCATTGTTTTTATGCAAAAAATTGACTTTTTGCCCATTTTTGTGAATTGAAAATACTTCCAGAACCGCTAATGTCGGATAGAGCAAAAGCAGCTATTGGCATGGGAGTTGTGGCAGCGGCAGCAGTGCCCTTTGTTTTAGTGGGGGCCGGGTTTGGAGCCGCAGGTGTGATAGCCGGGTCAATCGCTGCTATGGTACAGGTACATGTAACTATGTCGTTTGATAATCGCATGATATTCTCTATGTTGTGAAGCTTTCAATCTTGATCGTTTGTCATATTAATATTCTTGAGACAGTATATAATGAAAATAATGTTTGAATTTTTGTTTCAAGCGTAATCACCATAAAATGTTTTAACATTTTTTTATTGTATGCATTTTTATTTTCAGACCCCGTTTACAGCGGCTGGTAGCTGGTTTGCTTTGTCACAGAGTGCTGGTGTGATAGGGACGGCTAATACCACTAAAGGCGCTGTAGGGGCTGTAACAGGGGCGATAACCTATGCGACGTCCTCTGCGTTCTCTAACTGTGAAGAAGAATAGCTGCATGGTTTTGTTTGACGTGCAATTGAGCGAATTCATTAAATCTCTATTGAGAGACTCTTGATTCCAATGCTTTTAGTTTTAGATTATTTTATGTTCATATATTTATTTTTTGCAGTGTCTTTGTCAGTGATAGAACTGCACATGAAGTTTCGTTTCCATTTTACAATAATTCCATCGTTGGCACATTACCTGAAATGGGCTTGTTTAACAGCATATATTTACAATCACTTTTCATTCCCCCTATTAAATTGCATTGATTGATTTGAGTGATATTTACACATGACACAGAAGACCCAATCACCAAATCTGGTGCGTATGAATTCAATCATCCTTCAGTATTTCTCGAAGAACATGACTGACTCTCCTCTCGACTTCAAACTGGATCACGACCTGATATTACACTTACGCTGATATTCAGATAAACATTTCATTGATGTAAATATTTTTTAACAGTTAAATGAATTCAATTTATTAATTTATTATTATATCAAAGGTTATATTCATCGAATAACAGAATGAAAAATAAAATAATGTAATTAGAATTTATAATAATGTAATAATGTTATGCACTATTTTTGTCAGCATAGTTCTGCTGTTCCAACGGCTCTTCCGTTAATTTCGCATTTTTCGTAGAATAAAGCAGAGATTTGGAGAAAAATAATAATGGAAATGGGAATAAATTTAAGTAAAAAATGTGAATATAAGTATTGAATCATTATTTTTTGAAAGATGTGGTCTCATAACTGCAGCCGTGTTAGCAAACAATTTTTCATAACGCGCTAACGCGCGTTATTCAATTTGTATGCACACACCGTTGCAGTTATGAGACCAGATCTTTCAAAAAATAATGATTCAATGCTTAACACGTGGTTATTTTCCGCTGCATGGTAAAACACAGCCTGTATTACTTGAAAAATCGAAATGTGTCTAGTGATGTGAATTGTTGGCGCTCTCTTAGCATTATCATAAACATTGTAAATGTTTTCTTTACGTAAAAAAATTGACATATAATGTAAATGTAAGTAATAAGGAAATTAATCATTCTTTGGCTGATATGAGGAGATCATAATGGTCGATACCTGATCAAAAGCCAATAGTATCTTAAAGACCTTCGGTTTTATTTGAGTTTTGAAAATTCTCCTATGGTCGTAATGATCACCTCATAAAATTCAGAAAATATATACTAGCATTTCTTATTTTTTAATCACTTTCTTTCTTTGACATGCGGAGAAAAGATGCTACAAGTAAACAGGGTTCTCCTTTAGGCTTTAGTGTAATTTTTGAAACGCTTCAGTAAATTAAACAAATATCACTACTGTAAAAGTGAAAAAAAAAATCTCAACTACCGTAAAATTCCCAAACACACCCTAAAAATCGCCACTGTTATGAAAAAGGTTGGTTTTTCATTCATTTTAAAACAATCTAAGACTGATTATAATCAAATCCTTTGATCCAAACTAAGTCTAGCTATCTAAGTGAAGGGTTCAAAATGCCAATCTGAGTGAGCGGATAAATGCAAACTAGCTATCTTATTGACCAGATAAGTTAAGCGAGTAGATTAGTGTAGCGATCTAAGTGAGTGAATCAATATAATATAGCGATCTAAGTAAGCGGATCAAGATTATGATAATCTGAGTTAGCGGATCAAGGTATACATGTATGAAACAATCTAATTGAGCGCACCAATACAGCATATTATGAATCTAAGTGAGCGGATCAAGAAAGCAATATAAGTGAGCTGATCAAGGTAGCGATATAAGTGAGCGGATCAAGATAGCGACCTAAGCGAGCGGATCAAGGTAGCGATTTAAGTGAGCGGATCAAGGTATCGATCTAAGTGAGCGGATCAAGGTACCAATCTAAATGAGCGGATCCAGGTAGCAATATAAGTGAGCGGATCAAGGTAGCGATCTTAGTGAGCTGATCAAGGTAGCAATTAGAGTGCGCGGATCAATGTAGCGATCTAAGTTAGCGGTTTAAACGCGATCTAAGCTTGCGGTTCAAAGGCGATCTAAGTTAACTTAGCGGTTCCAGAGATGAGACAGTATATAATGATAATACATGAATTAAAAATTATTACACGTTTATTAAGGATGTTGTTCACTCGGGGTTTGAGTTCTCAAATTCGGATTGCTATTAAGTTCAATATCATGAGTAAACTTTGTTCTAAACACAAAAATTATTTATAAAATGAATTATTATAATGGAATTAGGGTTAAACAAAAAAGGACTTAAAGCAAAACAGAGGAAATGCGGACTAAATTTTTAAAAATTTTGTTTTCCTCTAAAACATTTTTGGCAGAACTATGATATTAAAAGTTAATATTTTATTTGTTAGTCATTATAATTTTGCATATTTTTAGTTTTTTCTTACTTATTCATTAAGATAATCGTATGGCACTCAATACAAAAATATTGAAAAATGCTTAAAAACGATAAAAGACACCATATCTCAACATTTTGATCATTGACCTAATATAAATTCTATACCAGCAGAACAAGGTCAATATTAGTAGTTTAATATTATAAATGTTTTATTATTATCATCATTCAATTTTTTGTTAAATTGAATCAAAAATGGGTAGGGATTTGAAAACTGATAGAGGAAATTTGGACTGCAATATTTTAAAAAATATTTTAAAAATTGTTAATAAAAACTTTATGCTTTGTATCTACTTAGTGCCACTGCCATTCATAAAGCATTCATAAACTGTATTTCATTTTTAAAGAGTTTAATTATTAATATGTAATATTTTCACAATTAAGAAAATCTCAATCATAGTGTAAAATATTAAGGGTTTTTCCTAATTTTTGAAAAATATTCAATGGCCAATAGCTCAAAAAGTAGGTCATTGACCTACTTTTTTGAAAGTGAAAAATAACACTACAATCAAATTTCTATAACATACAATAGGTGGATTTTTTATTATCATCAGTGGAATTTTTTTTTTTTCATTCTGAGTAAACGTCATCCTTAATAAGCAATTTCATTAAATTCTTTACTCAGACTCATAACGTTTGGATTAGTTTATGTTAAGCTACTTTTTTTGGACATTCGATTTACTGTGAGAAATGTTCTAGACGAAAAGATTACAGGGTTCTTCATGAGGCTTTTTACTGTGTACAACCGCCATCTTTATGTTAGAATTTTTAAACGCTTCTGTAATTAAGGGGGAACAGGGTGGTGAGGTGTAAAATTTTATGTAAAGGATATTTTTTTGAAACGTCAATATGAAGATGTCCTCTGTAACATATATTATTTTCGTGGCCACTTTCATGCCTTGCAAGGGATATATTTTGATATGAATTATCCCCCTTTTCTGGTATTATAAATTTTTATGATAAGCTCAATTTTCTGAAATTAGAAAACTGATCTCAGGAAATTTATTTATAAATGTTATTAAATGATTTAAAGAATGGAAACAAATTTAGAAATAGTTATAATATTTCACATTTAAGAAGCTGATATAATATTCAAATGTGGAGTTTAAATTCTAAATTTGAACAGAATGTTACACATAAAGCTACACTATGGAATTTTCTTTATAAAAATCTATATATCAAAGTTAACATGATTGTGCTTTATAACATGCATAATTTCATGGCAACTATATTGGTATTTAATGGAGATATATGTACTACATGTACAATAGGAATCATCCCTACCCCTATTTCTGGAATTATGACTTCTTTGACCGTTTCTGTTTTCAAACATCAAAAAAGTAATACATTCTTTGGATTTATTTATCAACATTAACAGAATAATAACGAGAATATATCTAAGATTTCTATTAATTTCTAATGGTTTTGCACATATATATGGCAAAAATTATAAACGTTAAGATTCCACCAACTTATGTGGAAGATAGCGACCTTAGTGAGCGGTTCAAGATAGCGACCCTAGTAAGCTGTTCAAGAGAGCGATGTAAGTGAGCGGATCAAGATAAAGATCTAAGTGAGCGGATCGATGTAGCAATCTAAGTGAGTGGATAAGCGAGCGGAACAAAAGAGCAATTTAAGAGAGTGGATTAAGGTAAACGTGGCGATTCAAGTAAGCGGACCAATATTGATTTGTGAAATTTAGGTAAATATATTAAGAATGCTTTTGTTATGAGAAAATGTCCTGTATATATGTCTATGAGCTGTACAGCTGTTGACCAATAAACAATGCATATTGCAATATAAGTGAGCGGATCAAAATAGTGATCTAAATGAGCAGACCAAATAGCGATCTTTTTTTCCTTTTTTGCGATGATATTGCTTCCAAGATATATTTTTGATGTTAAAATATTTTTCTTGCTAGCTAAGTTGCTGGCATATTCATCTCCTAAAAAGTAGTAACTTGTTTAATTTATGTTTAGTTAGTAGATACTTTGTAACAACTGTTCTCTAATTCAAAATAGCCAACTGCAACTAGTTATGGTCTTGTGATATTAAATCATTGATCCAACTTCACAGTTTCACTATCTAGAATTTTAAAACGGTCGAGAAAAAGGTTGATCTAACATTCCAGTAGAGTAAAAGGTGTCACGTATCACTTGCAATGGAGTTATCTAGTAGAACCCAATGTTAATATGCATGAGATAATTTAAGCGAATATTTAGGTTGATAATGGAGCGGTTCCAAGACAATAAATTGTAAATGATGTACGGCATATCCACAGGCACCTGACGTTATAAATTTTTCTCATAATAAAAATAAATACCTATATCTAATAATACACAAGGTACCCATCCCCGCCATCTTGGATTTATTTCAAACTGTCACATCAGCTGGAAGTTTTGCTTGAAACTCATCGGTAAAATTATTTTGCGATCCTCTTCGTCTTCCGATCGGTCATTCAACATCTAAGCTTACAACCAATTCAACCAAAACGGTGCATTACAACTGTCATTAATAAAAATCACCCTTCGATCTGTATCTACTGCCTAAAATATGCGACAAAAGGCTAAAGGGTGGATTGTGTATTATTAGATATAGGGTATTTATTTTTATTATGAGAAAAAATTATTACGTCAGGTGCCTGTGGGCATATCATATAAAGTTTCTATCATCATGTTAGTTTCAAAAAAATCTGAAACGAAGTCATAATCAAAATCGAAAATATCTCTTCGGTTCTCTGTAGTTGCATTGTGTTGATTTCCGGTTTCCCATACGCCATTCCATTCGGTTCTCTGCAGGTCCCGTGATACCTGAATGGTATTAAGATAAGACAACCGGGATGATCAGAGAGTCTGTGTCTGACGGCAAATGAATCGACACTGGAAGCCAGGAGGAAAATAAGGGTTTGTAAGCTTAACCTGTCTATTAGTTACTAGTACAACTTAATTAACACCAACCCCCAATTAGCTAATTAATTCGTTCGGGTTATCTCTCAGCACTTCTACACAGACCGTCCGCTGCGTCGGACGGGATTTTTCTTTCTCGGGCTTATGATCTTTAATACAAAGATGTAGTTGCCACATTCATATCCAGTGTTTTATATATTATTTAGTTTTTAGCTCACCTGAGCTGAAAGCTCAAGTGAGCTATTCTGATCACATTTTGTCTGTCGTCTGTCTGTCCGTCTGTCCGTCTGTCCGTCTGTCTGTCCGTCTGTAAACTTTTCACATTTTCAACATCTTCTCAATAACCACTGGGCCAATTTCAACCAAACTTGGCACATAGCATCATTAGCCTAAGGGGATTCAAAGTTGTGAAAATTAAGGACCAAGCCCTCTTACAAGGGGAGATAATTAGGAATTAATGAAAATTTTCGAGAATTTTTCAAAAATCTTCTTATCAAGAACCATTTGGCCAGGAAAGCTGAAACTTGTGTGGAAGCATCCTCAGGTAGTGTAGATTCAAAGTTGTGAAAATCATGACCCCCGGGGATAGGGTGGGGCCACAATGGGGGGTTGACTTTTTACATAGGAATATATAGAGTAAATCTTTAAAAATCTTCTTCTCAAGAACCGTTAGGCCAGAAAAGCTGAAACTTATGTGGAAGCATCCTCAGGTAGAGTAGATTCAAAGTTGTGAAAATCATGACCCCCGGGAGTAGGGTGGGGCCACAATGGGGGGTCGACTTTTTACATAGGAATATATAGAGTAAATCTTTAAAAATCTTCTTCTCAAGAACCATTTGGCCAGGAAAGCTGAAACTTATGTGGAAGCATCCTCAAGTAGTGTAGATTCAAAGTTGTGAAAATCATGACCGTTGGGGGGTAGGGTGGGGCCACAATGGGGGTCGACTTTTTACATTTGAATATATAGAGTAAATCTTTAAAAATCTTCTTCTCAAGAACCATTTAGCCAGGAAAGCTGAAACTTATGTGGAAGCATCCTCAAGTAGTGTAGATTCAAAGTTGTGAAAATCATGACCCCCGGGGGTAGGGTGGGGCCAAAATTGGGGGTCGACTTTTTACATAGGAATATATAGAGTAAATCTTTAAAAATCTTCTTCTCAAGAACCATTTGGCCAGGAAAGCTGAAACTTATGTGGAAGCATCCTCAGGTAGTGTAGATTCAAAGTTGTGAAAATCATGACCCCCGGGGGTAGGGTGGGGCCACAATGGGGGGTCGACTTTTTACATAGGAATATATAGAGTAAATCTTTAAAAATCTTCTTCTCAAGAACCGTTAGGCCAGGAAAGCTGAAACTTATATGGAAGCATCCTCAGGTAGAGTAGATTCAAAGTTGTGAAAATCATGACCGTTGGGGGGTAGGGTGGGGCCACAATGGGGGTCGACTTTTTACATTTGAGTATATAGAGTAAATCTTTAAAAATCTTCTTCTCAAGAACCATTTGGCCAGGAAAGCTGAAACTTATGTGAAAGCATCCTCAGGTAGTGTAGATTCAAAGTTGTGAAAATCATGACCCCCGGGGGTAGGGTGGGGCCACAATGGGGGTTTGACTTTTTACATAGGAATATATAGAGTAAATCTTTAAAAATCTTCTTCTCAAGAACCGTTAGGCCAGGAAAGCTGAAACTTATATGGAAGCATCCTCAGGTAGAGTAGATTCAAAGTTGTGAAAATCATGACCCCTTGGGGTAGGGTGGGGCCAAAATGGGGGTTTGACTTTTTACATAGGAATATATAGAGTAAATCTTTAAAAATCTTCTTCTCAAAAACCGTAAGGCCAGAAAAGCTGAAACTTATGTGGAAGCATCCTCAGGTAGTGTAGATTGAAAGTTATGAAAATCATTACCCCCGGGGGTAGGGTGGGGCCAAAATAGGGGGTCGACTTTTTACATAGGAATATATAGAGTAAATCTTTAAAAAAATCTTCTTCTCAAAAACCGTTAGGCCAGGAAAGCTGAAACATATGTAAAAGCATTCTCAGGTAGTGTAGATTCAGAGTTGTGAAAATCATGACCCCTGGGGGTAGGGTGGGGCCACAATGGGGGGTCGACTTTTTACATTTGAATATATAGAGTAAATCTTTAAAAATCTTCTTCTCAAAAACCGTTAGGCCAGGAAAGCTGAAACTTATGTGGAAGCATCCTCAGGTAGTGTAGATTTAAAGTTATGAAAATCATGACCGTTGGGGGGTAGGGTGGGGCCAAAATGGGGGGTCGACTTTTTATATAGGAATATATAGAGTAAATCTTTAAAAATCTTCTTCTCAAGAACCATTTGGCCAGGAAAGCTGAAACTTATGTAAAAGCATTCTCAGGTAGTGTAGATTCAAAGTTATGAAAATCATGACCCCCAAGGTTAGGATAGGTAGAGTGGGGCCACAATTGGGGATCGAATTTCTATATAGAAATATATAGAGTAAATCTTTTAAAAATCGTCTTCTCAGAAACTAATAAGTTAGGAAAGCTGAAACTTGTTTGGAGGCATCCTTATGTAGAGTAGATATAAAGTTGTAAAAATCATGATTCCTGGGGGTAGAGTAGGGCCACAATGGGGGTGGAATTTTTACATAGAAATATTAAGAGTAAATCTTTACAAATCTTCTCAGAAACTAATCAGCCAGGTGATTATTTAATATTGTTTAGATTTTGGCTTCTGGGTGATTCCTGGACGATTGGGTCTCACAAGGGGTTCAGAGTTTGATGTAGGTTTATATCCCATTTATAAACAATTGTTTAGGATCTTTCTGAGAGCTGCAATGCTCAACATGTGATATTACTATAAAATCATCCTGTTAGAAAAGGGACTAATGATAATAAACATAAGGATATCCAGTGGAAAAAATTGATTTTTATTTATACAGGATCTACCGGTACATGTATTATACTACATTGTCCAGATAGTTTTTATTATGACTCCGTTTAGCTGATTTTATCATACCTATTGTTCCTCAGGTGAGCGATGTGGCCCATGGGCCTCTTGTTAGTTTAGTGCTAGTTTTGTAGATGTTTTTCTCCTTTCATATGTAGTTTTTACTTTGTTGTCCTGAAGAAGGGACGGGTTGTCCCGAAAATTTGACAATATTTTTCTTTATTGTTCGTGTCGTTGGTTATTTTTAGTGCTTTTATATATATATATATATATATATATATATATATATATATATATATATATATATATATATATATATATATATATGACTGCCGTCATGAGAAAAGGGCCCTTATCTTTTGACGTCACAATGCTCAGAAAACGACGTCAAAGTAGCGGCATTGTAAACGCAGTTTTTTTATTTTCTGTTGCTATTTTTTTTCTGTGTCTGTGTTGTGTTTTTTTAATAATTAGAGTATGGCCTTGTTTAAATACTGATAATAATAATTGATAAATAATAATAATATATAATAAAATAATTAAAAAATAATTAATAATGATAAATAATAATAAATAATAATTGACGTTCTTGACGCCGTGTCGTTTTCGACCAGCTACGTCAAAGTCGTGTTAACATGTCTTACTAAAATTGTCATAAAATGCTTAAAACACACAAGATCTTGGATATCTTTGTATATTTGTATTCAGAAAGAGTTGACTAATCGGAATTGAGAAAAAGGGAGTTTGTGAAATTTTGACCTTAAGGGCCCTTTTCTCGTGAGGGCAGTCATATATATATATATATATATATATATATATATATATATATATATATATATATATATATATATATATTTAAGTCTGCACACGACAAAGTCCGGACTTTCAGCTAATCTGTCGGTTAGACATAACTTACTTTAGTTTATATATTTTGGTGGGATTTTTATTTAAATATTTATCATAAAAATACCACATTTTTTTACATAAAATAGCTAATTCAAATGACTAATTGGACGTATTTGCATTGTTTTATGTTGCATTTGTCATTTTCTACAGTGTAATGCCAGAAGTGTTCACGTTTACATGACGTCATGTGCAATCAGTAGTACAATTCAATGTAACAAAATACCTTATTACCTTAATACAGTTGATTACAAACTTCTGACATTAACATTACAGCCGCAAGATATCGAGTAGCAGCTAGGTACATAGCTGCTATGGTACAGGTAACTATCATATGATTATGTCGTTTTGACTGCATGCTATTCTCTGTGTCATAAAGTTTTAAATTTATTAATTATTATTGATAAAGGCTATGTACCTAGCTGCTTGTTGGAGAAAGCAATGGTTTATTTAGTGATTAATTGGCATAGTTCTGTCATGCAATTACATTTCCAGGCCATTCAGTTAATATTTAGTAGACTGACCAGCACAGTTTCACGTTGGGATAAGAAAATTGAATTTAAGATACAATACGGAAAATTGTTGAAACTAAAGTTCCTGTCCGAAATCCTACTGCTGTAGTGCGTTCTGTATTACTGTATCTCGAATAATTTTTATTTTCAGACCCCGTTTACAGCGGCTGGTAGTACGTTAGTAGTGACTTTAGCAAGAGCGATAACCTATGCGGCATCCTCTATGTTCTCCAATTGTGAAGACGAATAGCTGGATTATGGCTTGTTTAAAGTGCAAGCTTTAAACGTACATGTATCTTTATTTCATTGTAATTTTATTTGAATAAAATGTTGTGTCTCAAAACAACTTAAACAATTTGAACAAAATTAAGAATGAAATCACTGTAAGCATATTTATAGTTATAATCATTGTATAATTATGTAGAAGTTTTAAATTTTATTAGCAACTTTTAAAAAAAATCGTTGGCTGATTTTGCAAAAAAACAAAAATACAAAACAAAACAAACAAAAAAACAAGTAGCAAGGCATTTAAATATCTGATATCTCCAAATTTAAATATTTTATGTTATATGATTGAAACTTTTGGAAAAAATGACATTATTGTTGAGTTTTCAACAGAAGTGTTTTCAAATGTCAATAAATTGTCGGAGGTCTTGAAAATTCGTTATTATATTACCTTGGAGTGGCCGAATGATGCATAAATCTAGGACGGCAAGCATGGTATGATGTACATTATCTTTTATTATTCTATAACAGTGGAAAGCAGTTACATGTTTTATATATATAATTACTATTTCACATAAAGTGTGTTAATGGAGTTTTATTGAAAAAACACGCAATTCTTATTAGTTACATATTTCACAAAGCAAAAAAAATGTCACCGTTTAATGCGAAATTAATTAATAAAAACATGTATCTAAATTTCGGCATTTATAACATGAATTCATAAATCATGTCATACAGAAATTTGCGAATCGGGGACACAATTAAAAAAATAAATAGAAGCCAGCAATAAAGATGTATAATAAGGAGACCCACCACCCTATCCCTATCCCCCCTCCCCCTCCCTATTGAGCACCTTCCTTGACACGCTCTGTTGTTTCTGTGCACCTTGTCTGTTGTATACATATACAGGGGGTGACAAAAAACGAAGCCAATATTTGTTTCCTCTATAACAAAGTTCACCCATGCATGACAGGGAGGGGGGAGTATCTCCTTGTACTATGTAGATATGTACGGGTATATAAACGACACCAGACTGGATCAGTTCATACCTGCTAGAAGACGGTCAGCTGAGGGAATAGTACGTAAGTCTTTGTTACTTTTAATTGTTTTTCTATTAAAAAACAAGATAATTTTGATTTCAGAACGATCCGAAAATGTAAAAATTGTAGCAAAGTATGTTATAAAATGTACAATCTTCAATATACATCATGACTTCTGAACCCTATTAAATGGAATAAGCGTCACGAAATACAATCATGTAAATTGAGTTAAAATACCGTAAAATATATACGCTTGGTTTTGATTAATAACTTCTAAAGTAAATGAGTAAAAATTAAAAGAATTTTATTTTAAAAGACTTAGTAATACACGTACGTATATTCTTGCATGTTAGCAGAGTAAGGGCGCGGGTTGTAATATACATGTATGTATTTTTCCTGCTATGTTCTTTGTCTTCATAACGCATCAAACACCAAAATTGGATTTAATTTTGCTGCAGGCCTTTCAAATTAAATCTCCGAGTACTCATTGGCCCAGAATGTTTTCCAACTTAATGTAAGGCATCAGATCATTTAGATACATGTATATAAATCTATTAGTTTCATGTAAGTTTATTTTTATTAGCAGAAAATCACATGGGAAAGGGTGTGGAAATGAAAAAACATAATCTGCGCAAATAGATTCATCAACATGCAAACATACATGTATCTGTCAAAATAAATGATATACATGTAAACCCAACATTTTCATCAAGAGAAGAATGTGAATTGTAACAAAAAATAAACATATACAATAACTTACTAGTATTCAGTTATACTTTGACAGCAATGTATGTGAAGCATTGTTTAGCAGGATCTCTTCATTATCTTCTCCTGATTAGCACCTCCCTGGATAGGAAGCAGTACTAATTATGCGGGGAGGGGGGGGGGTCGGTTCGCTGTTGTTTTAACAATTGATAAAGTAATTATTCACACATACATAAAATGACTTTTTTTTAAATTTTTGTCTTAAGCTTTGTTTAGATTTACAATGAAAATAATGTAAGGATGTACTAAAAAGCAAAATGCTAATATGTAAACACCTGCTTGCGGTGTCCTTAAAGTTACATGTACATGTAATTGATAATGTTACATGTAGTTAACGCCACAGCATAGACTATATTTAATCTCTCTTGGGGCAAGAGCTCTTTAATACGATATTTTATAAAGAAATCTTAAACAAAAAATTGTCTAATTTTTTCCTCACTAAATATATATGAATGACTAAAAATTATTACATATAAATTATTTTATATTTATGTTTTATCCAATAGTTAGAACGGATGGTTATTTTGTTGAGCATCTCCTTGAGTGTATGAATTGCCTTTTTCTTTTAGATTATTGTCACAAACCCCTTCATGCTCCGCACGATGTTGATATGATGTTCAAAATTCTACAAATGTAAATTTATTCATTTCAACTGAATAATAAGCAAAACACCTCAAGTCAAAATTTTTTACAAATAGCGTTACTGTAACACTAGACTTTGACCCTTGCGTGCACGGGTTGACATTAAATATCGGACATTTACGAATATCAACACATTTATATTGTAAGGTATTTTTGAAATAAACAATGAATGTGAATATTATTCTGGTATTTTTGTTTTTATTTTGTTTTGGGTTTTTTTTTTATTTCAAAAAAATTGTTGCGTAACGGCGTAACCAAGAATGGGTTGTACATGTATGATTTATTACAAACCTTTTTGAGACTGTAAATACCTTTCATCTAAAATTTTAATCTATATAATGGAAGAATTTAACACTTTTTCACCACCTTTTTATTTACAGTGTACACACCATGTTGACATTCGGAGCTCTCGGGATTTTTCATAGTAAATGCACTGAGTTAGAGTTATCTTCCGTATTTTTTATTTTTTTTTTATTTTTTTTGCTACAGAGACAATCTACGGAACGCATTCTATCGTTAAACCGGGTCCGTAGGACATTTATCACTTTAACGTCTACACTCTCCTTAGAAATATGATGTGAATTATTTTGCATATAGAATCAAAAATTTCTTTGTCTTTAGTCTTTAAAGTTTATCCATGCAAATGTGATATTGTGGAAACTAAATAGTTTCCACAATATCACATTTGCATGGATAAACTCAGAAACGATAATACAAATACATTTATGTATACTTTTTATTGGAAATTTGCTATATATTCTTTTCATATATGTTTATGATTTCTTATGAGAGAATTTATTAAATAACAAATAAACATCAACTTTTGTCTACCGTGATGAGCCTCCCGTGTTTAAGCGTGAATGTAATGATTGTAAAATCAAAAAAATCCAGATGATTCCGGAATTTTCTGAGGAATTTTCGTTGATTATTAATTAGCGAAGCTTAATTGAGAAAAAATAAAAACAAATTGGTAATCTTCAAGTACCAATGATGTTTAAAGTCTATAAAACAAAAGACAGTACTCTTCCGATTTATCGGTATTAAAGGCCAAAAATTCGAGTCTATTATTTAATATAGTAGTTTAGATGTACATGTACAATGAGCTCTTTTTTTTTTAATCCCACAAGTTTGTTCACCCTAACACATAACCACCACCCGCGCGGGTCAAGATGGGGATACATTAATTTTGCGTTTAAGGTTTACATGCATTTAAGATAAAAGGATCACTTCTCGTAATTCTTATATATTTAGCTATTATATAATTTTCAAACAGTCAAACAGACAACATTACCAAGTGATAGTATCAGTTTAATTAAATTTGACCTCCTTGTTTTCGCAGCAAGGTCAGATCAAGGTCATTATCTTTTTCCTTACCATGAATGATAAAAATAGATGAAGCTACCAATGTACATGTAGCACTGACAGATATTTTAGATGATTTTCTATTCTACAATAAAATGATGAGTGCATACAAATTTTATCAGTTAATACCAAAATTGAAATAACTATAAAAATGGATATTACTTAGCCCGCACTTCATATGATTTTCTTCAATTTTAAAAGAGATGGTTATTTTCAAATGCTTTTAATATTGGAATATTTCCTATCTTTATATGTCATGAAGACTTTTTATATACATGTAGATACATGTATAAATTGATAGAAAAGCTTGACATGTATATTGAGTAAGAGAGAAAATCCAGTTTTTGTGAATTTTATTAACACAATTCTAAAGAATGAACGCTTAACAAAGCTTATAAAATTTTAATTTGATTATGAAGTAATATTTAAAAAACCGAAACCAAAGTGTACATGCAATTGTTAGTTCACATCAGATGAAAAGTCCGGTATTATTCTTATTGGTTAAAAATACTATAATTAAATTTCATAAATCAACTTTAATTTTAAATTACGAAAACGTGTTATTTTCCTACCCTAATGTTCCGCCCAAAACTACAGTCCTTACTAGATTCGAAAATTTTATTACTTATACTAATACATGTATATGTCAAGCTGAAACTGTAAGAAATAAAGAAAATATTATGATCTTTGATTTTCCTTACATATTGATTTAAGCTGGAATAACACACCTGGAAAAAAGTCTTCGAATTATCAGAAATTTATTTGATTATGAAAGATATAAAGATATATAAACTGTACATATGTCAATTAAGCGAAAACTTCGTAGTTTGGGAATAAAAAATGAATATCTAAAAAAAATACAATTCAGTAAGTAACAATAAATCCCCTGCGGTATTCGAACTCGGGATGTACGGATCACAAACCCGACACTTTATCCACTAGGCTATGGATTAACTTACATGTTGCCGTCGACGAAATCCTTTTAATAAAACGAAATATCGTTTCGATCAGAGGACAGCCATTTTTAATGATGTGTAATTCCACCTTAAAGGGACGATTTAAGCCCAACATTTCAAATTTAATTATTCAATTTCAATGTTTAGAATTGTTGAGTTAAAATCTCCAACTATTTAAGAGTTTAAAATCCATATATTTCCCCTATTTTTAAAGTGTTTTTTTTTTAAATGTCGTACTGATATGCGTCCGTAAATAATCAGTGTGTAATTGTTTACATATTATTGACAACAATAAACTGGATCGATAGTTTGAGAGAATTTAACATCATTTCGAGAAAAAGTAATGTCGTTTATTATTTTAATCATATCAAATGGTAAAAATCTTGTTGATAAATGTAATTTCTTAACAACTGTGTGATCGCAAGTTGTAAACACTACCGTTGCCCTCCTTCATTATTGCGCGCTGAGCTTGAACGGGTAGCCAAAAATAAAATCTTATTGCAAAAACTAGACTTTGACCCGTGCGTGCACGGGTTCACATTGCATATGCTATCGGAATAATCTAATATTATTCTAATAGAATAATCTAACTGTGTCTCGGGACAGGCCTTCACCACAGTAAAAATGCCTCCCAAGCATATACCCGTAATGTAGCAAAAAACTGCAGAATCGCTCCGATTTTGAGAAAATTAATGAAGCTTTATTGAAAATAAGTCAAATTATTCATAACAAACCATTTTGAGGCTGTAAATACATTTCATCTAAAAATTTAATTCATATTAATGAAGAATTCAACGCTTTTACACCAACGTTTTTACTCGCTTCAAATTTACACACCATGTAGACATTCGGAACTCTTGGGATTTTTCATATCAAATGCAATGAGTTAGAGTTATCTCCCGTATTTTCTTTGATGAACAGAATATATACATGTAGCAAACTTTCAATGAAAATTTACACGTATTTGTATTATCGTTTCTGAGTTTATCCACGCAAATGTGATATTGTGGAAACATAAACAAAAGAGCCTCCCTTGATTTAGCGTGAATGTAATGCGCATGCGCAAGATTGTAAAATCAAAAAAATCCAGATGATTTCCGGATTTTAATAAGGAATTTTCGTTGATTATTAATTAGCGAAGCTTGATTGAGAAAAAATAAAAACAAATTGGTAATCTTCAAGTACCAATGATGTTTAAAATATATAAAACAAAAGACAGTACTCTTCCGATTTCTCGGTATTAAAGCCCAAAAATTCGAGTCTATTATTTTAATAAAGTAGTATAGATGGTTGCTACTTCGATGAAACGAAACAGTGTTTGGTAAAAATAGGACATCTGGGTCCGGAACACGGAATAAACTCTACGGGTAAAATGAGACACAACAACGTGTACGTGTATCAATTCAATTCCTCTATACTATCGTCCGGAAATTAAAACGTCCGGAAACCAGTGACCAGAAAACTAAAGCCTAGTAACATGCTTGTAAGCCCCCTACCCTAAAACCAGAGATACCATAATAATCGTTATTTCTACCTTTCCATATGCTTGTCGGTTCTTCTGTCCCAACTTGGTTTTCAAAACGTTTTTTTATATGTAAATGTAGTTATGGTTTGGAAAATTCATTTGAAAATTACCGTGTAGTTTTATAATGAAACCGAAGAAGTTTTTAAGATTGCTCAACAGGTGATAAATAAATTAATTTAGTACTTCGTTTATTAACGATTTTGCATTTTAATTTAAATTTGATTTAATTTTTTTTAATTGTAATTAAACTACAATGCCAAAGGTTACCATTTTGAATAGAGCATTAAGGTAGACCCAGTGGGTTTTTTGAACCGGTTCTTTTTTTTTTTTTTTACAAATCGTGGTAAATTTCCGGTTATAGTTTTGGACACATCAATGATCATTTAAGATGAAATGTATTTGATTTAAAGTATTGTACAAGTATGGTTCGGTGGCTTCAGTATAAATATATTGCTCGAATTTTTCAAATTGAGAGAAAAACCATATATATGTAAAAAAAAAAAAAAAAAAAAAAAAATTGATGGAAAATTACTTGCCGGAAAAGGGGGTACTACTGCACTTGTTTCTACGGTTGTGCCAGCTAGGACCAAATTTTTAATATTTATAAAACAGTTTGAATGAGTATATACTTTTTAGTGATTGTATGATTATGTCTGTTTGGTACATTTCATTTTTTTCTAATGTTTGTAAAAAACTTGTAATACTAAATCAAACAATATGGCAGTATACATGTTCAAGAGACTATCAAACAATTTACAAAAAATAGCGGGTAAATTTAGATAAACTATTTTTTTGTTAGCAAAATATATATCATATAAGTCTTCATAGAATTTTCATAAAAATAGTATGTAAACTATATAATTTAGTCAAAAGTGTAAAGTGTAAATACAGTACATATGTATTATTTTTCTTTTGTACCTTGTTGTTATCTGACGTTTATTTTTTTTATTATTCCTGATTCATAATTTTTTTCTGAAAGTTTATTTTGGCATAGAATTACGTTGTATCCGTGCCCCGGTCCCTGTTTGTAGGTGTGTAATTTCCCATTTTCCAATTGAATGGTTAGAAAATAATTTCCTCCCTACTTATACTTATTGTTCATGCACGAAAAAAAGCTTAACTCTTTCTTGATTTGATTTGAACATATTTTTTTATGCAAATATAAATTTACATATTAAATGGATTAGGCAGCAGGCAATATAAAGTGCAAAATATAAATGACAAATTAAATAATACACTTATTTATAAAATAAAGTATTGTAGCATAAAAATATATATTCAGATGGGCAAAAAAAAAGGTTGGCAAAAACTCTTTCTTGTATATATACTGTAATTATATAATCTCTCTATCAAAATAAAAAAAACACTAAAAAAAACAACCCACAAATCATCTAAGGCAGGTATCGAAGTTTATACTAAAATAGCTACAGTATATAGAACACACATTATAGACGTTTGACCCACCTCTAAATTTATCGCGGGAAACTTAGCGCGAGATCACTGTGACGTCACACGTTCAAATCTATATTCATTTGTTTACGTACCTCGACTAGATACTATACTCTGTCCCAAGATATCCTGGATTCACATTTTGCTTAATTAATTAATATTTATAAATACCTCAGGGTTCAAACGATGTTCATTCAAAAGTATGAAAAATTTCCAAGATTTCTCAGTTAAAACGCCCCCGTTAGCTTATCAGGTTTCAAAACACGGCTAAAAAATGTGATGTCTAATGGGATTTTGTATTGCAATAAGCCCGGATGATAACGTTGAAAAATTTCGCGAGGTATTCCGAGTACTTCCGAATGGAGAAAAGATGTAAACATTCCCCATTATAAATCTCCGTAAGAAATCTGTTTTCGTTCCTGGGAATTTTTTCGAGTGAAAAATGATAATGTATCAATGAGGATATCTTGGAAATTTCCCCTTTCATCGATTTCAATTGCACTTCTTTCACAGGTATGTGTATTTTTAGTAAAAATTGACCAAATGTGCTGCATAAATATCTTGGGACAGACTATAGTACTAGTACTCGTATATGGGAGCAGAGAAGATTTTCTAAGATTAAATACATTTTTACTATATGGCCATATTGACCCTGCCCTAGTGCCTGAAACCCTGACCTAGGGCCATCAGTGTCTTAATTTTGGCAGAGAACTTCATGAAAATCATAACCATGCAATTCAGTTTTTTCCTCATATGTGTAGGAGTAGAGAAGATTTTTAAAAATTTGACTTTTTTTGCATTTTTTGGCCCCGCTTGTGACCCCCAAGGGGTGGTAAAGCCACAATTTTCTTAATTTAATTCCTCTTACCAAAGAGACGCTTCACGCCAAAAATGGTACCAATTTTGTCGTCTTTAAGAAGAAGTTAAAAATGTAAAAGTGTTAACGGACGAAGACTAATTGCAATGGGTCACCTGAGTGACTCAGGTGACCTAAAATTTTAAAAAAAATCTGGTTCGACATATTAAGCATTGTATCACATTAATGTGTAAAGTGTTTAACTTAGTTCTTGCGCTTGCGCACGACATCATCTAGTTTTTATAAAAGCTACATGCAAATTCGACGAAAGATCTAGACTAAGTACATGTATATAACATATTTTGTGGAGAAAAATATAAATTTGATGCAAACAAATTTACATGTAATCGGATTAAGCATTCTTCAATAAATGTTATGACGTACATGTAAAATTATCAAAATCCAATGTACATGTCAATCTAAAAATAATTTTATGAATATTAGATATGTATGTTCCATTTGATTAAGATATAAACAAAGAAAGAAGTTCAAAAAATTATATATAACACTTAATTATTATTAAAATGACATTTAAATATTTTTTTAGTTCTCCATAGATTAACAGGATGACTGCTTTTGCATTGGTACTATTCGACATTGATGGTTGTACAGCTATTGTTGACTTCAAGAAACTTTGCCTGGACGGGAAACCCCATGTGAGTGGTCAGCAGGGATACACAAGGCTTGGTCGTCAGAGGCTGAAAGTAGAAATTCTTATGGTGTCAGGTAATTTTTGGTGAAAAACCCCTTTTCGTTTTCTCGCCGATACTGGAAAGAATAGCTAATAACTACTTCTACGTGATGTTAATTATTCGTCAATTATTTAAGATGTACCTGCATAACGATAATATTAAAATGTTTGGAAAAAAAAAACACACACAATTTTATCATGTGTATGATATAATTATTTTTTTTTTGCAATGTACTGAAAGGAACGAAAGTACGTTCAATCGTGCATGCTGATTGCATAGCACTGATTACACTTATTTATGTTATGTTATGTAATGATTATTTCCAGATTCCAAAAAAAGCGTTGAACGAGTTTGAAGCTGAATGGGACCATTCGGATCGCTCAAAGGCTTTGGTAGAGGAGAAAAAGAAGAGAAACGACATGCCTCATGGATATTTGTCTGTCTGCCTACAGAATATGGTATTTATTTACTATAACATAACTATACTGTGCTATGTGATAAAATCATAGTTTTTAAGTTTATGTATAAATATCACAATAAAAAACAAGCCCATTGTATGTCTTAGGTGTAATATCTGCTATTAATTTCTCCATATACATGTATTATTAAAACTTATTCGTTTCATCAAAGTCAACACCAATTTATTCAAGTGGCGAAGCGCGGCTGGATTTTTCAAATATTGATTATGTGTCTAATCACGATACATGTACATGTATAAAGAAAATCTTTTCGAATTAATAGGATGCCAAACATACATGTATATACTTTATACATGCAGTTTTGAAAGTCGGAATAGAATAGAATGCATATTAACAAGTTAGAGATAACGATGTATACTTAATAAATTTTTAAGCAACATTAACCACATCTATTGAATATTGTACTGGTAACTAAATTTTCTTGTATTCGTCTTTACTACCTTGCCAAAATTGCAAGTGCAATACACCTATAATTCTGTAATGTAAAATAGTTAACAACATTCTATTTTCATATTTAATTTAGAACCCAGATTCATCTAAAGACAACAGCAAGAAAGGCGAGAAAAGAAAGACACAGGAGAAAAGGGACGAGAAGTCAAAGCAGGGAAGGAAAGTGCATGTACGGTGACTTTCTAATTGTCCTTCTTTACGCTATATGTGATTGTTTTATGTTCCTATTTAAAAAGGAAGGAGCATATGTGCTATGTTCCCCTTTGACATTTTTGTAATTATGATGAGAATAATGAAGTATCTATAGCCCAATATTTAATGAAATTTTATCAATAATGTATAGTTTATTCAATTTCTTACAATATTTCAGAAGGAGCGTTGCAACCATATCCTTTATCAAATGATCACCTTACAGCTTTTGGTTTCATGCTTCAAATGCAACTTATCTCAGTGACAGCCCCCAACCTTCTCTTGCTACATGCATAAAATATAACTGAACATGTTTATTACTTCTGTATTTTATTCTGCAGGGTTCCAAGGGAAACAAAATCCACATCCTCTACGAAGGTTCTGGAGACACTACTTCTGAAGTTGCCGAACCAAAGATACAACCCTGTAACCTCAATGAGCTGACCCCCGACGAGCAAGATCTGGTCAAGTTGCAGATTGAACAGAACAAACGCGGGAAAGTCAACGTCGGTACCCAAACAGACCCGGTTATTGTTATTGGACCTGGGGACCTGTTACCCGCGATAAATCCCATTGGCTCGTCTGCAGTGATGGCGATTTTGGCACAGATCCAAGATACGCTGACGGAGATGCTAGAGAATATGAAGGCTTTGTGCAAAGACGTGCAGGAGTTGAATGAAACAGCAGACGAAATCTTGGACAATTTGTGTTGAATTGGCCGAAGCATGTTTAAGGACAGCCTTTCTTGAGAATACTGTGGTACGAATCAGGACAAACTAAAAAAAAAATCAAGAAACGGACAAACCAATATCTGACGACAAATCATGTACAACAGTTGATTTTAGCTGAGTCATTTTCTGAAATAGATGTAAATGTACTAGTATTTGCTACAATGTTAAAAACGATGTATTGTTTTTCAAGTGTACTAATATGTACTCTTGTCTTATGTGGAACTGCATTGTATCAGATTCATGTACACTGTACATCAAATTGGTGTGCCTATTTTATTTTGTTCACTTTTACAAAATATGCATTTTAAAAAAGAGAAAAAACTGACAAAAACTCTGATAATTTTCTTTCACCTTTCATATTATAGCCGATCGAACACCCTTCAATGTACTGTTTGATTTAAACTGGCTTTCTAAGCTTCGATTCATGACACATGTAGAGCAATAATTACTTAACATATACGAAGTTATAACACAAAGCACAAGTTTTTTTTTCTCTACAGCTTTATTTTGACTGTACACTGTAAAACTTGAGATATACAAGTATAACGTCCACTCTGTTTATTGGTATATCTCCCTATCATAGTGCCAGTTTTTGTAAGGCCTGTAAATCGTTTGCGATGGCGATCTTATTGTAGCTATTGGAGTTTCAAACCTAGAAGAAAATAGAATGTATTTAGAACCAAAGTAACAGCAGGCCCATGGGCCGTAATGGTCACTTGAGTCTCTTTCTTTCTCTACCACATTGGGGAATGAAATGCTTCTATGGCACGGTACAATAATTTTCAACACGTGCTCCCAATGGCAGAGTAATAAATATTAATTGGTTTGGATTCTTGCAGAGAAACATTGCAAAAAAGCTGGTATTTACATGCATATGTCTGAAAATTGATCAATGTTGTCCCCCCACCTAGACACTTGTATGATAAAATAATATTTCATCATTTGTCACATCGAGGGCTTTCATCAGAACTCATCAAATAAGGTCCTTCAAAATCGTTTGTACAAGCGTACATGTACCTCCTTGTCCATATAACCATGCGTTTAGTTAACTTGAAAGACAGCAGAGCCCTTGATTAAGGTTATCGATGAAAAAAAAAATATATATATACCTACTATCTCACCCAAACCACATGCACACTGATGTAAAAGAGTAAAAGGCGACGGATTTAAAGATTTAAATTACCAATATATTTCTATGTTAAACGTTGAACCCCTCTAGATCTTGGGGCCCCAGTATTGGTCCGGCGGTCACGATTTTAACAGTTTATAATCTACATTATTTGAGGATGCTTGCAGAGTAATATCACAAATTGTAGCATTGTAGTTTTTGATAATAAGAATTTACAACATTTTCCCTATAAAACTCTATGTTAAAATTTGAACCCCTCATGGAGCCCCAGTATTGGTCCGGGGGTCACGATTTTAACAATTTAGAATCTACATCATTTGAGGATGGTTGCATAGTAATCTCGCAATTTGGAGAACTGTAGTTCTTGAGAAGATTTTTAAATATTTCCCCTATATATTTCTATGTTAAACTTTGAACCCCTCATGGGGCTCCAGTATTGGTCTGGCGGTCACGATTTTAACAATTTAGAATCTACATCATTTGAGGATGCTTGCATAGTAATCTCACAAATTGGAGTATTGTAGTTCTTGATAAGAAGAATGTAAATCATTTTCCCTATATATTTCTATGTTAAAATAGCTTTTTAAATGGTTTTTAAGAAGAAGATTTTTTAAGAGATGCACCCTATTTTCACTGTTTCGCAATTATCTCCCTTTTAAAAAAGGATTTGCCCTTTGTTCTAACAATTTAGAATCCCCTTCCCATAAGGATGCTTTTTACTAAGTTTGGTTAAATTTGGCCTAGTGGTTCTTGAGAAGAAGTCAAAAATGTGAGAAGTTTACAGACAGACGGACGGACGACGGACAACAGTCGATCAGAAAAGCTCACTTGAACCTGCGGTTCAGGTGAGCTAAAAACATATTTTAATAAAATCAGCTCAGTGACTCAGGTGACCTAATTTTAAATCCCAACAAATAAAAAAAATTATATAAATTTTACAATTTTCAAATAAAAATAGTGTATTGATGTCATTTTTGATTTTAATAAGGTGCATGGATAGCTAAGAAATGTAAAGTATCTTTCAATTATATCAAAACCTTTTCTTTGGTTTCTTTTTAGTTCTTTGTCTTTTGCGTTGTACTTCTTTCTTTCGGAGATAGAACAGACCAATTATGATTATGACCAGCAACAGAACGACAAGTGCCGACACTCCGAGCCCGACGCTTAATATCAAACCGTCGTTATCTGGCAAAAAAAAACAAATGTCAGTAGTTCATTTTTGCGACCGTGATGCATTGTCAACAACAATTTTTCTCTTTAAAAAACAAATACAAAGAGGGAAAGAATGTATCTCTTACAACATCGACCCCACCCACATATCTATTATATCTTTTGATATGCAATCATTTGATGAACTTTGACTCTTTAAATCAAAAGGGATTAAATTTAAATCGAAACATCATGCAACTTTACACGTACATCATTTAATTTTCCAAATTATTCAAATTAAAACTTTCATTACTTAAATAATTTTACCGGGTATGACGCTTGATGAAATAATTTACATGTAGTTAAAAGCCAATACTGCAGTTGACACGGTCAACTTTTAACTATAGCGAACTAAAAAAAAAACTGCACATACCTGGACGCATACGTTTTTTAGCCCTGAAAGATAAAACGTAATTTTACAGATACTAAATTTCACATTTACCACATGTCATTCACAGTTCGTAAAAGCACTGTACTTACACACACATGGCCGTCGATTCGTCACATTGTTCTCCGACTCCACACGTGACGTAGGACTGAGCAATATCACAAGCTTTGGTTCGTCCGCTAAATGTAACTGGAATGTATAAATCATACTGCAGTGTCTCATTTGTACAAAAAGAGTTCTGTTGCCTCTGACTAAAATGACGCTCTGTGATTGGATAAAACTCGTCATGTGACTGCCGTTTAAATTTCTGTACACAACGAAAGGAAAATTTAGATCATCACGGTAATATGGGAAGCAGAACGTCTTTTTCATTGCATTTCTCTTTAAATTAAATAAATAAATATACAAATAGTTTTGACGTCGACACGAATCACATTTTAAGTTTTTTTTACTATCTACGATTTCAAATCCTTTGATGGGTTGTTGCTTTGCCTCACCTTCTCTGGACGTTGACAACCCAACAAATTCTCATAGACGGTCAGTAACAATTATAATACCAGTTATCATCAAAATCACGACTACATACAACAAATACAAACTTAGTCTTACTGTTTGTTGTCCCTCCTTCTAACATGAGAACGACTTTGGCGAACGTTACTGTTGATCCATCAATGGTTATGGACGACCCCCCGGTCGAGAATGTAGACCAGGCCTTAGCCAGTGAAGCTGTACTTGTAGACATATTGTTCTCACCCAGAACCACATCATGGAAAATAGCCAGCTCACTTCTTGTGGGAACCGCTCTTTGTACATATTGTATATTGTATATTGAATATTTGAGAATATTTTTTTCTTTATGCATTGTTCTCTAAATGGTAAGCCATTAATCGTAGACTTAGTTTTATTATCAAAAGAATGAACTGTACAAAGTGTACCTCCAGATCTACCAAAATTCATATACTATAATTCTAATTCTTATTCTGTAACTGAGCTTCTAACATTTACTAACATTTACTGGTCTAGCAAATATATTGGTAACACGTATACACTAACAATAACATTTATATTTAACAGTTCATATTACGAATATCTTATGATCTTGAAGGTTCAAAGGTTAAGAAATGTTATTAAGAGTGCACGATGGTCATGGCCCATTCTATACTATATTAATCTCCTTTAATAGAAGAGCTTGTATGAAGATATAGGAAAATATTGAAATTTGAAATCTAAACTATATACATGTATAATGATTTTTTTTTTACTTAAAGACCCATTTCATGACCTTACGGTTACCGGAAAAGTAGGTTAGAGTTCAAAATTGAATATTTTATTTTTATTCTTTATATACTTAATCATAGTTTATGGCTAAAGAAATCATATCTAAAATTTTAATGTATATCTGGTGGTTAATTTGTTGACCACTCAGCCTCATTAACTGGTATATCCAACTGAGCGATAGTATATTATCCTGTTATTGTAAAAAAAAATATCAGGTATTCAGATCAAACATGTGAATACATGTATACTTACATAACGGTGGTATTTTTTATGTGAACTGCCTTGAAATTCTCAATTTTTGAGCGATAGAAATTCTCTAACTGGAAAAGAAAAAAGGAAAAAAAAACCTGCAACAGTGATTGTCACGTAGGAGGGTGGTGGTCTTCATTTTTATTGGAATCAATGTGAGTAATCTAAGTAATGAACTGTAAAACCATAATTAAAACATAGGTAATCACAGATTACAAGGCTCACTGAAACGAGGCATCACCTGTATGAGATAACCTTTATCATATTATATGAAAATCATAATTAATGATCTTGAATATTCATGGATACTGTGATGACACAATATCGTATATCATATGTTATAAAATTGTATGATAATCATGTGTTCATTTCATACGGTATTGTAAAATACAATGTTTATCAACACAATAATATAAAATACGATATTGCATCCTATGATACCTACAATATATATCATATGATACAATAACAGACTGTAATAAATAATGATACAACATGATATTGTAACATATGATTTGACATTGTATCAAGATATGATATTGTATCATATAATATGATACAGTATTGTATCGTGTTATACATTGTATTGATCACATAATACAATATCATAATATATAATATGACACAATATGGTATCATATGGTACAATATCAAATCACATAATACATCACAAGATTGTAACATATGATATAATGTTGCATTTTATTGTATTGTATGATATTGTATCATATATGATACATAATATGATATTTCATCATATGATACAATATCATTTAACACAACATTGTATAAGATCATATGATACAATATCATGTGATACAGTAATAAATTATTTAATACAAAATCATAGTATACAATATCGTATAATATGATGCAATATTATATATATAGATTATTACATGGCAATTTTTATATCGCATCCTATATTAGCCCGAGGTCGCTGTATATATCAGCCCGAGAGCCGTCAGGCTCTAGGGCTGATATACAGCGACCGAGGGCTTATATGGGATGCGATATAAAAATTGCCATGCTATGATTTTTATATCATATACTTATAGAAAATATGACAGGAACAATAAAAAAAAACATCATGTGATGAATGATTATTGTTAACAAATCGCTCCTTGTCTATATATTCCATCTCTGATACAATCCCTGAATTTTTTGCGCCAGCTGTTTGCGTACCAAGTTGACGTCGACGTAACTATTTGGCGTCATACTCGGAGATCGGAGTTGAACGACGCATACCGAACTCTACGTCATAATAGCCGATGATTAACGGAAAGGAGTGTGATATAACATCCGAAGATTGCCGGAGAGGGGTGTGATATATATAGATTATTACATGGCAATTTTTATATCGCATCCTATATTAGCCCGAGGTCGCTGTATATCAGCCCGAGAGCCATCAGCTCGAGGGCTGATATAAATGTACAGCGACCGAGGGCTAATATAGGATGCGATATAAAAATTGCCATGTTATGATTTTTATATCATATACTTATAGAAAATATTAAAAAGCAATCAAAAACATCATGTGATGATTGATTATTGTTAACAAATCGCTCCATGTCTATTTATTCGATCTATAATAAGCTTCCCTGAATTTTTTGCGCCAGCTGTTTTTGTACCAAGTTGACGTCGACGTAACTAGTTGACGTCTTACTCAGAGATTGGAGTTGAACGACGCATACCGAACTCTACGTCATAATAACCGATGATTAACGGAAAGGGGTGTGATATAACATCCGAAGATTGCCGGAGAGGGGTGTGATATAAATCTTATATCACACCCCTAGGGTTTATATCACACGGGTAGGCGAATTTTCTGTTGATATCGCTCAGGGCGGAAAAGGGTATATTTTCTATAAGTATACGATATAAATCTTATATCACACCCCTAGGGTTTATATCACACGGGTAGGCGAATTTTCTGTTTATATCGCATAGGGCGGAAAAGGGTATATTTTCTATAAGTATACGATATATAACAATATCTAAGATACAATTTCATGTGATATATAATAATATATTATATAATCTAACACATCTATCAAGCAGGTTTGAATGAGGTAGGAGTTTTTTTTAGCATCCATGATAATGGAGATCAGGTTCTGCATCTGACGACACCTCTGCGATTGATTTATATTATAGTTAAATCAACTATGCAAGTTTGATATAGTACTATTATCTATTAAACATGTGACCTGTTCCAAAAAACTAAACTTCATCCAGCATCCGAAATCTATGGCTCAGATTCAGCATTCACACCTGTCAGGTGCATCAGTATCATAAGACGCATCATCAGAGGGCACCTGCTCCAAAAACTTTAACCAGCTCTAAAAACCTTAACCTTCTCCAGCATCCAAAACCTAGTGCTCAGATTCAGCATTTAAGCCTCTCGGGTGCATCAGTATCAGAAGATGCATCATCCATGCAAGTTTGGTGAAGTTAGGACCAGTAATAACTAAGATATAATCATCAGAGGGCACCTCACCCCTGCGAATGTGTTCGGAATGTTTTCTTTATCGTTGCTAAGTATATAATAAATCTTGAGGTGCTCGAATGAAAGTTTACGAGACTTCCCCGAGATTTATTCAGTTCCTGTGAAATTTCAAGCGGAAGTATAAGTGTTCGAATAATATTCTCAAAATACGTAATTACTGATCGTTTTTTCATATCATATCCTTCTTTAATTTTTGTTAAAACACAAAAATCTCTTAAGATATATGTCTTATTTTATCATCTAGAAGTTATTTAAACTAAACGATTATATTCAGAACAGAGTTATCGTTCGTGTTCAACCACTCTACACGTAGTTTAAAATATAAACATTGTGTTGCTTAATAAAATCATAGCCATGTTTGAGGCTTTTGGTGTGCAATACCATGCTTTTTAAAAAAAAGAATGGGTGTCTGTTTTGTATAAAAACTTAGTATATCGAGTCATTTTCAAGGAACATTCTGCATAATATAGTATATTCTGTTTCCCTATTGTTGCTTTTACTAGGCCAGGCGCGGATCGAAAATTAATCCTAAGGGGGATCGCTACTAAGCATGTTAATTGTTGCAATAGCCGGAAAAAACCTATATTTTCTATTGTCACATTTATCTCTAGAACTCATTTTATCCACCAATTGATGACGATAAAGTTTAAAATCAATAAACGTCTAGATTTTATATTTGACTACAAGTACCTATAGATTCTAGAAAATAGACTATAAACACGAGGCACAATTTTTACTGCGAAACTGAAAGGGTAAAATAAAACCACGTGGTCTAAATTTAAATGACAATCACATTCGCAGGGGTGACCTGCTCTTAAAACTTTAACCAGCTCTAAAAACCTTATTAACCTCTTTTAGCATCCGAAACCTATGGCTCAGATTCAGCATTCAAGCCCGTCAGGTGCATCAGTATCATAAGACGCATCATCCATGCAAGTTTGGTGAAGTTAACACCAGTAATAACTAAGATATAATCATCAGAGGGCAGCTGCTCCAAAAACTTTAACCAGCTCCAAAAACCTTAACCTCCTCCAGCATCTGAAATTCATGGCCCAGATTCAGCATCCAAGTCTTTCAAGTTCATTAGTAGGTCAAAATACATCATCCATGCAAGTTTGGTGAAGATAGGACAAGAAATAACTTAGATACAGGACCTGCAACAAAAACTTTAACCAGGTCCGGACGCCGACGCCGGGGGTATGCATAAGCTCCCCCCCCCCACCCGGACTTAAAATGGTTTTAAAAGTGAAAAACTCATCGTATGTGACGTATACTGATGACGTCACTTACTGATGTCTGACTCTCCGCTTCTAAGGTGCTGTATCCTGGAGATGTTTTGTTGGCGACATTTGTCACTATCACATTTGATAGAGTCAATATGAACTCAAATACCAAGTCCTGTATAGCTGAAATATGAAACCGTTTGTATACAATATAGCACAGTTGTATAATATCTACGAGGGGCGTTCAATAAATAATGTCACTAATCAGATTGCTTAAAATACAGGGTTCAATTGACCTTTGAATTTATTTTCGCGCATGATTTGGCTCATATTCTATTTATGGCCGTTTATCTGACCACGCTTCATCATCGAATACTCCTTTGAGAAGCTGATATGACTGCCCTCACGAGAAATTATTATTTATCATTATTAATTATTTTTTAATTATTTTATTATATATTGTTATTATTTATCAATTATTATTATCAGTATTTATTCAAGGCCATTCTCTAATTCTTCAAAAAACACAACACAGACGCAGAAAAAAAAATTGCAACAGAAAATTAAAAAACTCCGTTTACAATGCCGCTACTTTGACGTCGTTTTCTGAGCATTGTGACGTCAAAAGATAAGGGCCCTTTTCTCATGACGGCAGTCATATATAACCCCTACTCGAGACACTGTTTGAAAATATGACTGGTAAGTCATCATCTAATAAGGCTGAAATTAGAGGCTACATAAAAGCATGTTTAAGACTAGGTAAAGACTTGAAATAAATTTTCAAAGAACTGTGTGATGTGTATGGAAACAAGTGTATGTCATTGAGACAAGTTTACAGGTGGGTCAGCAAATTCAAAAATGGCCAAACAGACCTTAAAGCTGAACACCGCTCGTTAATAGGCACCGTCACACAGGTACCTGTACCTGGTATATAAACCCTTCGATTTCGTTACACCCGATTGCACACCTGAAACTTGTGGCCGATATGTAGTATTCCTTTCGTCGTCTTTGGATTTTATGCATTTATTTCTTAAACTATGTGCATATTCTGTTTGTAAATAATGAATTGACCAATTTATTTGATGTTTGTATTCTCTTATCTTGAAAAAAGTGCGTAAAATTTGATAATTTCATCGCGACCGAGTAACAGGCGAGGCAAGATGTACGTCCACACAGGTGAGACCTCTACAGCGAAGTACTTTGAACTGTTTAGAGGTCTGCCCCTTATATAAGGGTTGTAGGGACAGCAGTGATGAAAGAGAAATATGGCGGACAGTGCCTATTTACGAGCGGTGTTCAGCTTTAAGGATAAGCAACATACTGGAGCACCTCGTACGGCTTCAACGGATGCAATACTTGCAAAAACAACCGATATCATTACTAACGATGGTCGATTAACTATTAAACAAATACCAAATTTAGCAGGTATTTCATCGGGGACAGTATTTACAATTTTAAAGAAACACCATGGCCTCCGAAAGGATAGTGCAAGATGGATACCTCATCTATTAACAGAAAAACAAAAACGATTGCGGGTTGAAATGTGTAGAAAACTACTTAAAATCTAAAAAAAAATTGCAATTGACGACGTTTATCGTAAATTGTTACAGGTGATGAAACATGGATACATTATTTTGAACCTCAGAGGAAAATTGATAACAAGATGTGGTTGACTAAAATGACAAAACGCCCTGTTATAGCAAAACGATGCCAAAGTACAAAAAAAAATATTATACGCAATTTTCTTTAGTAGTGAAGGTCCTGTAGTTCAAGTTCCTATTCCAAAAGGCCGATCAATCACCTGGGATGTATACAAAAATTATGTGCTGAAGAAAGTTAAGAAACATTAAGAAAGGAAGAGACCAAAGTCTGGAATTCGCAACATTCGACTTCTTCGTGACAACGCCCCACCACATAGATCCCAGATTGTGAGATCATTTTCGGGAAAAGAAAAGGTTCATGTTTTGCCCCATCCTCCCTATTCACCCGACTTGTCTCCCTGTGACTTTTTTTCTTTTTCCTAAATTAAAAAAGCACTTGTCAGGAAGAGGATATATATGCTTCAAGAAATGTTTTGGGCTCTGCCATTAATCAGTACACGAATACCATTCCCCCAAAAAACATTATTTGAATGCATTCAAAGCCTGGATAAATCGGTTGAAATTATCTGTGTCTGTTAAAGGAGATTATTTTGAAGGTAACCATTAAAAAAATAACAAATAATATCTTATTGTGTAATTTTTGCAACAACGCTGACATTATTTATTGAACGCCCCTCGTATTTATCAACAGAGGTTAACATCTAATATTTACATTTGCAAATATGTTTTCTTATATCAACCTATAGAATAACGTTTATCGTTTGACGGTTGCTTTATTGTAAACATAAATCAAGGATATGTTAATAATTCTGAACGATTTGCCTTTTTCAAACGTAAAATTCATATATATAATTAATAAACAGCAATGTTAAAAAGTTAACAGGATAAGAACTTTGTTTGTACGTGATCAAATCTTCTGAGAAGGCCTCCGGGCTTCACAGGATTTGATCACCTGACCAACCAAGTTCACATCCCGGTGAACATTTTAACTGCTTATTTCTTAATTTAATATTTCCCTTCTATTTCTTTCGTAAACTGATTCGATTGCTAATCATATAACAACTGACAAAACGAATACAGATTTTAAGAGGACTGGATGGTTGTGACCATTTTTGGTTTACTAAATCATAGTTTATGGAAAACAATGACATATATTAAAGTTTAAGGCAGATATGATGGTTAATTTGATGACCACCCAGCCTCCTTAACAGTTTAAAGCAATTATATTATTTCGTATTATTATATAAATACCTTGTTCTTGTTTGAAGCAATTTTTATTGTTTCATGTAGCAGTTTTTAGTGCATTTAGTTACAAGTATATTTTATGATAATTACAACTTTTGAGGTTTAATTTACATTTAGATTGAGTAAAAATTTCCACTCTCTAAAACACGGAAGGCAAGAACTGACTTTAGACTTCCAAAAAGTTGAAGTAACTCATATATATTTGAAAATAAATCATCCCTGTGCAAAGACAACTTGAAAATACCGATAAATCTTTTCCTATCACATATACTAATATAAATAATTTAAGAGATATTCAAAGGGGAATAAAAAAAATTAATGCTTTGTTTAATGGACCAAAAAGTCCTTATGGTGACAACCATTGCGGAAAAAATTACATTCATTGTTCTTTTAAAAAACACTACTTTTATAAAAACACAAAATAACACAGAATTTATGTTATTGTTCAAATATAGCATCAATTGTTTTCATTAACTTAACAAATCTTAGGACAGTAAACTCAATTTAAAAATTGTCACTTGCAAAACCATCTTACGGAAGCGTATTAGTGCCACATTGGAAAAAAATTTTCTTTAAAATTCCAACTTTAAAGTTGGAATTTCCAACATTAATCTTGGAATTTCCAACTTTAAAGTTGATTTTTCCAACTTTAAAGTTGGATTTTCCAACTTTAATCTTGGAATTTTCAACTTTAATCTTGGAATTTCCAAAATTAAAGTTGATTTTTCCAACTTTAAAGTTGGAATTTCCAACTTTAATCTTGGAATTTCCAACTTTAAAGTTGATTTTTCCAACTTTAATCTTGGAATTTCCAACTTTAATCTTGGAATTTCCAACTTTAAAGTTGATATTTCCAACTTTTAAGTTGGATTTTCCAACTTTAAAGTTTGAATTTCCAACTTTAAAGTTGATTTTTCCAACTTTAAAGTTTGAATTTTCCAACTTTAAAGTTGGATTTTCCAACTTAAATCTTGAAATTTCCAACTTTAATCTTCTGTTGTTATTACGATAAGTTTTTCAATTTCAGACGAATTTCTTTTAATAAGTAATCTTTATTAACGCCATGTAGATACAAATTCCAAGGCTTTGTTTTGATCTTAATTATCTCTTAGTGTTCTTCTTTCTAATCCTGCATTTAATTAATGACACCCTCTTGTTTTACATATTAAGATAACATTTATTTGATTCAAAATTATTTCGATATTTGATATCTGATACTGCATACATTTAAACGTTTTAATCTTATATACATATGTGAAAACTTCTAGTTCAGACATATACAACTATAAGTTTATGCATAGTTTGCCTGTAATATAATGTATACTTTTATATTTATACTCATGTATTTGATTCAAAATTATTTCGATATTTGATATCTGAGACTAAATGTATTTAAACGTTTTAATCTTATATATTTATATGAAAATTTATAGTTCAGACATATACAACAATAAGTTTATGCCCAGTTTGCCTGTCATATAATGTATACTGTTATATTTACAAAAAAATATAGTCAAGCAAAAAAGTTGGAAATTCCCAGATTAAAGTTGGAAATTCCAACTTTAAAGTTGGAAAACAAAATTGGAAATTCCAAGATTAAAGTTGGAATTTCCAACTTTAAAGTTGGAAATTCCAAGATTAAAGTTGAAAAAAATCAACTTTAAAGTTGGAAATTCCAAGATTAAAGTTGGAAATTCCAAGATTAAAGTAGGAAATTCCAACGTTAAAGTTGGAAAAATCAACTTTAATGTTGGAATTTCCGACTTTCAAGTTGGAAATTCCAACTTTAAAGTTGGAATTCCCAACTTTAAAGTTGGAAATTCCAAGATTAAAGTTGGACAAATCAACTTTAAAGTTGGAAATTCCAACTTTAAAGTTGGAATTTTAAAGAAAAAAAATACAATGTGGCACTAATACGCTTCCGTACCATCTGACGATTACCTTGCAACTACATCATATACCAAGGCCGACTTTTTTAATTTTGTATTGTAAAAATCAAATAATTTGAAGATAAACGCAAATCATCTTACTATTGTTCCAATAATGTGTAGCTTGCGCTTTATTTCCGGATGCGTCTACCATTCTGACTGTCAAAGAGTACTCTCCATTTCGCAAATCTGTTCCCGCCCACCCATTATTGCATGATACATTTTTTTCCTTAACTGGAGAATGAATGGTGCAAAGTGACGTCACTGCTTCATCCGACGTCCATGACAACGTTATGCTTCCGTTAGTCAGAGTTGGCGGTGTACCTTTCCAACGAAGTGCTGGCGGTGTAACGTCATCTGTAAATAGAATAATGCATTACATTGATTTGGGGGACAGGATTTGGCACAACGTACATTTTTTGGACATAATATTAATAGCATAACATAGATTTTTTTTTACCAAAAAAAAATTATAACAAAGATTTTGTTGACAAAAAGCATACCATAGTATAATTCAATCAGCATACTATCAATATCATTTTATATAATATGATACAATATCATCATATTATATATCACAATATAATTTTATACAATACCGTATCATATTAAACAATACAATATTTTAATATATGATAAAATATTAATCATATGTTTCAATATCATAGGAATAGAAATCATGATATATATCAACAATCACATCTATCAAGCAAGTTTGAGTGAGGTAGGACAAAGTTTTCTAAGCATCCTGGATAATGGAGATCAGACTCTGTATCTGAAGCTAGCCTTTTTTTTGCAAGCCTTTCAACTGCATACTTATCATTAGACGCACCATTCATGCAAGTTTGGTGAAGTTAGGAAGAGTAGTAAGTAAGATATACTGTATAATGTTGTTCGCCCCCGTTTTCAGTGGGCGAATTCAAAACTGGGCAAATTCCAATGTCTCAAATTATTTCTGTTGAAACACAACCGTATCTGGGTGAGTTTAAGACGGGACGAAACAGTTTTTAAATATAGAAGGGCGAAAATTACACAGGGCTAAAATAACCATGTATACAGTAGTCATCAAAGGGCACCTGCTTTAAAAACTTTATCCTGCTCAAAAAACCTTTACCTCATCCAGCATCCAATACCTATGGCTCAAATAAAGCATTTAAGCCTGTCAGGTGCATAAGGATCATAAGAAGCACCATCCATGCAAGGTTGGTGAAGATATGACCAGTAGTAACTTAGATATGGCTATTTGAGGGCACCTGCTACCAAAAATTTAACTATCTTCAAAAACCTTAATCTCCCCTAGCATCTGAAATTTAAGGTCCAGATTCAGCATCCAAGTCTTTAAAGTCCATGAGTAGGCCCAAATGCACCATCGATGCAAGTTTGAAGGTAGGACAAGTAATAACAAGTAATAAACATGACCTGCTCCAAAAACTTTAACCAGTTCCGGACGCCGACGCCGGAGGTATAGCAAAAGCTCCCCTTCCCTCCCCGGACTTCGTCTGGGTGAGCTTAAAATGGCCCGACCACCCAGTTCTCTTTAGTTATTCTCTTTTGAGAGAACACCTTTGATCAACTATTACCATTAATCCATATGTGACTGGAAGGACCCCCGACATTTCCTGCAGTGTCGGTCACTGTAACTTTGATAGTAAAAGATCCCGGGGGAAGGTTAACGCCCACCCAGCGGCCATTACAAGATACATTCCTGTAGAAGGTTGCAGGTCCCCGGATTTCACAGCTGCCGTTAACGGGTTCAGAGACATCCCATTGTATTGTTGCGTTACTATATGTTCTTGTCGGGATCTTAGTAAAAGTCACTCTTGGTCTAATCGTATCCACTGAAGAAAAGAAAAAGTTTCATTATATTCTATTGCTTGTATGAACAATGATATTATTTTACTGAAGAACATAATATTCTTATAATAGACAATTTGTTTAGTCTTTAAATCTGCTCAGTGTTTTAAGGACAACATTGCTAATTTAGTAATTTCAAACAATTACATGTAATCAATTAAATGTTATGCTTGACGACACACGTGTATGAAAATATCAAATTGTGCGTGCGTGTTTTCTTCAATTTTCACCGTTTTGCCACTTATGAACAAATGGCCCTGCAGAGTTTTTCCCCAGATCCAGCAAGCGAATACTGAGTCCATAACTCCCTCCTTGAAGACTGATGCCAGACCACGACCCAGAATCGCAAGGAAACACCGCAGTCGTAGAAGGCGTGGTTAGCGTACAATTGGCTGATGCTGGTTCATTTACAGACCAGGTGATCTCTGCATGGTTTATCGTAATGGACCCTTTCCGTGTAAAAGTAAGTACTGGAGGGGTCGTGTCTCCTGCAATATAAACATAAATAATAATAAAAAGAAAAGATTTAATATATTTTCTACAATTTAAGTTTTGCAATAACGCATCTATCCTGCAAGCTATTTAAATCTCACCTTTGACATTTTTTTTCATTTATTCGACGATTTTTTTTTGTTTACTTTATTGCTTTGTTTTAAACAAAAGAAATTTAGTCATTGAATGCGAAGAGGAGATGATAACATGAAAAAGTCACGACAACGACGACAAACAGCGGAAAGATTTGGACCAAAACAAGAGGCCAAGGGGCCACATCACTCACCTGAGCAACAATAGCCTTATATCTGATCAAATTCACATTACAGTATCAAAATCAAAATATCTTGACAACTAAGTACAGTAGATCTTGCTCAAAAAATTTAAAACATCTGCCGATTTTTATCCACATATTTTTATGGTAAATACATAGCCCCTTTTGTTGTTGTACCTGTAAGAAAATTTTTCTCTATTCCTATATAACCCCCCCCCCACTTTGTGGCCCCACTTTTCTCTGGGGAATCATGGTTTGATCAAACTTTAATCTGGACAACCCGTGCTTTCACACCAGTTACTACTTTTTGGACTGAAAACTTTCCCAGAATATTTTTAAAGATTTTCTCTATATATTCCTATGTAAAAATTCATCCCCCCATTGTGGCCCCGCCCTACCCCCGGGGACCATGATGTAAACAAACTTGCATCTACATGTACACTATCTGAGGATGCCTCCACAAAAGTTTGAGCTTTTCCGGCCTAATAGTTTTTAAGGAGAAGATTTTGAAAGATTTTCTCTATATATTCCTATGTAAAAATTCATGGTGGCCCAATCCTAACTCCCGAAGACCATTATTTAAACTAACTTGAATCTACACTATCTGAGGATGCTTCCGCTCAAATTGGAGCTTTTCCGGCCTAATAGTTTTTTGAAAGAAGATTTTTAAAGATTTTCTCTATATATTCCTATGTAAAAATTCATCCTCCATTGTGGCCCCACCCTACCCCCGGGGACCATGATTTATTCAAACTTGAATCTACACTATCTGAGGATGCTTTCACTCCAATTTGAGCTTTTCTGGTCTAATAGTTTTTGAGAAGAAGATTTTTAAAGATTTTCTCTATATATTCCTATGTAAAAGTTCATCCTCCATTGTGGCCCCACCCTACCCCCGGGGACCATGATTTGAACAAACTTGAATCTACACTATCTGAGGATTCTTCCACTCCAATTTGAGCTTTTCTGGCCTAATAGTTTTTGAGGAGAAGATTTTTAAAGATTTTCTCTATATATTCCTATGTAAAAATTCATCCCCCATTGTGGCCCCACCCTACCCCCGGGGACCATGATTTAAACTAACTTGAATCTACACTATCTGAGGATGCTTCCACTTCAATTTGAGTTTTTCTGGCCCAAAAGTTTTTGAGAAGAAGATTTTTAAAGATTTTCTCAATATATTCCTATGTAAAAATTCATCCCCCATTGTGGCCCCACGATTTAAATAAACTTGAATCTACATTATCTGAGGATGCTTCCACTCCAATTTGAGCTTTTCTGGCCCAATAGTTTTTTAGATAAAGATTTTCAAAGATTTTTTTCTATATAATGTAAAAATTCATCCCCCCATTGTGGCCCCACCCTACCCCCGGGGACCATGATTTAAACAAACTTTAATCTACTCTATCTGAGGATGCTTCCACTCAAATTTGAGCTTTTCTGGCCCAATAGTTTTTTAGAAGAAGATTTTTAAAGATGTTCTCTATATATTCCTTTGTAAAAATTCATCCCCCATTGTGGCCACACCCTACCCCCGGGGACCATGATTTGAACAAACTTGAGTCTACACTTCCTTAGGATGCTTCCATACAAGTTACAGAATTTCTGGCCTAATAGTTTTTGAGAAGAAGATTTTTGAAAAATACCAACAAATTTTAAATAGTTCTAAATTATCTCCCCTTTAAAGAGGGTGTGGCCTTCATTTGAACAAACTTGAATCCCCTTTACCCAGTGATGCTTTGTGCCAAGTTTGGTTGAAATCTGCCCAGTGGTTCTGGAGAAGAAGATGAAAATGTGAAAAGTTTACAACGACAACAACGCCAACGCCGACGCCGACGCCAACGCCAACGACGACAGACAACGGACAAATTTTTATCAGAAAAGCTCACTTGAGCTTTCAGCTCAGGTGAGCTAAAAAGCCCACTTGAACCTATGGCTAAGTTTAGCTAACAAATCTGGATATTAAGTTCCTTACAGATATCAACAGAAACCCGCGAAGACTTTGAAGCCAGGCTGTAGGTATCCACAGAGATATGAAAATTGGACTTACTGTTGTACCAGGTATACTTGTATGTTGGTGCAGAATTCCTTGATTTGTCTCGAGCATCTATTTCAATGGTAATGTTCCCTTCTGGCAAAAATGTTCCACTCCAATTATTATTACAGGGAGCAAACTCAGTGGTTAATGAAGTTTTGATCACGCACGTTGATGTTGCGTACTCATTATAAGTCCAGGTAAGAGTGGCGTTATCGTAAGACTTGTCCCAGTATGGAGTACTTGTCAGTCTCAGCTCTGGGGGTTTTACATCTCCTTCACGAAAAAGTAAACAATCCAAAATGTTAAGGAGGACGAATGTTCAACAAAGTACGAATAAGATCTACCTTAAAACCTTAAATATGATTTTTAGCCTACATTAGTCGGTTAATTCCAAATGTTTAAAATTTTAAAAATTTTAATATTTTCCTGCATTTTTAAACGTTTCTTTCTGTCGCATTTGGATTGTCTACAAATGAACGCGATCATTAAGACTTTTATGGTCCAAAAAGTTAAAATTAGGCAAATGAAGTACAAGTTGACTCTTACTGTTGTACCATCTGTGTTGGAATGGACCTGCCATGTTCAACGACTGGTCATAGACGGTAACGTTAAGGATAAACTCTCCTTCCGGTAAATAGTCCTCACTCCAGACTTTGTCGCAGACTACTGACCGATAAAAAGAAGAAGGGCCCTGGACTTCACACACTCCATCAGCTTCCTCGTTAGTCACCCAGGTAATGTTGGTCTTGCTCAGAGAAAGGACAGGCTTCCTTGTGAATGTCAGAATCGGGGGCGTGACGTCAACTTAGATAAAAAAAATCATAATACAGAAAACGAATTTAACAGCGTAACATTACACAAATAATGACAAGATACAACATTTCACTGTTTACTACACTACTGTTTAGAGGGTTACTGTAAACGTATTACATTTGGCTGTGTATTCTATTTGGCGTTTTTTGCGGAAAACAACATTCGCTAAATCAAGTACATCGCTAAATGCCATGCATACATGTATAAGAATAGTCACATTCAGGAATACGCTTATTCAAATCCACGCCAACTTGTTCAAATACTAATTTCCGCTAAATATCGTACACGCCAAATATAATACGTTTACAGTATTCTCGCCCCGTGTTTTATTTTTCGCCCTTCTTCTCTAACAAACAGTTTCGCCCCGTCTTTAATTCGCCCCGACACAATGACTAAAGACTAATTTTAACACATTTATTGAGAAATTCTTTTTTTTTTAAATCGTCCAGTCTTAAATTCGCCCACTAACACGAGGGCGCGAAAAGTTTCCTTTATACATTATGTGAAAATAAAATTGGGATTTAACTTTATATTTTATTTGTGATATTTTTCCTCAATCTTGTCTTTGAAATAGGATTTCTCTCACTTACAAGTACTTACTTAACATTATCAAATAACGAGACAGTCCCGCGTAAGAAATCTTTATAATGAAAGGTAATGAAACTCATTTAGCTTACACTAATCTTGACATCGATAAAAAAAAGTTCTAACGAATTAATACTACTATAAACCTAATGACACCAAATTAATCAGTTTTAAAAAAGTGTCATTTAGATGAATGTACGCATAAGTGTTAAATTCTGGTCAAGGATTCTTTCACACACGTTAAACTATTTCTATATAAAAAAATAAATTAAGGTGATATGGGACACCTCAATATTGTGACGTACTTCCTAGCGAAATAAACAATAAAATCAAGTATAATTTTATAATTTTTGATCTTCCAAAAATTGTTACCCAACACCGTAGCGCAATAGGTAAGAATTTACCTACGAATCTGTAAGTCATGAGTTCAAATCCCGCTGGGGCTTTTATAAAGGTTTATTATTCCAACAAATTTTGAAAGATATTTTTGGGCAAAATGTAAAATTTAAAAATTCTAAACCGGTGAAAGTATGTTGATTATAATGTTCTTTTATCCACATCAATATCGACAGATGTCCAATACCACCTTAATAACCCAATTGAATCATCAATCATAGAATGCTTTGTTTGCAAAATCATATAATTTTTATGACAATTGCATAATTATTATTAAGATAGCACCCGTGGGTTATGCACATACTGTTCATCCATGTATGCTGAAGTGGTCCACCGATGTGAGCAGCCCTGTCAACTAGAACGATTCTGATTTGGTAAGGACAACGTGGTAAATCAATACCTTCCCATTGGTCAATGCAAGTTCCATATACTAAGGTGCCGTTTGGAAATGTTACAGTGCAATTAGATGATACAACTGGCTCACTAACGGTCCAAGTGATGGACGCATTGCTTCTCGTCAATGAAGGTTTCAATACAAAGTGAGACTTGGAGGCGTTACGTCAACTATTAAAATAACATAGGTATAATTTGTCAACATTTTATTAAGAAAAAAACCCATAACCAATATCCATTTACATGGGAAAACACATACTAACTATCCACCGATGTTCATACGGTCCTGCTTTATTGCCGTTCAAATCTTCTATCTCGATACTAATGGAATAGTTTCCTGGGATCAATATGTTCTGGCTATAGGAGCCGCGACAGTTAACTATTGATGAACTTTTAGGCGTTTTCAGGTTACAGCGCTCCAGGGAGAGGGATTCGCTCACAGTCCAAGTCATAGAGAACGTCTCGTTGTCGTTGACTTGTGATGGTTTCGATACAAATGCGAGTGAGGGTGGAGTTCGATCAACTGCATTAAGAGAGGTCAGTTGAGAACACTATGTGCAACAATGAACAGCCAGTGATTAAATTTATCCTATTATCCATATAATCACTATCATCATAACTTTTGTATGATAAAAGCAAATAATGCAGCAAGAAAAACAAAACAAAAGTTCTTTATTTACAATGTTATAGATATAAATAGGGTTTTTTAAAATTTTAATTGATAAGGTAATATCTAAAAATATATAAATAAACAGGTTGTTATTAAGCCACCCTTCATGGGAAAATACGAAACTAACGACCACTATACATAGGAAATGCATACAAATGCTGACAAATACATACTAACGATCCACTTGTGTTTAAATGGCCCCGCTTTGTTTCCATTCAAATCCTCTAATTCTATGCTAATAGAATAGTTTCCTGGGACCACGAATATCTGGTTGAAAGAACCGCGACAGTTTACTACTGACGAATTTGTAGGCGTTGTCAAGTTACAGCGCTCCATGGAGAGGGATTCGCTCACAGTCCAAGTCATAGAGAACGTTTCGTTGTCGTTAACTTGTGATGGTTTTGATACAAAGGTGAGGGAGGGTGGAGTTTGATCAACTGTATAAAGAGAGGTAATGATCGAAGGATTGAGAGCTCACCAAGACGAGACATTACCTATATCATGCCACCGTGATCATCATTCTATATCAATATCATAGTTTATTATCTGTATCATTATATAATACAAGAAAAATGTTGTCATATTATCTTATACGAAATGATGATCTATTTTCATACGACATACATTTTAAAATCATATATCATATTTCTAAAATCATATTTGAATTTTAAAATCATATATCATATACTTTGATCCAAATTTTGTTCACATGATGAACATGTGCCTTTCTATCAACCCTATGTTTACTGCAATGACTTGGGCTTAACATAGGTAAGATAAAACCATCTGGTGTTATTACAACATTTTATGAACACAATGTATCATATAATGAAGAGAGTTGGTACAATATACATCTGATTAGAAGCAAATGATCCAGTAAGAAAAATTAATATGATGAAAGATTCCGAATTCTACAAGGTTTGAAATTTATTTTTTTTCGTTTAAAAGGTAAATATTTTAAATATGTACAGGAAATGGTTGTTATATACAAACCATATAGATAATAATGTTGCAATTTCAACCATGCAACGTGCATAAAAATTTCGTAATAAAGACCAATCAAGCTTCGGGCTATACGTACTAACCAACAAACTACTGTGGAATCATTAAAATTCGTGGTGGCTCAATTTTCGTGGTATTCGTGGGTAGCCCTCGCCCACGAATTTACATCCTCAACGAAAACTAATTATAAAAGGTTTGGTTTACCTACTGAAACTTAAAACTGACTCATCCACGAAATTACATCCCCACGAACAAGCAAAAAACACACAATCCACGAAAGTTGGCCCCCACGAAATTAAATGATTCCACAGTATTTGTACACTGGAGAAAAAAACATACCAACAAGCCACCGATGTTCATATGGTCCGGCTTTGTTTCCATTCAAATCTACTATTTCGATTTTAATGGAATAGTTTCCTGCGACCAAGTTGTTTTGGTTAATGGAACTGCGACAGTTTACTATTGATGAACTTGTAGGCGTTGTCAGGTTACAGCGCTCCACGGAGAGGGATTCGCTCACAGTCCAAGTCATAGAGAACGTTTCGTTGTCGTTGACTTGTGATGGTTTTGATACAAAGGCGAGTGAGGGTGGAGTTCGATCAACTATACAGATAAGTCAGTTGAAACATTCTTTATTTTAGATTTGTACCTAGAGTTGTACTTAGATTTGACTTAGTAAGTTGGGGGTTATCCTATGTTAGAACAAAGTAAGGAGTTCATATTCTACTTTTATCAATTAAAAAATCTTCACATTTTTCTTACATGTACAATTTGTGAGACAATAATAACATGGATAATCATTATGAACAAAGAAAAGAAAACATTAATATAATAACTCCAGTAATTTTTTATTTTTTTACATTTCCAAAAAAATAAAAATTTGAAAGAAAATAATGCAATTAGCTTTAATACTAAATCTTTTATTTGCCGTTTATCGCGAATTTTAATCAAAATTAGGTATTTCACTTTTATTCTAAAATGCAAAAAAAGTTTAAATTCAGGGGCAGAGGGGCACTATATGTTATATAGAAGTTTAAGCAAACAACCTTGTTTTCAATATACTATCGAATACTAGTACTACTTCCAAACATAAACAAGCTTTCTGAGAGTTCTGCAAATTAAACAACGTTTATTTATTTCTTTAATATTATAAAAATGCCTGTACACGCAACAAGAAAATATCTTTTAATTATCATTCAAACAGTTTTCTTTCCACCGAAGTCATGGCCATATATGCATGTTGATCGACAGTGTAATTATAGTATATTTACGTACATGCAAAAGCGTTGGTTTCTCATACCTACGGTGAAGTTCCAATAAAAGGGCTGAGTTATACCAGGCTAATCACTGATACAGCTTAAAGGCTGGGCCGCTACTGATCCTAATAAATCAAGTTTTCACAACATTATATTTCATGATAAAACTAATTAATCACTGTATCAATGAAATATCTTAACTTAATTTTTTAACTACAGTATTTTCAATGCAGAAATGAAGCATTGTATTTTCTTTTTAAATCGTACAAGAACCACCCCGACCCCCCCCCCCCCCAAACCAGAAAGAAATTGCAATATACACGAAAAGGAAAGAACGAAATGTATGATGCACTAGTAAATACTTTTAAATGGTTGTACATATTAGTACTGACTTACCTGCCTCTAGGAAAATGTAATACTGTCCACTTCTTAATAAGTCGGGTCCTAACAAATATGAAATAAGGTCGCTAATTAAAAAAGTTTTCGGAGCAGCAAAAATTACACCATGAAAAGTATTTTCATTTACATTTATGAAAAATGCAACTAAATGACCCTATCTCACTCACCTGAGCAGTGTTACAACGCACTTTGAAAAATTACACGCTTTGAAAAAAAATTTCAAAGTGCGTTAATTTTGGGACCAAGTCAACGCACTTTGAAAAAATTATTTTTTTTTCAAAGTGCGTAAATATCATCGATATTAACGCACTTTGACAAAATATTGTTCAGGGTTTGGTCGACATAATTGATACTTTTATATACAATCTATACTTATAAATTAAGGCATTTTGCAAATAAACCACAAAATGCCTGCACCAGAGTACTTGCTTACACCTTTGGTATTTCAACACATGTGTGATGATGTCCGTAAGGTATAACTGAATTTTAACTGATAAGTTATTATTGTGAAATTAATCAAAAACCTACTTTCATTTTCGATTAACAAGCCTAGAATAGCAAAAAGGAGAGTAAGGTGGTGGACACGCTTTGGCGGATCCAAGTCAGGGATAGTCTCGATCAAAATATATACTTGCAATGAATTAATATTGAATGATTACGTAAAGAGTGAATATATCTAATGTGAGCCTATTTAGAGAATATATAGAGGTTAAGATTTGACAAATGTTGAAGAAATAAAATGAGTCAATTCGTTTCTTTATTGGGCGATTTTAGTTTTGAAACTCATTCGCTTAGGAAGCACGACCTCTGGTGAGAGAATGGGATAGAACTTTCCACAAACGCGGATTGACTAATTAACGAAAAGCGTACCTGACGAGTTCATCATGCATCGCGGGCAGATACCTCGGATCGGACTTCTATTAATACAAAAAGATAATAAATAAAAAGGAAGAATTATTGCGACTTTAGTATTAATGGAAAGAACTTATTAGAGCGGGGTGCCAGAAACGGGTTGACTAAATGTTATTAAAGCGGAAAGTGTAGGGCGAGTTAACCATCGGGCAGAACCTTTGAATCTGACAACTTTTGTTAAAAATAATTATATGCATGCAAATTGATAATAATGCGTAACCTAGCGTGTTATATATAGTGGAGACTGGGAGATGGTCCAATATTCCTTTAAACCAAAGAGTGTGTAAACTGTGTAATACTGGTCAAATTGCTGACGAATTCCATTATATTCTTGAATGTAAAGAGTTGTTGACGTTTAGACATAAATATCTTGAGGATAAATACTGTTCAGCACCAAATACTATAAAGTTCTGTGAGCTTATGTCTTGTAATAATGTTACAAAACTGAAAAAAATATGTTATTTCATTAGCAAAATTTACAGTCTAATATAATAGTCTGTCCTCCACAATTCTACCTTTTCCTATTTTCATTGTATATATTATATATTTATGCTTATTTACTATTTATTTACTACCTATCTATTCACTTATAAAATGTACCTCTACCTTTTGAATTGTATAATTATACTGAATGACCTCATGTACCATTTCATGGTTTGAGTGAATAAACGTGAATTGAATTGAATTGAATTGAATATCATACCACGACAGATTGGTTGTAAAGTGTTAACCATAAACATTAATTTTTAAACATTAATGATCAGATTATTGTATTCTACGTCTATATGAATACATGTTGTATGCATAAAACGGGGAAGTTTCATGGGGATCCCCCTCCCCCTCCAGATTGTTTTTATCTAAAATTCTTTTTTGGGACAGTGATAGAAATTATATTAAAAATTAACCTAAAAAACCAAATTTAGAGAGACAGATACACTATAAATACCCATTCACTGGTTTGAAATAAATGCAATAAAAACAGTTTGTTTTTTATTTCAATTTTAAAAAATAAGATAAGGAAAAAATCGGAAAAAGTATATACATTTTGTACAAAAATGAACAAAAAATATGGTTCAACATATTAATCATTATAATTATCATAATAATGTGTAAAGTGTTAATTCCCGCGCTTGCGCGTGTTATCATCTAGTATTGAATAATTGTCATAACCTTGTTTGGCTCAATGGGATATATTTAAAAAAAAAAACCAATGCATCCTCAGCAAACTAGATAAACAGTTTCTCGATTAGAATTTTTTTCTTTTTCTCATACATGTAAGCTTACATATATGTAATTTGACAATTTACACATAAAGAACAACTCGAGAGATTTGAATAATCCAAATATGACATAATCTTCATCGCATAGCAAACGTCTTGTCCTTTTTTTGTGTATGCAGCAAATTTACTTCGATATCATCTAGTATTGAATAATTGTCATAACCTTGTTTGGCTCAATGGGATATATTTTAAAAAAAAAAAAACCAATGCATCCTCAGCAAACTTGATAAACAGTTTCTCGATTAGAATTTTTTTCTTTTTCTCATACATGTAAGCTTACATATATGTAATTTGACAATTTACACATAAAGAACAACTCGAGAGATTTGAATAATCCAAATATGACATAATCTTCATCGCATAGCAAACGTCTTGTCCTTTTTTTGTGTATGCAGCAAATTTACTTCGATATCATCTAGTATTGAATAATTGTCATAACCTTGTTTGGCTCAATGGGATATATTTAAAAAAAAAAAAAAAACCAATGCATCCTCAGCAAACTTGATAAACAGTTTCTCGATTAGAATTTTTTTCTTTTTCTCATACATGTAAGCTTACATATATGTAATTTGACAATTTACACATAAAGAACAACTCGAGAGATTTGAATAATCCAAATATGACATAATCTTCATCGCATAGCAAACGTCTTGTCCTTTTTTTTTTGTGTATGCAGCAAATTTACTTCTTATCTGGTATATAGGGCTATGCCAGAAACGAGAATGATTCATATATATTTATAATGGAGATCAATGTATAACATATTTCAACTGACTTGAATTGCATGTGCTTGTAAACAAACATGATGTGAAAAAAGGATACGTTAGTTATGTTTATCAAAAACAAAATGATCTTTAAGAACATCAGTGCGAGAAAAAAAAACCCACATCCTAATGCTTATTTTTAAATTTATAATTATAATTTAATGTCTGTCAATGTAACTTTTTTTTTAATAATGAAGTGAATTATTTGATTAGAATTTAAAAAGAGGGTTGTTCTGCCCCCCGTATTGACCAGTCAAACTCAGGCAGTCAGTTAACGGACTTTATTAGCATATCACCATAGGATCGCCATAAGATCGCCGTAAAAGCTAAAATGAACAAATAACACTAATAAGCACTCATTCGTTTACATACATACTCATTCAATAATGTGAAGTACAGTTTAATACAATCTACACAAACATACGAAAACATGACTGAGGAAATTCGAAATGATTCAGAAATTAGATCTTTAACACAGCTTGACTTACTTAGCATTTGTATGAAAAACATTACTTTGACAATGATGAATCATAAAACACTTACATCAAGGTGCCTGACTGACTCTAAAGACATAAAATATGCTGCAAACTTTGCCATGTGCGCGCTTTCGCACAAGAACGATAACTCAGTATCATAACAAATTAATAGATAACTCGTACCTCTACACACTCGTGCCACTACACTCCTCGCCAGATATTGTCAAATATCTCCACCTTTACACATTCTCAACTAAACCAATTGCTCAACCAGAATTGACATAAAAGTATATTAATGCAAACAGCAAATTGCCTGTGCGATTAAACCACAGTCTGACAAATGATGGTAAAGTCTACCGGACTAGGATACGAATTGAGTACACTATAATGCAGATAATCGTAATTCAGACTAGGTACAAATGTAAAATAAAATAACAAATGACGACTGACTAGATTCGTTCTTCAATGACTAGAATCTCACAATTAATTCACTAAGCTGACAAGTTGGGAGATCGGACGCACAAGGGATGTTGGTTTCCCATCCTTGACCATACGAACTTCTACTGTACGAACGTTGTAATCGTCCTTGGAAGGAAAGATCCGCAAGATCAAACCCAAAGGCCACTGAGTTCGACAAGTTGAGGAATCACACACGAGAACTACATCTCCCGATTTCAGATTCTCTCGTTGTTGGTTCCATTTTCTGCGAGTTTGGAGACCGCTCAGATATTCTCCCTTCCATCGTTTCCAGAATATGTTGGACAACATACAAACACGTTCCCATCCCGTCTTGTACATATTCTTCATATCATCGTCTAAATCAGGAATAGGGTCAAAACCAGTCTTCTGGGTTAACAGCATCGCAGGACTGATGATAATTGGATCATCAGGATCTGTTGATATTGGAGTTACTGGTCGAGAGTTGATGATCGCAGACACTTCATACATGAATGTGTGAAGGACTTCATGAGTAAGTTGACCTTTGTGCTGAAAAAGCATCGTGTCTAGGATCTTGCGGGCCATGCTGATCATCCTTTCCCAAGAGCCTCCCATGTGGGAAGCATGGGGAGGGTTAAACTTCCAGATTGTTCCCGACTTGTGTAGAAAGTCCTGGACTGGTCCTTGCTCCACACACACGCTATCTATTCTCAGGGCATCCAAAGCTCCAACAAAGTTGGTTCCACGATCGGAACAGAATTCCTTTACTGATCCTCGTATACTAACAAAACGTCGTAAAGCATTTATAAACGCAGAGCTGCTCATCTCCTCAACAAGCTCGATGTGCACGCCTCGTATGGCCATGCAGGTGAACAAGATTGCCCATCTTTTACTTTGTGCAAGGCCACCTCTCGTCCTGCGGGCGACTACTTCCCATGGTCCAAATGTATCAACACCGACAATGGAAAATGGTGGGCCCATCGAAGTGCGTTCATAAGGTAAGTTGCCCATTATTTGTTCCTTAACCTTTCCGCGTAGTCGTCTACACGTAACACACTGATTGATAACTGAGGAAACCAGTCGTTTGGCTCCTGTGATCCAGTAGCCCTCACTCCTGATTGCAGCCTCTGTAATCAATCTCCCCTGATGTTTCACCTCTTCATGATAATGTGAGACCAGGAGTTTCGACACATAAGATTTCTTTGGAAGGAGAACAGGATTCTTCATCTCCTCTGGTAGGTCACTTCTGTTGAGACGTCCACCCACTCGCAATAGCCCGGACTTATCTAGATATGGATTCAGGCGTATCAGTGGACTTCCTTTGGGTAGCGATTTATGTTCTTGTAGACGCTGTATTTCTAATGGGTAGGCCTCTCTCTGGACTGTTGTAATGATGAACTCTCTTGTCTGCTTCAACATTTCTCCTTGTGTAGTCACAATCTTTTCCTTGAAGGTCTTTCCTGCTCTCTTTAACACCATGATGGCCTTTACCAACCTCTGCCAGCTGGAGAATTTTTCAAACTTGGATGAAATCTGTCTAGGTAACTCCTCTGTGGCAGTCTTTGACGTCTTGATGCAGGGTCGTACTTCACAATCATTGTCTGGGTCAAATAGCTGGAAACTATCTGGCCTTGCGTGTTGATGGTCATCATCATCTTCACTATGGGGAGGTCCCTGAATCCAATTACCTTCTACCAGTTCTTCAACGCAAGAGACGCCTCTAGTTCCAACATCAGCAGGGTTCCGAGAAGTTGAGATATACTTCCACTGTTCAGGTCGAGAGCGTCCGTGAATGATTGCAACTCTGTTGCTCACATAGGTATAGAAACGTCTGGTATTATTGTTCAAGTACCCAAGAACTACTCTACTGTCTGTGAAATAGTTTATGTTTTCCATTGGAATGTCTAAATTCTGCGCAATGATGTCCCCTATTTCTGTAGCCAGGACTGCGGCGCATAACTCCAGACGCGGTATTGTATGTCCCAGTAGAGGTGCAAGCCTTGCCTTGCCCAAGATAAAGCCATATTTTCCAGTTTCAGGATCCTTAACAAAGGCAACTGCTGCTATTGCTTTCTCAGAGGCATCTGAATAGACATGTATCTCAGGTTTATCAGCCTTGCTGAGAGAATCAAGCATGAACATCCGTGGAATACTAAAGTGACTGAGGCTGTGCAGAGACTGTCTCCAGTTGTCCCAATCAGGTCGGTAAGTATCGGGTAAATCATCATCCCAGGCGGTATCTGTACTGCAAATTTTCCTAGCCAAAATTCTTCCTGTTATGACTAGGGGTGCTATGAAACCCATTGGGTCAAATAAACTGTTTAAGGTAGAAAGGAGTCCCCTTTGGGTGAATGGTTTATCCTCTAGTTGATTGTTGAAGGTAAAGGTGTCTGAGTTAAGGTCCCATGACAGACCAAGACTCTGCTGTGCTGGTAGATCTTCGGATCCAATGCTGACTTGGGTCAAGCTTTTCTCCAAGTCTTGACTGGGAAACGCACTCATAACAGCTACACTGTTAGATGCGATCTTGTGTAATCTAATGCTACCTTGCTCCTTCAATTCTTGCTGTGTTTTCTTCACCAATTCAATAGCTTCGTCAGCGGTTGAAACGGAAATCAGTCCATCATCAACATAGAAGTTTCGTTCAACAAAATCCCTGACGTCCTTGTCACCATTCTTAACTGCCTCACGTAGTCCATACGTAGCTACAGCAGGCGATGGGGTATTGCCGAACACATGCACTCGCATTCGGTATTCTATAAGCTCATCCTCTGGGTTGTTGTTGCGATACCATAAGAATCTCAGGAAGTCTCGGTGCTCTTCCTTTACGTAGAATGAATAGAACATCTGTTCTATATCAGCTATCACTGCTATCCGATCTCTGCGGAAACGCAGTAAGACTCCAAGAAGGCTGTTTGTAAAGTTCGGACCTGTCAACAAGACACTGTTGAGTGACCTTCCTTGGTACACAACTGAAGAGTCAAAAACACCTCTTATCTTGTCGGGTTTCTTGGGGTGATACACTCCAAATAGTGGCAGGTACCAGCACTCTTTGTCTTCTGGAATTGGTGGAGCTACCTCTGCTGCTCCTCGATCTATGATGCCTTTCATGAAGGTTACCATGTGGTCTCGTTTGGTGGGATTCTTCTTCAGGCTAACATCTAAAGAATGGGCTCGTTTCAAGGCTAGGACTTTGTTGTTTGGTAGGATGGGTCGTTGCTCTTTGAATGGTAAGGGTGCCGTCCAGTGACCATTCCTGTCTTTTTCAAGGGACACGTCCATGATTTCAAGGAATTTTCTATCATCTGCAGATAGGCCAATCTTGTCATCGTCTTTGGTCTTGACAAATATACTGTTATTTGTACCAAAATGTTCTTTGGACAGTTCATTGTGAATTTCCTTGATACTCAGTATGTTTTCGCAAGGCTGTAGGATAGTTGGTCTTCTATCCTTGGACAGATATGTCTTAGACACTTGAATAGTTCTGGAATGAAATTGTCCCATGCACACTTCACCAATTATTACCCATCCTAAAGGGAGTTCCTGCGCAAACGGCGTTCGCTTGGGACCAATTGCCTGACCTTTCACGTGATGGACCTCAGGCAAATCTCTACCGACAAGGAGGCTTATCTCTGCTGATTGGTCTAACTCTGGTATGTGGCACGCAACATGACGTAGGTGCTGGTGACATCTCGCTATTTCTGGGGTCGGAATTTCCGATCGATCATTGGGCATGTTGTCACACTCAATGACTGGTGGCAAATCAAACGTCTCCCCGCCATCACAAGGCTGAATACAGAGATTGTTAGCACGTCTCGCAGACAACCGGACCTTTCCAGCACAGGAAGACAGAGTGTATTCAAACTTATCGCCAGCGACATCTAGCGCATCGAGGAGAGCTGATGTACCGAGCGTCTTGTTACTTTGGTCGTCTAGTATGGCGTATACCTTCACTGCTTTGCTGGGCTGTCCCTTGGGAAAAACCTTCACTAGCACAGTCTTTGCGCACGAACGTCCATTGAAGTTATCACTGCACAGTTGAGTGCATTTGGAGACAAGGTCCTTAGAGGACTCCCCGCCATGCTCCTTCCCAGGTGTCACATGTGATGAATCCTTAAACGATGCGCTCTTCACTTGACTACCTTGATTGCTTTCAACCATATGAAGTGCTGTTGAATGACATTGACTCCCACAGTCTTCACAGTAAACAGCAACTTTACAGTCCTTTGCGGTATGGTTTGTTGTCAGACAACATTTGAAGCAGATGTGTTTGTCACGAATGAATTTCTTTCTGTCTTTGAATGGTCTCCTTAGGAATTCTCTACATTTGTTTAGGGAATGGTTGGAGTGATGGATGGGACATTTTTCTAGTTTCCCTTGTTCTGAATCTCCCAGCACTTCTGTTTTCTTGGTATACACTGTAGGCTGCTTGCGGATATCAGCGAGTGGTCTGCTTTGTCTTGATGTGGTGGAACTCTCTACGGAGTATGTTAGACCCGGATCGTTCAACATCAAACTCATGTCCTTGACGAAATCACAAAACACATTGAAGGGTGGAAATCCTACATCGTGTGCTCTCTTATACCTTGTAGCTCTGTCGCACCATTTTCCCTGTAGATGAGTAGGTAATTTGTGCATTATGGGAATGATGCCTGCAGATGAGTCATAGTAACTCAGAAGTTGAGTGTACTTTGGATTTTGTTTCACTGCTTCTATTTCCATGAGTATGTCATACAAGTCATATAACTTCTTGCTGTCTTTCACCGTTATCTTAGGAAAATTGCCAATCTTAGTCTTCAATGATGCCTCCACCATCTCAGCAGCCCCGTATCTCTCTTCTAGTCTCTCCCATATCTTCGCTAATGCTCTTGAAGGATTTCCTATATTCGACGTCCTGATGCTCTGCGCAAATTTGGATGATTCGGGTCCTAGCCACTTAACAAGCAGGTCAGACTCTTCCAGTGGACTTACATCTAACTCTGATGTGACAGCTCTGAAGGAAGTTTTCCAGAGAGAATAAGTTTCAGGACGGTCGTTGAAATTTGAGAATCTCGACATGAGCAAATCCTTTTTCAACAAGAACTTTATTAACTCGCTAGTCGTCCCATGGTTTTCATCCTGGCCCTGAGTAGGTTGGTTAATAAGTCTAGATGCTAAAGTTCTTGGCACGAAGGGGGTCGCATTAGGATTCACAGGTGTAGATTTATGATTCGTTATCCTTTGAACGGAAGGAGCCGAAATATCAACTTGACCTGAAGTTGGTTCAGTTGAAGTAAACTGGCCTGGCAGAGGCTCCATTTGATTAACTTGGCTTTGCTGAGGTTCAAGTGATCGGTCTGGCTGAGGTAAAGCAGGCGTTACCGGTGACCTTTGGCTAGGAGTAACTTCACTTGTACGAACTGCTAGATTCTGCTCGTTGACATAGCTCATTGTCCTCTCTTGATGTATTTCACTTAAATCTTCAGAGGCGGATTCTTCTACATCTTCCAGCATGGCGTTAAGCTCGGCTTCCGCCACTGCTGCTTCCTTCTGGGCTGCGAGTACAAAAAGCTCCCTCTGTAAATTGGCTTCTTGCTTCGCAAATTTAAGCTTAGCTCTGGCAGCTTCAGCCTTTGCCCTCTGTTGCATTAAAATTGATGATGACAAAGAGCTGAAAGCAGAGAGCTTTGAGTGCTGAGAATTGGCTGTTGATCTTGGTGATTTCACTTTGAATGTCTCCATTAAATGCCCTTTAGAATCTGACATCTTCGTCTGAGGTTCGATTTTCGGTTTTACACAATGTTCAGTTTCTATTGGCAATTGTGAGATGGCACGGTGTGAAATTTCAGGTGTAGGAGGATGAAGTTGGTTAGTCCTTGCAATTGCTTCCTGAATGTGTTCCAACAGTATTTCAGTTTTTGTAACTACCGTGTCTCTAAGAAAGCGCTCCGTTGACGCTTGTGTGAGCGACTCCTGAGTGTTTGTTCTGTATAGGTAATCTATGAACTCCTTTGATAACTGAGAGAATTTTGTTAGAGCTGATTCAGTTCTCCTTTTACTTTGGTTTAGAATAATTGTGTCACTGTAGTCTTGCAGTTCTTGAAATATCAATGTTTCCTCTTCTATTGTATGTTTCAGTTCTTTTAATTTCTTTTCAAACTTCATTACTTGCAAAGTGTGAGTTTCATGTCCTTTTTCTGTGAGGACCCGCGTCCTCTTCCCAAATGAAGGGCTTCCTGACCTCTGGTCTTCTAAGTCTTCGAGATTGTGCATCTTGAATTCAGTCGTTAGTGTCTTGATCTTTTACTGTTCTGCCCCCCGTATTGACCAGTCAAACTCAGGCAGTCAGTTAACGGACTTTATTAGCATATCACCATAGGATCGCCATAAGATCGCCGTAAAAGCTAAAATGAACAAATAACACTAATAAGCACTCATTCGTTTACATACATACTCATTCAATAATGTGAAGTACAGTTTAATACAATCTACACAAACATACGAAAACATGACTGAGGAAATTCGAAATGATTCAGAAATTAGATCTTTAACACAGCTTGACTTACTTAGCATTTGTATGAAAAACATTACTTTGACAATGATGAATCATAAAACACTTACATCAAGGTGCCTGACTGACTCTAAAGACATAAAATATGCTGCAAACTTTGCCATGTGCGCGCTTTCGCACAAGAACGATAACTCAGTATCATAACAAATTAATAGATAACTCGTACCTCTACACACTCGTGCCACTACAAGGGTTTATGTTGAAACACTTACAGATTCTTTAACTTACCATTGGAGAAATTATTTTGGCCAGCTCGTTTTTTCAATATCACTGTCCTTAATTTACAACAAAGCGTATTTCTTTTTTGTTCTTATACGTTTGATAAGTTGCTGAATATCATGTTTTGGAAGGAAAGATGAGGGGATGGGGACCTTCGTCCTGTAATCAATTAAATGATGTACCGGTAATTGACCTGTATCTTTGGTTAATCCCTACCCCTACCCTCGTTCTCAAAGACGGTAATTTAGATTCACTAGTGTTAACAAATCATCATACTATCAACAAATTAAAATTCAATTCCAGAATTTGTGATTTAAACGTATTTTTTCAAAGTGCGTTAAGTGTCTCGATCATAAAAAATGTTAATGTACCTTCATAACGCACTTTGAAATTTTTTTTCAAAGTGCGATAACTTGGTTCCAAAGAACTAGGGTCAGAAAGTACTAAAATTGGCCTGTAGTCAAAAATATTATTTTTCACTGCCAAAAATAATTTTAGAATCTATATTTTTAAAAACTACTTTTCTTTTTTTAATACCTTTAATAAATCTCCCGTAATTGACGTTCAAAGTAGGCATGTGCACAGAACACTTTCATATGAAACACAACGTCATGATTGCAAGTTCCAAACATAACGTCATGTCATTTGGTTTATATTGGCCTATTTGGAAATGTATTCGCCTACTCTACATAGAAAATTCCAATCAAATAAAACATTTTGTTTTTATTGAATGGATAATAACCTACATGTAAAAATGTACCGAGAAAAACATCCGGTTCGAGTGACTTTGGATACGACTTAATGCGACACCGTTCAACACTTGGAATTCGTCGATGATATACCTAATAGAATTTGTGATACATGTATATTGCTTCCAATGCATGCGTTCAATGCAGTTTTTATTGAAAGATCAATCATACAACGCTACGGAAAAAGCACGGTCTACTTTCACTTTGAACAACGAGCATTTTTTTATGGGTCATGTACCGGTCATTGGATTTTTATAAATGGTAATGGCTCATGGCAATAATAATAACAATGCCAACTTGGGTTTTATAATTAAACTAAGATTTGAAGTGAAATTACAACATTAAAATCAAACAATTAATCATACTTGAGTATATTCAAACACAAACCTCTGAATTTATATCAATTAGAAGTTAAATGTATGGAAAGAGAGATATATACCCTATCTATATATAAATACATAAATAGATATAGGGTATATATATCTTCTTCTATACATTTAACGGATTATTGTTAGAAATTCAGAGGCTTGTGATTTAAAACACTGAGCAAAAGTGAAATTGACTAAAATGTGGTACATGTATGTACTTTATGAATGTGTTGATCAAGAAACCTATATAGCCTTCTTAACCCGGTTTTCACATATACTGGGTATCCCATTTTCTTTAGCTCTGGGCTTACTTTAGAATACAAATAATTGCTGGGATTGAATTTTGATAATATATATAAACATAATTACATGTAACAAAATATTCCATGTTTAAAATAGATTTCATGAGTAAATAATGCATTAACATACAAAAGCAGTTAGCTATATTTATCTGGATTGTGTTTTAATAGAATTATTATACGACAAAAAGTATATTCAAACACATTCCAGATACATACATAAACTGCTTTTGTATGTTTATGCATTATTTACTCATTATTCAAACAATATATTTAATAATGCCAATTTTTATCATTACATATTTCTTGATCCGGATATATCATGTATATTAAAAAAAAAAGTATTTAGAAAATTATAGTAAATGAAGATGACACACAATATAACAAATAATGTTTCTACGTCTATCATGTTTATAGACAGCAGTGAAGGATAACATATGTCAGAAAAATTCAAAGTTTCAAACACAATTAATCCAAATGATTTTTGATTCTTCACTTACTGAAATTATAGATGCATTTAATTTATTTTGCACAAAGTACTAGTAGTACTTGGAAATCAATATTATTTGCTTCATGTGGATTTAATTTTAACTCTAAAATTAATTTACTAATTATTTAAAGCATTTATCAAGCTGATGCTATAGATATGTATAACAATAACTTAGTACTGTCTATAGCCAAAGCACTGATGTATTGTTCAAAGAGTACAAAATTGCAGTTCATGTTTTTTCACATTCACAACATGAAGTAAACAAATATGCGCTTTAGCTGAGAAATATCTCATTATGGTCAAACTAAACTAACATGCTTAAATTAATGCATTTAAAATGCAATTTAAGGTTTAATATGTACATACTTTACAAAGAAATCTTTAGTACATATTTAAAATTTGATCTTTAAAAATTTATTTTCTGAAAAGCTTTACATTTTCATTAAAATTAAGATACATGTATGATGGTAAATGGTTTGAATATCATTAATTTGATTGGTATCACAATATAATTTTCATTGGAAGATTAACACTGGAGTAAGAAGGGGGAGTTTTTTCACTGTACTTTTGTCACTCTAACTGCCATTGTCACTTTCAGATCCATCTTTGCTGTGGCATTGGATTTCCAGTCAAGTACTCAGATTTATTTACATTATGCATGTGTGGTGCAGAACTGATGCCACACTTTGGATGATGCATGAGTGCATAATTATGCCAACAACCTGCGCAGAGCTCGAACCTTGCAATAATTCAGAGTTAGTGTGTCTTGGAAAAGATATGCTCAAAAGGCCTTCATCTTTATGTGTATGGATGTCACAGTCACCTTTTATATGCTCTCTGGCAAAACTGGAGGAGGTCTAGAGGCACAGCTGGTAATGTCCTGAGGTCAGTTCCTGAAGCCTTTCCTTATCTGACTCGGGGAAGTCTACCACCTCACAGACTACTTTCTAAAAGAAGAAGCGGTGGCTTACATTTAAATGCTATTCCTTCACCTGCCACTTTAGCTGATTGACAGAAACAGCATTTTTGCTCCATCTGGACAGGAGTTTTAAATACATGTACCTGCAAAAAGTGTGATTATATCATCAATTTAAAAATACTATTAAGAACACAAATTATTAAATATGAAAAATCATTTTCTGTTTTTATGCATTTTTATTAATAATTTAATTCTGTACAATCTACATAGTAAATTTTAAAATGCATATTTTTTCTTTGGGTTCACTTAAACAGAATTCATTAGCGAGAAAAAGATATGATGAAACCGCGATAGGCGGGGGTAGAACCTGCTTATAGTTCTGTCGTCAGCGAATAGAGAAATCATTAAATTTTGCGTCACCGTTACAAAAGTCGTCAGAATGGTTTATACTTTTAGTTTCGCTATCTGTACACATATATACACCCTGTTTCTCATAAACCGATACCTAAATTCTCACATGTAATTAATTAATACGTACATGTGTGCCCAATATTATGTTTTGTTTGAGACATTCGATTAGTCCTAATATAATGTCGTCTGTTCCACATGGAACCTACATATCTTAGTATTTGTGGCATACATCTTGAATATCGGGATTTTGTTGAATTATTTGGCTACGCTTTACTTTACGCCTTTATATGCTTGTTCAACCGCCAAAAATAGACGACATATTTACCATGATATCCCTATACTCCATGAGACATATCTGTTTGAAATAAATGCAAGAAACCAAAGGTATGATAACTGAGATAAAATTTATATAGTACCGATAACTTATATTGAGGATTTATTTATTATTTTGAAGAGATTAATCAATATTGAGTAGCCTCCTTTTTCGTGTCAGCTTCAGCTTAATTTATGTTCCATAAATAGTTTGCATGTTTTGAATTGTACAGATAAATATATATTTATTAGTTTTTTCAATTTTTGTTATCAAAATATTTAAAAAAGTACACAATACTTATATCAAAATGCGGTGAATTGTACAAGCAAAGGCCTTCAATAAAATATTGATGAGTAAAATAGCTGGGCATATAAAGCCAATGAATGTATAGGCATAACGTGAAAACTAGCTTTTATATAATTTTCGTCCTTACATCTTTTATAACGATGTGTTTAGTTGTTTTGGAGATTTCGTATCAAAAAAAATTTTTTTTTGGTTTTGTTTTTGTATATAAATAACTTAAGTAAATGTATTTAAAATATGTACAATACATAAATATAGTGCCGTCATGTGTTTCCGATAGTCATGTGTTTCCGATAGTTTATTTTGGTCGCGTGAGTTTTCTCCAAAATGACGTCATTTTTTTAATTACTTACGACACTGGACATACGGAGTCTTCTTTCGATTTTATGAATATGCACTACCCTAGTTAGCTGCTTACAAAGATTTAAATCACACAATTACTGAAGAGAATATAATAAAATACTATCTTTTACTATTACTTTAATGCAAGTCATTAAAATTGCTTTAAAAATTCTTAATTAGAAGATAACAATATTTAAACTTGCTTAACGTTTGGTAAATATATACTTCTGATGCCGTATTTTCAGGTTAAAATTATTAGGCCTACATGACTTTGTAAAGTTTTTCTTATAATCGAAGCCGAAGAGCGCTATAAATTAAGCTTCGTCTTGAATTAAAACGTAACGTATAACTATACAAATAATGGTATTGTAGAACGTTTAAGCGATGAAATGTAGTTATGGGGTAAATTAAATACTTGAACGATTTAAGTTGAAATAAAAACTTTAAAAACAATTGAAAACATTATTAGATATATTCATAAGATTATTTAATTTTTATTTCAATTATTAAATGAGAAATTTGTTAATGAATCATACTATCGGAAACACATGACGCTGATTTTTATCGATAATGGTCAAATGCGGCATCGAGTTTATTTGTTTCTAAGAACTGCATATACTGACGATTTTTCATTGATTTAGTATCGGTAATTTTCGATGCTATGTCTGAGGTTAAACATGATATAGTTTTAAAATTGTTGAATAGAGACAATCATTTAGATACATCGTTTAGTGTTAGACTACCGGAAACCCATGACGCCAGGATACATACATATTCATGTACGAATTTCACCGTTTTGCTGTTCCGTTCTTTTTTTAATGGCGAGCAATGCTTAACACTGAAAAATCAAATATTTCTTTAAACATAAATAACAATAAATTTGCTTACCTTAAAACGAATTCTTGCAGTCGGAATGTTGTTTTTATTGCAGGTCAAATTATCGCGAAATATGTAAACACCGCCGTCTTCTACAGATTTTGCGTGCGCCAGGCAACCAGACGACAGTTTATTTTTTCACTAATATCAATTTTTAACATGGGGCGCATTCGTGTCGGAAAATAAAACTTGTTCAAAAATGTACATTTGGTACCAATATTTTATTTTTTGTTTGATATTTTTTCCGAGTCGAATGCGCCCCACTTCAAATATGGAGCCAAATGTTCAAAAGCAGAGAAAATTCCGGAAAAACTCAAAACCAGTATAGGTTTCGGCAGTTAGCATTAACAAGTCCACATCCTGTTCGGCCAAAATAGCCCACACGTGTATTGATCAAGTAATGTTTATTCAGAAAATACACAAAACTTAGAAGAAAACGATAGTTTATTTTCCAGGAAATTGGTAGGCCATTTGCAGTAATTTCTGACCCTAGTTCTTTAACGCACTTTGAAAATTTTTTTCAAAGTTCGTTGATTTGGTCCCAAATTTAACGTACTTTGAAAAAAAAATTTTGAAAGTGCGTAATTTTTTCAAAGTGCGTTGCCACAGAGCAGCAACATGAAATTATTAATATACTAGGTTTATTTTCTCTACATGTACATCAAAAGCAATTAAAAGCAAAAAATATTAAAATGCAAACGGAAATATTTGTCTACCATCTGCCTATATACCTATTTATTACATACTTAGTAAGAAATACAGGTTTTTTGCATATGTGATACAGATGACATCACACAACTCGTATCGGCCTCCGGGGCTGATACAGGTTATCAGACCTCTAGGGCTGATACAGGTTATCAGCCCTCTAGGGCTGATACGGATCCGTATCACACCCCTTGCGGAACTCCTCTGCCTTTTTTCGTTTCGGCATTTGTACATGTTTACAGAAGAAAAAACATTTGTTACAGTCGTCATTTTTAAGTGCAGTTTGAAACTTCAAATGCTAACAAATGTTTTGTAGCAGTTAACTTTTAAAAACTGAGGAAATTCCGGTTCTGTAGCGACATGACTAGCTGTTTGTTAAAACAATTAGATCTCATATTTTTATTCAATACATGTATAAAATACTTCCAAATAACATTTAAAATCAATTTGTTCATGTTGGTGGGTTTTTTTTTTTAATTTTATTACTAAGAATGTAATAAATATAATAATAAATACCCTTTTTCCATATCACAGCCTGTATCAGCCCTCGACCAATCAAGCTTCGGGCTATACGTACTAACCAACAAACTACTGTGGAATCATTAAAATTCGTGGTGGCTCAATTTTCGTGGTATTCGTGGGTAGCCCTCGCCCACGAATTTACATCCTCAACGAAAACTAATTATAAAAGGTTTGGTTTACCTACTGAAACTTAAAACTGACTCATCCACGAAATTACATCCCCACGAACAAGCAAAAAACACACAATCCACGAAAATTGGCCCCCACGAAATTAAATGATTCCACAGTATTTGTACACTGGAGAAAAAAACATACTAACAAGCCACCGATGTTCATATGGTCCGGCTTTGTTTCCATTCAAACCTACTATTTCGATTTTAATGGAATAGTTTCCTGCGACCAAGTTGTTTTGGTTAATGGAACTGCGACAGTTTACTATTGATGAACTTGTAGGCGTTGTCAGGTTACAGGTTATATTAGTTTGCTTCGAAACAAGATACACAAACTTTCTATCACGATCTAGCCTAATATAAAGATCTTTTCTACATTTTCTATAGCACATTTTTACGTCACACTGCTCTTCCCAACAAGTTTTGATGGTTTAATAAAGAATCAAGCTCTCTTCTTAGAAGTATCACAACCTTCAATATTTTCTTCCCAGACAAAAAAAAAACCCAAAAACCATCAATTTGTTTTTACATTGTATTGCTCCACCCCAGATTCTGAACTTTGAAGGTTTTATAGTATATATAAACTAAAAAAAAGGAATGTCGTTCAAATTATCTTGCTTTAATTCAAAAATGTGGTTCTTAAAATTCATTTTTTTTATGAATTACTGCGTCTTGTTGTTGAAATAGAACCTGACTACAATGTAATGCTTAGTTTGGATAAACAATTTTAAGAAGAGGTAATGGACATATGAAAATCTAATTCATCATAGACGATACGTGGTGGTCAGAAAACCCCACTTTAAAAATTTCAACATATAAAGTGAACATGATTGGTTACTAACCTGATGAGTTGCCCCAAGTAACAGTAACCATGCGATCGTCTAAAGTCGAAAACGAGGCTATACTTGGATCTTTTAGATTCAGTCGATTTGCTTCAGTTTCATTTGAATGATATATGATCATGTATTTATTCGTCGTTGGCCGATTAAACTATCAATAAATAAGAGCACGTAGAATATGTCAGGAACATGTCATAAACATTTGGGTTTTTTTTTTTTTTTGCCTCATTTGTTTCTTTAATAACAAAATGTAATTCAAAATTCGAAATAACTAAAACATGCTTACTTTTATACGCGGAACTGTATATAAGTTCGTTTTATTTCTTTTATGGAGTACTTAGAAATTACTTGTTAGAGCATAATATCAATTATTCATCAGATGGATTAACCTTTACTTAAATGATTTCATTTTGGGGAACAAGTCTATTTCTTTCATACAAGATGAGATTTCACCTTTTTATCAAAGCACATCTTAAATGTAGTGTTGGGTGTACTGTCAATTTTGCCAGTAGGTGTCAAGCAGTTTGGTCGAAGATTTATAGATGGTGGTGCTAGAATAAAAATCATTTTTTTTCCACATTAATATACAGTTGAGCTTCGGTATCTCGAACACCGATATCTCGAATACAATGGATATGTCGAAGTGATTTTTAAGTCCCAAACACTTAAACTATAATTATTTTACCCTTGATATCTCGAATACTCGGATATCTAGAAGTTTTTAACCAGTCCCATCTAGTTCGAGATAACGAGGTTTGAATGTACTTGATATTTTGAATATCGATTCTTGGAATCTATATTATGCAGAGTCGTCACAAATTGAGAGAATTCGAGCTCTTTAAAATAACATCTAACGTCAGGTCTCACTTACTTCCTTTCAACACATCAAAACACATCATACTTGAAGAGAGTCTGAAATTTAAAAAAAAAACGATGCCAAAAATCAAGATAAACTAATGTATCGCATTATTTAAGAGGGCTTAAAGGAGCATGGTCACGATTTTGGTCAAAAATTATTTTCCCGATTTTAATGTTTACAATGGTTCAGTAAGGCATTTTTAATAGGCAACCAAAATTTAAGTGTCATTTATTGAGTTATAAGCGAGTTACAGAGCTTACAATTCTTTGCTATGTAAACAAAGCTTTTGTTTACATTTCGAACGTTGAAGTGAAAACTCCAGTTTTAGACCGAAAATGAATGTTGTAAACGTTAAGATCTGTTTATTTATGCTTACAGTGAATAAGAAGATGGAAAAATCAGCTTGAAAAAGAATTTTTACCGGTATATTGAACTAATGTAAACAAAAACAGGGCACGAGCCTTGTTTACATGACAAAGTCTTGTGAGCCCTGTATCTTGCTTTTAACTTCACTACTGACTCTCCAATTTCATTTGGTCATTGGAAATGCATTCTTAAAGCATTGTAAATAATAAAAACAAAGAAATAGAATTTGACCAAAATCGTGACCATGCTCCTTTAATGGTCGATACCTTTTTAGACTATATTATATACTTCTTTTTTTTTAGAAAAATAAAGCTTTTTATAAAGATAAAGGAAAAACCTAAAAAGTTAAAAAAAACTCTTTACTGAATAATAGTTTATGGCTTTAAAATCATCTCTAAAATTTTAAGGAAGATTTGATGGTTAATTTGTTGACCATACAGCCTACTTCAGATCAGTTTTCAAATTACGAATTTAATATAAAACCTACTTGTTGTTGATTTCGGCACTATAACAGACGAGATGTAATCCGTCCTGACTCTGCGTGGGTGACCACGTGACTGTTATTGACCACTCCCGACCGGAACTGCCGTACGGGGCTAAATTGCTCTTCGTTATTCCAGTGGGGCCCATTAAGAATATTTTGGTTATTCTTAAATGAAATGTTTCGTAATGAAATTGACATCCTTTACAGAAATTAGAATTTGAAAAATGATTATGATAATTAAGCCTTTTAACCAGGATGACATATTCAGCAACAATGCTAGTTTTCGATATGCATGTAGTCCTGCCATTAACATAGAAACATAAACTGGTTCAAATAAATAAAATGCAGTTTGAAATAAAGAGTTTCCAAAAAAATCTAAAAAAAAAAAAAAATAACTGTGGACATGAAATAGATAAGCACATTACAAAATTTAAAAGAAAAATACGGCAATATTTCCCACTATAAAACAGCAGAAGGTTCTACTTAGGAATAGGTCTTACGTGTGAGCTGCACTTTTAGTTCTCGCTACGAGTCTTGTATTAAAGGTGGAGGTTACCACGTGACAGCTAGCCTCCGGTGGGGTAGGGGGTACAAAGGTGGGTCCGTCATTACAAGCCAATGAGTCAGAAAACACAATGATCAAGAACTGTATGGGGACGGAGCTAAGAACGGTGGAGGTAGAAGACGCAGAGAAGTCCTCAATGTAAAGACTGACTCCATAGGTCCCAGTTCCAAACGTTGTGTTGTAGGAAAATATACACGCATCCTGGAGTTTACAAAAATTACACAATGTCATGCATCCTGCAGTTTACAAAACTTCACAGAAAGTCTTATCATCTTCAGTATAATGTATCATACAAAGATTAATTATCAATAATCATTCGCTTGGTAAAAAGATGATTGCATCACATGCGCAGGCGCGGATCCAGAGAAATTTTTCGGGGGGGGGGGGGTCCGAGGGATATTTAAGTTTGCCAGGGGGGATCCAAGGTATAATTTTGGTAATTTTACTATGAAAATGTAAAAAATTTGAATTTTTCGGGGGGGGGGGGGTCCGCACCCTAGATCCGCGCATGCATCACTTTCTCTTTATCGGACGCATTAGTGTTACAGATATAAACAATTTTTAAAGTATTTCTTATTCAGTAAATTTATTTAAACCGAGGTTATACATGTAGTAATTAACTGAAGCATATAAGAACGAATATGATTACCATTTAATGCAATGTATTCTGATATCTTTACAATACCATACATATACGGGTACACTGTAGTTCTGTGATCAAATCTACCATATTATCCTTCGGGCTTTAAAAGATTCGATCACAAGACGAACTCGTGTTTATATTCCAATAAACGTTAAAGAATAATTTTTTATTCCTTAAGAGGAATGGATGGTTGTGGCATAATTAGGCCGCTATGTATACCGCCTTCAAAAGAAGAGCTCAGTATAAAAATATATAGAAAATGTTCAAATTTTATAGGTTAAATTGTTGGATTTTTCTTTACTTAATAATTATAGTTTACTGGCAAAAATATCACTTTTAAAAGTTCACGGCAGATTTTTTAAAAGTGAGTTGTTGACCACTCAGCCTCGTAAGTAAACACAAACCGTGTCTAATGCACTGCCTCGCAGCCCGCCACAGAGGTACCCACACTCGTCCGTGTTGAACGTTGTATTTGGTAATCGGCAGCGCACGATATCATTGTCTGCATCGATCACTAAAGAAGAGATAGAGAAAGAAAATCACGGTATACACCGGGCTCGTACACAATTAAGAGGACTGGCCGGTCGTGGCCATTTTTATACAATATTAATCTCCTTTAGAAGAAGAGCTATGTAGCATGATAAAGGAAAATATCTAAAACCTTGGGATTTTTTTTACTTAATAATAGTTGTCTAAAATTTTAAGGCGGATCTTATCTTTAATTTGTTGACCATCCAGTCTCTATAAGGTATATGACACCTCCATGTTGTGATGTAACTTCTATCGAAATAAACAATTTAGATTTAGTTTGATACAGGGTTTTTTTCTCTCACTACATCGATGTTTAACAACGTAGACCAGTTTTAAAAGTTTTATAAACTTTAAGGTTAAAATGCCTCATCGGGTTTCGAGCTCAAGACGTTAAAACAGTAAACCTGTTGCATCATGATAGTGAAAGAAAAAATGTTAGTAACATTGTCGTTGGGGTTTTGTTATCGAAAGAATATTGTTGTAACTATCCTCTTTAATGGCATATCTCAATTACAAACATATTAAGAGGGTTTGATGGTCGTGGCCATTTAGACTGTATTGATAACGAGCTCTATATAAAACTATAGGAAAATAACCAAATTCAACAGGTAAAATATAAGGATTCTTTCTTTACAAAATAATAGTCTATAGCTTGATAAATCACATTTTGAAATTTTAGGTAGATCATGGATCGGGTTGCTCAACACACTGGTTAACTTTAACCACTGCTTAAAACACTTAACCCAGCGGGTTAATTAAATCATGTCCGGTAATGTCAATAAGACGAGCAAAAGATGGGGGGGGGTTATTTTCATAAATACTTTTTTTATAAAAAAAAAATAAAACGTCTTATTGACATTACTGGACATGATTTATTAGATTATGTATATATTCACATCAAATTTTAAACACTACAGTATGTTACTTGCAACCAAAACAGATTTTCCATTTTTCATAAGAAATACTCAAAAATGCTTCAGAAAGGCATTTATAATAGTCATCCAAAATTTCAGTGACAGTGGTCGAGTTATAAGCGAGTTAAAGACTTCACAATTCTTTGTTTTGTTTACAAAGTTCTTGTTTACATTTTGAATGTTGATAATAAAATTCTAGGTTTAGACCTAAAATGAATGTGGCAAACGCTAGGAACTGTTTATATATGTTTTAAACGAATTAGCAGATAGAAAAAATCAGCTTGAAGAGATTTTACCGGTTTATTGAACCAAAGTAAACAAAAACGTGGCACCAGCCTTGTTTACATATCAAAGAATTGTAAGCTCTGTATCTTGCTTATAACTCTACGACTGACACTCAAATTTTGATAGATCATTAGAAATGCATTACTGAGGCATTCTAAACAATAAATATAGAAAAATAAAATTTGACCAAAATCGTGACCATGCCCCTTTAAGTTCTAAATGTTTACCTGGTATTCTAAATGAATGTTGGCATCCAGCCAGAAGACGAACTATCGGTGACATGGTGGCGACAGGTGAGGAGTTAATGACCCCCGTGTCAGCTCGGGGTCGGAGGTCAGCAGTCATGGTCATTCTCGTGTTAGAGGACGAGCCGCCGTTAATTATGCTTTGCCAACAACATTGTTCTAATCTATACAATTCAGGGAAAAAAAAACATAACGTTTGTATGAAGCTTGAAAATTATTTAAATTTTAAGGTAGCTTGCTAGTTTGCTGACGTCAAAAATAGGATTTGACGTACAAAGTTTAGCGTGTTTTGAAAATCAAAATAAGAACAACTTCGATTCTTCAAATATCTATTTTTCTGATATAAGATGACTGAAGCAAAATCTGCGGAAGTCTCGAGCGCGCGTAATCCGGACTTGATTGAACCTAAATAAAGCATTTATAAAATCCGTTCCATGTACATGTATATGTTCAATTAAAAGTTTGAAAATTGTCAAATTTTAACTGTGGAGAAAACTTCATTCTGACATTTACCTCTCTAACTAATATTACAGTCTTATGAACATATCTTGGTTTTACGCTCTAAAAAAGTTTTGATCGGATCCGTCGATAGACATTGTTAATTTTGGGGTTTTTCATCTAATGTCAATAAAAATGCTCTCGTATTTTAGAAAAATAATTAAAAGATAGTTACACATGTACAGTTTAAGTGGGGAACTCCCTCGTTTTTTTTTTCTTCAAAAAGTGTTTCATACCACTTCGAAATTTTGATAAGAATAAATATAAACTTGAACCAACTCACCTAAATGTGTACTTAATTCCGGGGTTGGGGGCAGTAAATATAAACGAGTCCTCTCCAAGGGACCAGTCTTCTGCTGCGTTGAAAGCAATGCATTTACCGTGCAAATCGCTGAGACTGCTTGTTAAGTTGCAGCCCACCCTACAGTACAAATATGCCGGCACAGTTATTGTTCCCTGCTTTGCTATCGTTGCGTCGTCACAAAAAGCATTGCTACCGAAGGAACGTCTCGACGCCATCTGGTGGGAGATCTCAATCTAAAACAAATGAAAACCTGTGTATTAAGACTAACAAGAACATCCACTATAAGTATTTTCTCCTGTATTTTATACGTAAAAAGATCGATTGTGATTCATAGCCAGGGCTGTGGCAACGCACTTTCAAAAAATTACGCACTTTGAAAAAAAATTTCAAAGTGCGTAATTTTTCAAGTGCGTTGTAACACAGGGCTGAAATCTACACGACTCCTTTGTAACCATTTTATGAATATCGATCGATCTCGAAACTTTCAGCAACCTAAGAAAAATCACGGAATGCACACAATTAATGATGTCAGACTCAAATTCCATTCATCGAAAAATTGTTTCTTTCTATCTAAATTCCTGATGTTATGTTACATTGTAAGAATAATTCAGGTACTTTACTTACACTTCAAGAAAGATTAATTCAATAATTAATTAAGAGAATGATTGTTTATTCATGTATAATTATGCTTTATTTGGTGATTCATGCGGGTATAAAGGTAGCAGTCATTGCAGAAAAAATGCATAACCGGCTAACGCGGGTTATGTAAAGTTCGATATCTTTATACTCGCATGAATCATTAAAGAAAGAATTTCATTGTTTAAATTAACCGGTTCTTTTGTAAAAGCCATATGATGCAATTTTCATTTACCGCCCACCCCTTAAAAACATAAGCCAACCGTTAAGTAAAACGCCGCACCTTCCACCAGCACCCTTTCAAAGAAATTGAATAATCTTTCGGTACGATTTTACATATATACAATACTATTCTAATTTTGTATTTTCTTTTTTTCATCAAAGGGTTCTACAACATGCGCGGATCCAGAAAATTTTTCCAGGGGGGGGGGTCCGAAGGATAATTGTGTTTGTCAGGGGGGTCCGAGGCATATTTTCGATAATTTTACTATGTAAATTTAATAAATTTTCATATTCCAGGGAGGGGGGGGGGGTCGGGACCCCCCCCCCCCCCCCCCCCCCCCCTCTAGATCCGCGCATGTACAATGTCGATATAAACCAGGACATAATACCTGTGATGGGTTGGATGTCGGTTTCCATGACATAGAACCGCCTCTAAAATGAGAACAGTTGGCAGACGACAGCAGCCACACAAACAGCAGTGATATTGACAGTGGTACTCTCATCATCTTTAACATGTTTCCATCAGGTCACAGACAACCAAAGACGAAAATTAAGAAAGTTGTCACTGGAACTGAAAAGGGTGAGACACATACTTTGGTGAATTAATACCGTATATCTGGTGATTTTCGCGATGATCTAATTTTCGCGTTTTACCAGTTGTTAACTGTAACAGGTCGGGTACACTACCTTATATGGATAGCATTTTTTAGCATGTGACAATGTAAACGTCAAACAGATTCGCCAATCCAATCAATGAGTCGCAAAGCATGACGGTCTACTACTTGTTTACGATTCAACAGACACACGTGGTTTTTGTCGATTTAATGCACAATATTTAATTGCTTGCCGGAAAATTTGTACAACTTGTTTTGTACTTTAGAGGTAAAAAAGGAAAGATTACGTACCATAGACTTTGTTCCATGCTCACATTGAAAAATACTGTTGTTTTAGTTTATATATTGTTGCTTCAAAACTCGATCAGTATCAACAGTCTGTCAATCATACGCATACAAGTACAAACAGATTTTGATAAGGGAAAACTGCATAATTGTTTATTGGTGACTTAATCATCGTACACCATGTTGACTATGTCCGGGAAATGAACATTGCTTTTGAAATTGCATAATTGGAAATACCAGTATAACGAACATTAGTAGCACCAGCAAAACATTTTGTAACTGCTAAGCATTCTCATAATTGTCACTGAAGAAAATTTCAAAGCGTATTCTACATGTACTAAATTAATGTAGTCCCAAACCAGGGGTATCACGTGAAAAACGTACTCACTGCTTCGAATTCAGTAGGACATATACCTCTCTTTTGAACATTGACAATTGGGTTATTTAAAAAGGTTGATATAAGGCCTACTAAGCAATATTTTTAAAATGTGAGCATAGAAATGAAAGATCAGACGTAATTTTCCATATTTATTTCATAAATTCTGAAAAATAATTGAAAATGAGTTTCCAAAAGACAATTCAAAATAGTATATATTTTCAATACGTATTCTATACAATAATACTCGTAGTAGCCCACAATGCCTTGCAACTCATTCACCTGATTGGTCTGCTGAAAAAAGTAAACAGATAGCTAACTTAGTATGCAAATGTATGCCGACGTCACAAAGTCTAGTGGTCTCGACCTGTGTAAGAAAATTGTTAAATCGCAAGGTTAAAAGGCTCAAATAAAAATGCTACATATTTACCCCCATTTTCCCAAATTGTGTGACACGCGAAAAACCAAGAAATGAGGTACACGTACAACGGATATTAAAAGACGCTGTTTGAAAATTTCCCAAATAAAAAAAAAATATTTAAAAAAAAAAAAACACATACCCTGGTAAATTGGTCAAATTGGTTGACTAATCCAGTGGGCAAATTACAATGCAATTAATGTACTTAGATGTTTTTAAAAATGGTAAACATACATTATTTCTGTCAAAAGATATCCTTGTATCACATTTTGCAAAATTGTTTGATATTTATTAAATTTGTTCTGAAAAAAATCCTTAGACTTCTCCTTTAGAATGCCCCTTAAGCTTTTCAGGTTGAACGGAGTTAAAGAAAAGTTTGTAGGGGTTCTGCTTAGCTCACTACATGAAAGTATCCGGATGATAATGATGAAAAAGTGTGCGAGGTTTTCCAAGAAGTCCGAAACAGTCTCAAAGTGGAAAAAAAATGTCAGCATTTCCCATCACAAGTTTCTCTTTTAAAAAGATAGGTGAGCTAGCGCTGTAGCCAACATAGAACACAGAAGTAGATTTCTAAACCATTGGTTTAATTTTCTGAATCGATTAATTATCATTAGGAGGGAACAGTGGTGCACTGAAATTGTGTGGAGGGTGGGGTCTGGGTCTCAATTCAGAATGGTTAATCTAGAGTGGGTTTCACATCGGCACTGGTAAGACTCATTAATTGTACTTTAATCATTCTGTATTTACTGTAATTTCAATTTTGAGGTGAAAAATAAGAGATCAGTAAAACCAATAGTACTTTTTTGTAGCAATCGTATCTTCTCGGGCCTTTCCGGCAAGCTCGGAAAACATATCCGATGTTGTTTTCCGAGCATAACGGAAAGATATAGGAAGGTAGTTAAGAAAAGATAGCTATTCATTATAACTTTAGAAATTACCTGGCTATATAAGACCTAAGCTACCGTTACTTTTTGGTATCTATGTACTGAATATTGAACAACAAAACACAAAACTTTTAAAAAAGATCATATGTAGATGATAAAACGAAATTCACATGGCACAGTCTATCTACAGAAGTATTCCCAGAATGCCCTACTGTGAAGTCGAGCATGCGTATTCCAGTAAAAAAGACTAACGTAGTTGCTAGCGCTCGAGAGCGCTAGCAATAAATCCCGTTAAAATATGTTTTCTTATTGTCAATTTGCCCTGGATACACAAAATTTAAAATATGCAAACGAATCAATAAATCTTGAAATTTCAATAATCACTGATACATATATTTCTTTGACAAGTACTTGTAAATGTATTTTCGCTAAAAATCGTCAAAAACTGATAAAAACGGTAACATTTATGGGACAAATTATTAGTATATGTAACAACGTATCGTTTGTCTGAACCAAACTTTTCATGCGTTATTTTTCCTTAATTCTAATTATCGATGGGCTTATATTTAAAATAAAATTAATACTAGTTTGTACATTATACGACGCCAAATAATATCACTGGTAGGATTTGTAATTAATCCATGTAGAAAATGTTTGAGCAATTAATTTCAATGTTCAGTGTACGGTGTGACAAACATCTGAGCGTGAGAACTTTTGAAATTTATAGAAAAATCACTAATAGCATTCATACACATGTGCGGATCCAGAAAAAATCTCATTGAAGGGGGGAGGGAGGGCAGGGGTTTGAGAGGCACTTTTGTTTGCGGAAGGATGGGGGGCTATTTTCGGTAATTTTACATCATGTAAGTTGATTTAAATGTTTGAATTTTCCAAGATGGGGTCTGAATATCCACCCTCCTCCGGATTTGTACTTCATACAAAAACATGATATATTTTTCACACAGTCCACAATATTTTGTAGTTAAGAAACTATATTTAGTCTACAAATGAGTTAAAGCAATATTACAATACGTTTAAATGAATTAAAGAATATGACTATTATAATATAACTTTAAACTTTGAATTCTTGATAAGAGATAACGAAATACATCTTACCAGTCTACATCTGTTTAGGGTCACTCGAGAAGTGAAGTCACAGGCAGGACGGTATTGTTATTATTTGTTTGTGAACACAACTCACTATCTCTCGCATACATGTACCCGTTTGTTCTATTTTTAAATCTCCTGACATTAGCAAGACAAACAACACAATGAACTGAATGACGACGATCAGGTTTACACCCGTGAGTCTTGGCTAAAGTAGCAATGTTAGATTGAAAGTTACATGTATATATTAATTTTTTTTTTAAATAGTGTCAAGTATCCCTTTTAATTGGTCATTAGAACTTTTTTCAAGGATTTAATTCGGGGAGGGGGAGAGGGCTTGTATCCAATTTGTGAGAGAGGGTGTGTAAGTAAGATTTAAGGCCCACTATATTTTTAAACTACATGTTTTAAATGACTTTAGTGATCATCATATATCACTAGAATTATTTTGTTCCGAAGTGTAAGGAGAGCTCCAGATTAAGTCTAGGAAGGAGCTTATATCAATAAATGGTAATAATACTTCGTTGAACAAATGTCCCTGTATGTGATAATATATCACTTCACATAATTATATAAGAATATGATGGAATGAGCATTTTTCCTAATTTAAATATTCTTATTTTGTTTTTATTTTAAAAACACAAATAAACATTACGTTTGCGTAAGCGGTTAGCAAAAGAATTACATGTATGCCACTCTTTCATTGTGTCCGAACAATTATTGTTTAGAATTTTTTTCGCCATAGTGATTATTTACCCAGACTGATTCCATTCTGTTGAATGACATATTCAACTACATATCATAATTGCATTCTTAACTACATACGTTGGAATTCGTTTGTTATAGGGACTGGGTATAATCAAATAAGAAATGCAACAGAAATTTAATCACGCATTAATCTTAACCGTTTTATAAACAATCGGTATACCGCTAATTCATAATTTAATAATGATTGTTTCTATGTAAATTAATTTAAAAAAAAAAACATTAATTAGTTTTTAATGTTTTAATAAAAACGTCTGTAAAAATAACAAGAATAAATGTAAATATCAATGAAATAAAATGTTTAAAAAATAATTCAATATTTTAAAGTTGAACTGTCTTCATTCACACAGTGAACCATGACAGTTTCTCTTTACAGACATACACAATCTACAACAACATTTAATATCAGGGATTTCTATTACATCGCTTTGATTTATAGCAGGACTTCATGCTGTACTTCATATTGTAATATCACTTTCTTCGTTCTTAGTGCTCCTTATGTCTTCGCTTGATGTCTGCTCATTTTGACGCCGTCCAAACATAAAAGCCGGAGAACTATGGTTACGTTTAAGCATCTCTTTTCTCCCTGCACCGTCCTTGACAGATCGGCTAAGTCTGTGGTCACTGTTGGTTTTGCTGTGTCGCTTACGGCCATTTTTGCACGTTTTTACGTTTTCACGGAGTTCTGAAGAACTGGAATGATATCCCATGTCAAACCTTTGGCGTTCGCTTAAATTTGAAACACTTGACATACTTTCGTCGCTACTATCGTTGTCCTTATACTTGGCCGCGATCACCTGAACGCTTGTCTACTGTCACACACAGTACTTTGATTTGGAGATCGTCAAGTTGACCTAGTGATATATTCTCTCTATCTACGGGGACATTTTCGTAAGAATGAAAAGTTCTCCTGCCACCACCGTCAATTTTCGAGCGTTTGCATATTTTCCAATGCAAATACTTTACGATTTTTAAAATCAAGGCCTTCCGCAGCAGAACATACAGCCAAGGATCCAGAATCTGGTTTATTCCAGCAAACCGGACACCCACAAGATCTGCCTTCCTATTTGTTACACCTGTTACCTGATTTATAATGATGTTTATCTGCAAGAAAAACACATGGAGAATTCATTTACTGTCTTGTATATATGTATTCTAAATATGCATGGCGTTTTAATTTTGGTGTCTAGTTTCAGAACTTTTTGTGAAGAATCAAAGTTTTTTTATTTTTTCCCGTATAAAATGTCTTTGAACTTTTCCAACAAAAAGCAACATAAATATAAGCACCTGTATGGTGTACTTATTCCAATCTTTATTTTCATTAGATTTTTTTCTTCCTTCTGTTTTTATTATTGACATATTGACATTTTTATTGACATAAAAAATTCATTGCTTGCGTATTATACAATGGTTGTTTCACCCCGACCAATAAATCTGTGAACAATGATAAGTGCATTCGTCAATCTTTTATACCTCATTTTACAGTTTTCATTGTATATTCTCTCATGAGTTCTATTTTAATTGCAGTGAACCGTTTTAGAACCATTTGCCAATGTACATTGTAGCTGGAGAACTTACGTTAATTGGGAGCCAGCACGTGGTGAAAACCGCCGTGATTGCACAGAGGAATATCACCATCTGGGTCTCTGCTTCTCTCTTGATAGACTTTGATTTACTCTGATTCGTCCCATGCCGTCTATGACAATATGGCGAATTGTTCGATATCCTTTTACGTCTCATTTGCAGTAAAGTCACAACAGCAGCGATGTTACATCCAAGATTTAACAGAATTATAAAGATATTGGTCGCTGCGAATATTGAAGCGTAAATAATATCGCTGACACTTTCTTTGTGAAAGTTCAAAAAACACCAAGATCCTGGAAATTGAATTTCATAGCTTCCTAATCCAACAAAGGGCCAAGAGCAGTAAAACATCGCAATACCCCAACATATAGCTATCGCAATGAAGGCCCTTTTCTTAGTGACGACTCTTGCATGAAAATATGCAAATCTTAAGGCCAGCAACCGCTCAAGTGACATAGCACACACGAGCAGGGGAGTTAACCCGCCAAACAGAATCATTGCGAAAGCATGGTATTGACAAACGGGTTTTCCTCCGACCCATTTTAGATTATTAGCGTACACAATAATAGCGATTGGTGACGTCATAAGTTGACCAATCAAATCCGTCCATGCTAGTCCGGCGAGTAACGTATAGAACACTGTCTTCTTGGCCTCTTTCCGCGAGGTATACAACACGAGTAGGGCTAAAATATTTCCCAGAATTCCCGTCGTAAACATGATAATCGGGGTGGAGAGACTGATTCCCATTCCCTATTGTCGACAGCCGGTGGTGTTGGCGGTTTCACACGGATTATCCATTCGAGTCCGATCATCTGCCATGACAGTTGTAAAGTTTTGCGTCACGTTGTTAGTGTAAAGAGCCAGCGACAACGAAGTCGAGGTTTGGGTGACTTGGATGCGGGGTGTGACCTCCATAGTTACCATTTTTTAATGTTACTCCATTGTCTGTCGGGCCTAAAAAGACAAAAACACATAACAAGTTATAGACACATCCTTTACGTCGAAGCTGGTCCGCGGCTTACGTCAAATAACAGCTTAACCGTGTTCAGCAGCACTAGATATCTACCAACGGAAGCGTTGTCAATTAAAGTGAATAATGTGTTTGTAAATTTACTGCTGAGGGGTTTAATGATGCAAAGTATTTTGATTTCACGTGTAATAAAAGAATGTGTTCCCGAAAGTTACTGACAGTTTCTGCAATCTGATTAAAATCAGCCGTTCTGATACGCTACCGCTCTCGAACATCTGAAACAAGCCGCTTAGAGGTCACGTCCGAACGACCCGACAATCTAAATATTTAAATATAAGGTCGTGACCTTTTTGACCAATGAGAATATCCGTCTCTTAAAGACTATCGGGTGAAGTAACTATAACCGCACAGATTTATGGGAAATTATCTGCTGGCAGAGTTTTGCTAGCCACAATTTGATTGGCTTATCGAAAGGTCGTTCGGACGTGACCTCTAAGCGGCTTGTTTCAGATGTTCGAGAGCGGTAGCGTATCAGAACGGCTGATTTTAATCAGATTGCAGTTTCTGAGGCTTGCTTCTCCCACTAGAATATTTAGACAGCTGTATCTAAATTTTCGAAGAGAGGTTTGTGTTATCTGAACTCTGAAGTTTTCATTAGGTATTTAGAGATACTTTGAAAACTCTGATATAGGAATCACAAGGAAATACTATATATTACTTGCTTCACAATTATACTTACAATTCTAAATAAAACAAATCCCATTAACTGAAATTTTAATTACGACAATTCAAGCTGTGTTATCTAATCAGTCAACTTAAACGATTTGAGAAATTAAGTATAAATTATCCACCAAAGCGTAAATACAAAACAACCCTCACAGAAAACGCACACATGCATTAAAACGGACCCACAAACGTTTCTTCTTTTAAGGTAACTCCAGTGTTTTAAAAAATCCGTGTCAAACCAAACATTTTTTAATTTTAATAATTAAAACAACTTATAAACTTACTATAGAGACCAAAATACGTATACCTTTGCACGTTTGTTTTCCTACAGTGAGCTTCAGCTCATTAGGTCCAAAAATTTAACAGCCAAAATTTAACACCATGATGCAAAATCTCATAATTTATTAAAGTATGCACCAAAATACATCATGTTAGGTTATAATTTAAGCAAATCAATTGATTATCATTAAATCATAAAAATTTTATTGATTTTCTACAGAAAATATAAAAACGTTTACATTTTTTCTTGGCACGACCTTCCCAAAAAAATCACAAAATTGCATATTTTTGAAAAATTCTAAAAAATTATTCAGTTTACATACATTTTTTAACAAATATTTATTAAGAGTTACATATTGTGTTAACAAAAAAACATAGTTTATCAAAATTGACTATCTACTTTCTGCTTGATAGTCTCTTGAACATGTGTACCCCCATTTTGAAAATGTAAATTTTACAAGTTTTTTTTTGTTGCAAACTTTGGAAAAAAATAATATGCACCAAAGAAACACAATCTAACAGTCACTTTAATTGATATACTCAATGAAAGTGTATTATACATATAAAATTAAGGTCGAGACTGCCAAAATAAACTCGTATATTTGAGTGCAGTAGTACCCCCTTCCCCTTTCTATCAAATATTTTCTATCCCATTTTTTAAAACATATTTATCTGTAGATTAAACACCAATCAGTGTTATGTAGTTTTAATTACACAAGTACATGTACTTACTTATCCTCTCCTTGTCCCGGAGGACACATGAGGTCGTCAAGCTACATAAACGCAGTGTAATTGTTGGAGGAGAATGCATACAATACGTACAATTATATTACACACTCATTTACCTTTTTACATACGCTGCTTTCCTTGCTTTCTCCGATCCCTCTAAACGACGGAGATGCTATATTTAACAAATGTTCCACTTTTTGACCAAACCATAATTATTTTAAAACCCTTGTTGTGTGCCAAAATTATAACCGGAAATTTAGCACGCCGTGTAAAAAAAGAACCGGATCCGAAAGACACTGGAGTTACCTTAAAATGTACACTATATAAATAGTGCCTGTTTGGGAGGGTAACAGTTAAAATTGACAACCCGAGAAAACCATTGAAAACCATTGTCAACCGACGCGAAGCATATTAGAATACTTAACTGGCCCTCAAGTTTATTCAAAAATTGACCAATCTTTTATTTCACATCTGCAACACTGTAATATGAAATAAAAAATAAAAAACCAAAGTGATGTTGAACGGACGGACTTTGATAAAAACAAGAGATAGCTTGAATTTGTCTTTAATTACATGTAATTGTGTTAATCTCGCAGTATTACGTGCAGCTTGTTGTGATTTTTTGTCAACCAACGTAGATGATGAGACACTGAAACGGCAGAGGACATGAGTTTGATCTGTATCTGGTGTTTTATTACTCCACAATAACACAATGTTTCTCAAAGAACCTTAAAGGTACCCCTAAAGTAACCTGTTAATTTGCCACTACTGCTACCCCCCCCCCCCCCCCCACACACACACACACACAATTCACCTTTATTGATCGTGTCTTATAGATACTTTGATGTATCAGCAAATGATGATCCGATGTAACACCCCCCCTCCCCTTGTAAGTACCGTGGCACACAACAGTGCTTGTACTTATGTTGTGCGAGTACTTAAAATTCCGAAATAAATCCAAAAAGTCTTGTAACAGTAACTTTTCTTAATGGTACATGTACTATTTCGTTCTATAGGGGTCTATATACATGTATGAATAAGAAAAAAAAAAATGAGAAAATGATATACCTAAAGGATCACGTTTTTGTTTCGACTAGGAAACACTGGCTTGGTAAAATAATACAATTACAGGGTGGAACTAAGGCATATTTTAATGCTTTATGAGACTATAATTATGGCTAGTTGAGATTACTCATCTTTTGTAAATATTTCGTTCTTAAAACTTCCCAATTCCTTATGCAGCACTGAATATATTTTAACTTGTTTATTTAGAATTTTTCTTTCCATTTCAATATCTGTTAAAAAATTTCCATAGTAAAGATTAAGCAAGTACAAACGGAAATATTGGTGGTTTTTTTTTTTAGACACATAATAGAATAGTATTGTCACGATGTGGTACACCGAGATATTTTGGTCTTAAGTAGCCTGCTTGGTTTTTTATGTTTCCTGTTATTAGTTTGGTCTTAGTACAGCTTTATGTATATAGAGTTGTTTTTTTTTTTTAATTTCAAGAATTTATTTTAAAAAAAATTATATGGACACGTCTAGTCCTCAAAGAGTTGCACTGCCCTCAAATAATTAAAATCTTGAATTTTTTCATCTATTAGTAGGTGACACCGGAATTCTGTGCTTCCGTACAGATTGACAAGATACTTTTGGTAAAAGAACTCTGTCTCCTTATATAGGCCTAATGATAATTATGATTTCTGTTATTTTCTGCGATAAAAATTACAATGTTCGAAAAACTATTTCACAAATAATAAGAAATGATACTGAAATCTTTTTATACAGGGGTCATTATTCTACAAGGGTCACTTTTCTTCACGTAGACTGTGCTCCTTTTTATGAAAATGACACTTATTCTTCAGGATCAATTTTCTACGTAGAATAATGACCGGGGGTCATTATATTACGTCGAAAAATGACCCCCGGTCATTATTCTACGGAGTCAGTATTCTGCTGTACACCGGCTATCTGGTTACACACCTCAATTATACTACAGTGAATCCCTAAAGTTCAAAACGGGCACTTTAATGGCTAGTCACAGACAGTAAGATTTTAGAATTAATTTAGATTTAATATTTAGTATGTTTTGTTCTGTAGGAATTGTCACACTGTGCTACAACTTCACTATAGGTATTTTTGTTTCAATTAACGTCTAAATAAGTAACCGAAGTAATGGATTTCATTGATGATCTTCGTGTGTGTACATGTATATGCGCTCGATATTTGCCTGTATCGCACTCAGAGGAAACGTGATGTTACAACGAAGAGTTTGAATACTTTTGGAAAAATGTATTTAGTCGTACTCATAAAGTAATTACCCAGCTATTACCAGGAAGCTTTAAAACAAAAAAGGAACAAAAAGGCGATTTGAGATCAAAAATACGCAGTTGTAGCACATTGTGCCAACTCGTATTTCTAAATCCCATAATACTCAAATTGTCCGCTAAAATAGCGGAGACAGGCATCACCTCCCCCCTCTCCATCTCATTTACTACTTGCATAAAAAATACTGTTAACTAACTTTTATTTGCGACGACAATTTACTGCAGATAAACTAGTTTGCGACGACTAATTTTCGAGAATAAGTCATATCCGAACCCGTGTTGTTACAGTCAGTTCAAGCATATCTTTTACAACATACACCATAGCAAGCATAGCATAGCATTGAAATCTCATATCATAGCATTGGAATCTCATACCATAGCATTGGAATCGCATACCATAGCATACAATCTCATAGATTCTCATTCGTCATGTCATACCATAGAATACCATACAAACCGATTTTAACTCGGTTTTAAATGCTTTTATTAAAAAAGATGAATGTTCACATTGCAGACTATTGGTAAACTTTGGCTTCTTATCAGTTTACTTCGAAATGTTTGGAACTCTTCTGTGTATGAAGGTGTTTTTGTTCAAATCTCATAGCATACCATAGCGTAACATACCATTACATTAAGCACTTCATTTTAATATCTCATAGCATAGCATAGAAATCCCATAGCATTGAGTTTGTTTGCGGCGATAAATTTTCGCGACGACAAGGCTCTCGCGAACCTCAGGAAATTTTCTCGCTCGCGAATAAAAGTTGGTTAACGGTATAGCCTCGCTCTATACAAAGATAAAATAAAGCTCAAGATTGTTATATTTTAACTTATTGGTAAATCGTGTTAACTTTGCATTTTAGAACTGTAATTATGATTTAGAAAATGTGTCATTTGGGATATAGTTGTAGCTAAACAATAAAACGCGCATTATATATTTTTCTGCAATGCTAGCCACCTTCATTCTAACACGAAGCACAGAAGAAAGACATGTATTGTTTAAACATAATAAGATAGTTATTTTGTTATTATTAAAATAAGAAAATTTGATAGCAATAATGAGATGCAAATCTAAAAAAATTGAGTGTATATATTACATGGTTTTTATGAGTAATTATAAACAACTTTGTTTAAATAAGTCTTTTATCTTGCTAGTTTCCTCCATTTAATATTCATTTTTTTTTCATTTTCTACAATAAAATCCATGACCACATTGCAAGATTTACATCGATATGATTTTTTATCACGATATTATATTTAACCATTTCATATAGCTGTAGAACTGTAGCTCCGCGAAAAATTCGGATTGACGGTCAGTGGAGCTACTTAGGGTAAATGTTAACTTATTTGTTGATCATCTTGTCAAAAGATTATTTTCTTTTTCTGATCTTCTTTTACCATCTTATAATTGTCTATAATTTGTTTGTCTCCAATACACAGTCCATCTACCAGAATTTCCTGTGGAGCTACAGTTCTGCAGCTACGTTTCATATATACAGGCATGCTTGGTTCATTTATAGATCTGATACTTGATTACATTGCAATTGTAATCAAAATCAAGTAAAAAGAACAAAGAAACATTCTTAATTGGATCACTTCAAAACCTGCTAAACCAGATAATGCTCTTCAAGAGACCAAGTATTGTTAGAGTGCGCATGACTTTGCGCATCTTTTTATTTTCATGCAGCCGAAGTTGTAAAGTTAAACTTTTTATGTATTGTGTTTTTATGCAAAATCAAAATTAAATTTATCATGAAACATTGTATGTACCGTGTATATAAATTGAGAAATTGTTACTTTATGAAGGAGTTTTCGACAGTTACCTGAAAAAAAAACTGCATAGGAAAGACATTTGTTAAAAGTATAAAAGGTAAAGTTTTAATTGATTTTTACTGTAATGTAAAACTTAATTGATTAATAATAAAATCATCTATTAACATTATCAAGGTAAGAGGCGGGTCCACTGGAATTTGCAAAGATAAAGAATTTTACAAAAAATAGTTTTTATTTTTTTTTATTTTTTTTTTCAATTTTTTGTTGTTTTTTGTTTTTGTTTGGTTTGTCTTTTTTTTTTTTTTTTTGCTTTAGAAAACTTTTTTAATGCTGAATTTTAAGGATTTAAAAAACAATATTCAAAATGTGAGAAACAATACTTAAAACTTATTTAAGTTTACCGAGTTTTAAGTTAAAGAAAAGTTAAGCACTCCTCTTGTTAAGTCTAAACTACTAAAAATCTAACTAAGACTAAAAGACCTATTATTATACAAGCCCCTGTCTTCTAAAAAAATGCTAATGAAATGGTGCATTATATATTACCTTTGAAAATTCCCCTAGTGTGCTTCCTAAAACACTTTATTTAGTGGTTAACACATCTTAAATGCTCTTTCAGATAACCAGGTTTTTTCATATTTGTTTTCTTCTGCACGAATATTCAATCTTTGTTAGACTACCGGGTGCACCAGTTTATGTAGTTGATTTTCATTCAGCGGTTTTTATTTTTAACGAGCATTGCCTGGTAAAGTCGAACATCCCTTGCTAAACTTTATAAGTTCTATCCAAAGCACGGGTAATATTTGTAAAAAAAAATATAAATAAATAAATAAAAAATACACTCGCATACAACTTCACAGAAAAAATTAATTTTCCTTTCTTAATCATGATCAGTTGTTAGTCGCACTAATATAAATAGCATATACTGACAATTATGTATAATATTTTTAGACCAATGGCTGTCCAAAAAATGTCCGAGTCGGTGTATGTGGCGATGTGTCGCAAGATAGGAACCCAACAACAGGTGGCAATAAGGAGGGAAGTGAACGACAGTGAAGAATGGTTTATCGATCAAGTAAAAAGTTTACCGATAAAGTATGTACTGAGTGGAAGTAAAAAAGAAGGATTCGTATTAGAGGGATCGAACTATGACTTTATGGCTTGGTTTACTAATCAAAGTGTGATCTGGGACCAGTGACGGGACCTTCATCTATATAAGCTTTTACTCTGTGACAGTTCCGTTAGTCCACCAGGATTCGCTTTACTTTTGTTACTTTTTGTAGGAGATTTCCCAGCAATATCAGCACCGTGTGTAAGGATGAATAAAAATATCTATTTATCAAGCTCTTTATTCAAAGAGATAAATTGCGAATTATTTAGAGTATACAGTGGATATGGTACAATACATGGACCATGTGTGAGTAGAACATCGCGGACTTTTGGTGATTTTGATTTTGCGCTTTGTCTAGCCAGTGATTTTTGGCCGCCTTCTGCCATTTCATGGATAGATAGATGTCACACATGGCCTCCAATTTCTGTTGTCAACGACATCGTCAGAAATGGATGCCATTTTGTACCGATAGGACACAAACTGGGGAACCATGCAGGCAACGAATGGAGGATTTCTTTCTCTCAAGCTGAAGCCAAACTTGTATACTCGATGAGTCACACACAATTCCTAATTTATGGTTTACTAAAATTGTTCTTGAAGGAAATAATTAACGAAGGCTTAAAAGATGAAGATAAACTATTGTGCTCATATCATATGAAAACAACAGTTTTCTGGGCAATCCAACAAAATGCTTTATCATATTGGTGTCCACAAAATCTGCTTGCTGGTTTCTGGATCTGTTTTAAACTCCTTCTTAAATGGGTGTATAAAGGGGTCTGTCCTAATTTTTTTATTCCACAAAACAACATGTTTATGGGCAAAATCCATGGTAAAACACAAAAAGGTTTATTTAGGCGACTGTATGATATGTATAAGATGGGTATAGCATTTCTGTTAAACAGTCCTTCTATCAGGTCCATTATGTATGATGCCCTTTGTAATCCCAAACTCGAAGTTTTTATACATGAGCACTGTCTGATAAGCAAGGATAAGCTTGATCCAAGTTTAGTTGCTGAGATAATCGGTACATGGTCATTCGGAGATCAAAAGAAGATACAAAAGTATTTACACATGGTTGAGCAAATGATATGTTTACCCCTAACACGGTATAAAGTTGCCTGGTTACAGAAAACTACGGGTAGTATCTTTCAGTGCATTGCGTTTACAATACCACACAAATACACAGATTCAAACAAACGTGAGTATGTTGTTGACAAAATGATTCATCACATGCTAAGATTAGCAACTAAGTTTGGGTACATTACTGATCTGTTGTTCATTTCCATGTATTATTACAAGACTTGCAGGTACAGGAAAGCGTTATATGTAATAGATGCTACATTGGGGGAATGCTTGTCTCGAATTGTGCCTCTTTCTATCCACCTTCAAAAAAATTTTCATTTTATTGACGAATTGATACCAGAACAACTGGCTTCTAGACAAAACCGGTTGACAGCTTTTATGACCCCAACTCTCGTTTTATTATACATGCTAGAGTTTCTGTGCTCTAGACATGTAGACACATTGAGAGCACAAGCAGCTCTAGATGATCTCCAGGTTGAAGTCCACCATCGTCAGAATGAAGACAGTTTTAAGTTAGGGGATATCTCTTGGGAAATCCTGGGAATCTGTCAACAAATCTCAGGGTACCACCAGGCTGCCTTGTACTCGTACCAACAGTCACTCAGACAATTTCCATTCAATGCCATAGAAACTGCCACGAGACAGAGAATTCGTGATTTACAAATATGATCCTTTTTGTCATGGTTGTGCTGGTTTTCCTTTGACGATTAATGTGCAGTAAATTTTAATAACTTTAAGGATTTGGTGTATAGAATATGCGGTATTGTCCGATTTTGGAAAGTTATTTAATGTTCAAAAACTTCCAAAATATCCACGATAACATCTACTTGAACTGCTTAACAAAGCTGATAAAATTCCATAAAATCATACAATACGTGTCAAACAATGTTTGTTTAATCTGGGCATCAATAATCTGAAAATAAAAAAAGTTAACATATCTTACCAATGTTCACATCATTTAACAATGGTGGGTTGATGTACATGTAGTTATTCTCAATTCTACTACACTGAGTGCCAATATTAAATACATTTTACTACAGTTATTGCCGAAATCAAAGAGATGCCGCGGACATTATTCTCCATTCTGCTACATTTATTGCCGATATTAAAGAGATACCGAGGACGTTTTACTCCAATATACCACGAACGTCATCAGTAAATTATCAGATCAGAAACACAAATCAGCCTCACACTGATCATGAGTTTATATTTTTAGAACGTAAAACTTTTCAAAACCATGTCAATTGCAGGTCAAAGTTCCAGTCAAAACAATGTGTACTGCCTTAACTGTTCAGTTCGAAAAGCTTAACGCGGCTGTTCCAAGTACCTCCGTAACACATTTCCACTGTGTGTTGTTACATCAAATAAATCAAGAAAAAACTTTGTCGTGAATGTTGCAAGATAACCTCCTTGGTCTCGAAATGTTGTTTGAAATGTAAAAGCTTCGGCAAACGCCTCGGTTTTTATATTTCTAAACAATGTCTCAATAATAATTAATAATAATAATAAACAATAAAAGATTATCCTTCAACATTCATGACAACTCGTGCTTTATTTTTTAATGATGCATATGTACCAATATATTTATAGAAGGTATCACAACACGTGATTCGATTGAACACGTGTTTACTTGGTGTTTGTTATGAAGTATTTATAGAAAACATGTTCTTCAGGTATTCTCGTAAGGTGCGCACTATTTGGTAAAGAATTGAGTTTCAAGTCATTCGAAGGCTCTCTCTCTCAGTGCAATCAGACGTTTCCCCATTTCCTCGCCCTAACAATCACACATAAATGTTATAATTATATATATATATATATATATATATATATATATATATATATATATATATATATATATATTTATATATTTTTTTTTCCCCCTTGTATGTGTTGTTTTGTTTTTGTTGATAAAAAGAACACAAGAAAAATTGTTTTGTGTGACTTATAATTATTAATTAAACTGCACTTCAGAGAGCGCTTCTGCATCTATATACGTGTTGTTATGTATTACATGTTATTATTAGGGTCTTCCGTCTTCAGCGGAAGACCCTTCTATTATTCTATTGTTTCTTTTTCAGGTTTATTTTTTTTCTTTTTTTTTTTCTTTACAATTTTTGTGCAGAGGATTTCTCAGAGATGTGTCGTCCGATTTCCGTCAAATTTTCAGCATTGATCTATTATTATCTGAAGTTTATACATCTTTTTCAGTTTTGTCAAAATCACTTCCGGTTCGGAGTTATCCGCCATTTTGTAATTTTTTCTTGACTTCTTGTCCACGCAGTTTCTCAAAAACGACTAAAGATAGACAGCTGAAATTTTCAGGAAGGATAGAGGACATGCTAGTTTAGGTCACCTGGGGAAAATGATTGTCCGGAAATTCCGAATACGGAAGTTATTCGTATTTTTCTTTATTTTATATTTTTCCAAGACGCAAACTTTGAGGCTTCATATCTTGCTTATTTTTGAAAGATTTTTGCCCAAATTTTCAGGACAAATAGACTTTACAAAACACTAATTATAACATGTCATAAACTGTAAAATTCCTTTTCCGTTAATGAGTTATTCCCCTTAGATTTTTTTTTAGGGTGTTTTGTTTCAAGACAAAGGCTCCGAGACTATAACAGTAGGGAATGAGAATCCAACGAATTTGAATAACAGGGAAATTGAAGTTTTGCACACTTGTTTTTGTTTTTTGATTACGGTTTTTATTTAGAAAAAGGTAGGGGGTCAAATTATTAGATTCCAAAAGGTGCAAACATTTACACATGTTTTCCTTTCTATATTTTAAACAAAAAATATATTGTTAAGACATGTAGAATAAAAATTGTGTAGAATATTATGGGCTTTCGTTTGACACCATTGAAAAGGGGCTGGCCCCTTCAATTAAGGGCCTAGGCTCCTTGAAAGTATTTGCGAAATAACTAAAAAACGGTTAGGAATTTGATATGGCTGTCGCTGGAATAGTTGTTCATTGGGATCTTACCAATGTCACTATAATGTTACTTTGTTAAGGTATTGTGTAATATGTATGTAAAAAGCTCTACTTGTTAACATGTACCTGTTCTCATTTGGCAAGTTAACGAAAAGCCATTGTGTACAACTGACATTAATTTACCACAGAACATGTATTATTGTATTCAGGATGATTAAATTCATTCGAAAAGTTTTTCATAACAATATGCATTATATTCTTAAAGCTTTTACGTGAGGATTTGTTAAGTTCTGCAAGCATTAACCTGGTTTCTGATCTCTGTTTGTACCATTACGTAACCGATCCCTAGCTCGCGGCCGAGAAAATCGGTCGCCATGGTCGCGGCTGGTCTACCTAACGGTCAGCGGTTATCTAATACACAAGATTCGCGTCTTACATTTATAGGTTCACAAAGAATTGTTTAAAGTAAATGTTTATATTTCCTATCTTAAGCATCGTCAGACAAAAGATTTATGGTGGATAAGTAAATCTAAATAGTTGTAACAAAAAATATCCACAAGACTCAAACACAAAAATGATTGAATCTTTTAAATGATTAATCTCCTTTAGCTTCATAATTAAAAACCGTAGATATTTCAGTATAACTGTCATTGAAAAGAGGGCTCTTTGTTTTGAAATAGTTATATATTGTTTAAATAAAATAAGTTATTAAACTGCAAACATTTTAAGCCGAACATGGCCACGGAGCTCTGAGTACACAAGAATATAATTCATCCTCTGCATATGTCCGTGAATATCCCGTGCGAATGGGCATGCATGCGATTCGCGAAAGTCTAATAACACTTGCTTCATGTGCTTTTACTTTATCGCACATGTTCATTAATCCTTTGTATGTTCACAATTCAATCTTGATAATAACTTAGTCTACATGCAGTATTTATTTTGTTAACATATGTTGATTTGATAGCACATACCTTTATCTTACACGACAGTTGATTTTTAATTTATTTAGCATTGAATAAAATCATTGTCAGATTGTATATTCAAAATATTAAATACAATACAGAATTTAATAGAAAAAATTCGGTTAACAAAAATAGTGTAAATACTCTTAATTAAAGCGTTCAAAGAAAATGCAGTTCAAAATTAAAATCCAGTGTTACAATACGTGTGGTAGGTGCTTGCACGATAGCGCAATAATTAAATGAAAACCCTCGCTGTGTGAAATTGAAGAGTCCACTGACTTTTTATAGGAATATTCACGTGAACTTTTGAACAACGTTTGTTAAGATTCAGGCTGTAGAAGCGTAACGGTCACACGTAACAGGCAATACACAGTCCGCGTAGCTCATTCGTTAGAGTAATGGACATTGAGTACCATAAATACATATTAATACTGATATTGTTTTTAAAAAATCAAGTTACAATGCTTATACAGTGTTCTAATATATGCATTTAATATTGTAATAATTTATAATGTAATATTTAGAATTTAATGTAAAAAATTTAATATGAAATTCCCCCCTCCGATTCCCCAAATCGTAAAGTTATCTTACCTACGTTTCTTTGATCTTTGATCTTAGACCTTTAACTACAACCTTGTACCTTTTTTAAACACTGTACAAAATACCAGACCAATTCCTTTATTTTTAACAGAGTTATGAATTTTTTGGCATTTGAGTTTCAATTGGCGTGCTTGACATGTACTGTAGAAAAAAATTCTAACTCCCGAGCCTTTCACACAATCCTAATGAAAATTCACGTAAATGTACCTCGGACCCCATTCTTAATGTTTGCTAAATATGGAGCGGATCTGACTTAGAGAAAGAAAGTCCTGAGATCATACGGCACGTATCACCTGTACCGGGAATTAAAATTTACGCAGTACACGGGATGTAGGCAGCCGTGAAATATATCTGGTGCATGTATATTTCTTGTTTTCCGTTTAGTCTGTATCGCCGATAGCAAATGAATTACTTCTGAATGTTAGAACTGTGAAAATTTCTGTCATCGATTTACTACTGACTAAATTTACATGTTACTGATTTCGTCATTTCTACATTTATCAAAATTTTATCAATCGTGTTGAAATAAAACAGTGAAACAAAGAGAAATCAACACGGCAAATAATTTTCAACGCTGAAATACATTTATAAACGTAGGCGCTTTCCTGCTAATTTTGTAAATAACAAACGATATCCATTTATACATGTCTACCCTCTATATTATAAAATCAACAAAGCCTGCAACTGTCCGCCATTTTGTTAAAATGACCTTAGATCGATTTTAGAACATGCTATTTAAGATGCGCTTACAATTCTGCGTCTGATGACATCTTTTCCCGAATTGATTGGATAAAAACGCACAACTGACATAAATTTACCGCAGAAAGTGTATTATTGTATTCGGGATGCTTTAATTTATTAGAAAAATTTCATAATAGTATACCATGCTTTTCTTAAAGCTTTTATGTGGGGACTTTGAGTCACTTTTGTGAAGTTCTGCAAGCATAAACCCGGGTTTCTGAGCTCTGTGTGTGTGCCATTACGTAAGCGATCTCTCGCTTGCGGCCGAGAAAATTGGTCGCCATGGTCGCGGCCGCACTACCTAGCGGTCAGCGGCTAGTTAAATGAAAACCCTCGCTATGTGAAATTGAAGAGTCCAGTGACTTTTTATAGGAATATTCAGGTGAAATTTCGAAAAAAAAAATTGCTAAGATTTAAGGTTCAGGCTGTAACAGGCAATGAAGAGTCCACGTAGCTTATTCGTTAGAGTAATGGACATTGAGTTTCATAGATACATATTAATACTGAAATAGCTTTTTAAAAAGTTACAACGCCTAAACAGTGTTAAACTATATGCATTTAATTTAGTAATAATTTATAATGTAATATTAAGAATTTAATATTGAAAGTTTAATATAAACGTCACCCCACCTCCGATTCCCCAAATCGTAAAGTTATCTAACCTGCGATTTTTTTTTATCTTTGATCTAAGATCTTGAATTACAACCTAGTACCCTTTTTAAACACTGTACAAAACACCAGATCAATTCGTTTATTTTTAACAGGGTTATGAATTTTTTGGCATTTGAGTTATAATTGGCGTGCTTGACATGTACTGTAGAAAAAAATTCTAACTCCCGAGCCTTTCACACAATCCTAATGAAAATTCGTGTAAATGTACCTCGGACCCAATTCTTATTGTCTGCCAAATCTGCAGCGGATTGAACAATTTAAAAGAAATTCCTGAGATCAAACAGCGCGTATTGCCTGTACGGGGAATTAAAATTTACACAGTACTCGGGATGTAAGCAGCCGTGAAATATATCTGGTGCAATGTATATTTCTTGTTTTGCGTTTAGTCTGTAACAATGATAGCGTGTGAACTACTTCTAAATGTTAAAACTGTAAAAATTACTGTCATCGATCTTTTACCGAATAAATTTACATTTTACTGATTTCGTTATTTCTACATTTTTCACGATTTTATCAATCCTGTTGAAATAAAACAGTCAATCATATTAGTAAACGACACGAAAAAAAATTCTCAACGCTAAAATACATGTGTAAAATGCATTAGTCATTGTTTTAGGACTTCCCTTGTTTTCGTTAACCGAATCCGAGATCCACACCTGAAAATTCTACTTTCGATTTGACCCAAGTATGGCATTTTCAAACTGACATGTACTGTAGAAAAAAATTCTAACTCCCGAGCCTTTCACACAATCCTAATGAAAATTCGTGTAAATGTACTACGGACCCCATTCTTATTGTCTGCCAAATATGCAGCGGATTGAACAATTTAGAAGATACGGCGCGTATTGCCTGTACGGGGAATGAAAATTTACACAGTACACTGGGTGTAAGCAGCCGTGAAATATTTCCGTTTAGTCTGTATCGTCGATAGCATCTGAATTACTTCTGAATGTTAGAACTGTGAACATTTCTGTCATCGATTTTTTTGCTGACAAAATATACCTGTACTGATTTCGACATTTCTACATTTACAGAATTTATTAATCGTGTTGAAATAAAACTAATCAACACGGAAACAATTTTCAACGCTGAAATACATCTGTTAAACATTGGCGCTTCCCATCTAATTTTGTTAATGACGAACGATATCTATTTATTTATGTCTATTCTTTATCTTATAAAATCAACAAGTAATAGCTTTCCCAAAAGGTTGCCTGACTAAACAAAATCGTTCAATGGAAGCATGCATATATCAATTAGTTGATCAATTTCTATTTGATTAGAAATTAATTTTAATTTTCGCTGCTGATCATAAATTCATAAACAGAATGTGTAGATTTAAAAAGAAATTTCAGTCTTGTCTCCGATCTTGTGCATGTACATGTATATCACTTGAAATTAAATTATTTCATTAAATGTAAAATATTTTAGGAATGTACATGTCATCTTCGCTAGCCAAGGGTTTTTGGTCCACTCTGCTCCCATATATGGGGAACGGGGTGGACCGAAAACCCTTTGCTAGCGAAGATGCTCTACGGTGTTCTTTGATTCCAATTTAGACTCGTCCACTAATCGGCGCGCAAAAACTATGAATGAGACATATTATGGTGCGAAGTCCCGTTTTACCATTCACGCAACGGCTGATGGTTTGAATGAACTTATTATCCATTGGCATAGATCCATCCAGAGGGTGTCAAATAATTTTTTGACATTTGTTTTGTTTCAACTACATGTATTATACTTTTGATCTAATGTTTTTGAGGAAATCTATCGAATTAACATAAAAGATTGACCGGTAATTGTTTAATGTACATTTAGTAAGGCACGTGGGCCACAACCCGCTTCGTTTCTCCAGTACATAATCCAGTTTTATGAATATATATTTGCTTTAATCAAAACTGAAAATTCTTTGGTAATGATGATAATCCAACACCAGTTATTACATGTACTTATATTGTACCGTAATATACAATATGTAACAACTTGTTGCGATGACCCCTTCCCCCTTTCTACCGTACAAATATGGCTTATCTATTTTTAAATCAGGATTACACACGTGATATTCTTTCTTTTGAATTTGCTAACAAAAATATCTTCACTAAAATGTGGTTGTTGGATTGGAAAACAAGTTGGAATTAGTTAAGGACACACGAGACATTCATCAATTTTATATAGTTTGCCTTAATATATTATTCCTAATTTATTATCATTTAAACCTGTTAATTCCCCAAAATTCAGGGTACATTACAAGGCTATTTTTAGAACTAGAATATTTAGAATTTTCCTTAAAATAGCATGTAAAATGCATTTGAATGCTTATAAATAAAGTGATAGTATATATTTTCAATTGAACACTTACATTTAAATAAAAAGTATCATATCACATGAAAATATATTTATGGAATTACTTTGTGGAGATAGGAAAAATAGAAAAAATGGAAAATAGGTCGCGTCTGACCTTAAAGACAAAAACAGTACTTTTTAGGGTTTCTGTCTTCAGTCGTCTAATATTCTATTGTTGCTTTTTCACTTTTATCATTAGGGTCTTCGATCTTTAGCAGACACCCTTCTATTATATAATCTATTGTTTCATTTTTCACTTTTATTGGGTGGTCTTTTCTTACAATTCTTATGTAGAAGATTTCTCGGAGATGGGTCGTCATATCTAGATTGCCCTTGCAATTTCGCGTCGAATGGTACCACTGTGTTCTTTAGTGGATGGAATTAATTTTTTTTTAAAAATACAATCTATATTTTTATCTTATCGATTAAAAAATGGACGGAAGACCCACTCGTTGCTCGCAACGAGATCGCATCTAGTTGTTATTATGTTCGTTTGAGTTTTAACGAATAAGAACATAAGTCGATTTCTCGTGGATTTAGTGCCCAAACTTAAGAACAGTCTTGATTACTTGAAAATCCTATATTAAGATTGAAAATTCCAGAGAGAAGTTGGAGATGTCTGAAACATAACCCCCCCCCCCCTCCTCCAGCATTTCGTTTAGAAATGTTTCTGCCACACTCAGAGAAATCATAGTTCTTGTGATGAATTTTAACAACAGCACAGAGATCTATACAAGACATTTTCGAGCTTAATATAAAAGTTACAGCTAAAATAGGTTAATAGATATCAGTTATTAAATTCAATTTCACGTTACAAGTTGGTAAATTGCGACGAATCAGTGAATCTTTCTGATACGCCAACAAACACAAAGAAATTCTATCAAACGTCAAAAGCAAATTCGTCGTTTTCTTAATGCCTGACTGTAAATAGTGTTGATTTGGTCAGGCAATGCGGAACACTAACTTACGTCCGTCCCTATGGAACGCCTCAACATCCTTCTGTGGATGATATTTATGTAATGGTTGGTACTCCTTCTTTTTATGATGATACGAGGGGCGTTCAATAAATAACCTGAACCTGGACTTTATTTATTTTACAACAATTAATAAACAAGTTCTACAACTTCTATTAATGTCTCTCGTCGGATGTTAGTGCGAGGGGGTCTTTGATTTGGGAGGAAGCCGGAGTAACCGGAGAGAACCCACGTGTCGAAACGGGCGACCGCTATACCCTATAGCATACAACCACTGTCGATTACGAGGATCGAAAATTAACACATTAAGATGTTTTTTGTTATCATTTTAATGGTTACTTTCAAAATACTCTCCTTTAATAGACACAGATAAGCCTACTTTGAATGCATTCATATATTGTTTTTTGGGGGAATGGTACTGTAAACGTATTATATTTGGCGTGTACAATATTTGGCGGAAATTAGTTTTTGAACAAGTTGGCGTAGATTTGAATTAGCGTATTCCTGAATGTGACTATTCTTATACATATATGCATTGCATTTAACGATTGCTTGATTTATTGCTTGTACTTGATTTAGCGGAAGCTGGATTCCGCCAAAAGCGCTAAATAGAATACACAGCCAAATGTAGTACGTTTACAGTATTTATGTACTGAAAAATGGCAGAGCCAAAAGCTTTCCTTGGAGCATATCTTCTTCCTGACAAGTGCTTTATTACTTTAGCTAAAAGAAAAAGTCACAGGGAGACAAGTCGGGTGAATAGGGAGGATGGGGCAAATCATGAACTTTTTCTTTTTCAAAAAATTATCTCACAATCTGGGATTTACATGTATATGTGCCGGGGAGTTGTCACGAAGAAGTCGAATGTTGCGAATTCTAGACTTTTGTCTCTTCCTTTCGTAATGTTTCTTAACTTTATTCAGCGCATAATTTTTGTATACATGTCCGGTGATTGATCGGCCTTTTGGAATAGCACTTGAATTACAGGATCTTCACTATTAAAAAAAATGCGTATAATACTTTCTTTGTACTTTGGCATCGTTTGCTATAACAGGGCGTTTTGCCTTTTTAATCAACCGCATCTTGTTATAAATGTTCCTCTGAGGTTCAAAATAATGTATCTATCCATTTTTCATCACCTGTAACAATTTACGATTAACATCGTCCATTGCAAATTTTGTAGATTTTAAGTAGTTTTCTACACATTTCAACCCGCAATCGTTTTTGTTTTTCTGTTAATAGATGAGGTATCCATCTTGCACTAACCTTTCGGAGGCTAAGGTGTTTCTTAAAAATTGTAAACACAGCCCCCGATGAAATGCCTACTTTTGCTATTTGTTTAATGGTAAGTCGGTCATCATTAATAATGAGATCGGTTGTTTTTGCCAGTATTGCATCCGTTGAAGCTGTACGAGGTGCTCCATTATGTTGCTTATCCTTAAGGTCTGTTTGGCCATTTTTTAATTTGCTGACCCACCTGTAAACTTGTCTCAATGACATACACTTGTTTCCAAACACATCACACTGTTCTTTGAAAATTTCTTTCGAGTCTTTACCTAGTCTCACACAGGCTTTTATGTAACCTCTAAGTTCAGCCTTATTGGATGATGACTAACTAATCATATTTTCATACAGGGGTTATATATTAGCTTCTCAAAGGAGTATTTGATGATGAAACGTGGTCAGATAAACGTCCCTCAATAGAATATGAACTAAATTATGCGTGACAAGAAAATCAAAGGTCATTTGAATCCTTTACTTTATGGAATCTAATTAGTGACATTATTTATTGAACACCCCTCGTATTTTATCATAATATGCCGATACTTCTTCATTACATGCTGATACTTTATCATTATATGCTGATACCTAAGTTTGTCTTAATCTTTATATGCATTAACACTTAGGTGTTCCGTACATTTAATCACTGCATTTCAGAGTCAAATTATAGTCCAGTGCCGAAGAGCATCGTTGCCCTAATGGAAGGCGGGGTGGAATTAAAAATTATACATCATGTGACTTTAACTTACTCCTTATTGAGCAATGGTTTCGGTGTCTGGTGTGATCTCGTTCGCTGCTTTACCAAATGTCCATTTCCTAGAACACATTTTATCTTGTATTTTTTGTTTTTGTTTCAATAATACATTTGGATTTTAGGCTATACATGTAAGGAACCACGGGAATTATAGTTACATAGTTTAAAAGACACACAGCCTTGGCTAAAGTAAATTGTAAAGAAAACCAACTCAGGAGTCAAGGGACAGATATTTTGGATGCGTTAAATTGTTAGAAGGAGGGGGAATTATTTACTGAATATATTTTAACTAAGTCAACTAGAACTTTTTTATTCAATTTCTGTTTACTTATTCTCACAGTAAAGAAAAACGTAATCAGACACGAACATATTTTTTTCCTTATACAAAATAGAAGTGTATGTCACTATGTGATACCACTGTATATTTTGATCTCTAGTAACTATGTTTAGTTTCATTAAATTTCCTTTGAATTGTTTTGTCTTTTTACAGTTTTTTTTATTAGAACTTTTCGAGCTATCCAAAAGCTATCAATGTTTTGTTGTTAGATTACGTTTGTTTTTTATATAAATCAAATTTAGATACTACATTTTTAAATCTATTACTAAATAAAAACTGGGGAGTGTTGTGTTATCATATGTTTTTCTCATTCAGATTCATAAAACTACACTGGATTTAGATTAGACGTTAGATATATAAAAGTGTAGGTTCTTGGTAGGATTAAAAAACCTCGCTTGAAGACATAAATTAAAGCTGCATGGTCCGATTTTTTGGCCATTACAGAATCAAATAATTTTCTATACAAACCAATTATCTTAGAAAGTTACAGACTTCCACCTATTTACACCAGGAAAATCGGCATCCTTTCAAAATTAGACATATTCAAAGTAAATAAAAATAATTTCTTTATGGGCATACAAAAAAAACCCAGCATCATAGGAATGCTTAGGAAAGGGAACCGTTTCGTTTCGTCCCCCCGAAGTTTGGGTTTATTCAACCCGCATGCAAAGCAACGATTGTAAACTAATCAAACTTAAGAAATAATATTGAACCATATGTAAACAGGTTTACTTTTGATTTGCCTGAACATTACTCATATTTAGACTCTATTAATGGGGCATGGTCAATATTTCGGTCAAATTTTTTTTTCCGTTTTCAATATTTACAATGCTTTACGAATGCATTTCTAGTGATCAAATGAAATTTGAGAGTCAGTCGTAGACTTATAAGCAAGATGCAGGGCTCACAGTTCTTTGTCATGTAAACAAGGCTCGTACCCTGTTTTTATTTACATAGGTTCAATATATTAGTAAAAATATTTTTCAAGCTGATTTGTCTATCTTCTTATTCATTTTAAGCATAAATAAACAGTTCCTAACGTTTAACACATTCATTTTAGGTTTAAAACTGGGATTTTTACTTCAACATTCAAAACGTAAACAAAAGCTTTGTTTACATAGCAAAGAATAGTAAGCTCGGTAACTCGCTAATAACTCAATCAATGACACTCAAATTTCTGAAGCATTGTACTGTAAACATTAAAATCAGAATAATAATTTTTGACCAAAATCGTGACCATGGCCCTTTAAAAATAGTTCCTTGTTTTCTAGTTAGCACCCTAAGTGATTTTGAGTGTAAGTACTGGTCGTTTTTCATATCATAACCTACTTTAATTTATGTTAAAACATGAAAATCTATTAATATATATGTCTTATTTCATCATCTAGAGGATATTTAAACTAAACGATGATATTAAGAACAGAGTCACGTTCGTGTTCAACCACTCTACACGTGGTTGAAAATATAAACATTGGGTTGTTTAATAAAATTATAGCCATGTTTGAGGCTTTTGGTGTGCAATACCATGTTTTTTAAAAAAAGATTGGGTGTCTGTATTGTATAAAAACTCAATATATCGAGCAATTTTCAAGGAACATTCTACATAAAATAGTAGAGTCTGTTTCACTATTGATGCTTTTACTAGGTCAAGCGTGGATCGAAAATTAATCCTAAAGTGGGGGGGGGGGGAGATATCGCTACGAAGCATGTTAATTGTTGCAATAGCAGGGGAAAAAAACCTGTATTTTCTTTTGTCACATTTATTTCTAGAACTCATTTTATCTACCAATTAATGAAGATAAAGTTTAAAATCAATAAACGTCTAGATTTTATACCTATAGTACCTATAGATTCTAGGAAATAGACTATAAACACGAGGCACGATTTTTACGGCGAAACTTAAAGGGTCAAATAAAACCACGTGGTCTAAATTTAAATGACAATAACATTCGCAGGGGTGAAGCAGCTTTAAGAAATGTTAAATACGTGTACTTATGGAGATATACATCTTAACAAAAATATTGAGATTAAGCAGCATGTTTGACAAGAATAAATTGTTATATTTAGAATTTCTGCATTGGTTAATCTTTTTTGTGAAAAATCTTGATATTGCTTGCTCCCATTGTCCGCACTGTTTCGGAGAAGGGAACTTTTAAACCTTTGATATGCCTGACGTCATGACGTCAGGCAAATAACCGTCATATAACATAGCGATGGCCCAAAAAGTCATGACATTCTCAGATTGATTGCTTATCATGAGCATTTTTTACATGTAAGCTATCTAGTCATCTACATTCTGTATATACATGATTAGCAAAATATGTATACACTAATTAGGAGAGTTAATAATAAGTTAAGACCCTGATGGCACCATGCGTCATTTACGCGAGAGTAGTCTTGAAGAAGCAACACTTTTATTTTAAGTATAGATATATGTACAAAGGCCCACACACACACCCCAACCCAATCAAAAAAACCCACGATGGTTATCTATTATTTGGTCTTTTATTTTTCATGGAATTTCACAAACAATAGGTATTTTAACACAGCTTGGAAATGCTTTAAAGCTATTGACATCGTAACTGTAAAAACACCATTATTTTGATTGACGACTCCTTTAGTTTCTGTATACGGTAAAATATTTCCACATCGTCAGACACCCACGGTGACGATACAGAAGTTCTTGTATTGAAGCGTATGGTAAGGCCTCTTTCCCTAGTAGAAAACAAGTTTCCTTAGGATATGCTATTCAAGAAATAGCTACTAAAAGTACTAAGATCTGAATGTTAAAGACAGTATTTAATCATGCTTACTTTACATGGCAATACATCAATTTTCAAAACGCATAACTGAAAAGCTCTTTATAGAAAATGACATGATCTCAATTTAAGAAATTTTACTCTATTTTAATGATTTTGTATATACATGATTAGAAAAATATGAAGCGCTGGCATGTTTAATCTGTCATAGAAATTAAGAATGCGTGCAGAGTTTTAAAACGTTTGTTAAAAGACTTTTATCATTGTTTGCAAAATAAAGTTTAAAGAATAACAGTTACATTTTTTTCTTGAGGTTAAAGCATGTAGGATAGAATGATCTTTGTATGGCAAGTCCAGTAATAACATCAGGGGTAAACAAATTGTTTTAAGGTTTTGATATCAAGTACTGTAGACAGGGTTATTTTCGCCCCATGTAATGTTCGCTCTTTTACACTTGCAAACCGTTTCGCCCCGTCTTGAATTCGCCCAGATGCAGTTGTGTTAACAGAGATATTATTTGCAACATAGAATTCGCACAGTCTTAAATTCATCCTCTGACAACGAGGGCGAAAGGGGCGAAAATAAAACGGGGGCGAATATATACAGTATTCGGAAATATTGTACCGCAAAAAAAAATATGGTGAGGATCTAAGAACTAAAATGGCATTAGGCTAACAAACCAAATGCATGATTCATTGGCTTTCCTGACACCTTTTGGCGATCGTTCTATTACATGTCACCCTTCAAGAAAGATTATTTATGCATCATATCGAACACTGAATACAGTTAGGCCTGTGCTGATTTTTTTTTCATCTTTTGTAAAGATTAAAGATTTTAAAAATTCTTAGATAAAGTTTCCATCTTTTTTATCCTAAAATGCCCAAAACTAAATTCGGACACCACCGCGGATGAAGGGTCTTGGTTATAGATTTTATTGCTTCATATTTATTTATTTATTTATGAGGAATTGTCTTTTTGACACACCAAGCGTTGCCGTGAGGTTAGTTACACAATTTTGACAGCTTGATGGAGAGAACCACGGTATATAACTACTAAAACAGGTAACAGAAAAACGGAGATATGCGGTTCAATGAAGTACAACAACTGGGTAGATCTTGATTCGCTAGATTTAGTTTGTTCTTCTTCGTTAATGTTCGTTGAATATTCACTACCATTTATTTATCAAGTTTAATGGTGACATAAATTATAGGAGTTTGTTTAATTGTTAACGTGTAACTAATTATATTTTTGTTTTGAGCAAATTAGTGAAACAGTGAACTTTGAAATAATAGTCATTGTTAATAAAACTAATGAAAGTTGTAAATTGAGCAAATGAACTTCTAAATAATTCAATTATTCTTTATAAATTGATTTGTGTCTCGCAATTGTTTAATTAAAAACATCTACATTGAAGCTCGACTGAGTCTAAAGCTTAGCTGACCAAAATGTGTGTCTTGTAATCCTGACGTTTGAATGTTGTAATCGCTACAATTTTAAGATGTTTCAGAGCTAAAATATTACCAGGAAACGGTATATTCGTTTAATCAGCTATCATAATACTTTGCCTGGGAAGTATTTCTTTTAACTTTTCAAATTTTTTTAGCTTTTTCAAGCAAAATTCACATTAGTACTTATTTTTTCTAACAGTTCTACGCAAAATATACTAATATTGTCTTGATCTTTCACCTGCGCCAACATCATTAAATCCATTTCATTCCGTTGTTCACACATAGTAGGATAGTCCCCAAACTATTCATGTTAATTAGTGTGAAACTTAATTAAAAAAAAAACAATTTCTATAATACTGAATTCAGTATCCCTAATATTAACGACAGCATCCATGTAAAGAAAACAGGTGGTTTTATACCTGTCCAATGAAATGAAATGATAACAATAGTAAGTGATAGGCTAAAGTATAAAATACACTATAGACACGGTAATAATGTTTTACTCTTATTAAAGGGCAATAACTCTTATATGTAATTATACATGTAATTACACATTTTACCCATACATATTACAAAATGCTTTACAGCTATATATCAGCTATATCCGATGTCTTTAGATTTGACATACATTATTATATTAATGATAAAAACATAATCCATACCATTCATATGGGAATGGGCAGTCCCACGCCCTATGAGTGTGCGCTTTTAACTATAAGCTGACACAGCAGAGACATACTACAAATTATATATATTTTCATAAGTAATACTAAAATACAGATTGCTGTAAAATAAGGTTTTCACTAGTATGACTTCTAGTTCTTGAAGATCAATATACTTTAATAAATATTCTTTCACTCAAAAATCATGCACCATTGCTAATAAAGAGCAAAAGGATATATTAAATTAGCTAAATTAAAGGATATGCACCATTAATTAAATATTAGCACTTCTGTTATGGTTCGAAATAAATAATGTTAGCCTCCCTATTTGAGATGAAGCAATGTCAAATTATACTAAAGGTCTTGCTAGGTCTTTAGAATATACAAGTCTTCTCTCCTTGGCTTCAATATCAAGAATATATAAGAATGTCTTAAAACACAAAGAACTCTTGGAGGGAAATCCACAGACCAATAAAACCCAACTATACAAACCTATTTAAAACCCAATAAATTCCCTTCATTAAAACACACCTTTTAACTGACCATATAAGGACTATATATCCTATAGGCATTTAATATTTAATTAACTTAAGCCAGGTACACCTAGGTTTTCTACCTGGGTGGTTTAATATAGAACTACATGTATTGCCAAAATATATTATATCTTAACTAATCATTATCAATACTGTAATTAGATTTAATAATATAATAATTAAAAAAATTCATACCATTACAGAAATATCAAGCGAAAAGTGGTGGAACCAAAAACTCGGGTCAGAGTATAAACAATCTTTTTAAAAATGAAACACTCATACATGGTGAATTGGTCAAATGGGTTGACAAATCCAGTGTAGCGAATTACAATTAATGCAATTTCATTCATTATTTTTCCTTTTAATCAACGATAGACTGTTCTTACATGAAATTGAAACTAGTTTACAAGTACATTATACATTGTACGATGCTAAATAATATCACTAGTAGGATTTGTAATAATTCCATGCAGAAAATGTTTGAGCAGTTAATTGCAATGTTCAGTGTTCGTTGTGACATACAGCTGATCGTGAGAACTTAAGGAATTTAATTTTTGAACTTTATGGATAAATCACTAATAGCATTCGATCACATGTGGGGATCCAGAAAAAATTCACATGGGGGCGGGGGGGGGGATTCCAAGAGATACTTTTGATTGCGGGGGAATGAGGGGGGTGGTGCTATTTTCGGTAATTTTAAATCATGTAAGTTGATTTGATTTAAACGTTTGAAGTTCTGAATACTCCCCCTCCGGATTTGTACTTCATACGAAAAAACATGGATTGATATATTTTTCACACAGTCCACAATATTAAGTAGTTTAGAAACTATATTTAGTCTACAGATGAGTTATTTAAAGCAATATTACAATACGTTTGAATGAATTAAAGAATATGACTATTATAATATAACTTTAAACTTTGCATTCTTGATAAGAGATAACGAAATACATCTTACCAGTCTACATCTGTTTAGGGTCACTCGAGAAGTGAAGTCACAGGTAGGACGGTATTGTTATTATTCGTTTGTGAACACAACTAACCATCTCTCGCATACATGTACCCTTTCGTTCTATTTTTAAATCACCCGACGCAAGACGAACAACACGATGAACTGAATAACGACGATCAGGTTTACCTGTAAAGTCCAACACCCGTGCTCTCCCTCCACTTTTTCTCGCAAGAAATATTTTTTTTAAATCTACATATAGAAAATTGAAATTTGAAAGAGTTGCCCCCCCCCCCCCCCCCCCCCCCACGTTTTGGAGCATGAGAAAAATTGAAGCGGAAATAACCGAAATTAACAGTAAAATGGAAGTTTGAGGTAATTGATTAATTTCTTTTTTTTTTGCATTTCAAGATATCTGATAATTCCCCCAACTTTCAAAAACGGTGCTACGTGCCTGTGAATGATAAAAAACCCTAATTTTGTTCAGCTAAAATAATTTTCAACGTTAACAATGCGTTAAAAAGTTTTAAATAGAGAGAAAATGTCAAATTCCACATTTTATGATTGACCACAAGATGTTCCGATTTTCAATTTCATCGCTATAAATGAGGGGAATGACAACTATATCAGTAATCTTAATTTTTTTTCTTTATAGAGATTTCAAAAAGTAGTTTCATCTCATGAAAAAAGTGAGGGAGAAGAATACGTGGGACAAAGTAAAGTTCTTCTGTGCAAAATCCCGCCTTTGCCTTTGCGGCTAGGAAGGTCACTGTATTGTTTAAACGAGAGCCGGGGCACACAGCATGAATATATCTTAAGTAAAGTCTTATAGCCCCCTAACTCTTTTAAGGGCTCGGGGCCGACAAAATGTAAATTTGCACATTGATGTTATTAATTTGACTGCTTTTTCAGTTTTTGCATAACTGTTAAGCTTACAATTCCCTGTTCACACTCTCACACACTCTGAACCCTCCCACACTCTCCCTCCCTTCAAGCTCTCTTCCCTTACACTCTCTCCTCTCACTCACAATCTCTCTCCCCTTACACACTCTCTACTCTCACAAACTCTTCCTTATACTCTTTCCTGTCTCTCCTCTCACACTCCCCCCCCCTCTCTCTCTCTCTCTCTCTCCTCACACTTTCAATCCTCACACTTTGTCCCCTCAAACTCTTCCCTCTCATTCACTATCCTCCTCATCGCTCTCTGACCTCACATTATCTCAACAAACACTCCAACTCTCTCCCCTTATATTCTTTCCCAACTCAGACCACTCTCTTCCCTCACACCTTCTCTCTCCTTCTCTCTCCCCCCTTACACACACACATTCTCTCTTCCATCAAACTATGTCCCATCATATTCTTCCCTCTCGTACACTCTCTCTCTTCTCTCACACTCTCTGATTCTTATACAATCTCCCCTCTAACACACTCTCCCTTCTCACAATCTGTACCCTTACAAGTACTCCACTCACACTCTCCCTCCTCTCACACTCTTTCTCGTCACACTCTCCCTGTTCCCTTTCTCTTGTTACACTCTCTCTTCTACAAACTCTCAAACACAAACTTTCAAACACTCTTACGTCTACTACACTCCCCCTCCCCTACACTCTATCCCCTCTCACTCTTTCACTCTCACACACTTCCTTCTCACTCTGTCTCCCCTCTTACACTCTTCCTTCTCATGTCCTTTCTACACTCACACACATTTTCCCTTCTCTTACTCTCTCCCCTCTCATACTCCCTCCTCACACAAACTCTCTCTTTCTCACACATTCTCCCCTCTTACACAATCTCCCCTCAGGCTCTCCCTTCTCAAACTCCCCTCTCAAGCACTTTCCTCTCTTTCCCCTCTCACATTAACTCACTTCACACACTCCTCCATCTCACGCACTCTCTTCTTTTACTAACTCTCCCCTCTTAAACTCTCAAACTCCCCTTCTAACACTCTATTTTCTTTCACACTCTCTCCCCTCTTGCACACCCCTCTTTCAAACAATCTCCCATCTACTACACCATCCCCTCTCACACTCTCCCCTCCATTTACGCTTCTTTTCCACATACACTCTCCAGCCATCACACTCTCCCTTCTCACAAACTCTATTTTCTCACATCCTTCTAGCACTCTCTTCCATCTCAAGCACTCTCCCTTCTCACACACTCCCATCTCACACTCTCTCCCCTCTCACTCCCCACAGTCTCCCTATCTCACACTGTCCACTTTTTCCCTTCCCTTTCGCTCTCTCCCATTACACTCTTTCTCATATCACACTCTCTCTCCTCTCACATTCTCCCTCTTCACACTATCTCCCCTCTCACACTTTCTCTCTCCCATCTCACACTCTCCCCTCTCTTACTCCCTCCCCACACAAACACTTTTTGTCTCCTCAACGACACTCTTTCTCAAACATTGTCCCCTCTAACACATACTCTCCCCCTCAGACTCTCCCTTCTCACACTCTCTTGCCTCTCTTACTCCCTGCTCTTACAAACACTCTCTCTTCCCTTACCAACAATCTCTCTTTCTCACTCATTCTCATATCTAGCACACAATCTCCCCTCAGACTCTCCCTTCTCACACTCTCTTCCCTCTGTTACTCCCTCCCCACATAAACACTCTCTCTTCCTTTACCAACAATCACTCTTTCTCACACATTCTCCCCTCTAGCACACAATCTCCTCTCAGACTCTCCCCTCTCACACTTTCTTCCCTCTCATGCACTCCCCTCTCTAACACTCTCTTTTCCCTCTCACAGGTTTCTCTCCTCCTACTCTCTCTTTCTCACACTCTCTCTCTTTTTCTCTTCGCAAACTTTTCCCTCACGTTCTTTCTTCTCTTACTAACTCTTCTCTCTTAATCTCTCTCCCTTCTATCACTCGCTTCTCTCTCACACCCTCTTCCCTATCACACAAATTTTTCCATCTACTACACCATCACCTTTCACACTCTCCACTCTTACACTCTCTCCCCACGCACCCTCTCACTCTTTCTCCCCTCATACTTTCTCACCTCATACACTCTTCTGCTATCACCCTTTCCCCTCGCACAAACTCTCCTCTCACACACTCTTCCCTCTAACACACTCTCCCCTCTCACTCCCTTCTTTCTCACATTCTCTGCTCTCTCACGCTCACCTTTCCTTACACTCTCTCCCATTCTGTCGAGTCTCAATATATCGTTCACGGTATTTTGTGACAGATATTAATGAAAACAATAATTTTGCACGTATTTATATACGACATAACATGCACGGATTTTAGAGTTTCCTCTTGTTTCTGTTTGGAATGTCCCTGTTTCTAAAGGAAGGGGTGTATAGTTCTAACTTTGGTAAGTTAAGAAACCTGAAATTCCAACGGGATCTGAACCACTCCATTACATATCCACCCATGTATTACATTAACTTTCAGATTCGATTTACAGAGATTTTACGTTAACAACATTGACTCATTTGACAATAAATCTCTTATTACACACCGTTGAAATGTCGTTCAATCATGTGCGGATCAAGAAAATTACCCCAGGGGAAGGGGAGGGGGTCCGAGGCCTAGTTTCGGTATATTTAAAAATTTGTAGTTTTCTAGGAGCCCGGACCCTCCCCCCCCCTGACCCCCCCCTCACTTACATGTATCCCCTCTAGATCGGTGCATGAAAATTTTTATTCAGTAAGACAAAGTCAGACGAAAGCTTGCCATACGCTATATGCGTATCAGAATACTAAACTGGCCCTCAAGTCTCTACAAAAATTAGCCGATATTTTATTTCACATCTGCAACACTGTAATATAAAATGAAAAATGGACCAAAACCAAGGTGATGTTGAACCGACGGACTTTGATTAAAACAAGAGATTGCCTGAATTTTTCTTTAATTACATGTAATTGTGTGAAGCTCGCAGTATCACCTGTAGCTTCTTGTGATTTTTTGTCAACCAACGCAAATGATGAGACATTGAAACGGCAGAGGACAGGATTTTGATCTGTTGTTTTTTTACTCCACAATAACACAGTGTTTCTCAAAGAATCCTAAAGGTACCCCCAAAGTGACCTGTTGATCGTGTCTTATTGATACCTTGATGTATAATCAAATGATGATCCAATATAACCCCACTTAAGTACAGTGGCACACAACAGTGCTTGTACTTATGTTGTGCTAGTACTTAAAATTCCGAAATAAATCCAAAAAGTCTTGTAACAGTAACTTTTCTTAATGGTACTATTTCAAATCTCTTTTCAATCTAGGGGTCAAAATATGAAATAGAAAAAAATGAGAAAGTGATATACCTAAAAGGTCACTTTTTGTGTTTCTAGGGGAAACACTGGCTTGGTAAAATCATTATTTTTGTAAACAACTTGACAGAGTGGAACTAGGACAACAGGATGTTTTAATTCATTATGAGACGACACAATGTATATAATCAAGCATTTGATATTTTCTCATCTCTTGTAAATATTTCGTTAGTAAAACTTCCCTATTCTTTTCGCAGCACGAATATATTTCAGCTTTTTCAGCTAGAATTTTCCTTTCCATTTCAATATCTGTTTTAAAATTTCTATAGTAAAACAGAAAGCAAGTACAAACGGAAATATCGGTGGGTTTTTTTTAGATACAAAATAAAATAGTACTGTCACGATGTGGTAAACGAGATATTTTGGTCTCTAGTGACTATGTCTAGTTTTTTAAAGTTTCCTGTGATTAGTTTGGTCTTTGTACAGCTTTATCTTTAGAGTTTTTAAAAAGTTCAAGAATTTATCAAATCTGATTGTGTTAAGTTATGACTCGAATTTATTTAAAACATTAAAACTATAACTAAAAAAAAAGAAGCAGAATTTTACTGTTAAGAACTTACTTCCGTTTCTAATATCTTGCGTATAAACCTTGATGTAAACTGATGAAACTTAAAGAAATTTTGTGGCACTGTTAGAGTGAAGTTTTGAGTTTTTATTATTAGCGCTTACACTTCATGCGATTTGGCAAATTAATTATTTCTTGGCACATATTTTGCAAAGTACTGATACTTATATACTTTGATACTTATAATTTTTAAAAAAAATATGAACCAGGAAAATACATAAAAGTCAGATAACAACAAGGTACAAAAGAAAAATAGTATTTATCATGTACACTTTTGATCAAATTAAACAAAAATCACATTTTACAGACTGATCAATTCTCTCCAAAAGTAAAGAACGGTTTTAGGGGGAAGCAAGTCTATGTATTTTTTGAGAATTTTTATTTTACCTAGAAATATTATATAATAAGTATATTATATAATTTCTCTCTCTCTCTCTCTCTCTCTCTCTCTCTCTCTCTCTTAAAAATTCTTTGGTGTTAGCTGATAATTGTCAAAATATCACTTAGTTGACAATGATGCAAGGTATGTGTAATTCTTGCTTTTTGCTGCGCTCGCCACAACGGTAGCACGGTACCACCGTAAAACATATTTTTTCTTTCTGTTTTTTTTAAAGCTTCCTGGTAATAGCGGGGCCTTTGTACGGCTAAATATATTTTTCCAAAAGTAATCAAACTCTTCGTTGTAACATCACGTTTCCTCTGAATGCAATGCATGTAAACATCGAGGACATATATACATTCACACATGAAGATCATAAATAATTTCATTACTCACGATCATTTATTTAAACGTTAATTGAGATACAAATACGTACAATGCTTGTCATGACTTTTATAAATAAATTATATTAACTTATATGTTTATGATTATTTTACGAAATAGTTGAAGATTACTGTAGTCCGGCACAAGAAGATCGGCTCTTTGCCTTTCCCTTCACTTTGCCTCCTTTACCACGTCCTGACATTAAGATTACAAATAAATATATATACATGTAAGTATATAATTCCTGAAATCGGTGTGTCTCATATTTCTTACCACACACGAAAAAGAAAAGCGAACAATATTGTACCCATGGTTTGCTGACTACATTTTATCAATAAACAATGACAAAACTATAATCGGTTTGATACATTGATTCTGATTTGTTACATTATTATGGACTTCTTTAACATTTAGAATATTTGAATCTCCGCTAGTATTGATCTGCTGCTATGGATACTGCACTAAACTAATTGTTCTAAAGTATGATTAACAAATATGGGGACGGAAATCTCAATTGCACAAGTTCTTCTTAATAAATCGTGTTTGTTCCAGTGGAGAAAACTTAGTTATTGTTAAAATTAAGCTGTGTATGTAACATACATGCAGTTAAATTACAGTTTTAGACCCATTACGTAGGACAATATGCCAAGAAGACAATGTTATGAAATGGCACACTTAATTGAATTTTTTTTATTTTACTTATAAATGTTTATTTTGTACAAATTTACATGTGCATAAAAATGTCATTTGCGATTTTCAATTTGATAATGATGAAAAAATGAATGCATTAAAAACTAGCTTTTACATTTCAATGTTGCAAAAATTATTAATTTTCTAGCATATTTCAAAATCATTGATTGCAGGCTCTAAATAATACATAACATATCAAAATTATACATTCATTACTTTTTTTTTGGCATGAAATTTCCTGCTTGTTCAAAGCTTTGTTCTATGTCCGATCGGTTACCCATCATCACGACTATTATTCTATTGACATTTGAAGTCAAATACTTCCAGCGAGGTCATGCAAAGAGACAAACAGAAGAATCATACTTTCCATGTCACCTCTTCTACCGGATATAAACTATTCTTATTTGCCTGGATCACTTTTTAAAAATTTCGATTAATTTGAAATGAAAATTAATACTTACTATATATATATATACATGTAAATTTATTTAACTTTATTGTTCTTCTTGTTAATTTTAATTTTTATTGGATATTCGTATTTCTAATTTGTGTGTGATTCTTTTGAAATATACATATAAAATTACATTTCAACCTTCAAAAGTATAATTAATTGCATGTAGAATAACGCTTTATCATACAAACAAGCAAACAGACATTATATAGGTAGATATTTTTGTTTCATATCAATATATACAATTTACAAAAACAAAAATATTATAAAATTTGTTTAATATTGATGAATAATTCGTGAATTTTTACAAATTATTTCAGTTTGTAAATTTTTGGTCATATATCAGTCATTGATCATTGACCTTTAATTATTAATTTTTAAATTTGACCATAGAAATTTCTACGACCGGGTGAAAATTATCACTTGATATTATATCTTCCCAAAAAAGTACAAATTAGCCGTGAGGAAGGGTGGTACATTAAATTCAATTTTTTTAAGGTATTGTCACTCCACTATAGATAGTAATGATGAGATACAAATATAATAAAACGAGTGTATTGCATTGCTTTAACGAGTAATTATAAACAACTTCGTTTAAATAAGTCTAGTTTCCTCCTTATAATATACAGTTTAGTTTCATTTTCTACAATAAACTCCATAAACCACATTGCTAGATTTACATCGATATGATTTTTTATCACGATATTATATTTTACCGTTTCATATACCTGTAGAACTGTAGCTCCACGGGAAATTCGAATTGACGGCCAGCGGAACTACTCAAGGTAAATGTTAACTAATTCATTGATCATCTTGTCAAAAGATTTTTTCTTTTTCTTACCTTCGTTTTCCACCTTATAATTGTTTATCATTTGTTTGTTTACAATCCACGGTCCGTCTACCCAAACCTATGGAGCTACAGTTCTACAGCTACGTTTCATACATGTATGCTTAGTTCATCTATAGATCTGATATTCGATTGCATTGCAATTGTTATCAAAGTCAAGTAAAAAAAAAACAAAGACACATTATTTATTGAATCACTTCAAAACCTGCTAAACTAGACAATGCCTTTTCAAGAGAACAAGTATTGTTCGAGTGCGCATGACTTTGCGCATCTTTTTATTTTCATGCAACCGAAGGTGTAAAGTTAAAACTTTATTTTGTATTGTTTTTTATGCAAAATTAACATTATATGTATCATGAAACATTATAAGTAACGTTTATATGAGTTGAGAAATTGTTACATTATGACCTCGATAGGGTAAAATGCTAAAAATGGCGCTTATGTGTCATCGTTTCCCGGCATGGTAAACTATGCATAAAGCCGAAGAAAGAAGTACTCGCTTATTTATTCCAGGCGGACATGGGTTTTTAAATAAAAATTGATTGACAGGGGATCAAAAAGAAACATATCAGCATTTTAAAAGTGTAATGTTGTTAAAAATTGGGGGAGGGTCCACCGGAATTTGCAAAGATAATGAATACAATTTAAAAAAAAAAATCATTTTTTATTTTTTATTTTTTTTTTTTTTTCATTTTGAATTTTAAAAAAAAATATGTTGCCTAGCTTCAGAAAACTTTGAAATGCTGAATCTTTAAGTTTAAAAATCAAGATTCTAAACGTGAGAAACAATACTTAAAATTTACTTAAGTCATCTTTACCGAGTTTTAGGTTAAGGGAAAGCTAAGCACTCCTCTTGTTAAGTCTAAGAATGTACCCAAGTTCTACTAAAGATCTGACTAAGACTTAAGTACCTATTATAATACGTGCCCCTGTCTTCTAAAAAAAATGCTAATGAAATGGTTCATTATAGATTACCTTTAAAAAAATTGCCCCTAGTGTGCTTCTTAAAACACTTCAGTAAATGGATAACACATCTTGATTGCTCTTTTAGATAGCCAGGTTTTGCATATTTGTTTTCTTTAGCATGAATTTTCAATCTTTGTTAGACTATCGGGTGCACGAGTTTACGTACTTGATTTTCATTCAGCGGTTTTTATTTTTAACGAGCATTGCCTGGTAAAGTCGAACATCCTTTGCTAAAGTTTATTTGTTCTATCCAGAGCAAAGGTAATATTTGTTAAAAAAAATACAAAGTATACTCAACTACAATTTCACCGAAAAAAAGGGTGAAGTTAATTTACCTTTCTTAATCATTGTCAGTCGTTACAAACCATATCACTATATATAAAATATAAACATAATTAAGTATGTATAATAATATTTTTAGATCAATGGCTGTCCAGAAAATGTCTGAGTCAGTGTATGTGGCGATGTGTCGCAAGATAGGAACCCAACAACAGGTGGCAATCAGGAGGGATACAGACGAAATTCACGAGTGGTTTTGCCATCAAGTACATTTACAAAGTCTACCGATAAAGGGTGCACTGAGTGGAAGTAAAAAAGAAGGATTCAGATTAGAGGGATCGGACTATGACTATATGGCTTGGTTTACTAATCAAAGTGTGATCTGGGACTTTCATCAATATACGTTTTACAACATACACAGAAAAGAGCTGCTTTTTCTCTGTGACAGTTCCGTGAGTCCACCAGGATTCACTTTACTTTTGTTTTTTTCTGCAAGAGATTTCCCAGCAAAACAGTGTGTAAGGATTAATGAAAATATTTATCTATCAAGTTCTGTATTCAAAGAGATGGCATATGTATTATTTAGAGAAATATATAGATTTGGTACAATACATGGACCATGTGTGAGTGGAAAATTGCGGTGTTTTGATGATATTGATTGTGCGTATTGTCTAGCCAGTGATTTTTGGCCGCCTTCTGCCATTTCATGGATAGATAGATGTCACACATGGCCTCCAACGTCTGTTGTCAACGACATCGTCAGAAATGGATGCCATTTAGTACCGATAGGACACAAACTGGGGAACCATGCAGACAACGAGTGGAGGATTTCTTTCTCTCAGGCTGAAACCAAACTTGTACACTCAATGAGTCACACACAGTTCTTAACTTATGGTTTACTAAAATTGTTCTTGAAGGAAATAATTAACGAAGGCTTAAAAGATGAAGATAAACTATTGTGCTCATACCATATGAAAACAACAGTTTTCTGGGCAATCCAACAAAATGCTTTATCATATTGGTGTCCACAAAATATTCTTGCTGGTTTCTGGGTCTGCTTTAAACTCCTTCTTAAATGGGTGTATAAAGGGGTCTGTCCTAATTTTTTTATTCCACAAAACAACATGTTTATGGGCAAAATCCATGGTAAAACACAAAAAGGTTTATTTAGGCGACTGTATGATATGTATAAGATGGGTATAGCATTACTGTTAAACAGTCCTTCTATCAGGTCCATTATGTATGATGCCCTTTGTAATCCCAAACTCGAAGTTTTTTTACATGAGCACTGTCTGATAAGCAAGGATAAGCTTGATCCAAGTTTAGTTGCTGAGATAATCGGTACATGGTCATTCGGAGATCAAAAGAAGATACAAAAGTATTTACACATGGTTGAGCAAATGATATGTTTACCCCTAACACGGTATAAAGTTGCCTGGTTACAGAAAACTACGGGTAGTATCTTTCAGTGCATTGCGTTTACAATACCACACAAATACACAGATTCAAACAAACGTGAGTATGTTGTTGACAAAATGATTCATCACATGCTAAGATTAGCAACTAAGTTTGGGTACATTACTGATCTGTTGTTCATTTCCATGTATTATTACAAGACTTGCAGGTACAGGAAAGCGTTATATGTAATAGATGCTACATTGGGGGAATGCTTGTCTCGAATTGTGCCTCTTTCTATCCACCTTCAAAAAAATTTTCATTTTATTGACGAATTGATACCAGAACAACTGGCTTCTAGACAAAACCAGTTGACAGCTTTTATGACCCCAACTCTCGTTTTATTATACATGCTAGAGTTTCTGTGCTCTAGACATGTAGACACATTGAGAGCACAAGCAGCTCTAGATGATCTCCAGGTTGAAGTCCACCATCGTCAGAATGAAGACAGTATTAAGTTAGGGGATATCTCTTGGGAAATCCTGGGAATCTGTCAACAAATTGCAGGGTACCACCAGGCTGCCTTGTACTCGTACCAACAGTCACTCAGACAATTTCCATTCAATGCCATAGAAACTGCCACGAGACAGAGAATTCGTGATTTACAAATATGATCCTTTTTGTCATGGTTGTGCTGGTTTTCCTTTGACGATTAATGTGCAGTAAATTTTAATAACTTTAAGGATTTGATGTATAGAATATGCGGTATTGTCCGATTTTGGAAAGTTATTTAATGTTCAAAAACTTCCAAAATATCCACGATAACATCTACTTGAACTGCTTAACAAAGCTGATAAAATTACATAAAATCATACAATACGTGTCAAACAATGTTTGTTTAATCTGGGCATCAATAATCTGACAATAAAAAAAGTTAACATATCTTACCAATGTTCACATCATTTAACAATGGTGGGTTGATGTACATGTAGTTATTCTCAATTCTACTACACTGAGTGCCAATATTAAATACATTTTACTACAGTTATTGCCGAAATCAAAGAGATGCCGCGGACATTATTCTCCATTCTGCTACATTTATTGCCGATATTAAAGAGATACCGAGGACGTTTTACTCCAATATACCACGAACGTCATCAGTAAATTATCAGATCAGAAACACAAATCAGCCTCACACTGATCATGAGTTTATATTTTTAGAACGTAAAACTTTTCAAAACCATGTCAATTGCAGGTCAAAGTTCCAGTCAAAACAATGTGTACTGCCTTAACTGTTCAGTTCGAAAAGCTCAACGCGGCTGTTCCAAGTACCTCCGTAACACATTTCCACTGTGTGTTGTTACATCAAATAAATCAAGAAAAAACTTTGTCGTGAATGTTGCAAGATAACCTCCTTGGTCTCGAAATGTTGTTTGAAATGTAAAAGCTTCGGCAAACGCCTCGGTTTTTATATTTCTAAACAATGTCTCAATAATAATTAATAATAATAATAAACAATAAAAGATTATCCTTCAACATTCATGACAACTCGTGCTTTATTTTTTAATGATGCATATGTACCAATATATTTATAGAAGGTATCACAACACGTGATTCGATTGAACACGTGTTTACTTGGTGTTTGTTATGAAGTATTTATAGAAAACATGTTCTTCAGGTATTCTCGTAAGGTGCGCACTATTTGGTAAAGAATTGAGTTTCAAGTCATTCGAAGCCTCTCTCTCTCAGTGCAATCAGACGTTTCCCCATTCCCTCGCCCTCACAAAAAGACATAAATGTTATATATATATATATATATATATATATATATATATATATATATATATATATATATATATATATATATATTTTTTTTTTTTTTTCCTTGTATGTGTTGTTTTGTTTTTGTTGGTAAAAAGAACACAAGAAAAATTGTTTTGTGTGACTTATAATTCTTAATTAAACTGCATTTCAGAGAGCGCTTCTGCATCTATATACGTGTTGTTATTTATTACATGTTATATTATTATTATGTTCGTTTGAGTTTTAACGAATAAGAACATAAGTCGATTTCTCGTGGATTTAGTGCCCAATCTTAAGAACAGTCTTGATTACTTGAAAATCCTATATTAAGATTGAAAATTCCAGAGAGAAGTTGGAGATGTCTGAAACATACCCCCCCCCCCTCCAGCATTTCGTTTAGAAATGTTTCTGCCACACTCAGAGAAATCATAGTTCTTGTGATGAATTTTAACAACAGCACAGAAATCTATACAAGACATTTTCGAGCTTAATATAAAAGTTACAACTACAATAGGCTTTGATAACAGCTTTTAAATTCAATTCACGTTAATAAAATGTTGTAGTTAATAAAATTGCGACACATCAGTAAATCTTTTTGATATGCTGACCAACACAATGAAAGTTTATCAAACGTCAGAAGATGTTTTTATGCCCGACTGTAAATAATGTTGAAATGGTCAAGCAATACGAAACACTAGCTTACGTCCGTCCCTATGGAATGCCTCAACCTCCTTCTGTGGATGATATTTATGTAATGGTTGGTACTCCTTCATTTTATGATGATACGAGGGGCGTTTAATAAATAACCAAACCTGAACTTTATTTACTTTACAACGATTGATAAACAAGTTCTACAACTTATTTTAATATCTCTCGTCTCGCGAGGGGGGTCTTTGATTTGGGAGGAAGCTGGAGTACCCGGAGAGAACCCACGGGCGACCGCCATACCCTATCACATACAACCACTGTCGATCATGAGGATCGAACTCGGGTCGCAGCGATGAGAAGGGAGTGCATTGTCTACTACGCTACTTGGACACATTTGTTCAATAAATAATGCCATCGTTTTTACAAAAAAAACACAATAAGATATTTTTTGTCATTTTTTCATGGTTACCTTCAAAATACTCTCCTTTAACAGACACAGATAGGCCTTCTTTCAACCGATTTATCCAAGCATTGAATGCATTCATATAATGTTTTTGGGGAATGACATTCATGTCCTGATAAATGGCAGAGCCCAATGCACTCCTTGAAGCATACAATGAAGCGCATTGAAGTGGTAAAAGTTTTCGTTTGAATGGAATGTCCTAAACTTTGTATCGAACGTCAATTGTTACATAAGACACGCCCATTTCTTTTATAACGAGGAAAACAGTATTCGTAACAATGCTTTCGGAACCGCTCCTCAGCAGGGCTGCAGACCCTGGAAATATGGAAACAAGCTGCATCCCGATATTTTCTCCGTATATGTTTTCCATGCCTCGCGCATATCCTCAGTCCCCTCAACATGCTGCGAACACAGCAAGAAATGCAGAAGAAGATGAAGAACGTAGCTTAACCCTTAAAACAGGAAACTCTATTAAACGAAAAACTAAAACACGTGTATATATGTTGTGATAAAACTTTTTTTTATTTGCAATACAGTACATGTAACAGGAAGTTCAAAACACAAATAAAGAAGGTGTCGCAGTTCCAAGCTAATTTTCCTTAAAGGAGTTGCAGATAAAATGGAAAAGTTACAGAATTTGATGTAATTCTATTTTTGCTTGCAACGTTGTATATAAAGCAGTGTAGAATTTTATCTGGAAAGTTTTAATATTAATTTTTTAAAGAACATTATATAAAATTAAAAATGGTTACACAGACAAATGTGGCAGATTTTACGCTTTATAAAAGGGGAATCCTCATTGCTGTGAAAAACTGCCTCCTTGAAACAGAATTAATTTAATCTTAACGTTTAGAATAAGACGATTTTTTGAAAACTGCCATTTCCTATTTTTGTTTCATAGAGGCATATTTTTTAAACATCTAACTTTTGGGTAAAATCCTCAATACCTTTGAAATCTAAGAACGCTGTGTTAAATTCTCCCGCTGAAAGTCATGTCTAGATTAGTCGTTTGGTAACGCAGTTAGAATAGAGAGTAACCGTGTCCGACTTTTTTGATTGGGTTCGAATCCCGAAACAGTTTGAATTTTTTTTTATATATTTCTTTTTTATCGCATGAAAAGATAATGTATATAGAAAATTTAAGAATGTCAGAATAAAGTTATTTAAACGCTCGTTAATAAAATATTGTGCATGCGTGCTTAAAATTTTTTTTTCAAAATCACTTATTGTGTAAAGTACCTGAATTATAAACATTTTCTTCTTAACAAAGGATTTTAAAACAATGTACGCATCAATGTAGAAGTTGATTTTTTTCCTTTTTTTTTTTTTACGAAATAACCGGATATGTCGATTTCAAAAATACATGTACAGGTTGATAAAGCCAAAAAAAAGTATAAATCGGTGATGTTGTAATTGGTTAATGAAAATATATACGGATTTTGTTCCACCTTTTTATCTGGACCAGGCGTTTATCTACATGTAGATACTATAGAGACATGCGATGATTATAATTACAACTCTGGCGGTTTTGAAGAGCCAGAATCAGATGTATTCATGTAGCTTCAAAGAAACATGCTGGACAGTTGAAATCAATTGACATATGTTAACATCAAAATATTATATGGTCATCTTCCTGGCGGTTGCTGTGTTTGATAGAAATGCGCGTAAAATGTTTGTGTATCACTGTATTTTGCCTATATACGGAACATACCCGCTATGTAAATATAGTCGTCTACGTAATGTGTCTATATTTAGATATGACTCTTCAAGCGATACGGATATTTCAAGGTTCTTTTCACGTTAGGGAGAATTCCCGCTATTTTGCAACACTCTCTTTGTTATTAAAAATATTCTTGACTCTTTATTTTGAACAATATCACTATTTCTGAACATAGTTGGAAAGAAAAAAAGAAAGAAAGTGTGTGTATGTGTGTTTTAGTGTACAATGCACGTGTGTGAAATTCCTGCTTGTGCTGTTTAGAAGAGGGGCGGTTCCGAAAGCATTGTGAAGAATACTGTTTTCCTCGTTTCAAAAGAAATGGGCGTGTCTTATGTAACAATTGACGTTCGATACAAAGTTTAGAACATTCCATTCGAACGAAAACTTTTACCACTTCAATGCGCTTCATTGTATCTTCTTCCTGACAAGTGCTTTTTAAATCTAGCCAAAAGAAAAAAAGTCACAGGGAGGCAAGTCGGTTGAATATATATAGGGATGATGGGGCAAAACATGATTTTTCCAAAAATGATCTCACAATCTGGGATATATGTGCTGGAGCGTTGTCATGAAGAAGTCGAAAGTTGCGAATTCCAGACTTTTGTCTTTTCCTTTCGTAATGTTTCTTAACTTTCTTCAGCGCATAATTTTTGTATACATGTCCGGTGATTGGTCGGCCTTTTGGAATAGCAACTTGAATTACAGGACCTTCACTATTAAAGAACATTGCTTATAATACTTTCTTTGTACTTTGGCATCGTTTACTATAACAGGGCGTTTTGTTATCAATTTTTGTCTGAGGTTCAAAATAATGTATCCATGTTTCACCACCTGTAAAACTTTCCGATAAACGTCGTTTATTGCAATTTTTGTAGATTTTAAGTAGTTTTATACACACTTCAAACCCGCAATCGTTTTTCTTTTTCTGTCAATAGATGAGGTATCCATCTTGCAAACTGAACTCTTGGTGTTTGAATGGGGGTATCATGTTGTTTTGTAAAAAGGTTTTAAAAATTCGCTGGTAGTCCTGGGGGTCAAATAATTGGTAAAAAATGACGTTTTTTTCACAAAAAACCTTCTTCCTCGAACTCCTCCTACATTTTCAACAATAGACAAATCATCTCTTGGAATATGTTTTGGGGTGTCCTATAAGGTTTCGGAAATTTCAATTTTGTCCTGGGGGTCATTTGGTGGCTAAAGAATGACGTTTTTTTTTTTTTACAAAAAATCTGGTTTCAAAAACGTCAACATTTTTTGCAGTAGCCAAATGATCTTCTACAATATGATTGGGGGTGTCATTCTGAAGTGTGATCAGGTTTCAGAATTTTTTTTTCATCACAGGGATCGGTGGGCAACCAAAAATGACGGGTTTTTTTGCAAAAAAGTATGGTTCCCAGAACTCCTCTTACAACTTTTAAGGTAGTTACGTCATCTTTTGGGATATGATTGGGACTGTCCTATAGATGTGCAATAAGGTTTTAAAAATTTTAATTTCATCCAGGGAGTCAAATAGTGGCAGAAAATTGACGTTTATCACTCCAAAAAAACCTACATCCCAGAACTCCTCTAATGATTTAATGAATAGACACATCATATCTTGGGATATGATAGGGGCTGTCCTATAGATGTGCAATAAGGTTTTAAAATTTTAAATTTCATCCAGGGAGTCAAATAATAGCAAACAATTGACGTTTATCACTCCCAAAAAAACCTAGATCCCTGAACTTCTCTATTGATTTAATGAATAGACACGTCACATCCTGGGATATGATAGGGGCTGTCCTATTGATGTGCAATAAGTTTTGAAAAATTTAATTTAATCAATTTATGTAATTAATGTAGTCAAATAGTAGCAGAAAATTTACAGTTATCCCATGTGCGGATCTAGAGAGGGGGGGGTCCAGATTCCCCATCCAAAAATCAAGTTTCTTTAAATTACATCATAAAATTGCCAAAATATGTCTCTATTTCTCTCTCTCTCTCAAATAACTGTATAAAAAAACCATGTATTAATTTTTGCTTTAAAAAAAACTTACATTTACACTTTTCTTAATTGTCGAATGATCTATTAAATTTAAAAATATAATTTGGGGTCTAAAAAGTTTTATAGACTGGAAAAAAAAATTCCTGGGGATAAATAACTAAAATTAAAGTTAAAATTAATAACAATAAATGATTAAAATTAAATGTTTATCCTCCACATACTTTTATTATTTCCAGTTCTAGAAGGTCAGTGTGTGTCCAAGGGGGTATAACCTATATACCATTTGATGCACAATGACACAAAGAACAAGAATAAATATGGTTTAGGGATGGGGATCTCAAAAGTTATCAAAAATATATCATCATTTCCTAATGCATCATAATGACATTAGAAACAAGAATATATATATATGGTTTAGTGGTGGGGATCTCAACAGTTTTTAAGATATTTGGTATTTTCCTGTTCAATGGGGTCAGACCAATCGCATAGGGTCATGGCCTACATTATATTTGTTGCATCATAATACATTATGGAAAAAAATAACCCTTCCTTCCAATTATAACTCATATAAACATTTTAAGTCTCTACACTTACTTACATGTAATACACAACTAATTAATTTAATAGAAAATGTCACAGGGTCAATATGAGGGTCAACTCAAGAGTGTAAGTCTGACAAATGAAAAAATAACTTTTGCAATTAAAATGACAGAAACTGTACAAATGCGATAAGATTTGTAATGATGATAAGCTTATTTAGATAATAAAAGATGATGATACAGAGATTTTGTAAAATACTAGTATCCTGGCAAAGGGAGATCACTTATTTAGAAAGTGAAAGTAAAACTTAAACCTATACCGGTGGCTCATAATATTGTTCTACTACATGTTTTATGCTTACCTATATTGGACAACATCATAATGATAATCCAATTAGAGCACAATATGAATCCCTTTTGCTGATCATCACAAAAAACCGTTTATGCATGTTAATTAATCCTTTTCTACATATGGAAAACACATACCGGTATGTACACCACGTGAAACCCATCTAAACGAAGAGCTGGGTAAAAGTAGTACTCGCTAATGCGACCTGCAGACCTGTGTTGTGTACGTTACTTCAGAAAAAGATCAATTATTTGTGACATGCATGTATTTTTATGACTTTAATCTTCAAAACGCGCTGCACTATTTTATTAGGTAAATAACTATGTAAAGCACATATTTCAGTCGTAAGGTGATACAGGACACCTGCATTGTGATGTAGTCCCGATTGAAATAAACGTAAAGTATAAATATAACATTTTCCCCCAAAATAATGTTGCCTAACAGTGAGACGCAATGGGTTAGAGCGTTAACTACGTGTCTGTAAGTAGAGAATTCAAATTCTGCTGGGGCTTTTCTATTTTTTAATTAAGTTTCACAAAATTTAAAAGCTTATTTTTTTTTTGCCAAATACATGTATTGTAAAATTTTTAAATTCTAAAACATCACTATGAAAGAATTTTAATTATAACGCACTTTTATCCACATCAAGATCGACATGTGTCTTATACCATCTTAAATCAGTAATTATATCTTCTGTCCTGTCCTGACAGTTTTGCATTGAAAACCATTGTGCAATATAATTACATGTATATCATCTATTTGGCACTGTTAAAAATCTTTGTTGCAACTACATGTCCATGCAGGCTTTCGTTGTTATAAAAAATTCTGCTGTTTTTTTTTATCCATGAGGACTGTGTGTGGGTGTGGGGGTCAGAGTAATACATGTAATTGTGTTTACAGGGGGATAGGGTTGGGGGTGGGGGGATTGGGGTCCGAGGTGTATTTTTGGTAATTTTACTATTACGGTAATATAAATGAATTTTCAAGGGGGAGGAGAGTCTGGACCCCTCACTACCACCCCTTCTCTTAATTCGTGCACACGATGATGTTGGCACAAAGAAGCAAATCTAAAGCCGGCAACCGTCGAGGGGAGGGGGCATAATTTAATTTTGTTTGTAATAATTATATACAACATACTTTCTATGACATGAAATGTTAAGATTTTTGATTTACCTAAAATTCACATGCAAAAAGTTCAACCCCAAATTGTACATAAAGGGCCGCTCATGTGTAGTATGGGATGGAATCTCATTATTATTTTTTAAAATTACCGGAAATTCCATGTATCCTTCGTTTTTACTAAAACTGGTACAAAACAGTGTTATCTAGGGGCAACACTTGATGCGGGTATTACTGTCTAATGACAGCATCTAGTTATTTCTTTGCACAAATTTTGCAGAGTACTGATACCCTGTAGAGATGCGCTTTTAACAAACAATGATCCTTAATGGTATCCCAGCTATTTATCATATACCTAGTAGGGTATCAACCCTAAAACCACTGTTTCGGACTAGGTGAGACAGCAACCGGAAGCTAGGGCTGTATCGCCCCCAGAGCTGATATTTCTCTGTCTCACTCAGTCGTCAATGAGCTGCATTGCCCTCAAATTTAAAATCGTAAATTACCATTACCTGTGTTTTTATTTAGACAAGTTTGTAAAATAACGATAAAAAAACAAATGCATAACATTAAACACCACGTTGAACGTCGGAATATTTGTAATTTATGCTGAAAATGAAAAAACAACAAATAACTCAACTAAAGCGGCAAACAGTTCTATGTATTTTAGCAGGCTTGGTCCGATACCAACCGCTCTGGCTGATACTACGGTCAAAATCAAGATGGCAGTGTGATATTCTATATATCCCAAATGATACCGTTATTATTCTGGTTTTATACCATTGAACTCAAGTCATATGTGGATTATCCAGTGCACCTCGATTATATATGTACTACAGTGAATCCCTAAAGTTAACAGGTACTTTAATAACTAGTCACAAACAGCATTTTAGGTTTTAGAATTAATTTAAATTATTTACTATGTTTTTTTAAATATAAGAATTGTCATACTTTGCTACAACTACATTGTATATATTTGTATCTCAATTAACGTCTAAATAAATGATCGTGGGTAATGAAATTATTTATGATCTTCATGTATGCATATATATATATATATCCTCGATGTTTACATGCATCGCATTCAGAGGAAACGTGATCTTACAACGAAGAGTTTGATTACTTTTGGAAAAATATATTTAGCCGTACAAAGACCCTGCTATTACCAGGAAGCTTTGAAACAAAAAAGAAACAAAAAAGGCACTTTGAGATCAAATATACGCAGTTGTACCACGTTGTGCCGATTCGTATTTCTAAATCCCATAATGCTCAAATTGTCCTTTATAAAACCGGAGACAGGCATCCCCTTACATCCCATCTCATTTATTGCATACAAAAAAGAATATGCAAAAAAGAAGAACCCAAGATTGTTATATTTTAACCTCTTCTTAGATCATTTTAAAACAGTAATTCTGATTAAGGAAATGTGAAATTCAAGATATAGTTAAATAAACAATAATAAACAATAAAATTATTTATATCTATTTTTTCTGCAATGCTAGCTGCCTTCACATCCGCATGAAGCACAAAAGAAGGCATTTATTGCTTAAATTATTGCTTAAATAATTACGACTTGGTGTATCTTTAAAACAAGTTGTGACACGATGGCGGCGTTTTTCTTTAAAGTTTACCATTTTGTATTAGCAACACATTACAAGGCTACTGGGGGTGGAGCTATTTGTTGTACTGTATTAGCTGATAAATATTGCTGTATTAGCCAATAATCCTTTCTGTATTAGCCAACTATTCTGTATCTTAAATACAGAACGATCTAAATAGAAATCAATGCAACAATCAATACAACAGATTTAATTCTAATGTCAATTTTAACAAAATCAATATGCAAATAATATTCAAAACTACTAAAATACACATAGCAAGAAATTGATCAGGGGTCCTTCTCAAGAAAAATTTTCCAAGAGAATTAGGACTTTTTTACATTCAGGAACACTTGCACTTAATTCACTGACAGTTATTTAGATCAAACGAAAATGAAAAATGACAGTTGTTAAAAACTGATGCAGTGTTGGATAATTCCTTTATAATGTGTTGGTTTTTCGGGCAAAACCTTTTTGCGTCGTCGTCTTCAGAATTATCCGAATTTACCGAAGATACGCCATTTTTCAAACACATTTAAGGCCCATCTTGTATTATATTTTGTGTTTCGGTTTTCCTGACCTTTAATTAGATTTCTTAATTCGTTATCGTTTACAACTGGTCCAAATCTAGAGCTGTGTTTTCTTTCACTTTGCTCTTATGAACGTCACAGTCCATTAAAGTCAAAATATCCCTGCAATCAAACTACATTGAACAGATGTATGCAGCGTCTGCATTCGAATCTTCGCAAAAAACTATGATTTTGAAGTCCTTTAAATACATGTACGTGATGCTCTCTCTTTATATTTTCGCATATCTGCGTTAAGGTAATATCGTCTACCTCGTCCGTTAGGAAATCAAGAGAGATCATGTCCACCTTACCCTAGCTGTGGTCAAATCTAAACTGATATAGTCTCACGTGATCTGCGGAAATTGTGTAATAAACATCTAATTTAAATACACTTATTGACCTGGAAATGCACCTGTTTTTTCGATTTAGGAAGAAGTGAAATTTTAATGACACTTCTGATCAGTTAGAAATGCCAGATGCTCAATCGTGTCACAAATTATTTAGAGAACTCGACAGATTCTTTATGTTTGATACAAATTTGGGGACTCACTCGTGCTACGCATTCGTCCATCCCCAAATTTGTATCAAACATAAAGAACCTGTCTCGTTCTCTAAATAATATGTACATTATCCCGTTATATTTACATTTTGAACTGTCTTTGTCTGTGATAACATTACGAATCAATTTTGAACCCTAAAACCCAATAACTTCATAAATCATGAGTGACACAAAATGGGCGTGTCTTATAGCATAACCGAGAGACGGTATTGGCTGCGCCGCGCAGTAATACATAGCATGTGCTACACGAAAAAATAGTGGTTTTAAATAATGTTGTTTTAAAGTGTACAAATTGGAAATAATGTAAATATAAGTAATAAGAAATCATTCTTTAAATATTATGAGGTGATAATTTCGGTCGGAGCGTGGTCAAATCTATCATAAAGCCCTTCGGGCTTTATTGGATTTGACCACGCCCCGACCGAAATTATCATCTCATAATACTGAAAGAAAGATTCCTTATTCCTTAAATATAGCAAGATAGTTATCTCGTTAACAAATTACTATATTATCATTATTAAAACGAGAAAACTAGATAGTAATTTAATGACATACAAACCTAAAAAAAAAACAGAGCGTATTGCATTGTTTTTTACGAGTAATCATAAACAACCTCGTTTAAATAATTTTGTTATCTCGCTAGTTTCCTCCACATAATCAACATATTGTCTTGTACAAAGGGAAAGGTACATTTATGAATTCGTTTGAAAATAGATAAAAATAAGTCAAATTTCACGAAAATGTCTTCAATAAGAGTTTGTCAAAATTTCGCATCATGATACATGTCTCTTAACAAGACCGAGTACAGTTTGTGCGCGCATGACTTTGCGCATCTCTTTAATTTCATGCATCCCCATTTTATACGCACGGACACTGCGCTTCAACATTTTCTTCCTAATAAGTAAATGCGGTCAAGTGCATACTAATGATCTGACGCACCGTGGTCAGTAGTAGTATCATGGAGTGAAATTTTGACAGACTCTTGTTGAAGACATTTTCTTGAAATTTGACTTACTATTATCCATTTTCATACGAATTCATTAATGTACATTTCCCTTTGTACAAGACAATAATTCACTTTAGTTATAATTGCTTAATTATTTTATTAACTCTTACATCTCACCTTTGATTTAATTGACTGACTCAAATTGAAGTTTTACTCTATGACATGTGTCACTCGTGCTTAAGTGCTTATTTCTATTGTTTTCAATTCTTATTTATAATGTGATATACACCATTGTCGACAGAGAGGAATTAGGTTTCGGATTGTTCGGGTGTAGTTTTTGGATTCCCAGAAATCACCCATACCGACCTTAAGTTCAAATAAAGTGCTTTTTACCATCTAGAGCATTTTAGTGTTATTGTCGCCGGATATATAGAAACATCTCATTGTCCCCGGTGATAGTAGCATTTTATTTATATTTATGACCCGGGGTCGACAGGCTCATCACTGGACTTAATTACACATTTCTCAATGAACATAAATAAACATACGCTATCTATATAACGCATGTACTTTAACCAATTTCTATAGAATTTGCGTTATGATATAACGTCTATGAACTGAGAGATTGTGATATAATGACTTCGATAGGGTAAAATGCAATAATGGCCCTTACGAGTCATCGTTTCCCGGTTTTGTAAACTATGCACAAAGCCGAAGAAAAAGGACTCGCTTATCTATTCCAGGCGGCCATGGATTTTAAAATAAGAATTGATTAACAGGGGATCAAATTGAAACATTTTAGCATTTAAAAACTGTTATATCGTTAAATTTTCATTTTTCTTAGCTAATATACACCGCAATATGCCAAATTATTGGGGGAAAAAACAATTTCGAATATAATCCCTGAAATAAATCTAGGAGGTGAATATTTGGTAAATTTCACCATTTGATGACTTTTTACAATAGTTTTTATACATGTATATTTGAAAGAAAAATAAATCTCTAGGGCAGAAATATCAAAAATATTGTGAAAATTTAGCGCATTCTCAACAAATTCCCAAAGGATCCAATAGTAAAAATTGATACCGTTCGAGACCACTTTTTAGGATATTGGGGCGGTAAATAAATTATTTTTGCACTGCGCATGTACACTTGAACAGATTTCATATAAATAAGGACAGTTCGTCAGTTAGTTTTCAAGCTGAATAATTTTATGGAAAAAGTTGCAGAGGAAAGACATAAGTTTTGTTAAAAGTATAAAAGGTAAAGTTTTAATCGATTTTTTACTGTACTTAATTGATTAATAATAAAATAATCTAATAACATTATCCAGGACAGTCTGGTATCAATTTGTATTTACAAAAATATTTTTGAAACTGAAATTGGCAAATTTGAGAGGACACCATGCGCAGATCCACAAGGGCTTATGTGGAAGGAGACCCACTGTAATTTGCAAAGATAATGATTTACAAAAATAAGTATTTTTTCTGATTTTTGTTTCTATTTGTTTATTTATTTATATATTTTTTGGCTTCAGAAAACTTTTAAAAGCCGGGTTCTTATGGTATAAAAAGAAATATTCTAAATGTGAGAAAAAATACTAAAAACTTACTTAAGTCATTTCTATCGAGTTTTAGGTTAAGGATAAGCTAAGCACTCCTCTTGTCAGTACGACTAAAGCACTGACTAAGACTTAAGTACCCTTCAGTTTATAATACAAGCCCCTGTCTTCTAAAAAGAAAGAAAATGCTAATTAAATAGTGTATTATAGATTCAGTTTGAATATTGCATCAGTGTGCTTTCTGAAACACTTCATTAGGTGGATAACATATCTTTAATGCTCTTTTAGATAACCAGGCTTTGCATATTTGTTTTCTTCGTATGTATAAGATTGAATTTACAAGAATATTCAATCTTTGTTAGACTACCGGGGGCACGAATTTTCAATTATATTATTTTTAATGAGCATTGCCTGATCAATTGGAATATCCTCTACTTGATTTTCTGTGTTCTATCCAGAGTACGTGTAATACTTGTTAAAAAATAAGGTACACTCAACTACAGCTTCACAGATGTAAGGGTAAAGTTAATTTTACTTTCCTTATCATGATCTGATTCAGTTGTTATCCGTATTACTATAGATCACATATGCTGACAGGCATGTAATATTTTTAGACCAATGGCTGTCCAAAAAATGTCTGAGTCAGTGTATGTGGCGATGTGTCGCAAGATAGGAACCCAACAACAAGTGGCAATCAGGAGGGATACAGCCGACATTAGAGACTGGTTTATAAATCAAGGACAAAATCGACCGATAAAGCTTGCAGTACTATATAGTGGAAGTAAAAGAGAAGGATTCAGATTTATTGAATCGGATACTGACCATATGTTTTGGTTTACTAATCAAAGTGTGATCTGGGACTTTCATCAATATAAGTTTTACAACATACGCAGACAGGTGCTTTTTCTCTGTGACAGTTTCGCGAGTCTACCAGGATTCACTTTACTTTTGTTACTTTCTGTAGGAGATTTCCCAGCAATATTAGAACCTTGCGTAAGGATGAATGGAAATCTCTATTTTTCAAGTTCTCGATTCAAGGAGCTGCTGGAAGATAGTGACAATGGCTTTTCAATACATGGACCATGTTTCAGTGGGAAACTGTTTGACGTTTTTGATTATGATATTGCAGTGTGTATAGCCTGTGATTTTTGGCCGCCTTCTGCCATTTCATGGATAGATAGATGCCACACATGGCCTCCAATTTCTGTTGTCAACGACATCGTCAGAAATGGATGTCATTTTGTACCAATAGGACACAAACTGGGAAACCATGAAGACAACGAGTGGAGGATTTCTTTCTCTCAGGCTGAAGTCAAACTTGTATATTCGATGAGTCACACGCAGTTCCTAGTTTATGGTTTACTGAAATTGTTTTTAAAGGAAATAATTAACAAAGGCATAAAAGATGAAGATAAACTTTTGTGCTCCTACCATGTGAAAACAGCAGTTTTCTGGGCAATCCAACAAAATGCTTTATCATATTGGTGTCCCCAAAATCTTTTGACTGGTTTCTGGATCTGCTTTAAACTCCTTCTTAAATGGGTGTATCATGGGGTCTGTCCTAATTTTTTTATTCCACAAAACAACATGTTTTTGGGCAAAATTCATGGTAAAACACAAACATGCTTATTTAGGCGACTCTATGGGATGTATAAGAAGGGTATATCATTACTGTTAAATAGTCCTTCTATCAGGTCCGGTATGTATGATGTCCTTTGTAATCCCAAACTCGAAATTTTTATAGATGAGGACTGTCTGATAGCTAAGGATAAGCTTGATGAATGTTTACTTGAAGAGATAAATACGACAATGCCAATATTACCTGAAACGGATCTACAAAAGTTTCTACACATGATTGAGCAAACAATATGTTTACCCCTTACACGGTACAAAATTGCCTGGTTACAGAAAGTTACAGGTACTGTCTTTCAGTGCATTGCTTTTACAATAGCCCACAAACACAAAGATTCAAACAAACACGTATGTTGTTGACAAAATGATTTATCAAATGCTAAGATTAGCAACCAAGTTTAGGTACACTTCTGATCTGTTGTACATTGCCATGTATTATTACAAAACACGCAAATACAGGAAAGCGTTATCCATAGTAGAGCAAATAAGGGGAAAATGCTTGTCTATCAAGGACAATTTGGTTTATCGTATCAACCTTAAGGCAATAGTTCGTTATATTGGAGAATTAATACCAGAACAACAGGCTGCTAGACAAAACCACAGGAGATATTTGATTATCCTACCTCTTGTTTTATTACACATGATAGAGTTTCTGTGCTCTAGACATGTAGACACATTGAGAGCACAAGCAACTCTAAATTATCTTCAGGCTAAAGTCTACAATATGCATACTGAATTCGGAGAAATTGATAGTTTTACGTTTGCAGAAATCTCTTGGGAGATCCTTGGAATCTGTCAACAAATTGCAGGGTACCACCAGGCTGCCTTGTACTCGTACCAACAGTCGCTTAGACAATATCCAATGAATGGCATACAAACTGCCACGAGACAGAGAATACGTGATTTACAAATATAATCTCTATTATCATAGTTGTGGTGTTTTCTTTTGACGATTAATGTGCATTAAATTTTAATACCTTTACGGATGAGGAGCATATTCCGATTTCGGAAAGTTATTGCATGTTCAATAACTTCCAAAATATTCACAATAACATCTACTTGAACTGATTAACATAGCTTTGGATAGGGTTTAAAATTACATCAAATCATACAACACGTGTCAAACAATGTTAAATCTTGACATCCATAATCTAAATATAAAAAAAGTTAACATATCTTACCAATGTTTACTTCATTTAATAATGTTAGGTTGATGTACATGTAGTTATTCTCCATTCTACTACACTGATTGCCAATATTAAATACATTTTACTACAGTTATTGCCGAGGTCAAAGAGATGATGTGGACAGTATTCTCATTTCTACTACAGTTATTTTCGATATTAAAGAGATACCGAGGAATTTTTACTCCAATATAAAGCGAACGTCATCAGTAAATTATTAGACCAGAAATACATATTAGCCTAACACTGATCATGAGTTTATATTTTCAGAACGTAAAACTTTTCATAAATAGTCAATTGAAGGTCTAAGTTCCAGCCAAAACAATGTTTATATTGCCTCAACTGATCATTTTGATGAGCTCAATCTGGCTGTTCCAAGTACCTACCTAACACATTTCCAGTGCATGTTGTTATTAAATAAATCAAAAAATAAAGTTGTCGTGAATGTTGCATGATAACCAACTTGGTCTCGAAATGTTATTTGAAATGTAAAAACTTCGGCAATCGCCTCGGTTTTTTTTATTTCTAAACAATGTCTCGACTTAGAAGATTATTCTGCAGCATTCACGACAACTCGTGCTTTATTTTTGATTAAGCATATGTACCAATATACATTGTGTAATTTAATGAAGATATCACAACATATGTTTCGATCGAACACGTGTTTACCTGGTGTTTGTTATGAAGACTTCTAATTTGGTTGGGTATTATATTTATAAAAAACCTGTTCCTCAGGTATTCTTGTAAGATGTGCACGATTAGGTAAAGACTTGAGTTTTAAGGCATTCAAAGGCCCTCTCTCAGTGCAATCAGACGTTTACCCATCCCCTTGTCCTCACAATAAGACATAAATGTACGTTGTTTTTTTTTTATTTTGCTAATATGTGTTTTGGTTTTTTTTTTTGTTAATAAAAAGAACACGAGAAAAATTGTTTGTGTGATTTATAATTATTAATTAAACCACTTCAGAGAGCGATCTGCATCTATATACCTGTTATTATTTATCAAATGGTATACTACTTATATATTATATAGTTACAACTACAATATGATTTGATAAGAGCTTTTAAATTCAAACTCACGTTAATAAAATGTTGTAATGTAAAATTGCGACGAATCAGTGAACCTTTTTGATACGCTGACCAACACAGTGAAAGTTTATCAAACGACAGAGGAAAACTTTTTCTCTGTTATGCCCGACTGTAAATGGTGTTGAAATGGTAAAGCTATGCGAAACACTAACCTAAGTCCGTCCATATGGAACGCCTCAACCTCCTTATGTTATGACACCTACGTATTGGTTGGTACTCCATCATTTTATGATGATACGAGGGGTGTTTAATAAATAACCAAACCTGAACTTTATTCATTTTACAACAATTGATAAACAAGTTCTACAACTGATATTAATGTCTCTCGTCGGATGTTAGCGCGAGGGGGGTCTTTGAATTGGGAGGAAGCCGGAGTAACCGGAGATAACCTACGTGTCGAAACGGGCGACCGCTATACTCTATCACATACAACCACTGTCGATCATGAGGATCGAACTCGGGTCGCAGCGGTAGGAAGCGAGTGCATTGTCTATAACGCTAATTGGACACATTTGTTCAATAAATAATGTCATCGTTGTTACAAAATATTAAAATAAGATATCTTTTAATGGTTACCTTCAAAATACTCTCCTTTAACAGACACAGATAGTCTTTCTTTCAACCGATTTATCCAAGCTTTGAATACATTCATATATTTTTTTTAGGAATGGCATTCATGTACTGATAAATGACAAAGCCCAAAGCATTTCTTGACGCATATATTCTTCATGACAAGTGCTTTTTAAATTTAGCTGAAAGAATAAAGTCACAGGGAGACAAGTCGGTTTGATAGGGAGGATGGGGCAAAACATGAAGCTTTTCTATTTCCAAAAATGATCTCACAATCTGGGGCGTTGTCATGAAGAAGTCGAATGTTGCGAATTCCAGACATTAGTCTCTTCCTTTCGTAATGTTTCTTAACTTTCTTCAGCGCATAATTTTTGTATACATGTCCGGTGATTGGTCGGCCTTTTGGAATAGCAACTTGAATTACAGGACCTTCACTATTAAAGAACATTGCTTATAATACTTTCTTTGTACTTTGGCATCGTTTGCTATAACAGGGCGTTTTGCCTTTTTAGTCAACCGCATCTTGTTATTTATCATTTATCAATTTTCCTCTGAGGTCAAAATAAGGTATCAATGTTAATCACCTGTAACAATTACCGATTAACATCTTGCAATTTTTGTACATTTTAAGTAGTTTTCTACACATTTCAACCCGCAATAGTTTTTGTTTTTCTGTTAATAAATGAGGTATCCATCTTGCTCTAAACTTTTAGAGGATAAGATGTTTCTTTAAAATTGTAAATACTGCCCCCGATGAAATGCCTACAAAAATTGCTATGTGTTTAATGGTTAGTCGGCCATCATTAAAAATGATATCGGTTGTTTTTGCAAGTATTGCATCCGTTAAAGCTGTACAAGGTGCCCCAGGATGTTGCTTATCCTTAAGGTCTGTTTGGCCATTTTTTAATTTGCTGACCCACCTGTAAACTTGTCTCAGTGACATACACTTGTTTTCACACATAACACAGTTCTTTGAAGAAGAAAAATTGAGTCTTTACCTAATTTGACACATGCTTTTATGTAACCTCTAATTTCAGCCTTATTGGATGATGATTTACTAATCATTTTTTCATACAGGGGTTATATATCAGCTTCTCAAAGGAGTATTCGATGATGAAACGTGGTCAGATAAACGTCCCTCAATAGAATATGAACTAAATTATGCGTGACAAGAAAATCAAAGGTCATTTGAATCCTTTATTTTATGGAATCTAATTAGTGACATTATTTATTGAACACCCCTCGTATTTTATCAAAATATGCCGCTTCTTCTTCATTACATGCTGATACTTTATCATTATATGCTGATACCTAAGTTTGTCTTTAGATTCAGAGTCAAATGATAGTGCAGTGCCGAAGAGCATCGGTGCTCTAATGGGAGGGGGGTTAAAGTTAAAAATTATATGTCTTGTGACTTTGACGTATTCCTAATTTAAAAATGTTTTGGTTGTCTGGTGTCTGGTGTGATCTCGTTCGCTGCTTTACCAAATGTTGATTTCTTAGAATACATTTTATTTTGTATTTTTTGTTGTTGTTTCAATAATGCATGTGTGTTTTAGGCTTTATACGTGTAAGGAACCACGGTAATTGTAGTTACATAGTTTAAAGACACTCGACCTCGGCTAAAGTAAATTGTATAGAAAACAAACTCAGGTGTTAAGGGACAGATATTTCGGATGCTTGAAATTATTTGGAGGAAGGGATTGTATATACTGAATATATTTTGACTTGATCAACTATAATTTTTTTAAAATTCAATTTCTGTTAACTTATTCTCAAAGTAAAGAAAAGGGCAAGCAGACAAAAACATATTTATTTTCTTTTACAAAATAGAAGCCTAGGATATTGTCACTATGTGGAACCACTGTATAGTTTGGTCTTTAGTACATGTATCTACTAGTATGTCTGGTCTCATTATTTTTCCTTTAAATAGTTTTTTTATAGTTTAGTTATAGTTTAGTTATTAGAGGTCTTCGAGGTATCCAAACGCTATCAATCTTTTGTTGCTAGATAACGTTTGTTTTTTTTTGTTATTTTTAATATTATAAATCGAATCTTTAAATCTATTACAAAATAAAAAATGGGGGGGGGTTGTTATCATATGTTTTCCTCATTCAGATTCAGAAAAATACAGTGGATTTAGATTAGACGTTAGATATATAAAATTGTAGGTTTTGGTACGATTAGAAAACCTCGCTTGAAGACATAAGTTATTTAAGCTGCATGGTCCGATGTTTTGGCTATTACAGTATGAACTAATTTTCCATACAAAACAATTGTCTTAGAAAGTTGTAAACTTCCGCCTATTTACACCAGCAGAATTGGTATCCTTTCGAAGTTAGAAATATTCAAAGTAAATTAAAATAGTTTCTTTATGGTAAAAAAAAATAATAAAACACGAACAAAATGCATCATGGAAATGGTTATAAAAGGAAACCGTTTGGTTTCGTCCCCCGGATGTTTGGGTTTATTTAACATGTCATGCATCGATTGAAAGCAAATCAAACGTCAGAAATAATAGTGAACAAAATGTAAACAGGTTTATTTTTAATTTGCCTGAACATTACTCATATTTAGACTCTATTAAAAGCGATGTCAAAGTGGTAATACAATTACCCCGCATCGACGTCAGGGGCGAGTTTTATTTGTGACGAAATAACGCGATACATTTTTATGTCGATTGTTTTGTAAAAAAAAAAGTGTACATTGTTTTTTGTTTTAATTGAAATATGACTCAACTGACCTGGAAACTACTACAATGTCTATTTTTATGCACATACTAACCATAAGCATCGTTTAAAAGCCTACGCAAACTTTGATATCAAATTAGACCAAGCAGCTTTAAGAAATGTGAAATACATGTACTTATGGCTATAATTATACATCTTAACAAAAATAATGAGATTAGGTAGCAGGTTTGACAAGAATAAATTGTTATATTCAGAATTTCTGTACTTAAAAGGATAGCAAGTGTTTCTAAAATTTATAAAATGAATTTGCATTAATTTTTTGATTGAGGTAGATGGATGTTTAAAGAGACAATACGGCGCATCTTATTATAAAACCGACTCGAAAAAAATTTTCCGATCGGGTTCGGTATTTTCGTACTACTTATAAATGTATAAACTTTCAATTTTTTTACAAATTTCTCCGTGAAATAAATCTAATTATTTCATTAAAATAAATAATTAGGTATAACCTATACATATATACATCGCCACGTGTTACGGGATTCCACCTTCTATACCATTACGCATGCATAGTTACTATAAACAAAACAGCATGGCGAGTAAGAGACCGGGTATGCCTGCTTACTTGACTGAATTCGCAAAGAAAATAAGGTAATAATTGTTCAAAGTTTTTAAAATAACCACAATTATTATTTTGTTAGCATCTATTTTGCGTGTTTATTATAGGAGTTGCTACAACCTAAATTCATTTTTGTAAGTGAGGCCCCTTGAGGGGTAATTTGACATATTTATGTCTGTTAATTTTAAAATGAATTGAAATTGGTAAACCAATAATACATTATCGAGAAAGTGATGATGTGTTCCGTTTAGAGAGTCCCTTTTACCTCGTATACCATGATGACCGTAGTCGGGCGAAGATATTGTAGTTTTCAGCACTTGTCAATTACTGTCAATCAAAATACACGTGGTACAAATAAACGATATTAGATTATTTCGGTGTGTACGACCCTTAAATTTCCGGATGCTCATAATTACATTAATTAGGTATGTTAAAGGGATTTCTATGTACTTCACCTGTCACAGTCAACGTTATTTCGTATTTCCTAACGATAGAATGGGTAAATCTGAAGTTATTCACACATGTGTTTTCAGCTGTACTGTCTCTTTAAATTAGTATATGAGCGGCCTATGTTTAAATGTTTTATCATAAGAGTTGATTTATGCATTTATGTAAATTGTAGGGAAACACATGTCTATTCCAATGATATCTGAAACTTAAAATAATGTTACTTTCAAAGTACCAAGGCGGGTATATGGAATAAAATGCTAAACTTTGCCGAAATTTTCCCTCTCGAATTTGTGATTAAAAAAGAGGGTGGATAAAGAACATGAAAAGTCACCAGAAGGTACGAGTGTAATGTGTTTAACTCCCTAACATTATTAAGGATGACGTTTACTCAGAATGAAAAAAAAAATCCACTGATGATAATGAACAAGTATTCCTCTTAAAGGAATGATCGGCAATAATGATATATTGATAGCTAAAAGCAATCAACATGATCAGTTTGATGTAAAATAATAAAAAAAAGTACTGTATTTTTACAAAATATAGAATATTTTGAATCTGTACACCATAATTTCATTATTATAAACCGTCAACAAATTTAATTTTGAAATACATTTGGGAAAAGCCGTTCGTAAACTCCTTGTCTAATTTTATATTTTTAACGTAATTATTAAATGTAAATGTATCTTCTTCTTCAGAAATACTGAGTAGGGCTCTTCAAAGTACAAAGAATGAGTTGTATTAAAATAATTTAATGCGACTGAAAAACATTGAATGCCATCATAACTTGCTATTGAGGTCGCATTATAACGTAACCTTGTTTATAAATCAAGCCGTCTTCCTAGCTACTATTATGCAACATCAATAGATTGAGGTCAGTTCATGGAGCATCTTCTTATGATTGAGGTCAGTTCATCGAGGTCAACTGCATTACTGAATGAATCTTTCGATCGAAATTCTTACGCGTGAGACAAAATGTGCATTCTTGAATTAACAGGTCGAACTGTATTTTATGTATGTTTGCATCTCTTAAGGTAAATGAATTGAAATAAAACCGAGTAAAATGTTATATAAATACTAAACCAAACTTCAAGTTTTTATAAGAACTACTTATGCAAGCGGAATGTGTGCGCACGTGGAAGCATTTGCCGGATGCCTCATATGGACACAACAGTGATCGGCCGAAGCCGATCACAAAAACCATCTTTGTATGTTATAGACCTTGGATTGTAGTGTTATTTTTCACTTTCAAAAAAGTAGGTCAATGACCTTTGAAATTTGAAATCAAAGATGCCCAGACATTTTTCTTGGACATCTGCAATATTATATTACATATTTAAAAATTATTTTCTTTTTGATTTCAGGCTTAAAAAAATTATATCATAATCCAGATTTTTGAACTTTCCATAGATAAATGGGTTTTTTTTAAAGTACAAATCAAGTGAAAAAATTTCAAAAGCCTCAGTTAATGTCAAAAAGAAAAACCTATCATCACTGAAACTTTCACGACTCTACTTAAACTCGGTAGGAATATCCCTATATACATACAATATTACCAACAAGACATGATTCTGAAAAAGACAACTGATGAGAAAAATAGTCTGTTAAAAAGCGTCATTAGTATACGTACTTATTTTGAAGTAAAAATAGAAGCATAAAGTTCTCACTTTCATGATATATGACATCAGAAGTAATATTCATCCAATAGATTCATTGCTAGATTGGTCAAAGACACATATGATGATAAATCCCAAATGGTGCAAAAGATTCGATAAATACATGTATGAAGCAAAGCAAATAAGGCTTCAATTAAAAAACAATAAAATATAATTGATTTACAAATGTGTATACATAAAAATAACTAAAGATTGCAATGCGCCATTGATTGTTTGTTTACAAAAGGCATCGCAAACAGAGACTAAAGATATAAAACTTGAAAAAAGGGTTATATAAAAAGTTATGTCGGAATATTCAAGATAAAAACAAATTGTCAATTATTAAATTATGTAAAATCATAACGAAGAATCGTCTATCTAAAGAATATTTCAAGAATATATAAAAAAAAATATTATCAGTTTATCTCATTTACTCACATTTCTTCGCGATTGATACTAACGTGTTTTACGACAAAGGCAAATTTAGTTATCATTTTCACAAAGTTAAGGATACTTATTTTAAATTGCAAAAACACAAGAACTGAGTATTCTTAATACCTGATTTAATTAAAGGGTAAGTATATTTTAAATTGCAAATACGCAAGAACTGAGTATTCTTAATACCTTATTTAATTAAAGGGTAAGTATATTACATGTAACCAATTGCAAGCTTTTACTCAATTTGATGCTTTGTACTGTAGAAAAAATGCAAGCATATACTGGTAAGCATATATTACCAGTATATGCATTTCTTCAGCACAATGGCTGTTAAGAAACTGTCGGAGTCAGTGTATGTTGTGTCGCAAGATAGGAACTCCAAAGCAGATCTCCTCCAGGAGGGATATGTTTGACATAAGCGAGTTGTTGGAAAATCAGGTAAGAAAGGGAAGTGGCGATAACCAAATAACCACTTAAAACAGAAGAGAGGGATTCTGATTAGATGGGTCAGAACAAAACGTCATGATGTGGTCACTTATCTTCCGAGTGATTTTGGGACACACCCAAGTCTCAGCTTTACAACAAGGCAAGACATTACTTAATCTCTGTGACAGTTTTGAGAGTTCTCCAGCTGGTTCTAATCAGATAAAGGTTCTAATTAGAGAAAGGTTACCATGGCATGTTAACAGATCGAGAAAAGACGCATCATCTCTATATACCAAGCATTCAAAACGGAGAAGCAATATCTTTAATGCTTAATTCTGCAGTGCATGGGCCATGTTGCGGTGGAAGTTTTGCTAATGGTGTTGAATACGATGTTACCTTTCGTTTTGTCATTGAGTTTTGGCCTCTGTCCGCCTTCTCATGAATTTATAGATGTCACTCATCGCCCCCACCTGATGTTGTCAACGTCAGAAATGGATATCACACTGTAGTCATAGGACACAAACTGGGAGACCATGCAGACGAGTGAAGATTTTTTTTTTCTCGCAAGATGAAAACTAAATACTTAGTAGTAGACAACTTAACTCAATGAATCACACACAGATCCTAACTTATTGTTTGCTAATGAACTAAGAGAGTGTGTTAAGCTACAGCTTCTGTGTTCATACCTCATGAAAACAGCAGTTTGTTGCACAATCCAACAAAACACACTACTTCATTGGTATCCAAGAATCTTTTGGCTGGGTTCTTGGTTTGTTTTAAGCTCTTTATTTCTTGGGGTTTGTCCTATTTTTTTTTTGCATTCCACAGAACATCATCCACTATTAACGAATATAATTTAAAACTTGCTTGTTTCTTATTTAATTATCAGAATTATATATTTTTTTTATAAAGTGCATGTAACAAAAAAAATGTAGAAAAATTCAGTAGTAATAAATTTAAAAAATTTTGCCACATCACAACATTGAAATATCTTAGCATACCCGTAGCATTTACTTGCACTCAGCTTAGCAAAATCATATCATACCATAAAATTACTACTCGTGACTAAGTAATTAAAGATTTTTTGTACGATATAATGGACAACATACTTTTCAACACTGTAACTACAGTTTTATATTCGTCGGGCGAGAACAGTCAACATACAAATCTTGAATAATATTCTATCATTGTACAGCTCTGTTTAGTTTAAACTAGAAAAAAATGTGTTTCAAAATTATATTTAAAATGATATATGCAAAGAACACTCAAACTCAAAATGGTAGTTTTGTTTCAATTTAGTGTTAGAGACCCCCAACAATTTCATGGGTTTTTTTTCTACATGTAACGTCGCAATGTGGTACAACGAGATATTTTCGTTATTTTTTACGTTATTTGTGTTTTCTTTTTCCGTTTTGTTTCTTTTTTTTTCTTCCTGGTACTAGTGTGGTCTTTGTACATCTTTATATTTAAATCATAAGTAATCGAACTAATTTCCTTCTGATAGTGTAAACATGAAAATCATAAAATAAATGATTGCAATAGCTAAAAATTGTAAATTTAGTTTATTTTAGTTTATTAATTTAGTTGATTTTTTTTTCAGAGACGTTTAAAATACATTATATATATATATATATATATATATATATATATATATATATATATATATATATATATATTGTACCAGTTAAGTAAACTCTACCCTAACATTTTACCATGAACAGTTTTCTTTCTTTTACTAATTAATAGTTTTATATATTTATCAAAACTGTCAACATTTGCCGCAATACTGGTTTACACTGGTCGTAGAACAACACTGATATATTGTTCCTGTTTTGCACCCTGTGCTCTTTAACTTGCAACACTTTTTTTTCAAATTTCAAGAAATGTAATTACAATTAATTCATATATTGCCTTTAGATGAGCAGTCAAATTATAACTACACGCTTATGCACGTTAATGGTTTATTTCCAGCCTAGAAGACTGCAGGTTTTGTTGCAAATTCAAGAAAGAGTTGGCTATCGAGAAAAAAAAGTAAAAGTGTAACAAAAGTCATATGATGAACTGAAGGCCATTGAAAAAAAAAACCAGTATGCCTTATCATTTTTAGAAACTAAGGTAGCATGAAATTACATTCATAAATGCACTATCATGCTACGGTTAAGCTAAAGAATTAACAATAGTACTTCACATTCAAAACATTGAGGTCATTCGGGTAATTTGATTTTTTTTTCCCCATGTAAAGGATAGGGCTATAATTACAGCTTTTTGAAGTCAAGACAAATTTTGGAAAAATCTCTGATTTAAAAAAAAAGTTGTTCTCATTTATGATAGGACCTATATTATGTTACATTTTCATTCATTATGAACTTCCCTGTATCAACGTGTTCCTTGTATAAATCGATATATGAGCTAATCATTTCAATTAGAATAGAAAGGTTTGGTTAATATAAATGGATTTTTTTGTTATATGAATGTTTTTTTAAAATTAATTGTGTTTTTTCTCTTTACGTATTGCCACAGTTGGGTACAACAAGGTATTTTGGTTTATAGTAATACTAGCGGTAATAGTGTAGTGATGTATTATTACTGTATTAAATTGGAAGGTCTATGAACTTTCCATAAATAATCATCTTTACGTTCGCATTTAAAAATCTGAAGAAAAGAAAACTTAACACCGTGCATTACCTTAATTATATTGCCAAATAGAATAAATTAGATAGAGAAAAGTACGGCATACAGAAAAGATGAATGTTAATAATAACGTTGTCTTTTTTAAGTTGCTATCAAAGCTATTAATTAAAAACAAATAAACGTCAGACGTTGCATTAAAACAAGCTTTTCCATAAAACAAAACAGAAAATTAGTGCAACACGGAATTTAAGCTTATAAAAGATTGCTTACTTGCTTCGAACTTAACACTAATATTGTATATAAAATGAACTTAACACTATAGTTAATGTTGTAATTGGTTCTTGATTTTTTAACAACATGCGTATTAAAAACAAGCTCAAATCACGTTGCAATATAAAAAAAGATATTGTGTACTCTCCATAGATCACGACGGCGGTATCACAAAGTAGACTTTTGTTATTTGAAGACATTGAGAGCATCTTCAAGTTCTAAATAGTCAAAATCGAGCGATTTTTAATTTAATTTTTTTGATGTAAACAAGAATCATACTGATATACCTGATTACTTTAAATGTCATGTGAGTAGAAACGAAAAAATATAGGAATAAATTCAATAATTATGTACAGAGATTATACGAGTATTAACTGGGTTGGACAGTTTAGATAACGTATTCAATTCTCTATCATTGGGTGCAGGATTCAAAACAATTTATCTAGCAAAATTTAATCGTATCGTTGAACGAATTGATACGTTTCTTGGCGCAAGCCATCGTAGCGTCATCAAAAAGGTTTATACAAGAGTATTTTATTTAATCTAAACTAATGAAATAGCGCGTTACACGCAGATATAGCATTAAAACAAAATATTCACTTTAAAATTAATATTAAGTAAATTAACTCTTTCATGAAAACAAGAAACGACACCTTCAGGGCGTCATGTCCAATTGTTTTTAATGTGCGGTACATGCTATTTTTTATCCGATTTACCATCCGATTTTTTTATCCGATTCACTTTCGACTAAAATCATACCGAGAGTCGAAAGTCAAAACCAAAATATGAAAGTCCATTAAAAATCCGATTGCGTCTGATTTTTAATCTCTTCTCCGGTGAGGATCATGACGTCACAATGACATTACCCGTACAATAATCATAAATTGTTATAGTAAATTCGATTGTTAACTCTTATCGTGTGACCACCAGAACAATAGACTCCAATCAATATTGGAGTAAGCGCACCCTAAGAGCAATACGGCACCTATTTTATGTAGTTTATGAATATTCATATTTCATTTTCATCGCACATGATTCTCAAAATAGGAAAAGTCAGTCCACACAAATTGAGACAGCCTTGGAAGCCAATTAGATTAGGCAACCGCTGCACGTGATGCGAAATAGCATATAAATAGTGGCTGTTAATTTCATCACGGCAAGATTCATAACAATCAAAGTACTGAAAGTACTGATAGACGGAGGCATCATTTCGGAGGAAATTAAACTAATAAGAATATATGATTTTTTTTTTCAAGTTGTTAAAGAAGGTAAGAAGACTTTGCAATACCAAATACTACAGGATTGAAACTACTTTGAGAATAGTACATCTTCGTGCTCTTATATGGAATACACAAATACAAATATATTACAAAACAGAAAAAAATATTTTAATAACTACGATAATAATAAATAATTCACATTATATACAAAAATTCATGCTAGAATAATCAATTCAAACTCTTGCACAGCAAACTTTTTTTCATCTTCGCCCCTGCTTAAAACCCCTGAAGTTAGGTACATTGTAATATGATCTCAATCTCGCAAAGATGTCCTTCTTTTTCTTTTGCAGAACGTATGATTCGGTTGTAGAGAGTGATCAAATATATTTCTTAGCATTTCCCAAAATTATGGAGATGAAATATTTATATTAAAGAGACGCTACAGCTCATTTTGCGCAAATGCAATGAAATGACAATTTTCCCATAACTTATATGAATTTTCTTGCAAAGGTAAAAGTATTAACTTTGCAAAAATAATGCTTTGTAAATTTTGAAATTTCTCAATTTAACGTTTTAATATTTATATGACTGCTAGTTTGAAATTTATATAGCTTGTGTTCTTGTGTTCAGAAGACAAATATATATTTTTTACGTGGTACAAAACAAGGAGCAAATTATGTCACTTTTCTCTCGACCAGCACTACTGACACAATAATAAATGAACTTAATTTTGCTATTTATTTTGAATTTGCAGTGAACTCTAAGCTAATATAATACCAGTTTTAATGATATTGTGGCTATTGTTTGCATTATATCTAAGGATATATTTTAATACACATTACTATTTATCAATATCATTGTGGAATGATATGTGTTATGACACCTGTAATACCCCCGTAATTCACTTAAAAACCCATTTCTGTCAAATGCTTTTACACTTTCTTCACTCGCAACACTCTTCTCTGACAGCTTGTAAGACACTCTGTTCCCAAATCACTTTGAAATCGACAGCGCTGGCCAGACATGCAGGATTAATCACGCCTCACCGCACGTGGCCTGGGTACTCTACCTCTGCACCTTTCAAATGACACCACTGACTGTGGGGAGTTTTTTGTGCTAAAGAGTGAAATCTGGATGTTTAATATCCGTCCTTACAGTAGTTTCGTATGCATGCCAAAACACTTTCCTGATTATAGTAAAAAACGAAAGTAATCGTAAAAATTAAGTAAAGTAAAATTAAACAAGAACATGCTATATTACGATCACGGTTAACAGTACTTGGGGGAATATTCAAGCTTCACAGAGCAATAGGGAGGGGGTGTAGCTATAGAAAGATATATCTCCGAGGGAGATTAATTGATAATGTGCGAGTGATATATATACGATAGAGACAAAGAACCACGCCATGTTTATTCATTGAATCTCATAATTGTTCAATATTTCCCCCTTGACTATTTGACTCATTTTTTGACGTCACGGGCAGGAGGCTGTATAAAAAGTATAAATAACCACTATACGATTACATACTATTGCTTGTGAACCCCAAACATCATCAATATTCATCAAACTCGTGCATATTCATACTTATTGTGAATTTGACGTATTAACCAAAATTTACAAGAGAAACGATGTTTATTAATTGCCATATGTATAGTTCTATTTATTGTATATTTTGTAATTGCAAAGAAGTTATCTATTTGAATAATAATAATATTGGAAATTTTTGCCGCTAGGTGGTGTCAAATCTACTAAGTTCATTATCGACGTCACATGCAAGCTGACCGGTACAAATAGAGGAGGCTCATAGAGCCTCCGTCTAAAAATTGAAGAGGAAAGACGTATGTTGAAATCACACAAGGTATATGAACAATTTTACACTATCATTTTCGTTACTCAAAGAAGATGTTACTGACTTCAATTTACTTCAGTTAAAAAGAGCGAATAACTAAAATCTATTTAATTATATGCAAAAAAATATGCAAAAATATGCATGCACTTAATGTAGAGCATAAACGTTGAAATATAAAAGGTTTATTGAAATTCTGTCTCTGTGGGTTGAATTTTAAACTAGTGCGCCGCCCCCACCATTACCCGTTTGATTTTTTTTTCAAGTTTGTTTGTTGTTTTCTTTTTGTTTTGTTTTAATGTTTTTATTTTTATTTGAGGGGGATTGCTTTTTTGTTTGTTTGGGATTTTTTGTGATGATTATACTTACTTCCTGTTGGCATAGTTTCAAATATTCCCATCAAAGTAAATATGCTAAAAATTACACTTACTAACCATTAAAAAATAATCATTTAGCAAAACAAGGTTTAAAATGCTAGGGCAATCAAGTCATATCTTGACATCTAAATATTAAAAAAAATGTTTTTCGACTTACTAAAGAGTTCATTTCTTCAAAAGATAATTCTTTGACACCAATGTTTAATTTACATATTGAAATGTTCCAGATATGAAAATGTGGTTTCGATTAATTGTCACATTGGAATATTTATTAAAAGCATAATCAAATATATATTTTTTTTTAATTTTCAGCTTTTACTTGGTGTATTGATTGAAGAAGACTTGGATTTTAATTTGCCAGTTTTTATTCAATATCTGTTCAGTTAACAATTTAGACCACTGGTAAAACTGACAATATTGCAACGAATCACGGATACCCCTAATTACAGCCATGGTGCTTTACAATAAAATGGCTGTCAAAAATATTTCTGAGTCGGTCTATGTGGGAATTTTAAACATTTAGTAAATACATGTATTCCAAACGATGATCCTTCCGGGATTCAAATAATGGATAGTGGAAGTCATAAAGAGGGATTCAGATTACATGGATCAGATGTTGACTTTATGTTCTGGCTTAACTATCGAGTGATTTGGGGTTTTGCTCAGTCCCAGTTTTACAACATACAAAGACAGAAAGTGATTCTCTGTGACAGTTCAGAGAGTCCACCAGGATTTACTTTACTTTTGTTACCAACGGAAGAAAGTAATTGTTCTTTATTGCAAACTTGTGTTAAGATCAATGGGAGACTTTACATATCAAGTTCCAAACACAGAGAAATGTTTCTATGCCGCGGTTGTACAATACATGGGCCATGTAGTACTCTTAAGAATGAAAATTTAGAATTATATCTTGCCCGTTGTTTTGTCAGTGATTTTTGGCCTCCTTCTGCCACTTCGTGGATAGAGAGATGTCACCAATGGCCCCCAGTCCATGTTGTCATCGAAATCGTCAGTACCGAATGCCACTTTGTAGCAATAGGGCACAGACTAGGAAACTATGCAGACGATGAATGGAGAATATCTTTTTCTCAACCTGAAACCAGACTTGTTTACTCAATGAATCACCCACAATTCTTAACTTATGGTTTATTGAAATTGTTCTTAAAGGAAATAATTAACATGGGGTTGAGAGAGGAAGACAAACTGCTCTGTTCCTACCACATAAAGACAGCCGTTTTCTGGGCTATTCAACAAAATATACAATCTCATTGGGGGTCATAAACTATTTCAGCGTGTTTCTGGGTCTGCTTTAAACTTCTTCTTAAATGTGTGTATGATGGGGTTTGTCCTAATTTTTTTATTCCATTAAACAATATGTTTTTTGGCAAAATCCATTGTGGAGGGCAAACAGATTTATTCAAACAATTATACATGTTGTATAAGAAGGGTATAGCATTACTGTTTCACGGCCCTTCTATCAGGTCCTATATAATTGATGTCCTATATATGCAATCCCAGGACAACGGTTTGTACTGATGAACACACCTTGATATCTGACAGTGAGTTTAATCTAAAATTGGTTCACGAAATTGAAAATACATTAGTTCGTCAGCCTGAAGCAAACCTAGTGTTAAATGTTATTGACTTACAAGTTGTAGAACAGTTGATTGGATTACCTCTTACTTGGTCTCAATTAGCTTGGTTACAAAGAACGGGGTGTAAATTGTTTCAGAGTACTGCTTTTATCTTATATCACTCATACAAAAATACAGCATCGAACAGAAGTATGTATATTGCTGACAAAATAGCCTGTCACCTGCTGAAATTGGCAGCCAAGTTTGGGGTTGCTAATGATTTCTTGTACATAGTATGTATTATTACAAGACATTCAGATACAAAAAAGCTTTATTTGTTCTAGAGATGGCAAAGCTCATCAAGAATATAGTATATTTTGACCTAGAAAACGATGCCGAGACCACAAGGGGACAATCTCTGTCATCACTGTTCAGAAATACTATAAGAATATGTGTCTTTCTTAAAACCGATATTTCTTACATTGATGAATTAATACCAGAACAAGAGTTTGCGAAGAAAACTGATATATCCAAACTGACTATACCAAGTTCAGTTATCTTACACATGTTAGAATTTTTGTGCTCTAGACATGTTGACTTACTGAGGGCTCAAAAATCCCTAGATTCTCTACAGGTCGTGGTCCAACGTGTATTTCGCGAAAATATGATCTCCTGGGAGATCCTTGGGACCTGTCAACAGATTGCAGGGAACATCCAGGCTGCCCTGTACTCATACCAAATGGCACTCTGTCAGAGTGAAGACAGTGATCCCAGTATACAAGCTGTTACTATACAGAGAATACAGGACTTACAGAACGACCATTAAATTCCTTGAGTTTATAAACACAAACTTTAAAATAAAAATTGCAATAATGATGTAATATGTTTTTAAGTGATGTTTAATTCTATCATATATTAATAAAAAAGATAATGTTTATAATGTAAAGTATTTAAAATTTTAATCTGTTTTCTTAAACTGAGTTTGCCAGAATAAGGCTCGTGTCTTACATTTATTTACAACCTTTTAAAAATAATATAGACATGTTACATGTAGTACAGTAATAACAAAGCATTGCCAATCAAATAAACATGAACATGTACACTGTGTCCGAGAATCAGAATTGTTGATTTCTCGAAACTAAAGCATTTGGATTTTTCCCCTTTCCCCTTACTGCGAGCATGTTGTGAACAATAAACAAAAAAAAAATCTTTATATAATTACAGATTAAGTATTTTGTGTCTGAGGGTCGTTTATTTTAGGGTTTATTTTCAGTAAAGACACACTATTTCTTTTATTTCACTTCTATAGTCCGATACACGAATTGTTAGAAAAGTGTATATTCGAGATTTAATACTCAATATTCTGATTAGCTCAAACATACTATAGGCCACAAAATATAAACTCGCACCCATTTAATTAGTTGGCATCCCTTTGCGCTGCTTTTTGAGGGATTTGATTTTTTTAATCGACTCCTCTTTCAATCACTCCCACCGGAAGTGGTGTTAACCTGTGCACTCATTAGATTGAAGAATCAGCAACATAGAGAGAGAGAGAGAGAGAGAGAGAGAGAGAGAGAGAGAGAGAGAGAGAGAGAGAGAGAACGTTGTTGTAAAGTGTTCATTGGTCGTATTCAAGTTCATATCTATATTAAACCAAAAAATCTTCCTTGAATAAATGAAACTGAAATGTTACAGCCTTTGTAACCACAACATGACTCATCGCCTTTGGACAACAAACTTTTAATATTATTGACACACTGGAACCTGAAACCAATGCCCAGATCAAACGGCCTTGATTTCACTGGTCACTAATATAAACGGTTATATTCTCTTTGAAAATTTAGTTCACGCTCTTATATCTGCAAGATGAGTTCAAAAGATAAATTAATTAAACTAATGTCAAGCGTGTATATGATAATTTTTATAATGGAATTCTCGTAAAACAATATATAACATTATCTCTCTAAGTTTAAACTTATTTTGAAGCTGAACACTGCTTGTCTAGTGTTTAGTATTTGAGCTAGCTTTGTAAGTTATCTTGTTTAAATTATTTCCTTTGCTTTTTTGTGGCATTGTACCACTTTGTTTGATGCTAAACACACGTAAAATGTCCCTTTTTAGTTCTTAAATGTCCTTAATATTATTTATTTTTCCGATTTGTAAATGAAATTGATTTCATTGAATACTCTTGTACATGTACCGAGTAGATAATTTGGTGTTTGAGGTTTACATTACATATAAGCAGCTTAGTAAAGCATACAATTAATTTTGACTAAATCAAAAGAATTGAAAAAAAAATTATATTGTCTTCATATCAAGAGTTGACCTCCGATAACTTTCAATTTTATTTTAGATCATGATAATATTTATGATAATTTTATTTTAGATCATGATAATATTTACCACAAACAAACAATGCATAATCCAAAACAAATTAACAGATACGTGTAAACGATAAGAAAATAGTAATGTCTGTTTTCCACCTCAGATTTACTTATACAAGATTTTTATCTACTACCAACAAATTATTTGAACCATTCAGCATCACTTCAGACAGCCAGGGTCGGATCTTGATCTCAGACTGGTACAATTGCATCGTTCACATTCTAGATCAGGGCGGACATTTTCTCCGCTACATTGACAATTGTGATTTACGATATCCACACAGTATCTATGGAAGGGAATTACCGCCAAAATTCCATGTATCTTGCTTTTATTCTTATTATGCTTACTTCTTTATTCTTTATTACATTTACACTTGCATGTCACTTTATTGTTTTCATATTCATGCTTATTCAATTTCACTTTGATTCTTTTTTATCCTTCATTGTTTGCTTAATTCTATGTTGCAACATTCTCTTCTTATTCGTGTAAATTCTTTCTTCTATCTCTGTTACAAACGTGAATTCAAACACGCAAACCATAAAGCACTTTCAATAAAGACGAATACAAGTTGCATGAATTTAATGCTGCATTATGACGCCAGGCGGCAGTGTGCGCGCTACAATTGCTGCTCCCCGAAAAAAAAAACCAAACAACGTAGCTAGCTAAATGTGGGATGTTTCGCACCATGACATTTCGCTCCAATGTTTATATGTTCAGATCAAGAAATGGAGGGGAGGTTTATGTACTAAGGGATAATTTATAATTTTGTTTGCCGGGGAGGGGGTGGGGGGGGGTGGTCGAGTTCTATTTTCAGTAGGTTTACTATGTGGATTTAAAAAAGTTTGAATTTTCAAGGGTGGTGGGGTGACTGGACCCCCCTCCTAAAATAAAATAAAATTTTAAGTCTGCGCATCAGTTATATTTATGAGACGATATAATCTTACAGTTCTCATAATTAGCACCCGTAACATAATTATCATCATCGCAAGCTTGATATGGAAGTCGGTCAATTCAACTCTTCTTTTAATAAAGACCAGTTGACAGGTTGACATGTATGAGGTTCATGTCTCTAAGTTACATGCATCATAGCTTAAACACTTTCAAATCTAAACATGGACATTCAGTTACATGTACATGATTTATTTTAAAATAAACAAACCTACAATAAGCATGGCTGTGAATGATACATACACATTTTTATCACTTCGAAAATTAGTGTAAATAAGAAGCATACATTATGTATGTTTTGTATTTTGGAAGAAAAAAAATATTTTATTTAGAACTTTATATAAGAATTGTTATTAAGATTTAGATTTTAAACCAAAACGTATAAACAGTCATATCACATACCGTATTTTAATCTCTTTGCCTGGTTTGTTTTCGTTTACTCATTGTATAATTAAGTCACTGATACTTTAGATTCGTTAATTTTTACCGCGTATACGTATATTTACTTCTGCGACTCCACCGTTCTGTGCGAATCGCAAGAATATAAAATCGCGTGCACCAAACTTTGTTTTCATATCACAAGTTCAAAACTTTTAGAAAAATAAGTGAGATTTTAAAACCTGCAGTTTTAAGTTTTTTAACCCGGAATTTTACGCGGATATTAATTCATCGCATTTAATCAGGGATACACAGTACTGTAGCCTAACGAGAGGTACATAGTGATTCATGCAAGTGATAATTTTAACACGTACTAGAGTACAGGAAAAGCTACTTCTAAGCATTTCGTACCCCAGTCCTTTTATTGTTTTTCAAAAACATCTTTAAATTTGGTTTAAATTTATTTCTATTTCATCTACATGTTCCACGGGTACCTCTGGACAGAACCGTGCATCACCCCACCTCTTTTCACCTCAAATGAAAATACAGTCCTGTCGACAAGTACTTATGACATGTTCCTCTTCTAAAAACCGTTCCCAGTGGGAAATTCACACTTATTTAATCAACCAATAAAAAAATTAATACAAAATTATCTCTCAGACCCCCCCCCCCCTATGATTTTTTTAGAACCGCGCGGAGGCATTTTACATGTATACAAAAAAAAAACCGTATCTGTTTGAGTCTACGTATATCGTGGCTTGTTAAAAGTTGACTATATTAACATGTATTTTATATTCCTATACTAAGCCCTTAATTTGAGATGTTTTCACTTATGCCATTTGTTAGTTTCGTTTTAATAAATCTTCGGGAGCAGCAATTGTAGCGCACACACTGCCGCCTGGCGTCATAATGCAGCATTAAATTCATGCAACTTGTATTCGTCTTTATTGAAAGTGCCTTATGGTTTGCGTGTTTGAATTCACGTTTGTAACAGAGATAGAAGAAAGAATTTACACGAATAAGAAGAGAATGTTGCAACATAGAAATAAACAAACAATGAAGGATCAAAGAGAATCAAAGTGAAATTGGATAAGCATAAATATGAAAACAATAAAGTGACATGCAAGTGTAAATGTAATGAAGAATAAAGAAGTAAGCATAATAAGAATAAAAGCAAGATACATAGAATTTTGGCGGTAATTCCCTTCCATAAGTATCTGTGTAGACTCTAAAGACAACCTCTTGGTGGCTGATTATGGAACAGGTATAGTGAAGAAGATCCGATATTATAAGTAATCGGGCTTCTTCTTATATAAGTTAATAGACTTATTATTATAGGTAAACGAACTTCATCCCAGATGTCAAACTATTGTTATCATGCATCTGTTTTTTGTTTTTACATTTTTTTTAAATAGATGTTTTCAATGTTGATTTATTACTATATAAAGTTCAACTAACTCCACCACAGTTGTTGCCTCTTTGTAAATCCCGCGGGCTATACTTGAGCTAAACTTGAAATTCTTAATACCGTAATACTATCTTGCTTCTTAGTGCATTTCACAAATAATACCTAGCCTCCTTTTTTTTTTTTACGTAACTACATATATTTATAAATTGGAACCCTCGTCTCTTGGTTAGGGACCACTATGGTATCCAATAAAAACTGGTGTCACGTAAAACAAACTTGAAACATTCATGTATTTGGTTGCTACCAAAAAAACTTTATAAGGTAGGGTATCTTTGTTCTTAAAAAAAAGTATTTCAAATGCTTGTTTTTCGGGGTTTTTTTTTCATTTACGGTTCCTTTCTGATTCCAAGGGGCCATGGTTTAAACAATATTCAATTTACCATAAAGAAGGATTCCGAAGCTTGTGTTTTTTCCCCCTGATATTATAAGCTATTTGGTTTTTGATGAGATGCATTGGTTTTATTAAAACCAGCACTATTTTCATTTTTTAAAAAATTATTTTTCCGTGGAAGTAAGTCTGATCAATTATTTACTTCAAGGTCTTTACCCAAGGATGCTTTGTGTCAGGTTTTGTTGAAAATTTGCCAGGTTGTTCTGGAAAAGAACTAAAGTCGATAATCTATACTCTTTACTTACTATATTAAAATAATAGATTCGAATTTTTGGGCTCTCTAATAACCGATAAATCGGTAGAGTACTGTCTTTTGTTTTATATATTTTAAACATCATTGGTACTTGAAGATTACCAATTTGTTTTTATTTTTTTCTAAATTAAGCTTCGCTAATTAATAATCAACGAAAATTCCTCATAAAATTCCGGAAATCCTCTGGATTTTTTGGATTTTACAATTTTGCCCATGCGCACTGCATTAATGCTAAATCACGGGAGGCTCTTTAGTTTACGTCTCTAGATATCACATTTGCATGGATAAACTCAGAAACGATAACACAAATACGTGTAAATTTTCATTGGAAATTTGCTGTATAATTATATTCAACAAAGAAAATACGGGAGATAACTCTAACACGGTGCATTTACTATGAAAAATCCCGAGAGTTCCGAATGTCAACATGGTGTGTAAATTTGAAGCGGTGAAAATTAAAGTGTTGAATTCTTCAATAATATGAATTAAATTTTTAGATGAAAGGTATTTACAGCCTCAAAATGGTTTGTTATGAATATTTACCTTATTGAGCGACTGATTGATAAAAATTCAGGTGCCTGTAAAAAAATTCTACCTCCTCTAGGCCTATATATAAGTACAGAGACATATATAACATATTAATATAGTATATACGTCCCTGATAAATACACGTGTATTTATATATAGAGGAGGTAGAATTTTTTTATATTTACCTTATTAAGCGACTGATTTATAAAAATTCAGGTGCCTGTGATGAGATGTGGTCATATCAGTAAGAATAAGGGGAAAATTTAGATGAACTCTGTACATGTATGCCTATTTGTTTCATTATGACCGGAAATTCGATGTTGACCATTATCATTTCGGCGTTTAGACGTTCTTTGGTCGGTACTCTCTAGTGAATGGAGATATAAAAGTAAGCATCAATACACACAGTTCTGAGACCTGTGACTGTAGAGCGTTTTAGAAAAAAAAATATCTGCGTGTTTACAATTCTTGCAGATATTTATGCTACTTGAAGAGTAAATATACTTAACTTGAAATCATAAACATGTCCGTTTCTTTCATAATTCTGATAAGCTTCTCCTATAATCGCCTTGCAACTTGCACTTTGTAGATCTACTTTCATGTTTGGCTGGCTGGTGTCCTTTATCAGTTTATGTTCCTGACCGTGCATAAGTTGCAGCATAACAAAAAATTCGGTGGGTATTATAATATTGCAGATTTAATGAAGAGTTATTATTCGTAAAATGGAATAACGAAATATTAGTGCAATATTGTAATTTGTTAAAAAAAATTACAGCTGTTGATATCTTTCAATGAAGAAGGTGATTTTAAAGTTCACAATGATTTGTTAAGAAAGCAATTCTTTTCATGTCAGGGTTTTATATGCCCATTCATTACTTATTTGATTTTTTCTTCATGCTTTAAAGCATTCTCTCACCAGAGGTCGTGCTACACAAGTTTCGCTTACACCTCTGTCAACGCCCGATGTACAATATTCTTGTACAAACTTAAACGATGGGCAAAATGTAATTAAAGTCTATGAAGTTATTCCTTTTATCTATGAATATGATTATAAATAATTAAATTTAAATCTTTAACGCCTTTATTTATTTTTATTTCAACGTTACTGGAAGAACTATTTTGCGGAGGTAAAAATTAAAATATGATCACATGATCTAGTTTGACAGATGTTTGAAAAATCAGTTTTTGTACGCTACCGATTTATCGATGATTTTACATAAATCAGCAGCGATGTCATCTCCTGTGATGTTTTTAAACGTGTCCTCAAAGTCTTCGCCCGTCAATGACTCCCCTTCAAGCTGATTTTACAGAAGAAACGAATCAACAATGCCATGTGCTCGCCATGCTTGTTTTGATCATGTGACAGACTATTTTTCCGGTGTTGACAGAGGTGTAAGCGAAACTTGTGTAGCACGACCTCTGGTGAGAGAATGGCTTTAAAGTTTGCAATCTTAGGAAATTATCAATATTTGCGAAAGTCCTAGAACATGTAGAACTAATACCCTGAGTAATTTTAATGATTTGTTTGTAGAAATTAGTTCACAATGTCCAGCAGAGGAAGTGAAAATAAGACAAAAGGGTTTGGATTTTCTGGTTTCACCATATCCAAGAAGGAGGATTCAACAGCAAGCCAGTCAGGTTTAGGGGGAATGCCCAGTGGAGGATCAAAATTCATGCCGGGTCGATCATTTGGTTACCACACAAACATTGGCAAGAAGAGAGCAAGAAATGAAGACGAGTGAGCAATAAGTTGCTTCAAAATATCTTTTGAATAATGAAAACACTAATATTCATTACCATCCAAGATTTACTTTTTGATTTTACTTTGGTGAAGCAACATAGAGAATACCGGTAGATTTACGTGAACAAGTATGATAAGATATGGGCTTCGAGTGAAGTAATACAATGTTTTTGGACTAGATTAGAAGTTATCTTTAAATGTACTGGTATACCATTTAAATGAATACACTAATTGTTTAAAATTCATTGATATATTTTATTCTCACATGAATAAATGTGCAGGTATTTTGAGGAGGAGGATGAGGAAGACAACATGGCCTACCAGCCTGCTCCTGGGAGTCCAGGTGAAGAGAAGAATGAAGAGAGCGAAGAAGAAGACCCACTGGATGCATTCATGGCAGATATTGAAGTGAGACACAAAAAAAACTATTATTTGTGAATTACTGTAGATTTCTTATTTTACATGTCAACGAGTACTTAATTCCGTGATTGAACAGTTTTGCTTTAAATCGTGACAATATATAATCTTGAACTTAAAATTTTTGTCATAGTTTCATTTAATGTACCTTTGTTTGATAAGTAAAAGTAAGATTTTAAAATTTATGAGATATGCTTCTCGCAATTTTACATGGATATTATAGGCAATATTGCAAAGTCTGGCACTAGAAGTATTTTTTTTGTATAATGACAACTATTTCAGTCAAAAAATTTGGAGACATAAATTGTCATCAGTTTATTTACTTTAATACTTGCAATGTCTATCAAATTAGAAAAAAAAACAACCAGTATTTTACATTGTGTGTTCAATCAACTTAAAGATCAATGAAAAAAGTTCTTTTTGGAAAGTTAAATTGATTAACATGTTTTAATCAGATGTCTTTTTAGAGGGATTTAAAATTACATGTCATGGTCTCAAATCTTTCGAGGCTTGCATAAATCACTAATGCATTTTATTTTTTTAAATTGAAATGCAACTTTAGATTTGAAATCATTCAAACTCCTAGTTGAGTTGCATCGATAGGATTTTTTATATTAAAAAATAAAGACAATGTGATTTGTGTGCACAATTGATGTTTTGAATTTGTGTGTTTGTAGACTGAAGTGAGGTGCCAACATCCAAAGGAAACAACAGTCAAAGAAAAACCCAAAGAAAAGAAAAAAGACAAGTAGGCTTATCATGTCATCACTGCTTCCCTGTATAATGTAGATTCCCTATTTTATGCGAATACTTAATTCTGTGAACTGATTCAAATGCTTTGCATCAAATTGCGAGAACATAAATAGCAAAAGCTGAATTTTTTTCATAGTTTCATTTAGCGTACAGTACCGATCAGACCCAACCTAACAGAAAGTAAACCCCAACTAAACTCTGGGTTTACTTTCTGGGTTTACTCTGGGTTTACTTTGGGTTTACAAGAGTGGACCCAGAGTAAACCCAAAGTAAACCCAGAGTGGACACAGAGAGTTAACCCAGTCAGAAGTATACCTCTGAAAGCAGACGCTAACTGTGTATTCGGAATATACAAGGGGCAGGAATTACAGTCAGTAGGATAGTAAGATAATATACGGGTCTTCTTCACACTTCAGTGCGTACAGTTGACCTCAAAAGCAATTTCCAAATAAACCCAAAGTAAACCCCGAGTGGACCCAGATTTTCAAAAAGTAAACCCAGAGTAAACCCCAAGTAAACCCAAAAAGTAAACCCGGGGTTTAGTTGGGGTTTACTCTGGTGTTAGGTTGGGTCTGATCGGTACTGTACACCTGTCCAAAAAATAGAAGTGAGATTTTAAAAGCTGCGAGATGTGCTTCTTGGATTTTACGTGGATAGAAATTCCTCGTGTTTAATTAGGAATCTACAGTAATTATTAGTCGATGAAAAGAGAGTCACCAGTTTAGATTGATGTAATTTACAGAGGTGTTCGTGATGACATTGATCAGGAAGATGACCAAGAATCGTTTTTCCGATACATGGAGGAAAATCCTCTGGCAGGCGTCGTGTTCGACGACGATGAAACTGTCATAGAATACGATGCTGAGGGTAACCCCATTATACCCGAGAAAAATAAAGTAAGTCTGCGTAGTGCATATAACTTTGTATTGTGAGTTTGTTTGCTTGCATATGTCCTCAAAATGATAAACATTAAAAGAATCTACACTGAGATTGGTTTGGAAAAAATAGTTTTATGTCCTATAAATTCTCTTTTTTGTTAATATGAAATTAGTATATGTTTCAAAAAGCAAAATATGTAACAGTTGTTTATCTGTGAAGGCCATTCTTATTGTACATGTTTTCAAATGATCGATTCTTTATACTTGACAGTTATTAACATGTATTACGAATAGCCCATGACAAAGTACTGTGAAATCATTAGAATTCATAGTGGCTCAATTTTCGTGGTATTTGTGGGTAGCCCTCCCCCACAAATTTACATCCTCAAAGAAAACAAATTTAGAAAGAGTTATCTTTCTTACTGAAACTATAAAACTGACACATCTAAAAAATTACGTCCCCACGAATAAGCAAAAAACCCACAGTCCACGAAAATTGACCCCCATGAATTTAAATGATTCCACAGTATGTGTTGTAGAGCCAGGCTTTATTTTGTTTTCTGTTTCTGTATCAGATAATCGACCCCCTGCCTCCAGTAGATCACAGTGAAATAGACTATGGACCGTTTGAGAAAAACTTTTATGTAGAACATGAAGACATTGCCAAGCTACAACCAAACGAAGTCGATGAACTGCGTAAAAAACTGGGAATAAGGGTAATATTTTGTTTCCTTAGTTTTGATGAGTTATAAATACAATGTACATATAATACAGGTGCCTGCATTATATTTTTTGTCAGTAATGAATCTTCATAACTTTTAAATGTTTATAAAAGTATCTTGAAATTTGTGAATCTTTTCCATGAATTACAATGATTTAAGATTTACTTTCATACATGTAAATCAACAGATTTGAAACCCTTAATAAAACTCATCCTTGATGTCAATTTCATTATAGGTATCAGGATTTAATCCTCCAAAGCCAGTCTCCAGTTTTGCTCACTTTGGTTTCGATGAGAATTTAATGAGCGCAATCAGAAAATCAGAGTTTTCTCAGCCCACACCTATTCAAGCCCAGGTTTGTACTATTGTACTTATGAGATGAAATTGAATTAGGAGAAATAAACTTTCTACATTATTACTAACTGGCTTATCTCTTGAAGAAATGTCTAGCTTGTTATATCATTTTCTGCAATTTTAGAACCTCGGATGGAAATGGAGGTTCTAATGCTTATGATACAAGTAATTTTTTGGTTTTGATTTAGAACAAAAATTATCAGTTTAACACTATCAGATAAAGTGGCACCGTCTGTATTTTAGATATACATGCATACAATGAGTAGTCTATGAAATGAATTCCAAGGAATGTAGGGAATTTACCCTTTTTCTGTGTGGTGAATCCAAATTACTGAAGTCTAATTATTCACGATATTTTTAGAAAGATTTGATGTGTTACAGGGAATTCCACTGGCTCTAAATGGTCGTGACATCATAGGTATAGCCAAGACAGGAAGTGGTAAAACGGCGGCATTTTTGTGGCCCCTGCTGGTTCATATCATGGACCAGGTAAGTTTGATATACCTTTCTATTATACTTTTTTTCCAAATCATAGAAATGACAAATTATTATTTCAGAAATTTTGTTTATAAGATATTAAATATATTCAATCTATACAGTAATAAAGGAAAATGAGAAATATCCATAGAGACACATTTTTGGTGCAAAATTCATTTCTTTTAATAATTTTTCCGATTTTGTTTTTCTAGCGAGAACTTGAAGAGGGAGAGGGACCAGTAGGATTGATTCTTGCCCCAACCAGAGAGTTGTCTCAACAGGTACTCTGTCTAATTATGACTCAGTCTAATTAATTTATTAATTAATAAGTAGAACAATTTTCTACCTAAATAAAAGTAGGAAAATTAACAATACCATTTGTCTCTTGACAAGCAAATGTGTAATGTAACATACCGACACTTTACGTATGTGTTTTAAGGTCAACATTATATACTGTAATATCTATATGAGTTGCAACACTGAAGTTATTGAATGCCAATCATTTGCTAAATGTTTGGTCGCTTCAAAAGTCCCACCTTGAGGCCCATGCATCTTATCGTATATGTGCAAAGACGTAACAATCAGATACATGTATGTGTTTTATTTCAAGTTTTAACCTGTATTAAAATGTGCAGAGACAGAGCAATCTGATCAGATATCGCAGCTGATATGCATTTTATTTTGAGATTTTAATGAGTATTAAATTTCTCGTGAAGATATACCATGAAGCCAAGAAGTTTGGTAAGGTGTATAATATCAATGTGGTGTGTGCCTACGGTGGGGGCAGCATGTGGGAGCAGACCAAGGCGTGTCAGGAGGGGGCAGAGATTATTGTGGCCACGCCCGTAAGTACACATGTACTCAATTAGATCTCCCCCTTTTATCTCTTCTGGCTCCCAGAGTCTTTATGTTGACATGCATTGATTCAGTTTGTGAAATATCCAAATCTTGGAAAGATAAATCTAAGAAAAAGCTTTGTCACCCATGAGTAATTATTACATGATTAATTATTACATTTAAATGTAATTACAAAAGTGATAAAAAAAGATTTTGACTACAAATTCTGCTTTGTAATCCACCCTTAAGGTTGAATCTATGCCATTGTAAAGCATTGTGGCATGGAATAAGGCTATAAATTACCGGTATTAATATATATTCTGAAACTGATTTGTAGGGTCGACTGATTGATCTGGTAAAGAAACGAGCCACCAATCTAGAGAGAGTGACGTACCTGGTGTTTGATGAAGCTGACCGAATGTTTGACATGGGATTCGGTGTGTACTCATGGGTTTAAATAATGTTTGGGTTTATCCATGCTCTTTTATATAGCTAGATTGCACTGAAATGATCACGTGAGTTTTATCCTAGTTCTTATATGATAGACCAAGTTCAAATGCCAACAGAGTAGTTAATTCAAACTAATTGATACATGTAGCTTTATGCATTGTTAGACTTGATGACTGAATTTCTCGTTTGTATTTTGTTTAATGTCCTGTTGAGTAATTTTTGTCCATTATTTAAAATGAAAATGCCTCAATGTCCCATATATTATTGTAGTCTTGAAACTTGTCATGAACTTTAATAAATGTTCACAAGTTAGTCATGTTAATGTCACCAAGAGGCCTATTGTGCTTTGTTTTTACTGTTTGTCTATGATTATTTTTCTTTCTTATTTAGAGCCTCAGGTCCGGTCCATTGCTAACCATGTAAGACCAGACAGGCAGAGTGAGTATCTGTACACTGTATAAACCATCACTTGTAATTACTTACACTTATCTAGTCTTTGACTGTATGTAAAAATTGATGAAAGTAATAAGGGACTTGTAAAGGGCTCTAAATTTATCTAAAGAGGACAGTGGATTTCTTTTTTATCAATGTACCTGTGAGAGACTAGACAAAGGAAGCTTTTACTCTCAAGAACCAGACTATGTAACAATTCATTGTACATTGACTCAGTAGATGCACCAGTTTATGATCACTTATAAAATTCAGTGTTGCTTCTTCTTTGTAAAGTCGTTAGAAAATCATTTAAATACTCATAAAATATTTTACAATTTTAGCTATGCTGTTCAGTGCAACATTCAGGAAGAAAGTGGAGAAGCTAGCCAGGGACATCTTACTGGATCCTGTGAGAGTTGTACAGGGGGAGGCAGGCGAGGTAAGATAGGGGTCTTTGTCGGGCAAGTTCGTGACCATAGCAACCACTTTATATCATTATCAAATTCTCACAAGCTCAACAAAATTTTTTTGAGTGCATTTCTTTGTCAAGTTAATACATGTCAGTTAACATGTTTCCACTTTTACCATAATTATATTTTTGTTATCATGCGGATCTCTCAAGAAAAATGAAATTCTTTGTTTTATATTGATCACATGAATGTTTAGCTAATCAAAAAAGGTGTTACAAAAAGAATTAAATTATTCATCTATGCACTTACCAAGTCTATGACAATAATTATTTATTATCCCCTCGCGCAACTTGTTGCGAAGGGGATATAGCATCGCTACCGTGCGTGTGTGTGTTTGTATGTGTGTGTGTGCACTCCATTTCAATTTTCTAGTAAATTAAAAAAAAACCTTCCAATAGAATTTCCTCAACCTTTGCACAAATATGCCTCATTGTAAAAGATTAAAACAAATGCAATGTCATATTAATTGGTCAAATTCTTATGCAAAAACTTAAATAAAGTTACACCATTGTAAAGGAGGAGGTCATACATTATGACAAAATTCGTTCAAAACTAAACATATTTTTCATAGATTGCACACTTCTGTAAAATAACAAATAAAAAATGCATGTGCCTTTCCAAACCATTAATACTATTACAAATTATTACTGTAGACGTACTTTTGTCCGCGTGGTATTAATTTACGCTATGAACGCGGGCACAAATTTTCCGCGGAATTTTTTCCCAGTGTACTTAAAGTGCATTTTGGAATGAAATTTTGAAATTGCATTACATTAATAAGGATAATCGGAAGTTACTACATTATATAACACTTGCATATACGTGTACCCAATGTATATCGTTTTTATCTATGCAAACTGTCAAACAAATTTGGATTGAGAATTCACATAATAAATGATTTAATTTCCTAAAGATTTGAATTTTCTGTAAATTTACTTGCATGAAATTTAAACTTCTACCAGCTTGAGATAACGGCACGTGTCAGACGACAAATAGCCCCAAGCGGGTCTGTCTTTCAATGACCCAATTAACTACACGCTAAGACCCGTGTTTTTACTGCAATTTTTAGACCCCTTTGTGCTCTGACTTTTAATTGATAAAACTGATCAACTCATAATTAAAACAACATGTGAACCCATAAATTGACAGTTAATAAAAATTAAAATTGACTACCGACTAGTGCACCCGATAATTACTGTTCACTGTGAACACTTCTTACAATTTAGGTCCAAAGTTGGACAAATTCTAGGTAATGAAAATCACTCAGAACTAAATTTAATAATAATTATTCAAATGATTTTTTTTTCATTCAAACAATCCGCGTAAATTTTTACCCGCGGATTAAATTGATATTGTGACTCCGCGGAATTATGACCCCGTGGAAAAAAATACGTCTACAGTATTTCATTAAATCAATGTCATAATCAACTTTGTATACGACTTATCAATCGAAATTTCTGAGTAAGAGTTATCAATCACCCAGAGCGAAGAACAACGTTACGCGGAATTACAGTGAGTTAATAGAATCAATCACCCAGAGCGAAGAACAACGTTACGGTGAGTTAATAGAGTTAATAGGCTGAGCTTAATGTGTGTTTGAATGTTTGTTATTTGAATTTAACACGCATAAATATAGTCAAGGAACGTTTAGAGAAATTATATTGAACTCGTCACTGTTCGTTATCGAGGACACTCGGCGACCACCGAATTCGTTTTCCTTTCACTATCCTCGGATCATCAGTAGAAATTGGGTACTTGCAGCTTGCATTCAATGCACTTTGGAGCATGTAGTCAATGAGGCTCATTCACCAAATCTTTCTGCTATCGGAGTATGTGATCAAATATACCGGGCTTGTGTGATGAGTATTGTGCTAGTGTATGTAAGTGTGTACATGAAGGAGGAGGGAGATTCGATACATTAACCCATTATTATTGAAATATACAGCTAAATTTAAAATTTGTAATAAATCTTGCTAATACAATTATCAGAACATATATTTTAATTTATTTGAAATTGTTTCTCAATGCAAAAATTAAATATACAGTATGTAAACTATATTTTAAAATCAAAATGTCAATCCTAATTAGAATATGCTGTGGGTTTCTCATTAAAGCCAAGGACCTTCTTCTCCTCACTTCATAATATGTAAAATACTGTGGAATCATTTAAATTTTTTGAATGACAAAATTTTACTCATTTGTTAACAGTGGATAACTTTTCAAAGGGGAAAACGACCATGAAAACACAATTTGAAAAACACATTCTTGGGATTTAAAATCTTACGTTGAAAACATTAAAAAATCCACAAACATTGGTTCCACAATAATTACCGATTCCACAATAGTGTTTTAATTATAATTAATCATTTATGTCGCGAGGGGATGCTCCGCTTAGCGGTGCTCTTGTTTATTTATTACAGTAATAAGGGACTTAGTCAATCAAAAAAGGAAAGTCAGTCACCATAGTAATAGCATCACTTTGCTTTTCTTCTTTTTCAGTCTGTAAATTTTCTAAAGATAATTATTTGAAATCTGTTTCAATGTGTATCACTAGGCCAATGAGGACATCACCCAAGTTGTAGAAGTTCTTCCTCTGGGTCCGGCCAAATGGACGTGGTTAATAAAACGTCTGGTGGAGTTCACAACAGGTTAGTTCCAGTTTGTCTTGTCATAATGACAAATGATTGTATTCATTAGAAGATTCTATCCTTAACTCTAAATGTAGCTATTCAATAAGCCTAGAACATATACCAATCAAAATTTTAAATTGTAAATAATAGACTAAAGAATATAACGTAAACATTTTTAATGAATGATTATACATGTAATAATATGACACATCACACGTGTATATAATTGCCTGATTTTGTGTCATTTCAGTTGGAAGTGTGTTGATATTTGTAACAAGGAAAGCTAATGCTGAAGAGTTGGCTACCAATCTCAGGGCCAGAGATTTTAAAAGTGAGTTAAAGCATTACTGTTACATAACACTCAAAACTTGTCTTAATCTGATTGATAGTCTAATACATGTATCAATATATCAACTAAGATTATGATCCCAAAGTGAGGCAAACAATATTTTGGATTGCCGCTGATGAATGCACATTCATAATTGATTGGGTAATGAGTAAATATTCATATCAGAGAAATGTAGATTGTTCACATTTTGATATCCTCATAATATACCCGGTAACTGTTTACTGGTAATCATCAGGATTTTATCTTGCTTTTAAGTTGGTCCTCTTTATTTTGAAGACAGCTTTTGTATTACAGTTACTCTAGGATTTATCATCTTGTTTCAGTTGGTCTCTTGCATGGTGATATGACACAGATGGAGAGAAACGATGTCATCACCACATTCAAGAAGAAAGAGATTCCAATACTAGTGGCCACCGATGTAGCAGGTACTGTACACAGAGTTAATTTTGCTCCAATTTTTTTTTTTTTTGGCCCTTCTACACTTGCAAACTTGTTTGGCTCCATCTTGAATTCACACAGTCACAGTTGCATGATAGATACACTTTGAATTCTTATATAATAGTAATTTAAAAATTGTTTACAATGCGTTTAGTCTTGAATTTGCCCACTGACAACGAGGGCGAAAGAGGCAAAAATTAATATGGGGCAAATATTTTGTTGTATAAAGTATTGGAACTGTGGTTGAATGTTGTGGAATAATGATACACTTTACCTTAAGAATGCACAATGACAAATAATTGGATTTGATATACGTGTAAAGTTTTTTAAAAAAAACATTTCAGCTCGAGGTCTGGATATTCCCTCCATTAAGACGGTTGTTAACTATGACGTAGCTAGGGACATTGACACACATACACACAGGATAGGCAGAACGGGACGTGCAGGTATGTATATACAAATAATGGGATGTTATGTGTACATAAATGTACGTGCACAGATGCACTTGACAAAAGTTAAAATTTTCATCAGTGCAAAAATTTATGAAGGTACAATTTGTTTATTGCTTAGAAATTAGACTGATATCAATACAGGGTGAACATTTTTGTCCTTTGTGTTTATTTATCATACAATCTTGAGATGAAAATGAACTCCATATTTTAATTCAACTATGAAGCAGTATTAGTAATGACTTAAACTGTTGATCCCTTTGTGTTTTATTAGGAGAGAAAGGTTTTGCATACACACTGGTCACAGAGAAGGATAAAGATTTTGCCGGACATCTTGTCCGTAACTTGGAGACGGCTGGGCAGCACGTTCCCCACGCTCTACTGGAGCTAGCGGAAAAGGTTGATTATTTTTACTCATGAAGGATCCAAACATTTTTGAATGTGTACATTATATAAATAGTGCCTGTTTGGGAGGGTAACCGTTGAAATTGACACCCCTCGAAAACCATTGTCAACCTCCGCTTCGCGTCGGTTGACAATGGTTTTCTCGGGGTGTCAATTTCAACGGTTACCCTCCCAAACAGGCACTATTTATTTTATTATACTGAATGTCTTAAATTTAGAGAAAATTTTACTGCTTTTGTATAGAAATGACGTGAATTTAACGGCGAACCGTACGCGCATAATTTACGCGCATGTAACAATTCGTTCTATCAGCCCGTTGCCAAGCGTGTTGCTAACGCTGAGGGTAAGGGAACGGATTGTCAACTGTGTCTAAACCAATCAGATTTCAGTATTTAACATGAAAGTATAATAATTTGATTTGACAAAGGATTGTTTATATTATTCATGAATCATACTGACATGTATGTAAATTTTTATACTTCGTGGAAAATTTAACAGATAATGTACAGAGAAGGTTCTTCAGATAATAGATTCTGAAAGTAAAATCTCACTCTAGATATTTACAATATATATGTAAACTTCTTTGTATGAACTCATTTTAAAACAGCTTTCAAATTGGAAAAAATATATATAAATATTAGATAATAATTTTCTAGATGATGATCTTGATGATCAATGGATTTAGCAATCTAGATATCCATTAAATATCATTTTCTTTTTGACAGCAAAGTTAAGCTGTAATATTTCTGTTCTATATTTAGAATCCATGGTTCAAGAAAATCCGAGGAAAGCAGGGAGGAAAAGGGAAGAAATTAAACCTCGGGGGTAAAGGTCTCGGGTTCAAGGAGAGACCAGGCCTCGGGGCAGAGAGTGTGAGTGTCTAGGTCAAAGGTCAGAGGTTCACACACGTATCCAGGTTAAGATGGTATGGGAGGGAGGGACATCTGTCGATATCAATGTGGATTAAAGTACATTATAATTGAAATACTTTCACTGGTTTAGAATTTTCAAATTTTACAATATTTAACCAAAAAATAGCTTTTAAAAATATTTGGAGAGGTAAAAATTGTAAAACCCACAGCGGGTTTCGATTTCATGACTTACAGATTCGTAGTAAACCCTCTAAACCACTGCGCTATGCTGATAGGTGACAAAATTGGGAAAGAAACTACTTGTATGATTACACTTGGTTTTGTTGTTTATTTTGATAAATACTGTAAACGTATTATATTTGGCGTGTTCGATATTTGGCGGAAATGAGTTTTTGAACAAGTTGGCGTAGATTTGAATTAGCGTGTTCCTGAATGTGCCTCTTCTAATACATATATGCATGGCATTTTGCGATGTTCATGATTTAGTGGAAGCCGCATTCCACCAAAAGCGCTAAATAGAATACATCGCCAAATGTAGTACGTTTACAGTAGTACATCACAACATGGAAGTGTCCCATACCACCTTAAGAGTACCAAAAGTAAACATGAGCAAACATTTATAGAGTTACATGTCAGATTTAGAATAATTCTGCATTCACAAACGTGTATCATCTTTTGTGGCAAAACAGTAACTGTATATATACATGTATTATGATGGAAAAACTTCTTATGCAGGGATGTCATTACACTTTTGGTCCCTTTAGATTGGGAAAATTCATGATATTTGTGGTCAAATTAAAAATTTTGTAAATTAAATATCACATTTATTATTATAAAAAGAAAATTTTATTTTTTTAAATTAAAGTATTGCAAATCTACGTATTTTAACTTACTTTCCAATTTGGAGGGGTTCCTTTATTAGACCCAAATCAGGGAGAATGACGGCCCTGCTACATATTTATCTGTTGATGACTAATTGCTATCTAGTGTCTTGTATTAGAACCATTTTAACAAGACCATGGACTTTCGGTAGGATGTAACTATCATTTTCCTGCGTCAAAACAAGTAAAAAATGACGCTGGTTTGAAGTGAAATATGCACCAATTGTGTACTTTAAGCTCAAATACCAGACAAATCGTGTTGATTTTAAAGAGCCATGACTGAGTAGCCAGCAATGAAATAGACAGGCCTACGTCACATTGCTGTTTGACACAACTACCCAAAGTCCAAGCTCTTGTTAAAATGGTATTAAGCAACACAAATGCCTGATTTTTGTAACAAGTTGATTGTTTTTCAGAGTACCAAAGTACAGGACTCCTCCAGTCTTAGTAGCTACCGAGGAATTGGTACATCAGCTGGACCCCAGAGTGACCGACTGTCCGCCATGAAAGCTGCATTCACTGTAAGCTTCATCTGTCTTAGTTACTGTGTTTTCATTGTTATTCAATGAACACCATTTTTTGTGGATTTTGTTGCTGATTTTATGGAAGTTATCATTAAATTCGTAGATTTACGCCTTATTTTACGCAAGTACTTAAATCTGCAATTCAGCTGTTTGGTATCAAATCGCGAAAATTTAAAATTGCCAGCACCAATTTTTTTTGTTTGTTATAATTTCATACTCCGGTAGTTGAAAATTGTCTAAAAAATATTAGCCAGATTTTGAAATCTGCATTGTTTACTTCTCACAATTTTACATGGATATTAATTCCTTGCATTTAATAAGGAATCAACAGCATCCTTAAAAACGGTGTCTAAGTCCTTGAAATTTGATGCCCAGAAATATCAATAAAACAACAGTAAAAGCTGTAAGCTTCGCCTTCTTATGTTACAATGGTTTCATCTTTATTCATTTAACACCATTTTTGGGCATGTATTTTTTTTTTCTATAGCATTTGTAAATTTTATGACTCTACCAGGGGAAAAGAAGATTAAAACTGTAATCTGTTTTTGATGTCTTCTCGCAGGCCCAGTTTAAATCCAACTTTGTCGCTGCCGAGTCAACAAGCATGCCGAAAGTGGAACCCGGTGTTTATAATCCCATAAATAGCAGTAGTAGAAAGAAGAAAAGTCGATGGAATTAGCACCGATTTCTGCACCATTTATATACATGTACTGTAACTAGGTCATTTGAGAATGCTGTTGAAAACTAGGCCAAGTCCAGCATAACATTTGGAACTAAACCAACAGCAGTATAAAACAACACCCTGAGCATGCAGTATGGAACTAGACCATAAGTAGTGCAACACCAAGAAACGCATCGGTTATTTATACATGTGGCTCACAGCACACTGCGCTTTTCCAGTGCCTAAATCTTTGTGTGAATTTTGAATGAGAAACGGTGATGGAGCCTAAAACAAGCAGGTGGTATGATAAGATCCAGTGACAGCTGACGTCATGGCAAGAAGTAACAGATCTTCATTAGAATTAAACTGAAAATATTTACATTTTAGATATGCAGCTGCTCTAATGCTGAAACTAATTAGTCCATTCATTCATCTGTGTTCATTTTTAACTGTCAAAGTCATTTTTTAATGATCTTGTTTCAACAATATCAGATTATCATAGAGTTCATTTCTACTGTGTGTTCCTTTTTTTTTTGTCATGATGCTATGTATTTTAGAAATTGTGTCATGTTTATTTCAGTTACATGTTCATGTGTGCTGCTCTCATGTTCTCTGGGAATATGTTAATTACATTTAACTATGTAAATTACATGTATGGCTATCAATAAGTTCACTGAGTGAGATTTTCTTGCATTCTATGTTGGGCATGCATCTTTTAAATCGATAATTAGTACTCTAAATTTGAAACTTTTGAAATACATTGTCTATGCATGTATGTTTCCTTTGTTTGTTACATGATAATGTTACTGTGTACTTTTTACACTGAAAAGCTATGAATTATCAGATTCTACAAATTAAAAACATTTTAATATACTTGCATTAACAGTTCCAATTCACAGAAGGAAAACACATATTTTTATAAAAATCTAAAGATTTACTTTTGAAAAAAAAAAGGGGGTTTTATAAGACTTATTCTTTATTGAATGGATTCTTTTTTTTACTTATGGCTAATAATGAATAAATATAAATAATAAATGGAGTTATTTGCTTATGTGGTTCGTTTAACTTGTAAATACAGTACCAATCAGACCCACGCTAACAGAAAGTAGACCCCAACTAAACCCTGGGTTTACTTTCTGGGTTTACTCCAGGTTTAATTTACTAGAGTAGACCCAAAGTGGACACATAGAGTAAACCCCGATCAGAAGTATTCTCCTGAAAGCAGACACTACACGCGATTCGGAATATACAAGGGACAGGAATTACAGGCAGTAAGATTGTATTAAGATAAAAGACGGGGTCTTCTTCACACTTCAGTGTGTATAGTGGACCCCAAAAGCAAACCTCGAGAAAGCCCAAATAAACCCCAAGTGGACCCAAAATAAACCCAGAGTGGATGCAAATTTTCAAAAAGCAAACCCAGAGTAAACTCAAAGTAAACCCAGGGTTTAGTCGTGGTCTAGCTGCTCTGGTGTTAGGCTGGGTCTGATCGGTTTCGTATACAAACTATATACAGTAACTGTAAACGTATTATATTTAGCGTGTACGATATTTAGCGGAATGTGATCTTTCATTGAATCAACAAGTTAGAGTGGATTTGATTTAGCGCATTTCTGAATGTACCTATTTGTCTACTTATATATTTTACATTTGACGATGTACTTGATTTAGCGGACGCAGTTTTCCGCCAAAAACGCTAAATAGAATACACAGCCAAATTAAATTACATTTACAGTATTCAAAAATATTTTACTGTTGCAACATCATTTTTAGTTCACCAGAGTCACTTGGGAATAAAGATAACCTTTTTAGAAAAAACCTGTTTCCAAGATAAGCGTGAAAAAAATTAAATGATTCATCAATTATTGTAGTTATTTTCCAAAAAAAACTTGATACTTGGTCATTACCAAGAAGATGATTTGTTGTTTTTTCTAATTATGGAAGTTAATGACACTAGGGTGAAAATTTGGGTCATGGGATTGTTCTTAATTAGATTGAGTAAATGACAGTTCTTTAAGAATCTACTTTCCCTAAGATGCATGTACCCGGTAAAACAAAATCTGTAAATTATGATACCAAAAATTTCCTGGACATTTTACTTAAGATGTCATATCTTTACTTGCCTCTGAATATCTTTTAAACACCCTCACTAGCCCCGTTAAGGGAAATGGTGTGATTTGTTTACAGGTAAAAATGGCGAATTTTGATATGGATATGATTATAACGAACTTCACTTTCCGAGGTTGTTTAATAGGGTGTTTAGGAAAACTATTAAGGCAAGAAAACTGGTGAATCAGTAGTAAAATCTCTCAGAAATTCATCTGTATGAATTTTTTTACAGATTATATTCTTAAATAATCCAAAACGGTGAGCAATTATTACACAGTTTTTTGTAATTATGGAACTGTACATGTACAGTACCGATCAGACCCAACCTAACAGAAAGTAAACCCCAACTTAACCCTGGGTTTACTTTCTGGGTTTACTCTGGGTTAACTAGAGTGAACCCAGAGTAAAGCCAGCCAGAAGTATACCCATGAAAGCAGACGCTAACTGTGTATTCGGAATATACAAGGGGCAGGAATTACAATCAGTAGGATAATAAGATAAAAGACGGGTCTGCTTCACACTTCAGTGCGTACAGTTGACCTCAAAAGCAATTTCCAAGTAAACCCAGAGTGGACCCAAATTTTCAAAAAGTAAACCCAGAGTAAACTCCAAGTAAACCCCAAAAGTAAACCCGGGGTTTAGTTGGGGTTTACTCTGGTGTTAGGTTGGGTCTGATCATTATGTGACTGTAGCTCTTCCATCTGTCAACCCAAATTTCCCACAGTTCTGTAGTTTCAGATTTTTTTCTTTTGTTTCTATAATTTCTAAATTGGTTTATATGTCAACTTTTTCGTTTTGTTAATTTCTAAATTATGTCTGTGTAAAGATTGGGTGTTAATGCTAGCATTGCTGGCAACGGGCCTCTTGTTTAATTAACATCGGGCTCGTTGTGTAAATATATGCATAGCTACTTTCACTTTCCCCTCTGCTGCGCGCTTTGGACGACAAAGCAGATTTATGCACATTTGTCCTCAATATTCCAACAAGAAAGTAAGTTAAACTTTAAGTTTACTGTAAGAAAAATTAAGTTCAATGTTTAAAGATTGTTTAAGTTGATGAAAACAATGCGATTTGAATTATAGTGCAAAATAAGCACATTATATTTCGTGGTCTTTTTTTTTTTTAACCCTAAGCTTGTTCCCCTTTCAGAACAACAGATATATTTATCTCTAAGATATTTGTTGAATGACTTATAGATGAAGTACCTTAATTGAAAAATTTGTACTTCAAAAAAAGTTCTGACACTAAATTACACTTATATTAACCATCCCTAGGAGCCTGTTATTTAAGGGGGAACCGGACGTTGCAGTGTAAAATTATTTGTCAGTGAATTTTTTTGCTTTTCTTAGCACGTTTACATTTAGATGTCCACTACAACATGCATTTTTTTTCATGACTACTTTTCTTACCTTGGAAGGGAGATATTTTGATAGGAATTATCCCCCTTTTCTGTCATTATTATTTTTTTAAACAATTTCAATTATTTTATTTGATGAAATTTATTTGCAAATAGTATTCATTAATTTTAAGAATGGAAACAAATTTCAAAATCATCTACAACATTGACTTTTTTACATAGCAATATCATAATTTTATCACAATATTGCTCAAATCAGCACTTCAAAGTTTTTGATTCTAATTTTGAACAATATGTGATGGGCTGATGGCACATAAAAAACTGTCAATGAATTTTTGAACAAAATTTCATATATCAACCTTAGCATGCGCTTTATTACTTATAAAATTTTCATGGCCACTTTCTTGCCATTCAAGAGAGATATATACTACAATAGGAATCACCCATACCCCTTATTCTGGAATTATGACCTTTTGTGACAATTTCTGCTTTAAACTATTAAAAAAGTAATGCATTATTTGGATTTATCAATTAACATGAACGGATCATTATCAGAATATATATCTGATTATATTAACCGCTTATGATTTTATACATTTACATTTTTAAAATTAAAATGTTAAATTTCCCCCAACTCATGTTGTGAAAATGACTTCTTTAGAGCCGTTCAGTACGGGAAAAAGATCTATCAAATCCTGTATGACGTCATAATGGACTCCTGACTAGAGTTACAGGGGTCCCGGGTTCGATTCCTGGTCCAGCCATATGTTTTCAATGTATGTATATATATGCTCATTCCTCCTTTCCTACTACAAATGACATCATAGCACCATACAATCAAATCAATTATGACATCATAATAGAGTTAGCACATCAGAGTATCATTGCAATGATAGTCATGTGATACATGTCCTGTTCCCCCTTAATTCTTGTGATTGCTACACTAATATCATGAATATCATAGGATTTTTTTTGGTCTATCATTAGCACTGGATAATTCCCCCTGCAATCAGTGCAATGTTTATTCAGTCCTCTAGCTATAAACATCAATTAATTGATTGCGAGTATTGCTCATACTAAGCAGTGAATGTCAACCTAGCTATTATTTTTTTTTCATTCAAGGTAACAAGGAACACAAATATTTATTTTCATGATAAATGTTTATGAGTAGAACTCGGTAAACATATTAATTAATTACACATACATGCATGCTTTCATATTTAGGGTAAATATTGAAACAAATTCAAAATACATGTATTAGAAATATGAACTTCCTTCAGAATTTGGTTTATTTGCATTTACATTATTAATAAAAATCATGGCCAGGGTTTTTTCTTTTAACTAATAGTCTATATTCATTTGATTGGTCCTTCCATTAAATTAAATATGGTTTCAAATACAAACGTGGTAATATGTAAACACTCATAATATCAAAAGCAAAAGATATATTTGGTTGCCTTAAACCAAGGTGAAATGTTTCGCATCATTGCTGTCCATACAGAATCCTGCATACCGTATATACTCGCCTATAAGTCGATTTTTGGGAGTAGAAAATTGAATGAAAAGTGGGGGTCCGACTTATAGGTGAGACATAGTAAGAAAAATTTTAAACAAGAGAGAAGTAAGTAATATTATTTTTAAATAATAAACAGATAAATGCATTGAATCTGTTTTTATAAAAAGAAAATTCAAACAGTCAATTTTTCACACCTGAGGTGATAATAGCTATAGGGGTCATGTCACCTAAAACAACACAAGCAAACACCCCAGTGTAAGGGGCTAATTACCAACCTAATCAGTCAGTAAGGAAATAAATCACTTCATCAAATTTTCAAAAGGACTCTATTTAAATACCTGGTAGTTTTGAATCTATTACCAACTTGTTATTAGTGTTTTAAAAAATAATGACATTTAAAATCAAAAGTTATTTACATCAAAGACCCATGATAGAAATAGAGTCTAGAAGCAATTATGGGGTGAAACAAGTACAATTTTTTAAAAACTCAAACGTGTATGATAAAATGTGGTTATTCTATTGAGAGTATATCTGTACATTAATTGTCCTAAAAAAGTGACCCGACTTATAAGGGGGTCAACAGCAAAATCTTCAAATTAAAGCTGAAAAAAGGCAACCGACTTATAGGCGAACCGTACTTATAGGCGAGTATATACAGTAAATGCCAACATTTATAGCAGCAAAAATCATGTTTTGTTGTTGTATTTACTTCTTTATGTTTATTTATACAAACCAGAGTTCTAATTCTTTTAAAACTGAACAAAACACTTATAAGGTTTGCTACTGCCGGAATATATATATATATGCTAAATTTGTTTTAAAACTGCTCCCTGAGATAATTGAGATATCTCACTGGAAGTAGAATGTTTTTTTTTTAACTTTCTATCATCCCCACAGCCAGTAAATAAGTACATAATACATGTCTAACTGGCTAACTATATATATATATATAGAAGAATATAATAAATTTCAGAGTAAATTTTTGTCAGAGTCTAGTTAAAATGTATTAAATCTTAGAAAATCTTTTTCTCTACTCCCATAAATAAATTCCTAGTTTTGTAAGAGGTCATGATAATGGGAGAAATTTATTCTGTTTATATTTTCTACAGAAAAGAGTCAAGTTGTTATAGATCATAGAAGTATGCAGGCCTTAAATTGCTTTATATTTGCCTCGTATGTACTTTAAAAACCGACAAAAATCAATAACAAACCTACATGTAATAACCCATAATGTATTTTTTCAAGAAACAATTTGATGTCCTTTTATATAATATTATGATCATCGTTTAGTCATTATGATAAATCAGTAGGGTCGGTCGATCGGAAACTTTTTATTTTTTTAAATTTTTTTTTTTTCTTTACTGCAGTATGTACTGTAGATTCCTAATTAAACGCGAGGAATTAATTTCCGCGTAAAATCGCGAGAAGCGACCCTCGCGGATTTTAAAATCTCGCTTTTATTTTTCAGACACTTTTGAACTATAGAAAATTATAACAAAAAAAATTGAAGATCGCGATTTTATGTTCTCGCGATTTGATACAAAACTGTGGAGTCGCGATATTAAGTACTCGCGTAAAATAAGGAATTTACAGTATTGAGCAGTATCCATACATGCCGGTTAGATACTGACACTGCTGAATGGTATAAAATGAGAAATATTTTTAATATCTTTCCTGACTATATTAAGCTGGTCTAAAGAAAACACAAAATGATATTATATATCAGATTCCTCCCCTGCCAGCAATGAGAGCATTGTTAATATCTACAACACATGGAAATTAACATACAGTTATTTTGAAACAAAACGTTTGTCTATGAGTTACACTGATTTGAAAAGAAAAACTGCAACAAGTGTTTTTGTGACCAAAGTTTTGAATAAATCTTTTTACAAATCGGATAAAAATGGAAATAAAAGATTTTCCATCAAAAATCCTTAAAAAAAGCTTTGAGTCGGCAGTAAAAGCTAGTGTCGGTCGGGAAAGCAGAAACAAACCATTTTTTTTTTTTAGGCTTGTGTTCATTTAATTTCATTTTCTTGTCTGCAGTTTAGTTCTTTCTAAACACTTCTTCATCATTATCTATGTGAAATATAATGAATCAAACGATAAACTCTGTAATAATCACTGATGGGAAAGTAATTTTCATCAAGCCTTAATTTATCAAATTCCCTATCATAAATACCCCAGAGAAGTCGAGAGGTAGAAAATGAAGTGGAAGTTTAATTCAATTTGAGCAATGATTTTTTGCTAACAATCCAGAAGCAGAGTCTGTTTTAGCGTTGGGATCAGCTGTTCCAAATGCCCCATTCTCTTGATTATTCATGGAAGTCTCTTATTGAGTCCCCGGCAATCAACATTGCCTTTTATGTCTAGAAGTGCGCTCTGGGAAAAGTTACGCTTGCATGGCTTCTCTTCCTTCTCCTGTCTCTCCAGAGAACATGAAGAAATCGGAAGGTTTCTAGAAAATTTGTCACTTTGCTTATGGTGACTGATTGGTTTACTGGTAATGGGTGAAATGAAGCGAAGCGATTGGTCAGAATTAAAAATTGCAATTTGTAATGCGGTCCATGTTATACACGTCTGAAGGTGACATGTTAGAGTCATCACTTAATCTAACAGGTTAACTGAATGAGAAAATCTGATATTATGTATTGAGGGGAGGGGTGGTGGTTACGCGTCACAAAAATGGGGGAAAATGTGACTTATTTTTTATTTGCGTCAGTCAATTTTTGCGTGTTGAATATTTTGCGATGTAAACCTGATTACTAAAAAAGCGAAAATTAGAAAAAAAGCAAAATTTACCGGATATATGATCATAATTCCTTTTATTAAGGAGGAATGGGACACTTTTATGTTTTATGTATCAATTTGGATAAAAAAGGATATCCAAAAATATAATCAACATTAAAACATGATCAATATTTTGAAAATTTATGTTAGTTAGCTATAAAATTTTGAAAAATGTAAATATTAAAGGTTAGAACTGTAAAAACCGCAACTTCATTTGTAAGAAATTATGGCTTTATAATATGGTTTTAAAAAATACGCTATTGAAATTATTAATGATAAATTTTTCACATTTTATTAACTCTTACAGTACAGTACATATTTAAATCGTATAGATATCCATGCAAGAAATGTATCATGATCATGCAGGAAATGCAATGTTATTTAATGTCATCAATTTGAAAGTTTATAAACTTTATGGAATTGATTCTATAAAATAATAGAATATGTGAATCTTATTTTGAAAAACAAGAGATATACATGTATTAAAATATGTGAATCTCAACAAGAATTATTTCAAGTGTTGATAATTCAAAGATATTAGAAATGACATGATAAGGGTATATGCAACTGTAAAATTTATTAACTTGTTGCAACTAAGGATTTAATTGGTAATTCCTGTGTTTGGCTGATATCAAGAGCTTGTTAGCATGATTATTAGGACGATTCCTTGAGTAGTAAGCTCAAATCAGAGACGCATCATTAAGTCATTCCAGGTAAATTTTCGATACCAGACTACAGTTTTATCGCCCGTTGATTACTAAGCTCCAGGGACAAGAAGACCTTAATTGTCCGTTGTCTGATATCACAATCGTTGGAGAAAGACGTCGGATATCACAATCATTAGCGGAGGATTCGAAAGGAATCGCATGTCTACTAATCCGACAGCAATAAAGATCCATACAAGGATTGAGACAGAATGTGGACATAGCTATCACTTAAATTTATCTAATTTGGCATTTGTGACGATGCCTTAGTTTTTGATGATCATGGGCTTTCAGAAGAAAATGTGTAGGATTGATCATTTTTCTTAAGATATATTGGACAGATTATTTTTCCGGATATTTTTAATTAGTTTTGCTTTTCTGTGAATGTTGTTTGGGTTTATCTAATGATATTTTTTATTTTTAGTTTGTTATAGATGGTTAAGCATTTAGTTGATGATTTTTCAGTACTGTAGTGTTAAAATTACTTTGTCATTCCATTAAAAGTTTCTTTTTCGAATATGGTTTGTAATATCGTACATGGACCATTATATTTGGGAGAATTCCAAAGCATATATTGGAATTAAAAAAAATAAAATTGTTAAATCAATCAAGATTTACTGAATCGGTGCAATGAAGAAAATAATGTACTTGTTATCAATATATTGATACAAGGAAAACCATTAAATGCTGTTGATAAAAGAGTTTATAATGGAGGTTGTTTAAGCATTGATTTTTGAAATGTTGAAAAAAAAAATCAACACATTGTGGTCTACTTGGAGATGGTAATCGTTACTTTAAGGAGAGGAAAATAGGAAAAGTTTGAACATTTCTGCGGAAACTTTCCAGGAAATTGTAAAGCCATAACTACGCCTAATGAAACAGCAGATGATTTGAGAAAACTTAAATCAATAGAAATCTTATGGCAAAAATCTGTAATAAAACCGATGTAATCACCAATTTATTGCGTCTTTATTTTAGAAGCTTGTCGCTGTTCCGATTGGGTTGCAGGAATTATGAAACTCCCTAATGAGTCCGAATCATACTTTCCTTTTCGCTTTGTGGAAATAGATGGGATTTTTTCAAACTCGAAAAGCATATCATCTGTTAAGTTTACATATATCTTTGTAATGGAAGAAGCTACAGAGAAAGATTATGGTTAATAATGCATCAGATTTTACCTGAAGTGTAGATCTCACTCACAGACTGAGAGAGAATTAGCGGACATGCAAAGGAATACTTTGAGACATTAATGTGCCAGTCGCTGGTATAAATCCAGATTTAGTTCTCTACAACACGTAGCCTTTCTCAGGACTTTACTTTTGTCTCGGAAGCCTTAATATGGTATTAGCTGCTGTCACGCAAATAGATCAAATTTTGTACAAAGCCTTGGAGCATCTTTATGTTTTAAAATGCTTCAAACTAGAAGTGAAACTTATGAGTCTTTTGAATGAGCTTTAATGGGCTTAAAGACCAAGGTCTGGTTTTACTAGAGATACAGAACGTTTGATTTATTAACTCTCATTGTTCATCATGGCCCAAATCGCTTAGCACAGTCTTAAATTTGAAGTCCTTAACAGTTCCACATTTGGTGAATAATAAAATTTGAATAAAATTATATCTTTGGAACCTAAAATGGCAATTGTGAACAATTCATTCAATCAATTTACAGCCATTTTACACTCCTGTCATATACCTACTTATATTTTCAATAAAGAATTACTTTTTAATCAATATTTGAACAAAATTAATTTTTTTAACAAGTTAGCGTGCATGGATTTGAATTACCTGGGTAATGTACAGTTGAACTTCGATATCTCGAACACTGATATCTCGAATACAACAGTCCCATCTAGATCGAGATAACGAAGTTTGACTGTATTTCTGATTGGACCTTTTTATATACACTTATGCATGTCATTTAGTGATGAACTTGATTTTAAATTAGCAGAAGCTGCTTTCCACCAAAATAGCTAGAAAGATTTTGATACAGCACCTTCTATTATTTTCTACCTGTGTCTTTATATTCATTTCCAGGTGACTATTCATTGATAATCTGATAGTGTGGTTTTTGGAGATGTCCAAATCAGCAGAATATTTATAAACTGTATAAAGTAAACTTTGCTTACGGTAAGCTATAAATACCATTTTAATTGCTTCCAAAATTGTATTTAATTTACATCTTAATTTTATTATCATGATTATTTATTAGTTCCCACATGCTTTACTAGTTTTGATTTTACAGTAAATATTTTGTTCTGCAAGATATTAAGCTGATGGAGTGTAAATGGTAGTTAATTGCCCTATTTCTTCAATGCATCAACATCAGGTGATTGGTAAATTTTGAACATTAAGACAGAATGACTTAATTTATAGATATATGTTTTGGAAAAAGAATATTGTCTTTTGTTCATGTGTTTTATTATCTATTCTTTGTTTATGTAGAGAGAAATCCATGCTGTGAAGATTGGTGTAATCTCTTGTGGAGATCATATAGCGGCTAGTCTATAGGAATATCTCAATGACTTGAAGACCTTCAGTTAAAAAAAAAAAAAAAAAGAATTTTAATTACGGTAAAAGCCGAGTTTGCATAATAAAACCCAATTAAAAATTCAGTCTTAAGCTAGCCGTGTTGAAAATAATGCACTCAACTGTGTGGAGGAAGATCTTAAAGGACATACACAAGTGACAGATTGTCAAGTTATTAATAACTAGCCATATACATAACAGGCAAAAAAAAAAATCTCAGCAGCTCGAGTGTGCTGATCTATCGAAGACTACCAGCAATCAAAGGAGTTAGATTTCGTCAAATCGGGAGAGATGGGATGTCCTTTGCAGCGCCGTTTGATATTTATTTCAGTGTAGATAGCTGGTGGCGTATTGATTTTTTCTTTCTCTCTCTCCCCCTTACATTAGCTATTAGTCAGATTCTTAAACGGTGACAGCGCAAAGCACTAATAAGGCAGCTAGACTGCAGGGAAAACAATCAAGGCCGCTAGATTCTCACCGCGGGACTGTGTCTCACTGCCCCAGAGGGAAGGTTTACCTGGCGGACATTTATACCTGTGACAACGGAAGGAGGGCAGTGAAATAAAATTCTTCAAATGCAGGTGAGTGATTTTAAAGGGAGACGACTCTGGTGTTCCTACATGGCAATGTTCACAGAATCTAGCTGTACAAATTTGTAGTAATTTGTGTTTCTAGGGCATAGTTGTAGAGCAGCTATTGCTAATGTGATGTTTTCATAGAGCAGCATGCCATTCATCACAACTGATTGCTCCACGCAGTGTACACTAGTATTTGATATATTTATTTCATGGCAGCATCGAGATTCAATTGTCGCAGCTAGATCCCAGGAATTTGTCAATGAAATTATTAATTAACTGAAATGGAAGACCATATCAAAAGATTAATTAATGGTCAATAATGTGTATGAAATTGTGATGTAATTGAACAAGACACTTCTCTACTCCTACACTTGAATTGCCGTCATATCATATTGCATTGTATATAAGAGAAAGCCACTACGCAGTGTTACTCAGCTATTGTTTAGACTTCAGCAACGAGCATGATGAAAAATGCATGGATTTTTTTTAGTTTTTTTTGTGTTTTTGTTCGATGATGTAAGAAAAAAGAGTTGTCGTATTTTTTTGCAGTTAGTTACTAAAAATAAGCAGAGTGTTTCTATATCGGAGCTCTTGATTTTGTCACGCACTGCTTGTCAAAAAACTGGAGCATTAATGTGTGCACTTCTTCTAACCACTGATGGCGGATATAGTATTGGTTTATTCAAGATATTACTGAACTCGAGAATGAAGTTTCTAAAATTAGCTAATTGGCTATAACTAATATCTGGATCCCATTGAATCAAAGTTAACGCATTTTGTTATAAGCTCAACTAATGATCTGCTGAAGTATTAAATGACTATGATGTACCGGTAGTTGGATAATGTCCTTTTTGTTTTGCCATTAAGATTATATAAAACCTCTGTAGTCTATAAAAGTGATCATAAAATAATTCTTACTACATGGGTTTTACTGAAACCATATTTTAAAGACCAATACAAATTTGCCTGAAAGAGTTCATTGTTTTTTAAATTAACGTGACAGTATATATAATGAAACAAACAAACAAAATTTTTAGAATTAACACTTTGTCGGTGAATAAAATTTTTAGTCAAGTATTTAACATATGACATCTTGTATAAATCAATATACTAATGATATTCAATCTAAACAATTCAAATACATTTACCACTTCAATAAACAACCCCAATCTTAAAAAGTTCAATACTTTAATGAGGGTCCTATGCTGAGTTCATTAGTGATTATGATAATTATAATGTTCAAACAATATTGAACATCATTTTTTTCCTGCAATTTTTTTTTTTTGGTTTGTTTGATAATATTGTAATACTTGTTATTGTGGGAGGGGGGCCAGGGTGGTTGGGGTGGGGTGGGGGCTTAGGGGAGAGTTAATAATTATTTTTAAAAAATAGATGTTTTAAGATATATTTTGACAGTCATTAAAGTCAGAATGTTGAAATTAAATGATTCCGTTGATGATTAAATCTAAAATTAAAGGTTTATTTTGAGAATTATGATACAATGTTAAATACAAATTTAAAACAAAGTAATAAATACAGTCACAGTAATGGTAATAAAAAAAGATACCTGCATGTAATTAATTCTATTTATATCAGTACAGATTAAAATTCTGTATAAACTTAAAATAGCTTAACGATCATGCATCTACATGTAAAGCTTTTAGGCAGGAGACCAATTTTTTGAGCATTAATAATGGTAAGATTTAAGAAATGAATCCAACTTGATTTTGGTATATTACAAATATCCTTACATGTATATGTAGGGATAATTGAGGGAGATGCTCTCATTCGAGAATATGAATCCAATTGCTACAAATATGTATCCTATACCTTGTAGGGATTGGAAAGGATATGATTCTAGTATCCATTTTCTTGATAAGATTTATTGGGTGGATAGGATATATTCCCTTCCATTATCCAGATATGAGGATACAAATCAACTGGTATCATCTAGTTGATTTACAGGGAAATAAAAGAGAATTTTGAATTTCATTCCTTATATATCTTGAGATACTAGTACATATTGAAGATATTGCTAGGATCAAAATTCTTAGCCCATCTGGTATCATGCTATAGAGGGATATGAAACCATGCAGTTACATGAGTCCCTTCATTAATGGAGGAAATTGAGGAGATAATGCGAATTAAGGAGACAATGTACGTTTGATATAGAGAGAATTTATCGATAAGAATTGGGAAAATATTAACTTAGATCTGTTATAGTGCTACAGTAAAATTCAGGGGTTGACATGTCAAACCGAATTTTCTTGTAGAGCTACATGATATGCAGATCTGCAGCCAAAAAAATTTATGAATTCAAATAGATGCTTATATTAAGATAATGATAGAGAATTAGCATATTGTGGTGCTTTACAAATATTTTCACTTTGTAAGTGATGATGAAATCTTATAAGTTTACTTAATGGGTTTATAATGATTAAAAGATTTATGAACAATTTGAAACGTATGTTTTGATTAAAGTATGATAGTGAAATTCCTTGAAATCTACTGTATTATGGCCATATATATTTACCGTAGTTAATAGTAATTGGTATACTAAATGCTTTTAAATCGGTCCTAAGGGTTTAACTGATTAATCCCATAAAAAAGTGAGAAACAAATGGTGATTTTTTAAAGTAAATGGGATTAGGACAACAAACAGAGATTATAAAAGATTTATTTTCTTTTTCACTTGAGGGTTTGATTATACTGTGTGACTGTTAAAGTTCTGGAAATTAACGAAGGCGTAAGTCACTGTGTGAAAATGGGTGTTTAACGAGATGAAAAAGATTTTGTATTCCAAGCCAGCTGGGAAAACAGCCAATCGAAGGAAACTTTCTCATGACCTATCTCAAAACACACTGATCGGGAATTCTCACTTAATAAGGTCAATAAAAGCTTAATCATATTATATTTAAGTCTCATTTCTGTCTTGCAGGAAACTTGCAGCCAATTGCAATTAACATTACTGAACCACGACTGTCACTGTAGATTCTGAAGAGAAGAAGATCCAAGGTTTGTGTTGTCATGTACATTTATTAATTAATTTTTCCTGGATGCATGATCATTATTCTGTAGTGTTCATTTGTGTGTAATAGGCTGCCAGTCCTGTATACAGTTACAGCTTAATATGCAGCTGTGGCAATCCTGAGAATATCATATTTTCCAAGTGTTATTGACAAATCTTTCATCTCCGGGGACTGTATGCATCATAATATTGTGCATGAAGACATTATTTTGAGACTCCCTTCCACACTACATTATTTTTGAATGCATATTACATTTTCACAAGCGACGATATCTGTGATCCCCCAAGTCTTTTTCTATCAATTTTTAATCGAAGAATAATGAAACTTGGCATTAATGCTTCATAAAAAAGGCATTATTCTGTAGCGACCAGATGTGATAAAGTTGACTTGGTAATGGATTAGATATGAAGCAATATGAGATGAAAATTAAACACTCCCAAGTCATGTATCCCTCTCACTACCTCCTCAAAATAATAGGTTATTCAAATAATATGATCAAAAACCAGAAATTTAAATTAAAAATCAAAAAAAAAAATCTGTGTTGATTGGTGTTGGTGTAAGGGTTGCTGACATTGCAGCAATTTTTTTTTTTTGCAATTGCATTTGAAAATTTAGTTTTAAAAAGAGTTTCAGGTAGAACCTACCGGTATATATATTCATGAATATAGGCAAATTTTATGATAACTCAAGTAAAACAAACTTGAGTATTTGATTACTGTATACAGCCTAAGGGTTATTTTTGCCCCGTGCTATTTTCGCCCTTCTTCACATACGCATGGTTTCGCCCCGTCTTGAATTCGCCCAGACAAAGTTGTGTTGAAAGATATTTACCGTAGACTACGGATTAGTCTTAAATTCGCACGCTTAGAACGGGCCGGGCGAAAGGGTTGAAAATAAAAAGGGGGCAAAAATTTCCTTGTATATAACAGTATGTATAACAATCTTTACAATATTTAATTTTTTTCTAAACAAATGAAACACTCAGAGTGGATGTAAAGACGTATACCCCGGCACATGCAATGATAATGTTGATGCCATGAAATTCTAAGGGATGACCAGTAAAGAAAAATAAAAACAAAAGTCTTATAATTATGTCATCATGTAATATGATATTTTCAAAACAATATTACATGTATTTGAGTATTTGTAAATAGTAATAAGGTGGAGATTATGGTTGGTGTTTGACTGTTGTTTTACATCCTTTTGAGACATTTCTCTTGTATTGAAAACATCAAAAAGTGCTTTAGATTTTAACCTGAATTTGATTCTTTATGTCCATGTACCTGTGCTGCAATTCAGGACTTTGATTTTTAAGATCTCATCAAAAAGACTAGTGACTTAGATGTCTATTGCAGAGTGCTTTGCAAATTGACATACAGGTAGCCTTATATACTTCTAATTTTTTTTATGTTGATTGGGCATGTTGCTGCATGGGCTTGAAGCAAAACATCCTTGTCATATTTGCACACAAAGGTTCAGAATCTACTGAATGTCCTCATTTAGTTGATTTGGTGGAATGTGGACAGACAAGGTCTGGCTATGAGCAAGACTGTTAATATATAAAAAATAAAAGAATATACAGTAAAACACGGTTATAGGGAACATGATTATAATGAATTGATGCTTACAGCGAACTGATTTTCATTCCACATGACTTTATTAGATGTTATAAACTTTCAAATTGTTACAAATTTCGCTTATAACGAAATAAATTTTTCTGTCCCTGGGACTTTGTTATAAGCGTGTTTTACTGTACATGTACTGCAATATGTCATAGCATATGTCATTGTGTACATGTATGTCATAGTTATAGACTTGAGTTTGAATTAAAGATCCACTCAAAAGTTCAATCTTTTTAAAAAAGACCACTGATTATGATTCTTGTATAAATATTATACAGTATCTATAGGATTATGAGTGAAAAGGAAAATTCACAAAGGGACTTAAAACAACAAGAAGAAAAAGTTTTGATGAATTTCTGGTGGTGATCAACAGCTGTAGGTCCATGTTGTTTTGAGACTTTGAGCCCTAGTTGATACAGGGTTCTGTATTATTGTGTATATTTTCTTTGGGTAATTCTGATGACATGCTTTTTATGGGGTTTTTTTTTTATGAATACCAGGTCCTCTTGTATTAAACATGCGTCATCTGCTTAGCTGCAGAATTTATTGTGCGGAACAGAGGAGGATTTATATTTCTAGCTACCACATGTTGTGTGGAATCTAGTGCGTCAGTTGAAGTTAATGTTAAGCTCATGATGAATGTACCGCTGTAATGTTAATTCACGACTTTTGTTCGACAGGGAGGTAGGAATTATGTTATATAGATATGCCTGTTCAAAGGTGTACAATGGGTGGTACATTGCGGGTCTTAATAATCAATGTTTGGGATAAAGCGGAGCACATGCTACCAGTGCGACATATGAGAGAGAGAGAGAGAGAGAGAGAGAGAGAGAGAGAATGAATGGTATATTAGTCTAAAGAATGCCAAGTAAGTATATAAGGACATAGAAAGGAGAGAATGAAGAAAGAATGAATAAGAGATGGAGTTAAAAATCAGAGAGAGAGGCCAGAGAGAGAGAGACAGACAGACAGACAGAGAGATAGTAAATGAATGATGTTATAAGTCTAAAGAATAAGGAGAGAATGAAGAAAGAATGAATAAGAGATGGAGTTAAAAAGAGAGAGAGATAGAGACAGAGAGAGACGAGAGAGACTCAGAGATTTTGTTTTCTGTCTATTTATATGAAACTGCCATTATGAAATTGAATGCTGGTCAGCTTTCTTATGCAAATGTTCATAACCAATATTAGTAACTAAATTATACTACAATAAAGTTAAAGAAATTAGTTATATACACAAAAAATGCATTCTTGTAAGTTTTTGATACTAACATGTTTTTGCTTGCATCATGTTATGCAGATTAATTAAAGCATTTTCTGAATTTCTGGTAGACTGCAAATAAAACTTTGCTGTCAAATATTTGATTTTTTTAAAAGTTCAAAATTCTTGTTAATATTGTCAAATTGTTATTGAGAAATTATTCTAAAACATGAAATCCATTAAGAAAGCAAATAAAAATGGTAAATGATAGATAGTAATTTAAAGAATTATTGTACGTGTTCAATATTACAGTATTATAACTGTTTCAAAAGATTTTACAGCTGTGATATCTTAATCAGTATTATAGTTCTTTTGTTTTTTTATTTGTACACTCGTGCAGGTTAAGAAGAACCTTCTTGAGTGTTCACGGTGTTACGTACTGAATAACGAATATTTCTTCCGTCTTTGGATAAGTTGTTGCTCTTGTAGCGTTTTTAAGAACAACTTGTACATAACGCATTGATCAGATAAAAGACTAGGCCTTTATTGCATATACAGATCTTTGAAAAGATTTCGATCATTTAACCCAGAGATAACATTATGTTAACAATATCTGAGTTTTATTGTTATGAAAGACCTTTAATACTCAGTTAATGCCTATGCGTTTTAGAAATTGCGTAATTTATTACAGGAAACATTGATATATTGATCTTTTTAAATTAAATATATTTCATTTAAAAGAATGTTTCACAACTCCTCTCAAATTTGTTGATATAACTAAACATCCAGCTCAGTTATACAATTTGGTAAAATTATTGTGATTTAATTGAAAGCACAGTATTAGAGAGAGAGAGAGAGAGAGAGAGAGAGAGAGAGAGAGAGAGAGAGAGAGGAGAGAGAGAGAGAATAACATTGGGATATGAGAACATGTGATGAACCATGAGAGAGTCTGAGAGAGAGAGAAAGAGAGAGAAAGAGAGAGAGAAGCAGCAGCATGTTTACAATAGATGACAACATGTGATGAACATGAAACTCCCACTTAATCAAAGTGATGTCTCTATCTCTCTTCCCAGAAAATTGGTCATAATAAGACGAAAACCGTGTAAGAAGCAGCCATTAGGTAATGGCTGAATGGAGAGTAAAGTTTAATAATTGCAGTTGTCATTGCATTACTCCGTCACAATTTCCCTGTCTGTTAGCTGGCTTCCTGCTACTTTCTAAATAGGATTTCACTCGGCTTTATGTACAGTGTCAACAGCCTCTTCTTCAGTCAATGGTCCTCTGTGGTGAAATTATTCACTTGCGACATTTAAGGCGGAAAGATTTCTTTTGTTGTCATGACAGTCTAAGGTATTTTATATACCAGTAGGGATCAGTTTCTGCTACATACATGCACTGTAACAGTATTAACAGTACAAAAAAAGCATTTTGCAATATTTTTCTAAATTTGGAAAACAATTAAATTTTGCATTTAACACATCTTTTGTCCTTGAAAGGTGCACTGTATGTAAGAAATATTATTTGCTGATACAATAACTATTTGCAAAAAATTTGGAAAACATTTGTTGCCATTACGATGCAAAAAATGGTCTGTTAATGATATTGTCATGTAAGGCCGCAGGAACAAAATTATTGATCTTAAATTGTCATGTTACAACCTAATTTTTAGGTAATTATTAGTCAGAGGATTTCTTTATGCTAAAACTTAATTTTCAGCTGTTTAAATCTGAGCATCAAAAATTCAGCTGCGCTGTAAATCAGCACTGGTGACAATCAATTACATATACTGTCCCAGTTTTTGTGATAATTTTGAAGCTTTGTTACTTTGAGTTTCATCAAATATAGTTATGCATTGCTGCAAATAGGTATTTCCAGTGTTACTGACTACAAAGGAAAATATCTAACTTAGTGTCATCTGTCAGCATTTTCTTCGCACATGAAGGCAGAAGTTTCATTTGCCTAGAGTTTTCCCCATGCAGTTTTTAATTGCAACCATGCATCGAGATTAATATGCATAAATGTGATGAAAATATTTAACTTAGTGTCATCTGTAAGCATTTTCTTCGCACATGAAGGCAAAAGTTTCCTTTGCATAGAGTTTTCCCCATGCAGTTTTTAATAACATTTACCGTGCATCGAGATAATGCATAAATGTGGGGAATGTCGGCATTGTGTCAGATAAGTGTCTTAACATACAGTCATGCCTTTGAGATGCAGGAAGTTACCGTGAACTTAATACATTGTACTTATTGTGCAGTGCGACTTACTAACTATTCAAGGGTATACATATTTAGTGTCTATTTCATTGGGATGTTTCAGATTTCATAACATTGATTAAGTTATTATCTTTTGTCTTAAGGTCATGGTATATGGGACAACTCGAAATACACAATAAAATCATTTCAAGTATACTTTTATAAATCTTTTCTTTCACAAAATTGTTACCTAACAGAATAGCGCAATTGGTTAGAGTGTACGTTAACTACGAATCTAATAAAGTCACGAGTTGCTGGGGCTTTTTATAATTTTTATCTTTTCAAAATTTTTTAAAATCTTATTTTTTGTGGTCAGTTATGTGAAATTTGAAAATTCTAAAACGGTGAAAGTATTTTGATTATTGTGTTCTTTCATCCACATTTAAATATCGACAGGTGTCCCATACTATTAACCGGTACCGTAAATACATGGATTTTATGTCTGCTGACAATTTTTTATCATACATTTTATGTCTGATAAATTCATCTTTTTCTGTATTGGGATGATGGTGGGTTTTGCCATAAACAAATTTTAAAGTTTACTAGCTTGAATAAATCGGTAGCCTCCCATGTAATACATGCATGTATAAACTTTTTAATAAAGACATTGCAATTATGATTTCATAGAAGAATTGTGATTTTTTTCATCTAATCCCACTTATTATAATGTAGTCACCAAATTATAAAGATAATGAAATAGGTTTACAACTGAACATTCACAGATGAAAAAATTAAATGTTTTATAATTAGTGAACTGTGTGAACTTTCAAAGATAATGAAAACAGATGATCGAGCAATCTCTTGACAAATTGAAACAGAATTTCATCTGCTGAGAGTATTATAATGTGATCTGCTATTCCGAAACCTTAGATTCAGTATAATATTTGTACAAGACGGCAACATATTTTGTCTCCACTGGACAAATCCAGATTGTGATGTTAATATCATACTCAGGTCATCAGACAACAAGAGAATTTCCCTAAATTCTCGCCCCGTAATCGTATTACAATGACGTCCTAATGCGATTGGTCGTCACAGATCTGGCCCTGTTTCAATGGCATCCTTTGTTCAAACACAGGAGTTTCCTTGGTTAATATCTTCCAGGAAATGATTGCTGTCCACTTCGAGCTTTGTTCTGAGCTGTTGGACTATTTCCTGTCCCAGCTGTAAGGTGGCTTTGTCAAGGAAAAAGCCAATGTTCTTGATCAATTGTTGTTGACTGATTACCTTCACAGTGTTAATTTGTAATTATCTATATATAAGCACAGCTCTTTTGTTTGGGAGTCTGGATGGTCAACAAATTTAACCCATCATATCAACCTTAGAATTTTTTAAATATATAATGATTTTTAGCCATCATTTATAAACTATAATTTAGTAAAGTAAATATTTAAGCTTAAAAATTTGAACATTCTTCTATGTCTTTATACAAAGCTCACCCTCTAAAAGAGATTAGCATAGTCTAAAAATTGCCATGGCCATCCAGTCCTCTCAAATCAGTTTCCATTCCATACTTAATTATTACTTAATGATTTGCATTTGGTTATTGTAAAGTTTCAGGACATAGTTTAAAAAGGACTTTATATGTTAATATGGGCCTAATATTATGGCCTAGCTCCTAAAATGATTGCAATTCTTTGCTTCCTTTGTGTGGATATACATGTGAAGTTTTTCCGTAATTTTATTTTGATCGATGCAAATGCCCACAATTTTGAAATATATGACATCAAAAAAGTTATCCTTTTCCACCCATTTTCGCATTTTAAGCATAAAACGGCTTGATTTCAAACACTCAGGTTTTCATTCAGAAAACATTGAGCAATTGCTTGAACAAACAAAATATTTTCATTAAAGATGTTATCTTTCCAAGACTTATGAGTGACAAAAAGTTTGTTCTTGTTCAAAGTATCGCTCTATATTTTCCATTCCAAAAAAGGCAAGAAAAGTGTCAATTTTTGATTGATTTTGATTAAATTACAAAATTAGCATCACTTTTGACATCATATACTTATTAAGCTGCCAGTGAGTGCAAATAAATCAAATAAATAGGTGAAAACATACATTATATCAACTATAATAATTCTAAAAAATAACAATTTAATGCACCTGAAACACTTTAAAAAACTGCAAATTATGGAGGCCAAATTTGACTCATATATAATTCTTTGCGGGATCAGGTCAAAATTATTATAAGCTCACTCAGATACGTCGTATCAATTTGTTCTAGCTATAAATGATATACATGATTGCCATCTGATCAGCTGGAAGAAAATGATATTAGAAACATGATATCATAGAATTGATACAAGTTACTGGAAAATTAGAGAGAATATTAAGGAGTTTGGCATTCAATTCATAAGATTAGATATTTTATGTCCCTCTAAATCATGTTAATTGATAGATATGATATTTTTCTTGTTCTCTTGAGGTTTTTGATGGTTTATTTTGGTAACTAATAAAAGCTTAAGTTTTGTTTTCAGGGTGGCTTTTCCGTATTGCGTATTGCGTATCCGCTAACCACATTATACAGTAAAACACGCTTATAATGAAGTCCCAGGGACGGGCGATTTTACTTCGTCATAAGCGTAATTTGTTATATCCGTCAAGTTAATACAACTTATAATAAAGTCTCAGGGAATGAAAATCACTTTGCTGTAAGCGTCAATTCATTATAAGCGTGTTCGCTATAACCGTGCTTTACTGTAATGTCTATGAAACCACAACAATAACAGAAAATTAAGTTCATAATATACCACTAAAGTAGCACAACCATTAGTATAGCACACACTACCTCAGTACTATAAACGTTTTAGTAAGGCCATCCTTAAAAAAAAATGTTTTTTTGGAATATATTGCTGCCTTGTGGGTTTATAGACCCAGGTGGGAGAGAGGGAATTTTTTTCAATTTTCAAAAATTAAAGTTGAACTACATGTAATTAAAAACTGGTAAAAAAAAAAAATCTCCGTATTAAAAATTAAACATTTTTTCAGCAGGGATCTACAGTACCAGAAACAAATATTTTGAAAAAGAAATATTTTCTAGAAAGTAAGAAGATATAACTCAGATAAGATGCAATAACACTTTCCGCACTGTGACTTTTATTTCTGGCATTAACAAATGTGCAATGAACTGTTCTTTCAGACAATTAAAGTAATGTAATTCCCCAAATCTTGAGGATCATGTTTTCCGGAAAGACATTTTTCAAATCCTCATACGACAGCTAGTCTGCTAACTTTAACAGAGATGTATTTTTTGTTTATCAAAGAAAAATTACATGCAGGTTTTGAAGCAGGATAAAGTGGCTAATTAAAGAAAGCCCACCTCAAAGAACTGTAAACATTTCAATCCATTAGCATGCTAAGACTAATTAATTCTGTTGTTTTTATCGGTTTATCAGGCAGAAAAGATTTACTTTTAAATATAAATGCTCAGTTGCTCAGTTTCTGATTGAAATTTATTGTACAAAGGTTATCAAAGTGTCATGAAGAAAGAAAATTGTTAAAATTAATGAATATCTAGCTACCAAAAAAAAATTAGGGTCATGAATATTCTTTATTTAGAGAAGTGGACAGGCAATTAGGTCACAAAGTAAAGAGAAGGAAATTAATTAAGAGATTGAAGATTTTATTTTTTATTATTTTTTTTTTTTTTTTTTTGCTTTTCAGACAAGGCAATTCTAGCTTATAAATACAGTATGCAAGTGACTAAGGTTTGTCTTTGTGTGAATGCATTGGCACTGCTCGAGTTATATTAGAAGGTTGATTGTCTATACGTACAGGAATGTTGTGCAGAAATCTTTTAAAAGAATGGCATCAGATAATGGTTATACTGACTCATTTAATGAGCATTCTATTCCCATTGTATATAAATAAACCAAAAAACACATGTTCAAGTAGCCAAGTCTGTATTATTATAAGTATTGTAATAATTTCTCTGCTTTTACGTTCAATTTGTATGAAGGCATTGTAATGGCATGCAGTTGTTTCAATTCTCTTATCTTTGCCATTATGTCAGATGTTTATTGACAAATTTAAAAATTCTTTATTTCATGCCAGGCTAAATCATGCATTATATATACACACACTGCACAATTTGTTTAATGTATATTTTTAATGATGCATATATATTCATGTCCGGCAGTTATCTGCTGCAGGTGCTCTCTGAAGCGTGAACTTTAAAAAATGGAGTATAAAATTTCCTTCAACTAATATTTATAGTCACCATAGCATGTAAGACTCGGCAATATATACAGGGTGTAAATTTGCATGCATTAAAAAAATCTTCAATTTTTGAAGATCCAGACAACCGAAAAATAAAGATTACGTTTTGTACACAATAGATATATAGCCACTGGGGGCAGATTGTGTTAGGAGATAGGCATCTCATGTTGCCTTGTCAAAACCAAGATGTATCTTTGCTGTTTGTGATGTTATCGCAATGTTCAGGAGCAGATAAGCCTATCTGTAAACACGGAATTGTGGAATGTTTACACATTCAGTTCCATTAAAAGTACAACTTTTTGTCTGTGTTTTACGGAGTCTGTAGTCTTTGTATTATTTTTTATTTTCTCCAAGAGGTAAATATTTTTTAGTTATACCGGTATATTACATGTGTCAGCCATTTATGATAGACTTTTAATTCATGTAGCTATGATATTGTCAGAGGAAACGTTGGGAATAACATTGAATTTCATGTATCTCTTGTTTTGTGATAGTATATGGGGGTTTTTCCTATGAGTTGGGTATTCTCTATTATATTCTTGAGCCTTGGTGAGGAGTCTGGAGATAGAGGACACAAATTAAGTTGGAAGGAAAACTGCATCAATACAGGTAAATTACCATGACAAGTAAAAGGTCCATATGACATAAAAAAACTAATTAATTACACAAGTGTACCCACTGCATAGTGAGGCAAACATGATCAAATAAGTGTAATAATATGATTAGTTAACACAGTATATATATATTATCATGCAGTAGGAACTGCTTTTTTATTGGAGTGGTTTCCCTTGAATGGAATCAAGTTACTGTAATAGAAATTACTTATTACATTGTCACATTGAAAAACAAAATGGCTGACCTGTCAATGTTTGTATTTGTAATTATGGCACTCAGGTTTTGAAAATTAAATTAATTTCTTAATTAATCAAATGTGAAAGATTGTTTCACTCTCTCCTGTATTGTGAAGTGAAAAAATCATAACATTTGCTTTTTAACAGCTATTGATGGAGAAACAATTTGCACAAGTATTTTAGTGAATTAAACTTACTTTTGTGCATGCAGTAATATGTTATATATATTTATGAGCATCATCAATGAAATATGTAATAGGTAGGAAATAAATATATTTTATTTTATGTCAAAAATATAAAATGCATGCCTACAGATAAAATGGCACGTAAACAAAGCCAATTAATGCCCTAATTATTCAAACAGCTGCTGATTAATTTAAGGCATATATTTTTTTTTTAAATATCAGCTTTTAAATTTATTTTATACAACACTTCACATATTATTAGAAAGCTCAGGTCAGAACTCCTAGCTTGTATATCGGAAAGTTGAATAATGAATAATTCCTAATATAGCCAAGAATGTTAAAATATTGATTGGCAAATTTGAGTTTGCAACAATTGACGTTTTAGAAATGCATGATCATGCATGCAATACATTTATTTTAATAGCTGTATTGCATTTAACAGTGTGCTAGTGCCATTTTTTTTCTCGTAGGATAATAAGACAAGAAAAATGAAATAAATAATTAATTAACCACGTGTAAACATAGAGTTGATAGCACATATAACAGAAAAGGAAATTAAACCATTCATTGCATGTCATGCATTTAATTTCTGTCGGGAGCCTGGGGGGTTCTATTGGGTTTTCAGTGCAACCATTGTAATTAGTTAATAATTGATTGCGTAAACACACAGCTCCTCGGGTGCACAATGGGAAAAACTATCATTTTGTAATGATTACCGACAGAGCAAATAAACTGAAGTGTTTCCTGAGCAGCATGCCCTTCCTAAGGGAAAGTTCTGCGTATTGACAAATGGGCTTCATAATCTTGGGCTTTTCCCCTCCCATTATGATTATCACAATTATATAGATTCTTGCTAATAATGACAATGCCAGCAATTGTTAGCTGCTATAAAGGTATAGGGTGTGTATATAAGGAAGGGAGCAGAATTCATATTCTAATTAATACCATATTTTCACCTTAATTAATATGATGTAAATATTTGATCATTAATTATATTGTATTTGTAACTGGATTGGAGAAAACACGGCGCCTGTGACTTTTAAACCTGACTGAACAGAATTCATATATACTAGCTGATGCAGGCCCCTGGAATCTCCGTTAAAATAGTCTATACACATGTACCAACTGAGCTATTAGTGCTTGCAATTGCCATATATTCTTCCCTACTTGATGATCTTTGCACCCAAATTTCTAACGCAGCTTTTGTTTAACCTGCAGTTCCAGCAATCCAGGGGCTGGTCATCATGTGTACTAAATGTTGAAATGTGAGAAAAAATGAGGGACCACTAGCTGCCCTGAGACCGGGGTCTTGAATTTTGAGTGCCCTCAGTCTCCATGCCATGCAACTCAAAAAACCCTCTGGCACTCAGACCAGTGCCTGAAAGTAATTGGTAGTAGTCAGAATACACAATTTTATTGAAATTGAATCTCAGTGATCCGAAAATTGATTTAAATGAACGTATTAGCTATCATCGCGTTTCGATGAACTTGAGACGTCCCACTAGATTACATAAAATCTTTATAATTGTCAATTAGTCAACTTTCAAGTTTACACAACTGTGATTTATATTGTAAATTATAATACAAGCACATTTAACTTAAAAATTGGAACTCTGCGTTTGATTTAAAGGATGATTTGGTTTATATTTAAAATGTGCTCTTGTTTATGAGTTCGCAAATATGATAAATCAGACTGCAGACTGGCTGTCATTATAAGATTCCTCTGAATTTCTGATAGGGATGTGAAGATTTCTCTGCTAAAGAAGAGAGTGTTTTACATGGGTGGGCCCCAACTTCAAAAGAGTCTCATGGACAGCCAAAGATATATTGCTGGATGAGGGTGCCCCTGGCTTGTTAATGGGGTGGTATAATTGTAGGAAAAGCTGGTCCGAGGCAAAATAGTGAGATGTATTCATCGTTTTCATCATTCATCAGTTTTAATGCAGTATGTGTACATCTCATATGTAAGGATTAAATTCAACGTCAAGCTCATTGTTTGAGTATATTATATGTACATGTTATGATTCCAACGTCTGTGAGCCTTGTAGATGAAATCTATAATGAACAGTGTATGTACTGGCCTTTCATTTGTCTTACTTTATATAACACTTATATGTACTGTAAACCAACTTTAATTCGCATGCGAGAAATTTTTGCGAGGTTTGCGAGAGAGCCTCATTGGCGCGAAAATTTCTCGCCGCAGACCAGTTTATGCCATTTAGCTGTAATAAAAAAAGCAGGTGTCGATGAGGTTTGGTTAAAAAAAAGTAGTCGCTGCGAACCGGTTCATTTCAGGCAAATCGCAAAATAAAGTCGTCGCGAATAATATTTGGTTTACAGTTTTATTTTCAAATTCATCCCCTTCGTTTCTGCAATGTTCATGTTGAGAAAGATTTTGCTTCAGTTTTAAATTTGCGTTGCATTAAAATATTTACATGTAATACACTGTATTATTAATAGATTTTTTTTTTAAAACTGCAAACCTTGCACCAATTAATTTACTTTGCCATTTGATGATGTTTGAGGCAAAAAAAAAAGATGGTAAATTTTTTCTTATAGTCTAAGAATAAAATATTTAATGCATTGTAACTAATGTGTAAATATAATAGATATTGCTGACAGAATCTATTAAATGACATGCAATTTGACTTGATAAATATTTAAATAGATTTGGATGGAACTTGCATATACAATGTACTCAATAAAAATTAGATTTTTAGTACAGTGTTCTCAAAATTACTTGTGTGCATCTGTACTTAAGAACTTGCATTGTGATTATTGTCCATGCATTGATAATCTGAACTTGGTTGATTCAATTGTAATTGATTAGAAAAAAGAGCAAATCCCACCAAACAAAAAAGAGGTGGTAATTTGGTGTTATAAATCAGTTTGGAATCGGTATTTTGATCATTGTTGAATATTAAAGGGACTTTGTACAAATAGCGTAATCCCTTTGAGCCTAGGATAATTGATAGGAAAACACGCACATAAAACAGCAGAGGAGGATTCTGGGCCTGCAACGAATTTCAAAGCTGTCGGAGACCCGCTATTGCGATCGCTCAGGCTATATAGCGGGCTGAGCCAACTAATTTTAACCGATTCGTGTTGGAGTTGTATAAAACATTTTTGTAGCTGGTAATCCTATAATGGGATTATAAACCACAAAAAGTGCCAATTTATTAAAAACTGGAGACGGGAATTGAAAAGAAGGTAATTGAATTTCAGACTTTAAAGCTCAAATTGCTAATGTAACTGAAACTGGATTCGTGTTGAAATCCGACGGATAATGCAAAAGGGGATGTACTCATCTTTTCGTATTTCCTCCGTCCAAGGATATATTTGAAATTCCAGGTGTTGGTGTTAATATTACTACTGTCACCAAAGCCCCTTAAATGTCCTTTAGAAATTCTATTCATCTGAAGGAGAGAGGATATATGTTTCTCGGCAAACATTTTGATAACTTGGTGAATTTCTGTTTACATTTTTCAAATAGATAAAACATGACATATTTGAAGTCACGGCATATAATCCTGCCGTCTGGATCAGGCAGATGATACTTAATATTTTATTTATTGTGTAAATCAACAAAAGAAATGCATGTAATGTTTGTGTGTGCATGTGTTTAAAGAGAGAGAGTCACTCAGAGAGAGAGAGAGAGAGAGAGAGAGAAAGAGAAGAGAGAGAGATTTGCAAAAAATTCAATCTCTTTGAACGAGAGAGACATTTTCAAACATCAAACTCAACTATGAGAGAGAGAGAGAGAGAGAGAGGGGGGGGAAGAGGGAGAGAGAGACTTGGAACTAAATGACAAGTACATGTAGTTGTCAAATGCATGCAATACAAATATGATATGGCATGAAAATATTGATCGAGTTTCTAGTGCATCTAAATCACTGTCATACTGTAAGTTCTGAGATGTTAACAGAATTTTCCTCTAATCTCTTGAAAACTGAACCATGTATGAATATAAGCCTGATCTTGAGAGTGTTACATCTAAACTCTGTACACATGTTCCAGCATTGAATTTAATATATAGAAATGTGTGGAAAAATACATTGTATATATGATATGATACTGTACAGTATATATGAGAAAGAGAGAGAGAGAGTAAGAGAAAGAGAACTGATACTCAAGAGAGCATAACAAAATCCCCAGAGTTTGCTTAAGATCACGCCAACGATCTAGGATTAAAAGGATTTAAAGAAGTTTAAAATCGGGGTTGTCAAGGCGAATATACAGATATATATACACAGACGGATGGAGATGTCTGAGATTTTATCAAACTGTTAATGCAGATCAGAGAGATTCCAAGAGACACCATTGTGGTGCTCTGTTTGTGGATTTCTTTTGTTTGAAGTAGAGAGTTATATTCCTGATAAATTATTGATGGAGGTATCATTGATTGCAGTCTTCTAATGGACCTAAAGTAGGTGTCAAGTTTTGTTTTTTTTTTGTTTTTTTTAATGTTTTTTCCTTCTATTGATTTCATATAGATGATTGTAATCTGTGTAGTGAAATTCAAGATACATTGAATATGCATGTATTTTGAGCATTTGTGTGTTCAGTGAATAATTATCATATTCTATTTTTTTTTTTTTGGAAGGGTGGGGTTGTAGTAAACTTTTATTGATATGTAAATTTGGATGCATAAGATCTTCATTATGTTAGTACATCATTGTATTTAAAAGGTATCAGGTCCTTTATATAGTTACATGAAAAGCTGAAACTCTTATTCTGATTTCCTACACCATTATTGGCAAACTCCAATTCACCCCTTCTCTCTGAAAAAAGCAGAAAACATTTCAGGAATGGACTTTTCAGGAGGCTGGATGGTCAACAAATCAACCAATAGATCTGTCTCAAACTTTTAAATATGATATTTTGGCCATAAAATATTATTTCACAAAGAAAAAATCCAAATATTTTAACTCAAAAATTTGAACATTTTCTCAAATCTTTATGCACAGCTTTTCATCTAAAGGAGGTAAATAATATAATAGCCTAAAAATGGCTATGACATCCAACCCTCTTAATTTTTTTTTAAAATATAAAATCATATTTTCATGCAATCATGACAGAAAAAGGGGAGAAATATTGTAAAAGAAGGAGGGAAAATATGACGCTTAATTGCTTCATGGAGCCGTGATTTATGGAAGGAAGCAGTTCTGAGCTGTCTGTAGAGTTTTATGATCAGGCAATTCTCCAAAGGATGGAGGCTGATAGACAATGATTAAATCTCTCAGGACAAAAAACCAATAATTACCAGCTATTAATGGTCTGATTGTGTAGAAGCAAGGGGCTGTAATGCTGAGAAAATAAGAGAAGATCCAGCACTTTTATTTTTTTTTATTTTGCGTAAATTATGAACTCAGAAGACCACTAGCTGGCATAGTGACTACTGTCATAGAGTTAGGGATTACTTTGAAAACAGTCCTTTTTTGCATCTGTATAATTTCAGAAGACTATTGGCATACAATACAATGAGGGATTAGTTTGAAAACACCTTTTTTTCGGCGTCTGTATAATTTTAGAAGACTACTGGGATTTTATATAAAGAATGAGAGATTACTTTGAAAACGCAGACATTATATCCCTGGAGCATCATGTTTTCTGCATCAGTAGAATGTTTATGCAAGAGGATGTTTAATGTCACCTGTATATTTTCCATCTGCTATTTATAAACATGCACCTTTAGTTTAAGGTGACTTTGTTGTCTGATGATCCACCGCAGGCTACAAGATGCTCTCTCTGTGTTGGTCTCTTCTGTCTAATCTTTCTGTTTTCATTAATCAGAAGGACTTTAATTAATGTGGGATATATATTTACTAACATAACAGCAGTTGAACTCAATTGCTAACAAGAAAGGATGCAATATTATTTTATCATAAATTTGCAGTGGCTTGATCAACATTTTTGTGTAATTCATGGTTATACTTGGACCTCTGTTTATTCTTCTTACATTATTTTAAAGCGTGTCCGCGGTTAACGTACTTACATAACAATTACATTGAACTCATTACAATGATACTGTAGTACGTACTACTATAAACCTTAGTGGCTCTAAATCACTGTCAATTCCTTATTTTACACGAGTACTTAATTCCGCAAATCGCGAGAATAAAAAATCGCGAGCACCATGCAATTTTTTGTTACAATTTCATATACATGTAGCTCAAAATTGTCTGAAAAATAAAATTGAGATTTTAAAATCTGCGAGGACTGCTTCTTGCGATTTTACGCGATTATTAATTCCTCACGTTTAATAAGGAACCTATACAGTATTGTTGAATTTGGGGGTACCCCTTTAACCCACAAATTTTACATGTTCATTCTGTGAATAGTTTAAGTTATATGAAATTCATTTTTAATGAATCTAGGAAATCATGTCACTTTACTTTAAGAAATCGTGTCATCATGCAAGAACCTTTAAAAAAAAAATCTAGTAATTTTCATGAGTAAAATGCAATTGATTCCACAGTATTCATTTAAAAGTGTGCATGATTGTATAACAATCCTTTGAAAACTTAAACGTGGGGTATAAATAAGGTGATTTGTAAAATTTTGTTTGTTCTTCTAAAAAACTTTTCAAACTTTTTCTTAATTAAATCATTAATCATATTCATACATGTGTTTAGATCCTTAATTGTACAAATGAGAATTTTATGAAGTTAACTTTTTTTTCATTTTTTTTTTTTAGATGGACAGTCATTGCTGAGGCTGGCATATTGAACTGATGATTTGAAATACAAGCTTCAAAATGTAGGTACATTTTTGCAAAAAGTTTTCATTCACAGAGTCCTTTAATATTTTGTATGCTCTCATAATGACATGTAAATTATTTATGGGAAAAATTTAATGGATAATGCAAAGTTGTTTTTGAATTTTTAGAATTTCTCTTTTAATCTATCTGCTAAAAACCAAATTCATGTATGTTATTGATACAAAGTTAGCAAGTGCTCATTTAATTTGATGAAAAAACATCAGTTTTCAGTTACAAAACCCCGTAACATTAACTTAATAACCACAAAGAAATGGCAAGATTATAGCATTGGTTTTTATATTATCAGAGTATCCAGTTTCCTTGCATTATATTCGATGTATATATACATATGTTTTAGGAATGATTCACAAATGTTTACAGTAGTAAAAAGCCAAAAACTAGGTGTACATTAAGAATATATGTGAAAGAGATTATCAAGTCAATATGTGTGCTCTCTAGCAATTTTTGTGGAGAACCGATGTTTAATGTGTGGGTTTTGCTAGATTTTTTTTTATTAGTGATTTATCACAGATGCACCTGGTTTTGTTAAACCCTACAGGATTCTTAGATTGAAACATTTGTTGAAAAACATTAAAAAAAAAAAAAAAAGATCAAATATAAAAAAAAAAGCTTATAAAGTTTTCAATTTTCCAAGTTAGATTTTTTAATGGTTACATAAACTGTTCATTTTCAAGTTCAAATGCAAAGAAAATTGTCACCTTAATGAATCTTTGGAGTAAAAATGTTTGCTTCCAACTTGCAGTGCATTGCACCTTTCAGCTAGCAGTTGCATAATAAACACAAATTATGACTCCTTGTCATGTACTGTTAATTGCTGTTGAACCCTGACCTGAACTTTGAACTAAGGTTAAGCCATAGCTGCAGGCTGCAATATCTACATGTCAACAATACAAAGTCTTTGTTCACACAGTTTGTGTATTCTTGGAATGCAGTTAATGAATAAGTTCTATAATAGCAGTCAGTGTTAACCCTTTCTCTGTGCTGGTTTATTTTCTTTGAGTACACGACTCTCAGAATTTGCAAGGATTCCATTAAATTCCATGGATTACCTGGTAATTCATTGACAGTTACGAGTATATGGCACTTAAGGTGTTCAGATAAAAAAAAATGTAAGTTTTTTTTATTTTTATTTTCAATTATATTAACTTTCATCTTCAGTCGACATACGATTGTAGAGATACAGTTGAACTTGGATCTCTCGAACACTGATATCTCGAATACAATGGATATGTCAAAGTGATTTGTAAGTCCCAACCACTTATTTTTTAAGTATTTTACCCTTGATATCTCGAATACTCGGATATCTCGAAGTTTTTAAACAGTCCCATCTAGTTTGAGATAACGAAGTTTGACTGTATAATATTAAACACTCCCAATAGCAAGTTGTATTTTTGCATATACATGTACAACAGTGTACCTGTGTCAAAGTGTTAACATGTAGAACCATGCAATTGTAAATTAAGTCTTGCCTTTATGTATTTTGTACTTATAGGTAACCATAATAATTCATACCTCAACAGATATTTTGTTCTAGTTTTGATGGATGTAATAGATTTCAGACACTAGGTTACAGCACTCTTATGAATTATTGATAACTCGGATCATTATTGACAATTTGTTTCCAAGAACTGACAATTGATCTCTGAATATGACACAATGATAATTACATCATATTTTTGTTTTATTCCATCATGTTTCTTGTTTCTTTTCTATGTTTCTTACTTTTTATTTGTTTGTTTATTAATTTTTTCATTTATTTATTTATTTTATTTTTAATTTTATTTAATTTTGGGGGCTGATTGTTTAAAAGTGTATACAAAAGGTCTGACATATTAGTCACTCATGCGGTTTGTGACATTACTTGATGAAACTTATGCAAGATGTAAATTTCATTGGAAAACTAATTGGGATGGCAATCCAATAATTAGTCAATTAACTTAAGCTTCCAGGTTTTTTTTATAACAAAGCACAAATATAGCAAAAGCATTAATTTAGTCTTTTGTGTTTTGGTTATAAATTGTTTAAAAAACTATACTCTAATGTTTTTCTGTTTTGATATTTTTATGATTCCTTAGAATTGTATAATGATAATAAATCTGTTAATGTCAACTTAAAGATTTTAGGTTTGAAGAGTAACAAAAATAGGACTTTAGTATTTTCATTTTTAAGCTTTAATTTGTCTAAACATTTTCTGTATAGATATTTCCCCTTGGTTACTTATAAGGTTCAAAAAAATCACTACTATCTTCCAATGAATGAAGAGATACAAAAACGGACACTGCGTCCTTTTAAGCATCACTTTACCTTCTCAGTTTGCTTTAGAACCATTTTAACAAGGCCTTGGACTTTCAGTAGGACGTGACTATCTATTTCTTTCGTCAAAACAAGTTAAAAATGACGCTGGTTTCAAGTGAAATATACACCAATTGCGTAGTCTTTGCTCAAAAGCCAGACATATCTTGTTGATTTCAATGAGCAATGGCTGAGTGGCCTACGATGAAATAGACAGGATTACGTCACAATGCTGTTTGACACCAACTACCCAAAGTCCAAGCTCTTGTTAAAATGGTTCTATTTATTGGATATGACTCTAATAGATATGGTAAAATATACAAAAAAAAGTATCTTCTATTACCTTCCCTTTGCTTTGTCTATACCAGTGATTTTCATAGATATATAGATACATGAACATGTACCAAAAAGAGCACCATCTTTAATATCTGCAATCACCTCGGTAGTAATGGCTTCTTCTTTCCTGCGGATACAGTATCAATCGTCCCTGTGCAGTCAATCCCAAGTGTGGCTGTTTGAAGATCGTGGCAGTTATTACGGATAATTTTAGTTTGGTGAGCGGTCTCGCCAATACTGAGCCAATATACTTCATATATTATGATCTTTGATGGCGGTTTCCAATCACTTAATTAAAAATAACTAATGAGGAAGAAACACAATGGGATGGGAGAGATAGACTTCTAATATTTTAGAGAGGATTTTTTTTTAAGGCTCATTGTTGCAAAAAGTGTAATTAAGGAGGCTCTTAAGGTTAAAGCTTGGGGACAATTTTCAAAAGTCGTGCTTTTAATATCAAAAAGCAGTACTTACTGTTTGAAGAGCCTTTTGAATAATGACTGAGTATATACTCTACTTTTAGCCACTAATTACCGAGACTGCATGCACAGTAACCATGATTTCTTTGAAATTCAGGATCAAATCCATCTAGCTTTTTAAAGTTATGGTATGGTATTTCTTCTTCAAAATTAGTACAAGTACATCAAGTCCTAATACTTCTGGTATCTATAATCACAATTTTAAGTGTAATGGAAAAGTCAAATGAACTTTACTGCAGTAAGCATATGATGTATTTACTTTGAAATCTCATCCATATCAGTTACCATGATAAGATCTTTCAAACCTTGAATAGATCAAGCTTGAATTTTCTCGAAATTCATTGATATGGCCTGAAACAATTTCATGTGTATTTAAGAAAAAGTCAAATGAACTTGAATTATGATTAAATAATTCTTTTGACCGTGAAATCTTCAATACCATGAATTAATCTAGCTTGATTGTTTGGATGCTGCCCAACCTTAAAACCTGTTGTGACCAGTGTGGCATTTATATATTTTGTCTGTTTCCTCAATAACCTGATGTCAGCCCATTAGTCCAAGTTGTTGACAGTGATTCTTGGTGCTTACCTCTAGGTGTCAGGGAAGGACAGGACCTGTTTTTACAAAGTAAACATGACCACACCAATGTCCATCTGACAAGACAAGTCACTGTGTGTGCCAGTCATCCTTTAAAAGTCATTCAAGTGTCCCCGATGACCTAAAAACCCGTAAACCCTTCAAGTGTGTCCAATGACCTTGTTCGTAAGTGTGTCAAAGTTCTTAAGACTTGAAGGTCCTTCAAGTGTGTCCAATGAATCATGACCGTACCTTATTATGTAATTAGTGTATACTTGTTTTAAGTGTTAAATAAATGTAAAAATCTTAATGTCTGTTTTGTTTGTGTCCAAATTAGGGTGTCCAATAGATAACCAACGTGTCTCTTTCAAAGGATGTCCAACAGTATAAAATTGTTTCAGTGTTGCCTGTCAACGTCATTTCTACGTGTTTAATAATCTGGACAACCTGAAAGTCAATAAAGTGTGTTCAATAGTAATTTTTTTTGTGTTCAATATCGTTATCGTTGTTGAATTGTAAATTGAATGTTAAATATTCATTGTGCCCAATATTTTACGTATTTTGAGCACTGGAATTTGTCAAGAATTAAACCAGGATGTCATCTGTGTGTGTTCTCAAATCTTGAAATTCATTACTCTATGAAAACTAACCTTGAAATTAAATCAGATGTGTCAAATAATTTTAGTCAACTTTGTCCAATAATCATTAATGACATTCAACTGTTTTCAATGTCTTTGACTTTATAACAACAGAAAATGTCCAGCAACCAAAAAATCATAATAAGTCAAACTTTTGAAGTGTGGCCAGCGTCCGAAAAATCAGTGAATGGGTTTAAAAAGTAAAAAGCAAGTCTAACTAAATTTTCACACTTAAATTAAATTTTCAATTGTCCAGCAACCTAAAATATTGTCAACATATGCAAAACATTTCAAGTGCGTCCAACGGTGAAAGGGTCCAAAAAGTTACGGAAGCGAGTCGATCCAACTAAATTTTTACTCTATATTATTATTATTTTTTGTATACAAATTAGTTCTTATAAATACTATAGCGGCAATATAAGAAGACATGATAAAAGCGTGTTTCATTCCTCTGGCAGATTTGATTGATATGTACAGGCCGGCGGTATCGTGTTTCAAATGATGTTCAATTATGTTTTACAAATCGGTACATATGTACAGCAATAGTTGTTCATGGTTTATTGCTAGCGCTTGCCACATTCCTCAATAAAAAAAATAGTCCGTATTGGTTTTGTTAATTTCGTTTGGGAAGATTTCTTGTACCAACTGATTTAGCAATGGCGAAGCGTGCTATTTATTTTATTTCGTTTCGAAGATTTCATGTTTCAAACCGATTCTGTAATAGATTTAGCAATAGGGAATGGAAAAGATATATTTATTTATCTTTTATTCCGCGTGGGGATTACTGAAACCATATTAATTCAGCATATAACCGGCTTGTTACGTCAACAAAAAACTAAAGAGTTTATTTGGCAGTCTGCAAGTGTCGGATATTGGTACAGCGCAGGGGAAAAAATTAACAAGGAAATAAATCTTTAAAGGTTTCACGGTTTTTAGTCTTTAATATTTCTTTTAAAAAGCTTAAATTTCAAGATTGCATAAGTTGCAAGACAGAAGGAAGTCTATGTAATTCTTGTTTTTGTAGGATCAGACGTTTTGGGGTATTTAACAACATGCGATTCTGATTTCAACCTTTTTGTAGATCTGTTTTATTATCAGTATTTGAAACTTCGTTTTCTTTACAATTGCTTTTCGTTTTTGGGGACGATTTTCCGGCGTTGGTTTCACTTTTCACAAGTGTTGACTTTGGGAGTTTTTCTCGTGGATTAAGCTGTGTGTGTGAAAAAGATTATTTCCTAGCAAATAAAAGTAGAAGGAGTATCGCGTGAATGAACTCATGTTGGCTCTAGACGCCTACCCTATACATAAGGATAAACAGAGAAACCAGATTGCAGTCATGCCGTGAATGAAGGTTTCAGGAAACACCTGGCTCCAATTTTTTTGTCAGTTCGTGCAGTTGGGAATAAAAAGAGCGTGTCTTTTTTTGCGTCAAATGTATCGTTTAGAAGACAAGTAACATCTCACACGAAGAGGATTAAACTTCAAAGAAAGTAATTTATAAATGTTGCAAAAAAGAATGTTGAAGAGGTTGAAAAAGGGCAGTTGAACTATTACAAACATTTATTATGTTTCTTTAAAGTATAGTACGTAATGTCACTTTTACTTTAGATTTTGCAGGGAAATGTTTTTGACCAATATATCTGCCACTTGGGCGATGTTTGCAAGAAGGGAAAAAATAAAATTTAAAAAAAGTAACAAAAAACATCAAATGAGACAGAATTGCGTAAAGTTGATAAACCTTTTGGACAGTAGAATTTATTAATGTAACTTTACGACATCACATCATTTCTCTTGATTTTTTTCAAAAATCAAAAAAGGATAACCGTTGAAGACCAATTGGTTTTTCATAGGACCTCTCCAGTACCAATGGAATGGTCTACCTTACAGTGATCCTTGACCTTGATTTTGCCATACCTTACGGCATTCTTGTTGTTATGTCACCAGCGCATGACTTTTTTTTTATTTGACACATTGTGTGTATTCCTGGCATGCGTGAAATAGCTCGATATAGTGTTGTTAACACACGAGTAAACAATTAAGGGTAAAGTTTTGGGTGTTGTAACCAACATGGCACGTGGACCTGATAAAACATTAGATACTTTAAAGATTCCAAAAGATCCCTAAAGAAATTGATTCGATGAAAATGTACATGTAGGTAAGAACTTTACGTTGTTTGATTTTTAGATGCATGGGTTACTCGTGAACGCTCAAAACACGTGACGTTCAACGGATGCTGGCGCCAAAAGTACAGAAGAATTTTATTGGGTGTGGATTTAAAAAAAAAGGAATTTGTTTTCTGCCTCTGTCAGACAGTGATTAATAGTTGATAGAGCTGCTAATTGAGCGTTCATTCTCGCCCAGTTGCTGGATATTATTGCGCTGTGTACACACGCCTGCAGGAATCCATCCAAGATTGGTCTTTTTGGTCCCCGATGTCGCGACGAGCGCTCAGCGCCATTAACATAGTGTATGCTTTCAAGCTACCATTATTCTATTCTTCGATCTTTAAACATCGATACTGTAAAGCCCTTTGATAGCTGTTTCCATCGCGTTATTAAAAATGACAAAGGGGGGAAAGAGAAAGATCTGAAACCTAAAAAAAAAAAGAACAGAAGGATCAATATGCGAGAAACCTTGGTGGAATTTCTTATGTCATACCTGTAATTAAGGTAGACTTACCTCAGCTAGGTAGGGAATTTCAAAAGCATCATCGAAATGTTTTAAGTGCCTGTCCCTATTTGTAATTGGTGTGTTGGTAGTTTGATTGGTGTCATTTCATTGGTTGGTGTATTCTCTGGTGTATAGGACCGATGTTGAGTTGATTGATGCAAGTTCTGGGAATCTGGAAAGCGATGCTGATTTATGAATGATTTGTATTGCTATTTTGAAATAATTACTCTCAATATTAAACAAGTTATGGCAGTTTTTTAGAAGATGGAAGTGGCTGCTACGTTGGATAATTTATTATTTAATAAGTTAAAGTTGCAAAATGTTTACCTAATACTCGTAGTGTGTTTATAATCAGTTTGTATGTATGGTTCATATGTTGTATACGCCAAGCATCATATGTGGTTTTTAAAGTTTAGTATTTCATTTAAGGAATAGAATAGTTTTAAAAGAGATGAATATAGAACAAAAGACAAGCTCACTCCACTTGTATTTTGTCAAAGAGTTTCATAATTTAGAGAGCAACATGCGATTTCCGCATAATTTGCAATTGCGTGTCATTTTAAATAACATCGAAAAAATATATATATGAATATCTTACAATTTAAACTTAAAAGAAGAAAAATTATGTTGTAAGTAATTGATGCTCAGTTTCAAGAGCTCCGTCATTTTTTCATCTTTATTGATTTGTGAGGGGTTCTAATTAGGTAAATATGTTTTTGTTACGAAACATAAACCTATTACACTATCCTCATATGACTCTCCTCGGGTTCCTTGTCAAACAGAGGTATTATTATACTCAGTCAGGACGGTTATTTTCGCAATCACTATCCTTTTACGGCCACCGTTGGAATGGCTACTTTGACAGGTGACGATTGTCATCTCTTAACTTACCTGTAATTAACAGGTAAACCGGACCGTCATTGCGGCCTTTCGCGGGCAGGTATGGCATCGGGTTCGGTCCACCACCATTACCTCCCCTGAACGGTAAAAAACGATTCCTCGTTCGTGGTACTGCCCCTCTTCTTGTCAAGATACATTCCATGGTGGACGATTGATGTGCAATGTTGGCCACGGCACTCTCCCACTATTTCTCTTTATGAGCATGTCATCTATATTTGTACGGCGAATCAGGTGGAACCATTGATGCGGTGGGGAGTTGGGGGCAGGCTGTATACATCGCCATCCCTCATCTCGGCCCAGCGAGGTGTCACCTGATTCGTCTGCAAGACTTGATAGATATTGAGATATATTTGTAATGTGTGTCCTTTATAAGATGTTACGCTCAATCATCACAGGTTTCTGGTGACACGTCTATTGCTGCTTCGATTGATCGCCCATTGGTAGGTAGGCAGAGGTAATTAAGATACATGCACAGGTACTATCAGTCGCAGGTGATTGATTCTGACCAGGAGAAATTGACAGCTGTTTATTTTGTGGTGCATGTACCTGTGTTTTGTCTTCTCGTTATTGTTATGATCAGTTTTACGACCGACGATTAGAAACATTTGATTCGTTTTTACGATCGAGAAATACCTTTAAACTGTTAACTTCTAAAGACTTGAAGAGGTAAGACTTGCTGAAACCCTGCTTCAGACCCTATCTTAATTATAATGGTTATCTGAAAATGTAAATTTTGATTTCTTGATTTTGGTTCCGTTTATCAATTGCAACAAAAGCATGGGGTATACACGCTATGAATATAATTTTAAAATCAGATTTTAAACTTAAGTTCACCTTTCTTTACTTTCTTTGAAAGCAGCTTAGATTATTGTATGTCTAAATCAGGTACGTGTGAAATTCTATGAAATTGGATCATTACGTGTTGTTTAAAATTATTTGAAATTTATGTTTTCAATCGGTTGTGACGTCATCTTTTAAGAATTGATCATACACCTTAAAGTCCACGTCGGAAATTTAATGGTGATTCATGACCAAGAAAAAATAAACATATCATTTTGCACTTACTCAAAACGACTCAAAAAATATATCTACGTAATTTGCATATTTTGTAAACTAGAAAAAAATATTCGGAGAAAGAAGCCCGATCTATTATTCATGGTACTTGAATTTCTTATCTGTAAAGAAAGGCATAGGACCAGAGAGTTGTTCAGAGCCCCGGATGGTGTTCAGCAAAGCTTGAAATTGATATTGGACGACAGGCGACTGAGATCTGTATTCCATCATTTATGAGGACTGAGTTTTTTTACTTCTTGTGTATTTTTTTTTATTTACTTTCCTTCGATTATCGGGAGATTTAAGCTTTCATCTGTAAGTGTTTCCTTGTCTTGTATTTCATAGTTAATCTATATAAATGTGATTAATAATTCTAATCAGAGTACCATTTATATTGTAAATCTATGAAACAGTTTTCGGGGAATAATTTTATCGAAGTAATGAAGATTAGGGTTTTACAAGATTTCTAAAATCTTGACCTTTTTGTTTTCATAACGTGGGTGATCCTTGCACAATGTATGTACTTTTTTTATTGTTCTGAAATATCTTAAAAGAGAATTTTTTTCTCTTGAAATTTTCATTGTCGATTAAATAAAAGGTAATTTTACTCAAAATATGGAAAGTAATGAAATGAAATCAAATTCCTTTTAACATGATTATGCCAATTAATTTTTTTTTTAAGCGTAGATACTTCTGAGTTCATTTCCGCTGTAGACGAGTATTAAAGATTTATCAACCATTTAGATGCAAGATAAAATCATTCGCACGGAAAAATCGTACCGAATCCCCCTCCTTTGCCGCCTTTTATCACATTATATTCATCATTTGATATTTTTGGGGGTATATTCACCCCATTAAACGCAGAGTCGAGAAGCAGTGGGGAATCTTGTCTCTCAAGCCGTGCCTGTGTAATCTTACTCAAAAATCTCCTCGCTTTTTTAAAGGAGAAAATAACCCAATGCAAATTAAGTGTTAAGGCATTAATCGAATCTCATAAGGGGCCCATTGGTATAGAAGTGTAAATTATATATTCTTTACACTCTTTATTGGCTTTGTTGAAACGCTTTATAGAGTAGGAGTAACCCAGCCATGAGATCCGAGTTTATTATATGTTTGATTTCGTCAGACGATGACAGGTTTTATATAAACGTTTTGGTGACTTTGAAGTGTTAATGTTCCCCTTAAAAACTTGTGCATTTATATCAATTGAATGGCGGCGTGTCAGGAATGATCACAGCGATTCTCAAGTTGAGCCCCGTGGCTGCGTGGCGTTTTCATCTATATTTCGCTGGGTTGTTTAATCCCTCTTTTATTGATGAGTGATTAATAATGCGTGTTTCGTATTGATTGTTTATCGTACCAATCATTTTCGCCAAATAACGTAATTTTTTGGTTTTAATTAAAAAAAAAATTTCAATTTTGTATAGAAGAACTTTTTTCATCTAAATGAAATTTGATATATTTTAAAAGGCTTTTAGTTTTGCAGAGAAAAAACAAATGAATATTTTACTTTCTTTTGTATAAAGAAGGGATACGAGTGAAGGGATAGCATGAAAATGCATTAGATGTAATATTAATAATTAAATCCGACATGCATCGTGACGAACTGAACAAAATATCTCGCTAAGCTGTCACGCTGGTGTGGCAGATCCCTCTCTCATTTTTTGGTTTTTGCTTTCGAACTTGGTGTAAGCGGAGAGTCTAAAGTCGGTATGGCATTCCACAGATAAAACAGAAAAGAATTTAGTTGTTATAATTAGAGTAAACAGAAGTGTTACAAATGGCAGGCGTGCTCAGTGGTAGATAAAAAGGATAAATATTGAAGAGTTCTGCCGTATCAAGTGGCAGCAGGCAACGCGTCACCGAAGGGAAGCGATTGGGGAGCTCTTCTTCTGGGACTGAAAGAAAAATGGCTCCAACGTTCTGTGATTCTGTGAATGGACTTTTGTTGTCTGTACACCATTGTTGTCTGTTGTATGCTAAGGCGTGTTTGAAAACAACCAAATTGAAACTATCTCTGTCTCTCTCTCTCTCTCTCTCTCTCTCTCTCTCTCTCTCTCTCTCTCTCTCTCTCCGTATTTAATTCAAATAAAGATGCAACGCAGAGAAACTTCCTGCAATTTGAAGAAACACCAGTCGAATTAAAACGATCAATTTTTCCTGCTTATATATGTAGTGGGGGAGGGTAGTCTGTGTATCGCTTTATGCAATCTAGAGCGAGTTTACTCGAAATTGATTGCAACTATAGTAAAATTAAATACGTTTGTCATTTTTACGTAGTATGTAAATGACGTAGAAGAGACGTCATAAAATGAGATATAAAAAGTACCGTAGTGAAAAAAAATACCCATAGTTTATGGCAGAAGATGGATAGGCATATATTAATACATGTAGTAAAACTAGTTTTTACTACAAAAAGGGGGGGGGGAGAACAACTGGTCCATGTGAAGAGAATGTGTCTGTTGTGAAGATCATAGTCAGACACGTAGAGCATGGCATTGGTAATGGTCGGGCAGATGTATGCTGACAAAAAGTCAGTTAATTATACTCAGTCTAGTGTCATACGAAAACTATTTCTTAGCAAAACATCGCTACCTTTCTAGAAAAAAAGAGAGGAAAAAACTCAAAGGAATTAGCCAAAGGAAATTGTCTATAATGGTGGCGTCTTGTTCTGTCGAGTCACTTCGGATGAAAAGAGTTAAAAACTTAAAAAACGCGTATTTGATGAATAAACGTACAGTTATGGTCTGAGTCTCTATAACAGTTGATCATTGGCAAAGCGTATTCTGTAATAGTCTGAGCTGGTAAGTCGATCGTTGGCAGAGAGTTCAGATTAAAGGTATAGGGCGGCTATGACTAGCGAGCAGGTATCGATCGGTGTGTGATAATGGACGTTAATGACTCCGGCATTGTGTAGTATACACCTGACAGTATCAGTGCGTGTGTGTCTTCGGTGACCGGTACTGCATAGACACAGGAGCGTGGCTCTTGGAAATCTCCCCTCCCCCTTTTCCCAAACAATGACACAGGATCGTTTGTCTTTGTAGAAATAGAAGCGTCATTCCACGGGTGATGGTCTACCTTTGTTTGTTGGGACTGTTGTTGTCGCTGCACGGCCAGTGAGGAAATATTTTAAACAGAGTGGGGATATGTTTATCGATTGTTGATGTGATCATTGGCTACAAACAAGGATTAATACACAGGTAAGAGGAAATTCGAGCTAAGGATAAACAATTAATTCTTCTTCGGTCAGAAACTAAGCTTTGGCAAAACTACACAGGACTTCAAATGAATTTCTCTCTGCCTTAAAGATTTTAATTTTTTTTTATGAAGATGTTTATATATAGGCTGATCTTGTCCTTGGGTATTTTAAATATCAATTTCTTAGCCTCGTTTTTATCTGTATGTTTACGTATCAGAATACACGTTTCTATATCTACATGTAGCTGCGACTTATGCGCTCTTTCAGCTTTACATCATACATGTATATGTATATGTATCGCGGCTTACATATGTACATGTATATACATCTATAGGGTAGGTCCTAGCGCCCCCCCCCTCCCTATCAATTTATACACTGTTCTGGTTGGCGCTGCGTCCACTGTACAGCCACGAATCTTTATCATTGTGTGTCACCTCTCATGAAGGGAACGTTTACACAGACGATAACTTTATTGGACTGATATTGTCGCTTCTTTTCGAAGAAGCTCGTCCCTGTGTTTAACGTGAGACAATGAGTTCCGCATGAGTTGCTTGACAATACACACTTACAGTGCACCAAGGGGTCGACAGAAAGGTTAATTGTCATTTAAATGATTGGTTTCGTTAATATTTCTTCCCATGCATTGTATACCGTACAGAAAGTACACTCAAACTTATGTCATTATGTATACACTAACAGCTACAAGGATGTATTTTGTCTATGATATTATGAAGAAATCTTATTTTCATTTCAAACTGTGTTGTCTGGTTCTTTGTTTGTATCATGGTGGGATGACTATTTTGCGTAATGAGCATCACTGCCATTTGAATTAAAAGCATATTTTTTTTTCAAAAATTAGTGTCGACATTGTAAATGAAACGCTGGTCTGATTTGTTCCGTGTTGCATTGTGGTTAGAGAGAGAGAGAGAGAGCTATCGGGAAATAATTCCCAGGTTGTTGTCCAACTAAAGGCTTTTAGAAATGCGGGAAACCTTGTGAGTATATGGTCTTAAGATGGTCTCCTTGAATGGGTGTCATTTCTTTGTAGGAATTCATCATCTCAAGTATCTTTTATCTATTTGGTCCCTTGAGATTTGACACGAGGGCGAATTAATTATTCTGTCATTGACGGTAGCGATTTGCGGTAGCATAAATTGATTTCTTTCTCTCTTTTTTTCTTCAAACTAGAAATCATTCATTGAACATAAACGTTGTGTATATATATATAAACTATGTGCATGTTTTTCAATAGAGAACAGCGCTGTGTGAAGGGGGTTGGGGGTATACTTTTAAATGTATGTTTTGTTTGAAGTAAGTTTCTATTCTAATCTGCCATGAGAAACAGTTGCAGGGTTTTTAAAAAGTGTAATCTTCTTTCTTTGTAAAGGTAAACCTGGGAGAAACTTTTAAATGAGATTTTCAATTTTAAGCATTCACAAGAGGTGTAATTTTCCCCCTTAAACGATCTGGCTTTAATTATAATTTCGTAAATACGTATTATAGTTATAAAGACGCATAGCGGCGGCCATGAATTCCACTGTGTGATAAATCAAGTCGTCTCATGCATCTTTTACTCTGCAACGAATGTGACAAAACAGGAATGTTTTTTTTTTCTTCTTCTTTTAATAGTATAGATAAACATGTACAGGTAAAATATCTTCCTGGGGCCGCATAAATATTCCACGCCTGTCATCAGGTCCTGCAGTTTATAAGGTCACGAGGGTCGCATATATCATCACATTGCTTATTGAAACAAACCCTTGAAAACCCATTACCAGGAAGACCAACAACTTTTAAAAAATCAACTTAGTTTGTGGTTCTGCGACATACTGATAAACTACTTAGTCTAGCATATGGTAAAAAAAAAAAATTCTATAGAGGGGAAAAAAGAAATGAAACATATTATTGCGGGAAATGCGCAAAACATGTGACCTAAATCTTGCAGAGTTGACAGTTTTGGGATGTGACACGAGAGAGATTTTTTGTTGTGTTATTGTTGGCGGTGTGTTTCTCTCGAGAGAAGAAGAACAAGAAGTGTGCGATTCCTTTTGTGCAAATGGAACTTGGAGTATGTTGCGATCATTGTTTCTTTCCGGACGTTGACCCGGAGAATGACCGGGATTGCTTTGACTTTTATTTTCGTTCGATGGTGTGGAGAATGCGCTAGGAGTCTTGGGAAATACTGATTACAATCAAGGTAATAATGGAATCAAGTATGTATAGAAAGGTATTGTGTCCTACGACTTGTTTTGTATGTGTATCTCCGATCGCTGGTCAATATGCTGTCCTGTTCAAAAGCATCCGAGAGATCGGACACAATCTTGTAGCAGAGTGGCTGTAGCAATCAGGCTGACGTGGTCAGTCAAGTTGTTAAATTACATGGCGAAATGGTGTCACATACCTATTCCATCCCTTTTCTCTTTTTCTCATTACCAATCCTTCTTTCACCCTTTTATACACTAGTACATGTATGTCATTTTACATTTTTGATGAACCATAAAACGTTACATATTCTCTTTCTTTCTTTCTTTCTTTCTTTCTTTTTTCAATCTTTCTCAGTGTATATATCTCTCAGTATAGTAGAGAAGAAATCTAACTGACAAATATCGCAAACATTTTCTATTTCCATCTTAATTTGCTCTAGTGGCATTCTGCAATTTGTTGTCTGTAGTCTGTAGTCAAGAAGCAAATACACACAGGTCCCTCCATGCAACGTTAAAATCTTGTACCAAGTTCAATTATAGAGATTTGTCTTATCCAAGAGGGGGGCACTAGACAATACCGTTACAAATACTTCCAGTAATGTAGAGAGTTTACATGGCCGCCTATTTCCTTTCACTAAGTACTAGCGCAGGGTAGCCCGTAAATAATCAAAGCCTGTCATTCCATCTACAAGTGGACGTGAAGCCTCTAAATATTTACTCTACTTTGTTTATTGATAAGCTTTGAGGCCCCTGCATTCTAGTCAAGGATTTTTTAAACACTCCTCCGCCCATTTGGGACAAGAAGGTCAAGAGAGAGAGGTGTATTGTCCCTAAGACTTTGGTGTTAAAATGATTAAAATGGCCGTTCGTCTTGGCGGTTGGAGACACTTCTGTTTTTTTTATTAACACGGTGAAAAAAAAAACCTTCGAGGTTAGGAGATATATAATACCCGGATTTAAATAACTTATAGTTGGATGGACGGGGAAATTGGATTATAAGGTATGTGAAAAGAAAAGGGGTTATTTCGTCAATTAGAGCGTTCTTTTTCACCTGGTACTCAACTCAACAGTAGCCGGCTTGGATTACTTGACAAATTAAGAAAGTCGATGATCCCTTCAAATTCTTCCGTAAGGAACAAAATTACACCGCATAATTTCCCCCTTGTTGTCATACAAAATTATCAGAGGGAAGAAAAATATATAAGCGGTGAATAAAACTTCCCTATTGAAAAAAATATATAATGTAAAATATATCTTTTATTCTAGATCTCGTATGCAACGATCGTGTTCCAGAATTACGAATTAGCGCGCGGCGTCCTTGCTATTGTATATTTTATTGCAAAACTGTTAAACTGTAAATTTTGGTGTATTGAAAAATCAATTAGTAGAGGTAATAATTGTTGAAAGATAACAAAACAATTCCTATAAATAAGAAGTATAGTCGTTTTTATCCCTTGCTGGGTTTATTGGGCATGGAACATAGTTATCCAATAGTGAATTGGCCATTGATTTTCTTTCCTTCCTTTGCCGCCTCTGTTCCATGAATCCTTCACTTCGACAATGCTATGCCCTCAAAATTGCTTTATGATGGAATACTAAAGAAGATTAATATGCTAGTTTGAGCAAAGATTTTTTAAAAAGTAAAATATCGCACGAAACCTTAACTCTTAACGAGAGAGATAGAGAGAGAGAGATAGAGAGAGAGAGAGAGAATGAGTGAGAGAAAAAGAAAATGAGAGAGAGATTTGCCCGTTTTAATTCGGATGTGTTAGCTAAGTACATCTTGATTAATTAGTTGTTGGTGCTCATCTCGGTGTAGAACAGTTCTTTATCGACGGCACTGTCTTGGTATTAAAGTGCAAGATCAGATTGGGTTGATATCAGATGCCCTAATCCTCTAAAGGTCATAGTTGTGAATATAAATCTTGTAGCAATAATAAAATGTGCACCGTTTTGGTTCTCTGTAGAATTCGGTCCTATATGATGTCTGGCGTGTTGCTAAAGAATGAAAAAAAATGTTTATTAATTAAGGGTAGTCTTTGATTAATGAATTCCAAATAATTTGGTCATCATGCGAAAGAGACAGAGAATTGTACTGTATACATGCATGTTATTTGGGTGTGGAGAGAGAGAGAGAGAGAGAGAGAGAGAGAGAGCTTATCTTCTGTTCTAATTGATCTTTCGTTAAGAAATGTTTTCCCGTGGCTTTAAACTTGGGTGGGTTTTCCTCGACATCTTTTTCTGTGTTATTTGATTCAACATAGATTTCCGTCGGGGAAAAATATCAACATTCTGCCGTTTCTGAGAAATTCACAAGAGAGACACGCATGCGGCATGTCGACAGTTCGTCCAGCCAAGAACATTTACAGGGAAACGGGACAATTCTGTAACCTCTGTGTTTACTTCTCACCGCAAAAAAAATTGACCGAAAGCTTCGTATTTGTTTAATTGAGATTTGCTTACAAATCCCCGACTGCTGTCTCCTTTTGCAATTGTTAAGAGAGAGAGAGAGAGAGAGAGAGAGAGAGAGAGAGAGAGAGAGATTTTGTTTGTAAAATAGCAGATTGCTTACAACTTCACGTCTGTTGTCTTTTTTTTTTTTACACGAAAACGACAGGAGATCTTTCCATCTAATTGCAAAAATTAAAAGGGTCTTTTTTGCCAAATCTTAATGCACCTTTGGCAGAAGTTCTTGCGTTACATCATTTAGAATTCGGAAGACTGGGGGTTTGAATTTGGCAGATTTTAGAGTTAAGTAAAGAGATGCTTTTTGCAAAACGTTGATAACTGGTGATTTTTACGACCCATCTTGTGGTGTTCTTTATGGAAAGGGATAATGGAAAGGAGGAATATTGGATTTAACCTGGCGATTGATTTCACACCGTTCGTCAGATATCTATAAAGTGTATATTGCGCGGGAACGATTTCCTCTCAGTGGCGGGGGTCTGCTGAAATAAAGATGCTATCGCCATATTATAGGAAGCATTTAAAAGAGTCGATATGGTAACGAAAATATAGATATAAGCTTTATTCTACATGTCGAACGATAGGGTTGCTGAACGTTCTTATTTCGGCGTAGTAAGTCTGCCGGTGATTCGTTTAGATATATGACATACAGCCGCTCGCATGACAGCTAACTGTTTGAAAATGAAGTAAAATGTTTATATAATTGTAGCGAAACTCGTATATCTTGTCAGATGTGTTAACGGATCCCGTAAATCGCCAACATATATGAAATAAATATTGCCCGGAAAAGACAGTGATTTTTCTAGATAAGTTTGCACGTGCATGCATGTTTAGAAGTATTTTACTGCTTTCTAGAAACGTAATTTTTTCCCTTCATCTTTATGTTTAGAAAGCAAATTTGAGACGTACAAAGTGTTGTTATTTTTTTAAATCAAAATTCAAAATGCGAGTCTTAGTTAGAAACATTTTAACAAGAGCTTGAACTTTGGGTAGTTGTGTCAAACAGCAATGTGACGTAGGCCTGTCTATTTCATTTCTAGTCACTCAGCCATGGCTTTTTGAAATCTACAAGATTTGTCAGGCTTTTGAGCTAAGACTACGCAACAATGCATATTTCGCTTGAAACCGCGTCCTTTTTAACCTGTTTTGACGCGAGAAATAGATAGCTACGCCCTACTGAAAGTCCAAGGTCTTGTTAAAATGGTTCTATTTCTGTTGGATGACCAGTCTTTTGAAAATAAACTTTAACAGTGTTGTAAGCAGTGATGTATATTAACACACAAATACAAAATAGATAGATATGATTTTTCACAACTGTCTGGCCAACATTTCTCCTGTTAATAATGGCAGAGTCTTCTACTTGAGTTGATAATCAAAATCGTTGACACAAACCTTCTGAATCAGAAAGGGTATTTACTTCTGTATTGCCAATTACCAATTTACTCACCGCCATATGTTAAATTTTCTTTGATATGAAAACCGATATTAAGACTCTGTTGTGTATATATTTTCATTAGTGGGTCGCAAGTACGCGAGGTTAGTTTACATAACACCAGTTCTATATTGAACCTGGCACAGCATCCCATTTCAACCCCTGTATTTTTGGATCGTAACCTCTTTGATATATACATGTATATATCTATTGATGGGTTACTAAGTATTTCTTAAATACCTGTGATTTTGGAAGTCACATTTCAACCCCTGTATTATTAATACTAGTAATTATTATTATTATTATTATTTTTTTTTTTTTTTTTTTTTTTTTTTTTTTTTTTGGTGATGGAGGTGGTTAATATAAGGTTGGCGCTTCCAACGAATCCAAAAAGCAACCAAAATCTCTGATGGTCGCGAGTTCAGGAAACCGTTTTGATCCCATTGTTTATACACTTCGTGACATATATTGGGGTGAGTGCTTGGTTTGTGTTCGTATTGTGTGTACTGAGGGAATGTACTAGTAGTACAAGGGCTGACAGGTGAGCAGTGTATCTAGGAAGTCGGAGTGCTGATGTTACTCATCATTAGAGCATCACCGGGCGATACTTCTGTCGTCTGTTAGATGCAGATCGCGGTTAATGAGGGGGAAACCGTCGGCTCGGATTTATTATAGGATCACGAAGGAGAAACTGTACGTATATTATCGAGATCTGGGAATATTTTTTTGGACCGTTTTGCCTTTGGTTTGGTAAGCTTGTCTAAGCATGTGAAGCATCAATTATGCATTTTATCTTTCTTGTTTTGTAATACGCTAATACCGGGGAGATTAAACCGATGTCACGTGATGATGGATGTCCTCTTTGCCCTCCGATTCCTCTTGAAGTCCGTCTTTGGTTTCGTAGAGGTGGTTAAAGATTCTTGAACTAGTTCAATGTTTATATTGATAATGAAAAAATCTCTTTAATACTCAACAGCAAAAACATAGGAAGAATTCCATCCCCCACGTAAGCGCTTGCTTCGCTGTATTTTTCACGCCGAAGACACAACTAATTTCATTCCCAGCGCTATGAGTGTAAACATCTGCTCCTGAAAAGTGTAAAATAATCTATCTCTAAAAGCCTCCCGAGTTTAATCACTATTGACGTTCAAAACATAATTAATATTATAACAAAGAACCTGGTATCTCTTCTAATGCCTCTCCGTGTGTTACTCTCGAAAAACCCACCATCACACGGCACGGGAAGCAAAGCGCCGTATCGAGAGACAAAAATGCTTCTGACTTCCCCCTCTGACTCCTGGGTGATTAGAAGCAAACTCAAAACAAAAGGAAAAAGGAGGCCCCTGTCATAACTGTGTTGTGGTAAAGTCATCAGGGTGTCGAGAAATTCGCTCACTATTGCCGCCAGGTTCATCTTGGCAGGTTAGGTTCTACTAAGAATTAGGAGTTGCTCTATAAAGTCAGATTCTTGAAGAAGAAGAAAGCAACGCGATGGTGGAAGCGTTTAATACAAGGTTGTGTATTTTTTTATAATCGTCGTTGAGGGAATATTGATACAACGTTGCTCGTTATTATAAATAGTATTAGCGGCTTTGTTTTTGCGACTCATTAAGGAGGGACTTTTGTCTGCTGACGAGAGAGCCCGGATATAATCTGAGGCTCTTGGTAAAACTGGGAGAAGATAACACTAGCCCGGTCCCCGCATTACTCAAGTCTTTCAATTTGGAATCTCATTTTGTTTTATCATGTGTGTTGACATTTCCATTGGCCGAGCGCATGTAAATTGGTGATTGTGAAACCAATTAATGTATTGGAATTCTTTGATATCTGATTGATCGTATCTTAATGTTGTCGGTATTCCTCTGTCGGATGCGAAGAGATTGCACGGGCCCTGAATGGAGAATCCATACGCTATAGTCTTTATTGCGTCTTTTTCCCCCCTTTAATCTGCGCGTGAATTTGCCTATCTGGACTGCAATATTCTTAATTAAAACCTGAGGATAACGATGTGTTTTATCTTGAAAGGTAATGCATGAATTTGGAAATTGTTTTTGCATTTGAGAGATGTGTTCTTGACAAAATGACCTATTATTGCATAATAGAAACGAAATAAGATATGATAGGCTAATGAAACAATGGAACTATGCTACATGTATAGAGCAAGGAGCATAACTCTTCGGCGTGAATTTACTTGCAATACAATCTCTAATGTATCGGACTGAGCAAAGGTATTTTTGGGGGGAAAGTCTTTAATTAGAAGCTTTGCAGAGAAAAGATTCGTTTATTTCAAACCAAAAACTTTTCAACGAGAAAAGTATGATTCAACGAGAAATAAGGTGAAAAGAGAAAAGAAAAAAAACCCAGACCAAACGGAAACCGACCATAGACTGCAAAAACGCCACATGTAGTTAGTGCATTGAAAGAGAAAGTTAAAACCAATTGTCAAGACCCTCTTAGGCGCAGGAAACGTTGACAAATTTATCACAGGTTACTAGCTTGACAGATGGAAATGGATAATCTTGAAAGTCCCTCAAACGGCCAATTCACTTCGTCAAACACTCATCAATTATGTCACAGTAATTGTACAGGGCTAATGAGAGAGGCCCATTGGTATCAAGCTTTATTTTCTTTTTTCTTTTTAAAACGGATTGAACGATTTTAGGGTAGGTTTTCATTTTGCAGTTTTAGGGGAGTTTGGTGCTTTCGACTTGGGCTGGTTTCGGATGTCTCTCGTTACAGTTTCAATGTCGCTCTGCTCTAGAATTTGACGTTCAAGGATAAAGTTGAAATGAGTTTTGTTTAGTGATGTTTTTAACTTAAGGTAGGATATATGTTTGATTTTAGGGTGGTTCAAAACTTCATGGTCAGAATCTTGATTACTGTCTATCAATCTCCGATTTTTCTTAACGTTAGATAGGCTGGACATAATCGTAATGTAGTAACAAAACGTATGCTCTAAACTTATTCTTCATGTTAAGAGAGCTGGATGACTGTGACTATTTTTATACTTTATCAATCTCCTTGAGCTGGAGAGCACAACCTTAAGATATAGGAAAGCATTCAAAATTTTATGTTTAAATTTTTGCATTTTTTCTTTAGTTAATTAATGACTGTTACGGCTAAAAATATAAATCATCTTAGTAGGTAGATCTGATTGTTACGTTGTTGACCAGCCAGCCCCCTTAATTTTATCTCGTCCGTTTCAAGCAGCTTGTAAAAATTCGGATTTTTTCCTTAAAATTTAGTGTTTGAGCCTCCTCCCTTCTGTTACTGTTTTTGTACAGGAATAATGGTTCGCTTATTACAAGAAGCAGCCAAGGTCTTCTCACTGGTTATATTGGTTCAATAAGCAATTTGTTGCAATAAAAGTTTACATAATGACAAATTAAAAAAACCCAAGTAGGTTGAAAATCAAAGTTTCAAAGAGCAAATGGGATGTGACTTTTTTTGTATTTCATTTAAAACAGAAGTAGTTGTCTTCAGAAAAAGCGGAAGAAAGGGAAAGCGTCGGTATTGCGACAATCACGGGTTTCAAGGGTTTGTGTGCTTTTTGTAACGTGTAATTGCCCGTCTTTTCCTTTCATTTAGCTCGGTAATAAAATCAATACCTACACGTTTTATGACTCAGCTGACTGGGTTTTTTCTAGAATGTTTTAGCTCAATATTACCGAATATGATAATATAATGACAGGGTTGGGTTAAATTACCTTAAAGCAGCGAGTTCCTGAATTTCATGAAAAAAGTGGACAGGTTATAATGCGGGAGTTAATCAATCTATGCAGATATATATATACTAGAAGCTGCGATTTTTTATCCTAATAGACTCCCTTGACGATTACCAGCGAGCACGAACTTTTCCCATTTGGTTGTAAAGGCCCATCAATTTAGATTTTTATCCGCAGATTGTACAACCTTATTTGGAGCAATCTTAATGTTGATGGTTGTTTTTATTGCAGATTTAGAGGATTTCGCGCGATTATTAATCTTGGTAATTTTTTTTTTTCTGTTTCGATAGCTGAAGCCATTATTGCCAGAGAACCATTACCTTCACCTTCCCACCATTGTTGCCATATTAACTCGTTCTTCGAAGGAGCAGTCTTAAAAAAAGCAATCCCGCATCATTTGTCAACTTTTGTTTTATTTTCCAGATCATGGCTACTAGTTGTCGTTCGGTGATGACGCTTTGAGGATTGACCAATCAGAGATGAGCTTTGGATGATATTATTATCAGCGTGTGCTCGACTGACAGTATTTATTTGGTGCATGTGTAACCCAATGTGATTTGATATAAAAGCCACATTATTTGACGCAAAAAACAAACATTGTTATAACGTGCGATTGTATTAACACATACAAAAAAAAAACACTATGTCTGAAAACAGTGACACATCCAGCGAGGAGAGCTTAGCCTCCAAACAGAATGGAAAAGATGACGACATTTGCCGCGATTTCTTGCGAAATGTTTGTAAGCGGGGCAAGCGTTGCAAATACCGTCACCCTAACACAGACGAGGCGCGAGATCTTGGCAGACAAAACATCACGTTTTGTCACGACTTTCAAAACACGGGGTGCAGGAGAGGCAACTGCAAGTTCCTACACTGCACTAGAGAGGAAGAGGAACATTACAAGCAGACCGGGCAACTTCCGGTCCGGTTGCAGCAAGCGGCGGCGCTTGGACTTGGGGTGACGCCAAACGTGGACGTACCGCTGTTAAGGGGAGAGATCCCCATTTGTAAGGACTACCTTAAAGGAAATTGCAAACGCGGAGCCAAGTGCAAATTCCGACATATAACTCAAGGGGAGTATGACTTTGAACTTCGGAAATCCGATCACAGAAATAACAACAATCAAATGTACGACCCGTATGAGGACGATTTTAACACGTTCGAAGCGTTTGAATACGGTCACACGGCGGGCGGGGTGAAGCGAAGGAGGTCGGACCGGGAGTTTGATGGTTTCGGGGGATTCGAAGGCAGGTATTCGTCAAGCCGTCCGTTTAGTTATCAGTTGTTAGAAGAGGAAAATTCTATGTTGCGCCGGAAAGTGGAAGAGCTTAAAAAGCAAGTGGCGGATCTAACCGCAACTAACGAAGTGTTGTTGGAACAGAACGCTAGATACCGCGTCAGTAGGGCGAGTGCTGTACAATCCCTTAACCCTGCGGGTGTGCCGGTCAGTCAGCAACTAACAGCTGGCATCGGCGCAACCGCAAATCAGGCGCAACCTTTAAATCAGCTAGCTGTGAGCAGCCTCGCTCAGCAAATAGCGCTTAATAGTGAACTGGCATCCCAGCATGCTTTGCAGCAGCATCTGGCGAGAGAACTAGGTCAGCAGACCGCTGGAGGGTTGGCGGGGGCGACCCTTAACCCTTCCGTCACAATAAACCCAGGAAATATAGTTCCGGTCTCTCTTCCACAGAATGTTTCCTTGACTTCCGGTTCTATGCAACAGACACTTCCCCCGGTCGTCTCCATGACGCAGACGATGCCCCAGAATCTACAGGGACCCCCCTCGGCGCCCCTGGTGTCGTACCCCATCGTGTCCCAAAACATGAGGGCGGCACCCAGCAGTCTGGCCCATTGACGCCAGGTTAGTCCACTTTATTCCTATAAGTTATACTGTATTCAGGGATATTTTCGCCCAATCACTCTTATTACCGAATTCGCTCCCTTTTAACTATCATGTCATATTACAGTTGAATATGCGTTGTTCTATAATTTATAAATTCGCTTCATAATTATTGTCTGAAAATAGATATGAGTAAAACCAATGTTATTAAAATATCTAAAAAGAGACAACAATGTTGAATGTGGCTAAAAAAAAAAGGGGGGACGAAAATTTTCCTGTATACAGTTTTAATATGAATCTTGGATCCTAAAATCTAATAAATTTCCATAACAAGCCCCGGCGCCTTAAAAACTCAGACGAGCTCACTTGATCTCAGTCTCACTTTTTCATTATATTAATCATAGACTAATTACTCAGTAATCATTTTGTTAAAGGGAGACAGAAATGTAAAGTAAGCTGGTCTAGGTTTTTTTGGCCCCAGAGCTTAATATACTAGGATAATCCCCATAAAATACATGATGGCTATGTTACGTTTCAGTTCTTTATCATTCGGAAAGTGGTTTTCTTTTTTTATCAGTTGAAAACTGGGGGGCGTTGGAGTTAATTATACCAGTCCAATAATTTGTATATTTTTCGAATTAGGCTGCATTATAAATTAAAGCTGAAGACGCTTTATATGAAAGCTTATGAATGTTCAAAGTAAATGTCACATTCGCGCTGTGAACATCAATAAATGATGAGCTTGCATTGATTCTTCAACGAAAAATTACAAAAGAGGAGAAAGTAGTATCAAATTAATGTTAAAATTTTATGCGCCATGAAAAAAGGATATAAATTGACTCGCTTTCGCTGCTTGTATCAATAATCTTGAAATAGTTTGTATTGTGTCATACACGTGTTAAGATTACCAATTTTAACACAACGACTATCTATTAAATTTATGAATCACTTTTAAACTGTTATGTAACCTTTCTTGATGAGCTTATTCTTTTAAATATTATGGTCATTACATTTTACTAGAGTACATCTAAATGAAATTATGCATTGTAACTATATTTTGTTATATGCATCGTTTCTTTACACTAAAATATTCTCGATAGGAAGTTCAATTACGATCGATTATTATTCAATTACTGACTGTCTTTAATATACTTCTTGAATGTTTTCTCGACCTGACAATAAACATTTGAAAGCAGACTTATCCTTAAATTCCAGCGAAACTTGGAATCAATTATTAGGAGATTTTAAAGTGTTTTGCGTTAATTTTAAACTCTGAATTTTGTATCGATAGTCTAGTAAGCGATGTTTAAATTTGTTGATGGCTTGGTCTATCCATGATGAACATATATATACACCAGTATATGTACGTCCCTGATTTATGGATAGCGTGTTGGCTAGCAATATTGGTGGAAATTAATTTAGAATAACCGCTACATGAATGTGGTGTATTACGTATTTGTGAATGATCCCAGATATCGCCTCTTAAAGTAATGATGGTCATTAAAAATACATCAAATTTTTTATTCAACGGTTTTCTCCAATATTACGTCTAGACTTATCTGCCTGGCTAGCCCTAAGATATATTGTTTTCAAATGTGTTTTGTAAATCTAGATCTGGAAGGACTTTTAGGTTTCTATACTGTTATGGATTTTGTTTTTGGCAGGGTGGGGTGGGGATTAAGGGGTTGTGGCTTTACACTGTATATAATTCTCGTTCTTCCGAACTACGTTTTCGCTATTTTGCTACACATTAATTAAGGTGACAGGGACACCTGTCAATAATAATGTGGATTAAAGTACATTATAATTGAAATACTTTCACCGGTTTAGAATTTTCTAAATTTTGCAATATTTGGCCAAAAAATACGTTTTAAAAAAAGTTTTAAAAAAGATAAAAGTTTTTAAAACCTCAGCGAGACTCGAACTCATGTCTTGCAGATTCAAAGCGAACCCTCTAACCCACTGAACTACGCTGTAAGTATTCTATATTGGGAAAGAGACTGTTTATAAAATTACACTTGATTTTATTGGGGGTTTTTTTCGATAAAAAGTACGTCACAATATGGAAGTGTCCCATGCCACCTTAAAGCAACGTCTTTCCTGTCCTATAGACGCCGTCTTACAATCTCTGGGTGGTAATTTTCCCTAGCTGTGCTCTCATACGAAAAATCGCCCGTCCTCTTTGGTAATGTTGGGTTTCGCACAAAGGGATTATTAATTTACTCATTCCTTATTGATACAAGATATCTATCTGTTTCCCCGTTTTGTCGTTAATGGCTTCTTGATTTGTCATAAAGGGTGACTGGAAAATGACAGAACATTGAGTGTTACCATCAATCGCCCTTTTCTTCTTCCCCCGTGCCTTCAATCTCATTTTGGAAATATATCCCGCGCATTTTCCCCAAAGTTTTTTGCCGCTGAAAAGAAGAGAAAATGATAGACCTAAGTGTGCGGAAATTGATCCGTATTAGCCTTAAATGATGGACCGTGCTCCGAGAATGTCCAAACTTAAGAGCTATTAATCTCTTAACGGTATGTCGTAAATCAGCCAAAAAGGGGAACGGATTGTCGTTAAAATTCTTGAGCATGTTATTATTTTAAGACACAGGGCTACTTTTGGTCCACTGTATGCGATTATTATTTCTTGAAATATTGCTATTCGATACAAAGTCTACATTTACCTAAAATACTTTTTGGGGATAAATGCATTGGTTTGACAATTTCTTGGCTTATACCCGCTGCTTCTGGTTAAAACATACGGTAGCATGGGTTAGTCAACAATTTATATATGTACTTGCGTTTTCTTAAAATAGACTATGATAAAATGTTTGCGGTAAATGCTTAAAAAAATCATTGTTTATGTTCGTGTAATTATCAAAGTAAAATATATAATTTGATAAAAATGGTTCTATTTATCAAAATAAACAAAGTGTAATCTAATATTATTGAGCTTGAAACATTTTTTAAATATGAACCCTTTCAGTACGAATAAAAGTAAGTAAAATGTGCTTTCTCAGATTTTTTTTTTCATTGAGGAAACTTCAAAAAGTGAATTTTAAACTCTCTCTCTCTCTCTCTCTCTCTCTCTCTCTCTCTCTCTCTCTCTCTCTCTCTCTCTCTCTCTCTCTCTCTCTCTCAAAATATGAAATATTTGTTAATCTTGAAGCATCGAAACAAAATCAATAGAGTGGGTTCCCTAAATCTTGTTTCATATAATTAAGGACAGCGATGAGCTTGAACTATCGGACCATCTAAGTCAACGGAGCGTTTTATCTTTAATGATGTGTTAGGCCCTTTTGATCTCGGTAATCTTTCAATGTTGCCCCCTATTCAAATAGCACTGTTCTTTTCTCACCAATCGCTCGAACTATAAGCAGAAATTGATAGCCCCTTTCAACACGTTCTCTGAAGATCCCCCAAAAAATTGTCGACGCCTGACGTTTCGGCCAATTAATTAATTAAATTGCGTCTGTTTGCTATCTTTCTTCTTTTACGAAAAACGATTTTTGAGGGGGAAATTATCCACAAGTATGTATCCATACTTTATACTTAAAAAATTAGTTTGATATAATACCAGAAAGGTATTCAATTGAGGGATGCGCGACTAAAGTGTTTAATCATTTTTAGACAGCGGGTCTCCATGGTAAATTAAGATTAACAATGAACTCCAAGTCTCCAATTTCGGTCAGGCGTCAGAAATTTGAAAAGGATGACCCGTGTAGTCCTAGTATTCCCGTGGTTCAAACAGCATCGATCATCGATCCAATGGTCCCAGTGTACACGATCTTCCATCTATTTCTCTCCATCCTCACTTTGTTCTGGAATCTTTATTGGTCGTTTTTAAGACGTTGGCTTGCATTTGAAGAAGACATTCCACGGAGAGACAATGGCGCTACATAAATCAGGCTCGATACCTGGGCCTCCTTTTAATTTCGAACCGTAAGCTGATTAGAGCTTGTCTTGCATGTACGCCAGCAATGTTAAGGCCCCGTGATTTATCATGTCAGAGCCTGGTCACTGATGCCTAGTGTGCATGCCAGAGACCCATTGCACTTAGAGAAAAGGGGTGGATGGGTAATGTTATATAAAGACGATGCATTGACACGTTAAGACAAAGGGATGTCAAGAAACTTGTGTCTTTCTCTGCTTGCTACTATATATATATATTGCGGGGAAAACTGACCCATTTACGGTTCCTTCATAAATCGAATTCCTCCAATCTCTCCCTCTTCGCCGCATTTCTTCCTGGTTACCTTAATCAATCGGAGATCGTATTAATATTTCATTATCACCCGGCTTTGGTATTTCTCTTAATGACTTCGTTCTCCTACCTTCTTTCTTTTTTTTCCCTCATTTTTTTTATTACAATCGTCGAAGTTTCATTCATTTGAGTCTTATTCTGTGCGGGTTTGTAGGTATGAACATTTCATAACAAACATGCATATATGGCTAAAGGCACGCGAAGAGGTGTGTATGAATGGCAGGCCTTAGACATCTCACAGCTTTATTAAATATTTAATTTTTTTTTCTGCTTGATAAACTAGTTTGACTCATGATGTCCTTTTCAGCGTAATTGGTCTTAATAATGCATGAAGTAGGCGAACGCGGTCCGTTGTACTTTTTCCACTAAAAAGTACGGCCCACAGTTATCTCTTTATGTAAGACTTTATAGTGGTCAGATAAGAAACTTCATGATTGGTCGTAGAGTACAGACAAAATGAAAGCATTCAAAGGCCCTCGCAGAATACGTAAACTGTTTTAAATGTCACGTGATATCAATTAATGTGGCTTGATAAGAGCACATAACACTAATTTAAAAGTCTTCAAAGTGGTCAGCGAGTAGAGAGTAAAGAGCACGTGATATAAAAAGTTCATTTTAGTGGTCGTAGGTTTCAGACCTAGAATCTTACAAAGGTCTTAAAATAGTCGACTACGAGATCTTAAAGGGTTTTAATTATGGTCAGGTTATACACTCAGATCATTTGATTTTTTGAAGTCCGATTAGAGTGTTCAAATAGTTATAAGCGTTATAGGAAGAAAAGTACGTAGCGCTAGGAGAGAAAGAAAGCAATATGAGCTGCAATTTTCATGATGAAATTTTTTTTTACTAAAATGTTATTTTCTACTAAATTGACAAAAATGTCATGTTTTTTTTTAATTTCTATAAGCCATATTTTTTGTGGGAAAAGCCGTTAAGAAGCCTTAGTTTAAGCAAAATTGAATTATTGTCGTCCTGTACAAAAATTGATATGCTATATATTCCTTAGAAGAGAAATCTTTCTTCTGACAAAAATTTATGATTTTTTGAAATCTTATTTATCATAAAAGTTTAAGTTACATGCAGACTTATCATACTAGCAGGTTTTTGCAGCAAAATAAAATTCATAAAAAATACAGCTCATATTGCTTGAAGAGAAATTCGATGACGTAAAATACATGTATATTGTCAAAGGTCATCATTATATGTCGGAAAGTACAGATCACGTGATTTTTAAAAGTTCTCGGGAGTGTTTAGATACATGTAGGTATACACTTTTCTATGAAAACAAGTACACAACACCAGAGAAGAAAGAAATGTTAGAGATAATAAGATAACATATTATATATTATAAATGGCTACAATTTATTTATTAGAGCCAGGAAGTACAAACCACGTGATTTTCAAAGGTTTTCAGAGTGTATAGATACATGAAGTTATACTCGATCTATGAAAATACACAGCGTCAGAAAAGGAAGAACAGTTAGAGGAAATAAGATGACACATTGCCAACAAATCTAAGCTCTGTTCCTCGATTCTACTTTGAGTAATCGTTCTTGGCAGTTTCTAGTGATTGCACATCGTGTAATTGAGAAAAGTGTGAACATAAGAGACATTTCTCAGCAGTGTTCAGCAACTGTCAGGCGAAAAGGCATTCTTGATATAGCTTGGAGAACATCGTGCATCTATCATTCATAATTTACTCCAGCGGTGCTAGACAACCTTTTTTTTTTTGTTGGTGATCATTTTTTTGGGGGTGTCATTGGTAGTGTTATAAAATATTACATGTAATCTTTACTTTGAACAGATGTTCCTTTTTCTGCACATTTCATTATGGATGATTTTAATAAAAGATGGCACTAGAATTGAAAGAATCTATACGGCCTGGCATGAATTCAAAAGTAGTTGCTTTGTATTTGTATGACAGTATTGTTGAATTATTAAAATAAAAACGTTTTGTTCCTGACAGATTCCGTAGCGGAAAAACGAAAAAAGCTACAATGTAGTTTAGTGATCATGTCTCAATTAACCAAACTGAGTAATGAAAATAACACCAATTGTTATATAAATGACGTTGCTTTAAATGAAATCCACTTCAAAATTATTTGCTTTAACGTAACTCGGGATGGGTTTTGTTTGTTCATTTGTTATCTAACTAATCAAGGTCCTCTTCTAGTTAGAGTTTTTTTTTAAATATATATAATTTCACATTTTTCTTAACATTTTTTGTAAAATTATACAGATTTGTGTCAGATATTTTGCCTGATCTATGAAAAATTTCATTGAATCATTATATGTATTGATAAACTTTCCTTTATTTCAGAAGTATGAGGCTACATTTATGTAGTGTGGGAATATCTACTTCCGGTGTTAATTCTTCAGGAAAGAAGGAAGTAAAAGAGGGATTCCGAGATCTCGTGTGAACACAAAAATCAAAATGGCGGAGTTCCACCACACCAATACAAAAATGCCCTCTAAAGATTTGGATGCAATGGGGGTATTGTTAAGATGGATGCAGAAGTGAGTGAGGCGGAGAAATCACTTTCAAACATCCTCATCTCGATAACCCTTGTTTCATTTTCATTTTAAAAGTCTAAATGGTCACAAGGTTTAATATTCTCCCGATGATCTCATACAGTGTTTTGCATTGTGTAGTTAAGTGTACAGTTCAACTGGATAAAAGAGCAAAGAAGCAAGCTTTGATTTATTCTTCTCAGTTCGTTTTCTATTTTTCTTTGAAAAATGTCATATAGACAACGAGCTTGTTTAATTTTTTTTGTGCTGTAATGTATATTTTTTGGGTCACGATAGTCGATTGTGGGATACAATTCATTTATTTTCGATGATATTATTGATTTTGTAAGCTTTTGGATGAATTGAACATTAGAATAACATTTCTATAGAAATATCGTTCCAGATTATGTTTATTGATAAATTTATCACACATCTGTTTTCTGTAATATGTTTTTTTTTAACGTTAATTGCTATTTTAATATTAATCTTGATTTGGAACATTATTTGTTTTGAGAGGTTTTTTGTTCATTCATTAATGAACCACTTTTCATTGTGCATTCGATTGAGTTCTTCTATTGATTGTGTTTTGTTGGTTATTTTAAACACCATTATTGATTTGAAAACATAAAGAACTTAGAGACAACGAAAATGCAACATATGTTTTTTGTCAATTAAAACTAGTGAAAATTGTATTATAAGATTTCAAACAAACACAATGTTTGCCCTGTGTTCTGTATTTACTAAAATCAATTGTAAATCCATTGGACATATGAACATTTATGTCTGACTCAGAAGTTATTACGTTACACATGATCATTAAACAACATTGCATTTTTCTGGTCATTCATATTTATTGATTATGATGTTCAATACTTTATATTTTTGAGTTGTAGAAAAAAAAGCGAATTAAAAAACAATGTGGAGAAAATTGCTGTGTTAAAGTTGTTATAATTTTGTATTGAATATATTGTAATCGTCTGATTACACACTATTTGGATTAATACCAATCGCAACTTCACGGGCCTTTCCGGCAACTCTGAAAATAACCTCGAATGTATTACCTAGGCGTCAATGACAACCCCCCCCCCCCTTTTATAAAACTTGATATAAATTCAACACATTTTACGATCTGTTGAGATGTGAGGTAGACTTCATGAAAGTCAAAGAAATACCCTAAAATATACCACAGATGAGACATACATGTCTAGCCGATACCTATTTTTATGGGAAGCGACTCCATTTTATATAAAAGTCTAAATCCGGCGATGTTAATACATTCGAGGTATTTTTCCGAGCTCAGCCGGAAAGTCCCGAGAAGTTGCGATTGGGATTAATACCTCAGTGTAGAAAAAAAATGATAGACTGATGACGCACACGTTGGGAAATTAGATACAGTTAGATTTCGATAATCATTTAAAAAAGATCTTCAGAAAAATCTATAAAAATAAGTTTTATAATATTATTTTGATATTCGAGTATGTAAATGACATAATTATACACAAACTGTTTAATACATCATGTACATCTTTTTTCCCTTCAGAGTCAGCTTGTTTAGTGACGTCATGCAAAAACGTTTTCTTATATTCTGGCGTGAAAACTGCTACTGAGTATACTATTAGTTGTCCAGGTTCAATCAACGGTGTACGGGGATTTACCCCGGGTTGTATTCCATACACCCTGAGGCCGAATAACTAAATAATTTTCTGTTATTGTATAACAGTAATGCTGCACAGATACTATGTTGAGACTTCGAATGATGCTATATAGAATGGAAGCAAATTTTTAACACATTCATATTTTAAAATACAAAAAATGCTAGTTAAAATACTAAGAACAACAAGTATTAAAGTAAGCATAGTTTAGGTTTACGACGCGGGGAATAAATCTTTTATAACACTGTAGAACATTATTTATATTACCTGATATTTATAAAGGTAATTCATTGGTCCTTACTTGAGCAACAACACGGTAGAACAGCAAGACTGACGTCATACTTCCAAACGATACAGTAATAAACTTCCATTTATAGAAGATTTAGCTGTTCCTTCTAAGAAACGCCATCAATTCAATCGACCAAAGTGACGCATTCATGCAAATTACGTATTTATTGATAATTGGAATGGAAAGATTGAGATAGATGTAAATTTTTAAACAATAAAATGCTTTATTAAGTGTTTCATGCGGGTTATCGAGAATCATAAGTCGCATCAGCGGGTCATATTATTTCTGCAATGTTCAGGCCGCTTGCTACATGTACATGTACCTTTATATTATAATAATGAACCACCAGAGAAGGCACTTCCTTGTAGAATTGAACCCTATCGAATTCACGGAAAACAGCGATCAATATTTTTTTGTTATCATATTCAGTTGATATTTGACGCAATGAGAAGGCAATAAAATAACAGTTTCCTTTTTTATTGGCAAATTTTAATGGAGATCTTCATTAACTAGGAAATCAAAAATGAATATTAGACCCGCGAAAAATATGAAGTTAAAATTTAATAAAATGAGTCATACAAGTAAATAATGCTGTAAACTGTAAATGAATACATCATAAAAGTATCGTAATCATGGAGATTTGATAAATGAGCGATGTGACAATGGTCTTTGTATTGATTGAAGGATCGCAGCCGATTGGCACGATGCATATGACAATTGCCTTGGTTTTATGAGTTTTACAAAATGTAATAAATCAAGAAAATCGGTGCTTTTTTTATTAAATTTCATCGTTTGCTCATTTATCAGTTTAAAATGTCATGATCCGAAATGCATAACAATAAAACAGTAATCACGTGACATTTTAATTACTTCACAACTACTAAGTCTGAAATTTCTTTCAAAGGAACTAGATTTTTAAAGAGTCGCAAGATATTACGGCAATTAAAAAAATAATAATAATCAATGTTCTGATAAAGCCACTTTAACATTATCGTAAAAAAAAATCAAACTATGCAGACTAAGAGTAAATTATAAATCAGGATGTTTTATCGAAAAATTAACCCAGAATTTGTCATCTCCTTAAAAATAATTTCCCAATAATAGCAAATTTTACTGCTTTTATATAGAAAAGACGTGATCGAGTTCTACGGCGAACCGTACGCGCATAATTTACGCGCATGTAACAATTTGTTCTATCGGTCCGTTGCCAAGTGTGTTGCTAACGCTGAGGGTATGAGAACGGATTGTCAACTTCGTCTTAACCAATCAGATTTCAGTATTTAACATGAAAGTATAATAAATCAAAATGGAGATGTGTTATATGGACCATCAAAGGCTCTACAATTACGTATTATAATACATGAACATGTGTGGAGACTGTAAAGTAACGATGGAAATGAATAAATATATCACGTGTTTATAACAAATATCACGTGACCTGTGACTTTGATGGACGAATATTTGCATGTGATCAACTTTATCACCCTGCACAATCAAATTAAGTTTTGTTCAACTGGTAAAATGAAGAAAAAAATGCTTTTAACTGTTTTAATGCACTTAGTTTAAAAAAAAAAATCAGCAAAATTTGACAGAAATTGCTTTTTGATAGGACAATTATTTAATAATGGAATGGTAGTCATTAATCTCTGAGTCATTAATCTCCCTTAATTGATGTTCGTTGTATTTTGATTACATTAAAGGGATTTATAAAGTACATGAAATGTTCGTTGGAAATCAACAATTTTTAAAAAGGTTAATTCAAGGAGTTTTCTAGATCATTCACATGTGCGGCATAGTAAAACGTAAAAATTCACATGTAGACATAAGGCGGACATCATGGGAAATATGGCATTGACTTAAATTATGCCACGCCTTTATGAAAATTAGATATAAAAAAGCAACAAGATTGACCCATGCGTGAAAGTATTGGAAAGAACATATTTTGCGTCCTAGATTCGATTGAGAAGAAAGGACATTTACTTACATCTCCGAACGAAGCAGCAAATATAAATCAATAACCATTGTTACAATAGTATTCATGCATGCGCAGATCCCCCGGGGGTGGGGGTGGGGTAAATACCTTTTGGGAGGGGGGTCTATATAACTTTTTGTATCTTCGTATAAGTATGTAAACAGAGTTTAAAGTACATTAGAATACTGTAAATTTTAAGAAAAGTCGGGCTAGCCAGTCTGCTATGATTATATCTCAATTACAATAGAAGACTAAATTTGGAATCATTGTACAGTGAGATATTTTCAGTATTTTGCATAAGATTTTACATGTATATACATGTATACATGTATTTATCTTGCACGCAGCAATGTTAAGGCGTCCCGATGCTAAAATACGACTGGAAAACGATATAATTTGAATCATCGCAAAAATACTTTAACCGGGAGTATTTCTTAAAATCTATGTTACATTTATTAACAACGATGTTAAACATTAAGCCTATATGTGATGCATTTTTGTGACGTCATATGTACTTTGTAATCACGTGACGAGCGAATCCTAATATTGCAAATGATCTATTTAAATCGCATCGGCGCAGGTGATTAATGACATTAAATCATAAATATTTTTAAGAAAAATCCTTTGTTATGTCATATACTTTGAAGTTCTTGCTTGGGCTTGAAATAGATATTTCGTTTATGGAAGATATTGTTGAAACATTCTACAAAATCATCAAAATAATGCATATTTTTACTAATCAAAAGCGATTTACAAAAAATTGGGGTAAATCCGTAGGTTTCCCAAGCACGATTCACATTGGTACTTATATTCTCTACCAATTTAACGTAAAATATTCTAAAATTGTGTTGATCTTTCACCTGCGCCAAGCTGGTTTTTACATGCATTAAAATTTCTTACTAGTTTATAAATAGTCTTTTACTTAAAACGAAGCTTTAAAACTGTCGATTATTTGATATTGGTTTTTAATATGAATGAATTCTGTACTTAAGGATGACGTTTACTCAGAATGAAAAAAAATCCACTGATGATAATGAAAAACCATCTATTGTATGTTATAGACCTATGATTGTAGTGTTATTTTTCACTTTCAAAAAAGTAGGTCAATGGCCTACTTTTTGAGTTACTGGCCATTAAATATTTTTTGAAAAATCAAGAAAAATCCCATAAAATTTTACACTATGATTGAGATTTTCTTAATTGTAAAAATATTACAAATAATAAATCACTTTAAATAATGAAATACAGTTTATGAATGGTAGTGGCACTAAATAGATAGAAAGCATTAAGATTTCAGCAACAATTTTAAAAACTATTCTAGTTCGAATTTCCTCTATCATTTTTCAAATCCCTACCCATTTTTGATCCAATTTTACAAAAAATTGAATGATGATAATACAAAACCATTTAAAGTATTGAACTACTTATTTTGACCTTATTCTGTTGGTATAAAATTTATATGAGGTCAATGATCAAAATTTTGAGATATGGTGTCTTTTATCGTTTTTAAGCATTTTTTAATATTTTTGCAATTCGTGCTATACGATTATTTTAATGAATAAGAGAGGTAAAACCAACAGAAAATATGCCAAATTAATAAGACTAAAATATAAAATCTTAACTTTTAATATTAGAGTACTGCCAAAAATGTTTTAGCGGAAAACAAAATCTGCAAAATTTAGTCCGAATTTCCTCTGTTTGGCTAAAAGGCTATTTTTGTTTGAGCCTTATTCCATAATAAAGTAAAAATATCGAATGTTATGTCAATAATAATTCATTTCATAAATACTTTTTGTGTTTAGAACAAATTTTAGTCATTACATTGAACTTTATAACAATCCGAATTTGAGAACTCAAACCCTGAGTAAACAACACCCTTAAGATACATTCCCTGAGAACTATCGACAGGAATGCAGATCGTGACGTCAAAGTTAATTATGACGTCATATCGTATGAAGTACAGACAAGTGACTCTCTACACATCGCTGTAAAATCAATCGGGAAGCCTTAAGGATCCTCGACACCCCGTGACTTCTACTTTTTATGACAGTACGTCACAACATGGCGATTTCAACTCATTCAGAAACAGTTTATATCGCTAAAAGATGTTGACTATCTCTGTGGCGCAACGGGTCTAGCGTCGGTCTACCAACTCGCAGGTCCCGAGTTCGAATACAGCAGGGATTTTTATTTTTTTTAAGAAGAGCGGTAAAATTTGAAAAGTTGATTTTCCCTCAAAATTGAAAGTTTTTGTGTTCATTTTCAAGTCGAACACATACTAAAATTCCATATCTTCAAGTATTTTAGAAGCATGGGCTTGTATGCAAAACTTCTCCCGGGTGTGTGGAGGATCCTTAACATGCTCGCGCATGCCGTTAGTTATCATATCCAAAAGAATCACAACCGCTCTCTCTCTCTCTCTCTCTCTCTCTCTCTCTCTCTCCTCTCTCTCTCTCTCTCTCTCTCTCTCTCTCTCTCTCTCTCTCTGCTTATTTTTGTCAGGACTAAGCGCTTCTCGCTTCTCTTTTAGAGTTATCTTTCTTATAATACAAAGTTGAATGCTGTTTAACTTTACTTTTCCAGATTCCCTCTGTTTTACAATACTGCTTCTATTTCGTTATTCATGTTTTCACTTTATCATTATTTAGCAAACGACTAAAGAGGCATTCAGAAAATTTTTCAAGTTGGGGGGGGGGGGAGGGGGTCCGAGGTCAATTTTTGGAAATTTTGCTATTATTATGTTTGGATTTTTCAGAGGGGGGGTCCGCGCATGGACTATTTGTATCGTTTGATAATCTTGATACTTTTTTATCATATAAATGTTTTTTAATGATTTTGATACATTTTAAATAAATGTGAAACCAAAGTAAATTGTATAAATTGCATGTTATCATAAAATAAAAAAATACACTTGAAAATTTATAATAATTTTAAAAATCATGTGCATGATTCAAGCTTACAAGCGAATTAACTCTTAGAACTATTTTAACAAGAGCTTGGACTTTGGGTAGTTGTGTCAAACAGCAATATGACGTAGGTCTGTCTACATTGTATTTCATTGCTGGCCACAAGATTTTCCTGGCTTTTGAGCAACTAAATCTATACAAAATTCACTCGAAACCAGTGTCGTTTTGATGCACAAACTACTTTGTCCTACTGAATTTCCAAGGTCTTGTTAAAAATGGTTCTAGTTCTATTTCGTTTAGGATTAATTGCATTTCGAAATATATACAGTCTAATATAATTTCAAGTATACTTTCCTTTACCCTAACACCAGATCAATTCTTCTGTCCCAGCCGTGACAACATTGCTTCGATCAAAAAAATATTTTTTTAAATCGCAATGCTGTAAGACAATTCAGATACCTCTTTGTATCGGCAATAAGAAATAGCAAAGAATAGGTTTAAACGTGATTTAATAAAGTAAACATAAACATATTGATACAAATTTCAATCCTTTGGAAATTGCCAAATGTACATTAAATGTAAATCTATAATTATAGCACTTTCACTTTCACAATTCACGCTTCCGTTAAAGGGTTACGTTTACGGTAAATTTCAGTATTTTTTTTTCAGTCCGTTTTCAGATTGTATACCTTAACGCAGTTGCCGTTCGTAACCACAAGAAACGAGAGACTACCCTCCTTAAATCTCATACAAAATGGTTTGGCAACGTCGGAGAGGATTCGGAGTAGCTTCCCTTTGCCAGACAGGATGTGGATGTTGTTGGATTGTTCTCCGGCCACGTATATGTTATCCAAGAAATCCACCGTCACACACACAGGGCCAATCAGCTGCGGGTGTTTGTACCCCCAGAGTGTCTGACCGTCATCGCGCATGGCAGTGACGGAATTTCCGCCGTAATGGCAGTGCACGATGTCTCCACTTCCGGTTACGGTCACCGAGTATGTCCACTTCCGGGTGGGATAGGTTTTCAAAATATTGCCCTGTTTGTCCAGTTTGATGATGGATGTTGGCCGCGTGACGTAAAGGTATTCTTGGAATTTTGCGATCCCCAAGCAGGACTCGCCGGTTGGTATGGTTGATCCGAGGCTAAATTTTCCCATGGCGACTTTTTGTAGGGCGTTAAGGCCTTCTAGCGCAATCAATATATCAGATCCTGACACGATTATGTCCCTTGGTTTTGGTCCGACAAGTTTACCCTGAAGAATCGATTTTCCGACGCAGTCCAGGTAAATAAACCGGAAGTTTGGATAATCCGCCAGCAGAATGCCCCCACTTGGAAGAAAACATCCCCCGTAAATCCAACTGTTCTCGATAGTAAATTCTGATTCCAAAGTCATGCGCGCCGATTTCACATCAAATCCAAACTCCATTGAACACGATTTCTGGAACACAGACAGCTCGGAAAGCTTGGAAATGCTTTTCAACTCCTTGATCTTGGATGATAATTTCCCTTGGATATCGAATGACACTTTATTAATATAGGTCTTCTTTATTTCCTCAATTTTGTGCTTCACTTCGTAAAACTTACAGACGTATGCAATATCCGATCCACTGTCTTTCACCTGAGAAAGCAGATGTTTGCAATGTTCAACATAGTGTTTCTTTTCGCTAATAGCTTCCAGAGAAGAGTTTACTTTCCCTTTTCTGTCTTTCATGATCTTTGACAATTCCCGCAGATAGATTTGTTTCAGTTCTTCGAGATGAGCTTGCGTTTCTTGTAGCAGTTTCTCAGCAGACTGGATAAGTTCGCTGGATTGCCGATCTATCTGTGAAATATTCTCCTCTTCTTCTTTTGCTATGTTGTTCAGTTTGAGCGAGAGCTTGTCGATCTCCCTCAATAAGCGTTCCATCTGTTTGCCCTCCTGGAGCTCGGTAAGACATTTATCAATGCTGTCTACATTCTGACATTTCCTGTGTTCGAAGCTCACGCAAGTTGTACAGCACGCTTCCTTATGGTCGGCACAGAACATCTTCATTATCTCCCCTTTATGTTTCGTGCAGACGTTCTCGGCAATCATGGCCGACCCAGACAGTTTTATTTCACTGAGTTGCACGAGCTTGTGATCTTGTGTCATCATGTTCTTTCGGTGATATTTCGTACACATATCGCACAGAGACTCCATGCACGATTTGCACCAAAACGAGGCCGGTTGGTCCTCCTGTGTCCTCTTGCACGCTTCGCACGTTTCGTTGTCCTCCGATGGATTTTCGCTTTTCAGATACGTAATCAAAGACTCGTTCAGCGGCAGTTGCTTGGCCCATTTTTCTGGTGAGCTAAACGTACCCGGGGCAGCTATAAACTCTCTGCACAATGGGCACCGGAATCCAACAGGGGCTTCCTTAGCTACGCAGGCAGACACTATATATGATTCCAAGCAGGAGTGACAAAAGGAATGCAGGCACGGCAGGTATCGAGGGTTTTTGTATCGTTCAAAGCAAACCGAGCACGTGAAAACATCGCCTTTGTGGGGCGGGCTGTTCGAGGAAGCCATTGCATATGTACTATTTCTTTACTGTGCCGTGAGTCTTGTCACAGACGTACCGGTACGTCTAACTAGCTGAACGAGTACTCACGGAAGGAATTTTCTACATGGCGATCCCGAAGCCCCGAGACACACCAACGCCCGATTAAACAATCGGGGAAAATATTACTACAACTTATTTCTAATCGTTTGTTTTTGAATGGAAATTGGAATTTCTTAAACTTTTTATTACAATTTTAAATTGACATAAAATGCATCACTCTATTACAGAGTTCTAAAGATCATTTTTCAGACGACATGCTTTTATACTTACATGTATATTTGAAAAATGATGCGGTATACGCTTGATCTGCTCTTTATATCATATCAAAGTGTACGATGAAAAGAGAACGAGAAGCTGAAACAGTGCTAAGCTGCGTCCGTGCAAAGAGCCAAAATTACCGGTTCGATATCTTCAGAGATATACTTGTATATAAGAACTGAAATCAACGGTCATTTGTACGATTTCTTTAGGAATTCATGTAAAATATTAAAATTACTCGTTATTTGTTCGATGTATTATTGCTATCTATAAATTCGAAGGTAAAAGGATAGCGGCTAGGGTATTGTGAGTTTCTCGAGTATTGTTTATATTAATCGAACACCCTTTATACCTATTGACTGATTAAGGTGGAATAACAGATCATCACAAAATGGCTGACCTCTAATCGAAACGACGTTTCGTTTTATTAAAATGATTTTATCGACGGTAACATGTAACTTAATGCATGTATAGCCGAGTGGATAAAGTGTCGGGCTTGTGATCCGTACATCCCGAGTTCGAATCCCGCAGGGGCTTTTGTTGTTACTTAATGAATTAATTATTTTAGATATTCAATTTTTATCCCCAAACTGCAAATTGTTCGCCTATTTTACATATGTACAGTTTATTTATCATTACATCTTTCATAATCAAATAATGTACTGATAATTTGAGTGACTTTTTCCAGGTGTGTTATTCCACCTTGAATACACTATTCTATGTAATATACAGAAAGACACTCTCTTGCTTACAATATCACTTCTATATCTAAATTGGCGTTGGCGTTTAAAATTTTGAAGAAAAAAAATATACAAAGCGTATAAAATAATTGTATTTGATTGATTTTCATCAAAGGTCACGTGTCAAATTAAGTAGGCAGGGTGGTCAACAAATTGCCCATTATATCAAACTTAAAACTAAATATACATGTAATATTATAGTTTTTTAAAGTTATGAATTATTAATAGTTATAAAGTTAAGAAAAATTCTAAATATTGAAGCCTTAAAAATTAAATATAGTTTCCTAGCTACATTTTATACAGAACTCTCTTTCCAAAGGAGATCAATATAGTCTATAAATAGCAAAGACCCTCCAGCCCTTTTAGCCGAGAAAAAAAATAAAATTAATTATAATAAATATCGAGTTAATCTGCGTACTTTGGTAGAGTGCTTGCAAATCAAGTCTAGCCTTTTGTTCAAAATAACTGCATTGATTGCAAATCATGGCATAAACCTTATAGATAACATTTTTTTTCTTTTTTTTTTTATAGGAAAAAAAATCGAATGTATATCAAGCGACAGATTACTTTAATTACCCCAAACTATCTAGAAATCAATGAAGGTTTTTAAGTACCATTTTGCTTTTCAATAAGATGCTCTTTTCCGTTGCTTTCATCCAATTGTTTTGTAAGAACGCCAAATAGATACAACTGCTAATGCAACTGGTTACATTGAAATTCAGACATATTTTTTTATGTCACGGAAATTTCAAGGATTTTTATGACAGAGGTATCTTGATGTCATTTATTTAGTGGTTTGAAAAAATCAATATCATGCTTTATAAAAGTTAAGATTTGAAGATTTCAGAGATATGCAAAGAACACTTAATACATGTATATATTATTTCATTATTATTCTTGTTCAGTGGACTTAGTCTACTTTCAAGACACATCTTTCTACTAATGATTTTCCAAAGTCATTGTAAAGCATTGTAGTACATCAATCGGTATTTATACTTAAAGGGACCTGGACACGATTTCAGATGAAAATTTTAATTTTGATTTTTATGTATTAAATAGTTTACTTGTGTATTTTGAATGATTTACCAAAATTTGAATGTTAGAAGTCGTGTTACTAGCGAGATACAGAGGAAAGAAGTCGTTGTTATGTAAACAATGCTCGAGTCTTATATTTGTTTACAAATAATGTACAGTAAAGAAATTACCATTTCTTTGACAAAATAACTTGTCGAAGAAACAAGATAAACTTATCAAATGTGTTCATAAATAAGATTACCAACAACAAAATGCAACATTAGATTGAAACTTATACCAATAAAACATATATGTAAACAATAACAGGACTTGAGCTTTGTTTACAAAACAAAGAATTTTAACCTCTGTAACTCGCTTGTAGCTCGATATTTGACTTTCAAATTTTGACAGAGCATTAAAAACATCCATATTGACCATTCTAGACATTAAAAATGAAAAAATAAATTTTGAAAAAACTGAGCTCAAATCGTGTCCAAGTCCCTTTAACTCTAAATTATGTCTTTTCTAAGGGGACAAACGTTGCCGATACTTTATGCACAGTCATATCTTCTAAGAGTAAGTGAAGCCTAGCTAGGAAACATCGCCTTGAGCTAGATTGTTCTGTTGCACAATTTGTGTTCTGAACTACAAAGATAAAACACGTATTTTTATTTAGAATTTAGATTTTTTAGAATTAACGTGTAAAACAGATATTAATAATATAATAAAATAATTTTTATACTCGGCATATACATGTAAACGTTGAAACAATCACTATTTAATGAAAGAAAGAAGCAATGCGTAAATATATTGTATTTTCGTGTATGATTATATAGAAACATATACAGTAACTGTAAATGTTTAATATTTGGTGTGTACGATATTTCGCGGAAATTTATTTTTAGAGTAGTTAGCGTGGATTTGAATTTAGTGCATTTCTAGATGCACCTATTCTTATACGCATATGTATGACATTTAGCGATGCACAAATGTATATATATAGATTTAGCGGAAGTTGCTTTCCGCTAAAAAACGCTAAAAAGAAAGCAAGGCCAAATATCATACGTTTACATCTTACGTTCGATGGGCTATATGCTTGCATTTACTGTTCAGATATTATGTAATATATCTTTAAAAATTGTTTGAAAATCTTCAACTTTTGTCACTCTAATGAATCACTTACATACCAATTTAAAGCTATACACGCTATAACTTGCGTCAATTTTGAATGACAGTGAAAACGCTGTGTTTGTTTACTTATAAAAGTTACCAATATTCTGTAAATTACAGTGGTTGACTCCTTCTAGCTACAAAGATATAGAATTTTAATTGTTTATTTTTCTCACATGAAAGTAATGCATTGATGAAGAAAGAGCGAAACCGACCTCATTGCGCATGTCCGCGGGAAATCAGATAACCGTTATTGTTTGCCTAATTACATATCCGTACGTCTCGATTTTATATAAAGTTTTAAAAGTTGTTACTTTGAAATATTTATATGTATTATGAGTGTAATACGTTTGCCATTCACGGTACCATTATTTTTTAATGTTCAAATAGGATAACACTCACACGAACTAAAAATATCTCTGAGGGGAAACCACATAAGCCTACGTCATTGTTCAAGGGAAGTACATGTATATATATACGTGAACATGCTCACACACTTGTGTTTTTGCTTTCTTTAATTCGTACTCGTATATAGGACAAATTAATGCCTTACTGAAAAAATGATATCCTTTCCTTCATGAAACTACAACAATTATAAAGGTGTTGACCCCCCCCCCCCCCAAAGTTTTGTATGATAGTCTAAAATTAGCTGTCGATATCACGTGATAGATTAATATTCATGAGAAGGAATTACTTTCCTGGCAGGAAAATAAATATTTTTTATTGTTTAAAATTTGATATTTTTATTACGTGATCGATTTAGGCATTATAATTAACAGCATAAATGTAACTTTTGTAAGGAACCAAACACATGTATTTTCCCCGTCATTTAAAATTGACGCAAATTATAGCGTGTATAGCTTTAAGAGAAATGGATAGTCGTTTTATTTAAATATAGATTTTAATCCCCTGAGAAGATGAGCTCTGCAGTATAAAGATAAAGGAAAAATATTTTGCTAAAATATATTGAGTTTTTCTTAAATAGATAATAGTTTATAACCCAACAAATTATTTCTATTTTTTATGGTAGATCTGATGGTGAATTTGTTGATAACCAAGCCTCCTTATTTGTTTGGGTTCCAATTTCAATTCCTGTTGATGTTCAAAGATTTTCTTCCCGTTTGACTTTCGTTTTTCTCGATAACCACTAATCTACATTTGATTCCGTAACTGATACAAAGATAGCGTAAGTCCGTTATTCAGCTGGGGGTAGCAGCTGCTTTGAATTAATAGACAGCCCATTTACATATATTAGTATGGCCGAGTACTTTTATCTTCCATTCTTTTTTTCCGTCTAAAAGCAAGACATTCGATAAAACTGTAGACACTTTGAAAATAAAGGTATTGACTAAGTAAAACAAACAGTTTTGAAGAAGAAAAAAAAACTTCTCTCGACTGTATAGATAAAACTGCATGGTCTTTGTCGAAGAGAACATTTTAACTTCCAATAATAAAGAACATTGAATTTATACTTATGATAGAGTTTCACTAAATTGAATTTAAAAATCAGTATTTTTTATATGCATTCATTTTATTTTTTGATGGGTAGGTTTTTAAGGTATTTTTTGTTTGTTTGGTTAGTTTATTATTTTATTTAGTATACAGACACATATGATACAGGCATGTTTACTGTAAGTATTAGTCTCTGTCTTTCCGTCTGTCTGTCCGTCTGTCTGTCTTTTTTTTTCTTTTGATGCATTCCAAATGCAACGAAAATACATGAAGATTTAATTATTCCTCAATATAGTTATTCTATAAAACACGTCATCTGATTGGTCTAGAGATTCATGTGACAGGGCGAACAAAACGTCATGTCTCACAGAGAATAAATATCGTGCCTCACCTCTTCGGAAAACTCGGGAATTTTAATTCCAAAGATATGAAAAAGCCAATATATGAGCAATACGATGTTGACAAATATGATTAAGTGAAAATTATTTAGTCATTTAAATTCTCTTTATGCCACGAAAACCAATTTTACTACATTTGATTCGAATTTATGAAAGAAAAAGACAATAAAAAAAAAAACCAAACAATCACGACGTTATTGCTTTCGACAAGTCCAAAAATTATTAGAAAAGTAGAAATTGACGTATTTTGTACAATCATATGTTGTTTGGTATAATCAAACTTTCATTGCATGAATGTTCGGGAAATATGAAATTTATTCCCCCAGAAAAATCATATTTCCCTCGGACAAAGCCCTCGAGAAATATGATTTTTTCTTGGAGGAATAGATCTTCATATTTCCCTTATCATCATGCAATAAATGTATAAACTTTCGGATACTTTTCTATATACACATGTATTAATACAAAGTTCTTCTTCTAAAAAGAGATTAATATAGTCTAAAAATGGCCATGAACATCCAGTCCTTGTAATGAAATATCCGCAATCTGATGGGGAAAAAATTGATGCAGATGCAAGATATCTTGCAGATATTGCATACATATTAGAGGCATTCTACAAATTCTACAAATACATATCTGCATATGCTGATGAGACCGGGCAAGATCTATTTCAAAAGAACGTGGGGGAATAAGCCAAGGCTTACGTCCATTTGAAAAACTTTCAATTTTTTACCTTACAAATATCATTTTTGTTACATTTATTAAACATATGTAATCATTTGCATTCAGTATTGCTAAAACCTGCAAAAATTGACTTCAAATTTAAATTGATATTAAGACATCAAAACATGTATATGTTAACAGAGTAACAAAATGCCTATGAAATCGGATGTTCAGACTATAGTTTTTATAGAGTGGGTCATCATACCATTTTTTTAAAGAATGTATACTGATAAATTAAACATGTATCTTTTTCAATTTTCAAAAAAATGGTACTAAGACCCACCCTATGGTAAAAAGCAAGTTTTCTTCCTTCAAATTTCAAGATGATCATCAAATGGCCAAGACCGAATTATGTTTGCACAAAACTAAACTGAGTTTGTTATTCAAATGGATTTAAACATGTGATTCCGTGGTGTAGCGGTTAGCGAGGAGTTCTTGAAACATAAGTATGTTGAAGTAGGAGTTCGATTCTAAATTCGGAAAACTCATTTGATGTAAAGAAAGTAAAACTTGCGTTATTATGAATTAAACACATGCACTTAATAATTTTATAGATTTTTAGCTAAAGCTAAATCAGTTATCTTAAGTATTATTTTTAAAAATCAACATGTTACTTTGTTGAGGGGGGGGGGGTACAAATTATGGACTTTAAGACAAAATATTGAAATTCTTCATTCTATGTACACGCACATAATAAATTATCTGGAGATATGGATATGTAGGCACAGGAATAAAAATATTTGAAGTTAATACACATATTATACTAAATGCGTGATTTTCATTTGAAACATACTAGTGATAGGGTTGTAGCCACTTGTGGGCATATGCCTCGGCTTATTCCCCCAGGTTCTTTGTGACATGCGAAAAATCGATGAATTTATCACAGGATGGGAAATGAAAAAGAAACCGTGGAGACGAGGTCCATTAGTACCACATTCAAACGGATTCACGGCGCGGACTCGAGAAGAACGTGGAGAGATTTACCAGGTAAGTTTGTGATTAATTAGTACTTGATATAACAGTTTCTATATAAAAATACCTTGTCCCGTCTCGGTAGATAATGAACGTGTATGGATTGTACATTAAGCAGCAGAATCCGTTTAATTAACTAAGGCATTCCATGTATAACGACCATATTTTGTACCTAACAAATGAATGGTCCGATGTTGGTCATCGTGGAATTATGAAATAAAAATACTCCATCAAAGGAATTTTCAACATTTTGATTATTGTCTAATTAATTGTCACCTTTAATTTTACATTGAAGTATATGAGCGGCGCATTATTTACTAAGATACTGTACAAAGTGATTTGAACTTCGTACAAATCTCTATGTGAGATCTCTAAATGATAGACCATTACGAACAGATTATTTAACCACTTTTGTTTTTAATTAATGTGTCTCAACCGGCATGTGAAATATTTACTTTAAAAAAAAAAACTAATATCCAAAGGGAAAATAAAAATTCTTAAGTGAGAAATAAACTTCCCATCGGATAATCAAAAAACGTGTAGATTTTTCATAAAATTCCTATAGGAATTAAATTATCAAAATGCAAATATATTTCTTACAAGAATTTAATTCAGACAGGATTTTTTTCCTACAGACAATTAATTTTTTGTCAGATTCAAATTTAAAGTTTTGTTCCAATCCCATCGGAATTTAAATTTCTAAAGAAAGTATTTAAATTTCAATAGAGAATTTTTAATATCCTATAATTACTTTTCCAAAGAGAACTTTTTGTTTGTACACATTTGAAATTATTTCATAAACTTAAGGTCAATGTCTCATCTTACAGGTGCAGAATGCAAAATTGCCACCTTGCATTAGCCTAATTAATTTAATTAAAGATATTTGGAACGATTTCGTTACTTTTAGTATTAGAACTGTTTAGAATGTTTTTAGATTTTTTTTAGATTTGATTGGCAGTGGGCGCTTTCTTACTACCAACTGGTAAAGAATTATACTTGTAAATAGCAACTGGAATGAAAGATTTCTTCTTTTTTCTTTTTTATAAATTTCAAGTCAATTTTTTTTTTAAAAATTTTGATTCTAATCTCTAATCTTTCATTTACATGTTTCAGTTCGAATTTCGCATACTAATAAATATAAGGATGTACTCCGTGACAGTATTTCCCTGTTCCAGTGTACTTCCATCCACTTGGTATTTTCTCTCTATCTAGGCAGCTGTCATTGCAGAACAAATGCACAATTAACCTACTTACACAAGTTTTGTAAAAAAAAAATTCTGAATTGCTATAATAATTGTTTAGATATATCTTTACATAAAATGTTAATTTTTATGTGTGTTAAATCATTTGAAGTATATAACGATGCCAATCGACGAACTGTACTTCTTTTTAGTTTATCCGTTTGAAAGAAGTTGAAGAAAAGGTATATTCATTCGCGGATCCGGAGTGGTTTCAATTGGTAAGATTGTGATTCGGTTTTGTCAGAAGCTGTCGAGCGAGTGAAATACTTTTCGAGTATTTTATTATACTGAATGTCTTAATTTTAGAGAAAATTTTACTGCTTTTATATGAAAATGACGTGAATTTAACGGCGAACCGTACGCGCATAACCTACGCGCATGTAACAATTCGTTCTGTCGGCCCGTTGCCAAGCGTGTTGCTCACGCTAAGGGCAAGAGAACGGATTGTCAACTGCGTCTTAACCAATCAGATTTCAATATTTAACATGAAAGTATAATAAAATAACATATATTGACGCTCATGGCTTCTTGAAAATTACCCTTTAACAATAGAAAACCTTCGTAATATGATATAGCTAATGGTACACCTCAGGTGTACCTTTGATAAGCAGTATACATGTAAGAATATCCTCACCTTTTGAGCATAATATAATTAAACCTGCATGCTGATTTCCTCTAATTATGCTCCCATCATAATTACATATCATACAATGCGTGTTTTACTCGTAAGATCCAATTTCATCATTCGTTGAAAGCCAACAGTGCGATATGAAAAAGGCTTAATTTAGATATGATACATCAAATGAATATATACACGATATGTCTGTTTCGTTCGTTTATTTATCATTTTATTATTAAATAAGAATATATTGAAAGTCGATCAACAAATATAATGAATAAAAACATGCTTTTTATTGAGTTAATTGATCTCTGCAAAAAGCATTAGAAATATTTCGAGTGGTCATAAATTGTTTAGTTATATGTAATAGATGCAGAGGGTCAATAGAGGAGCCATCAGATCAACTATATGTTTTTAAATATGATTTTTCAAACCTATAAACAATTATTTAGTCAAGACGAATTCCATATATGTTATAGATTATTGCATACAGGGTTATTTTCGTCCCGTGTAATTTTCGCCCTTCTTCACTTGCAAACAGTTTCGCCCGTCTTGAATTCGCCCAGACACAGTTCGTTTAAAAAGAAATAATTTGAAACATTGAAACTCGCCCAGTCTTAAATTCTCCCGCTGACAACAATGGAGAAAGGGGCGAAATAAAACGGGGGCGAATATTTCCATGTGTACATTATAAGATTTTATACATTTTGCTCCCGTGGCTGATCGTAGCGTTAAAAATTGAGAGTGCAACGTAAGACAAACGGACGTTCGACGCGCCAGTCGTAGGTGTCACGTACAATTTTGTTTGGAAACGGGTTGCCACTCGCAACGTGCGATGCCGGTAGGAACCGTACTTGCGTATTACGATTATTGTGAAACACAAGTACGTTTGCCTTGTGATCGGCTGTAATAAGATCCGTGTCGTAGGTCACCTGCAAGTCAATCGTACCGACGTCTTTCTGTGCCTCCCGACAACTGCACGGACAGTTATTAATTTTCACATGAAATAAAGAACATTTTGTCTTTGAACATGTACTGAAATATATCCACTGTAAGCAAGTAAATATTGAAACGTCAAAAGAAATCGTATAGAAAAAGAAGAATATTGTTCTGTTAAATTCTGTTATTGCTGCTTTGGTGATTAAACAAGCTAAACTGGACAACACAAATGAATAATGTTTTTAAAAAAATAATTTATTATTCGAATCTAATACCATTAAAGCTGCTTGGTCCGATTTTATATCAAATTTTGGGTACGCTTTTAAACGATAGTTTTACTAAGTATGTGTATAATAATAGACATTGCAGTAATTTTTTCGGTCAATTTAGCCAAATTTCAATGAAAAAAATTATGTGCAAAATTTGTTAACAAAACAAGCGACAAAAAAGGGAGTCGCGTTATTTCGCCTCATGTTAAAATTCGCCCCTGACGTATAGACCGGCATGGTTGTATTACGACTTCGACATCGCTATAAATAAAGGTCATAATGTTCAGGTAAATTAAAAAAACATGTGTATATTTTGTTCGCTAATATTTTTAAGTTTGTTTTGTTTACAATCGATGCATAACATGCAGGATGAATAAACCCAATCATCCGGGGGACGAAACCAAACGGTTCCCTTTTCGAAACATTCCCGTGATGCATTTTGGTTTGTTTTTCCGTTTGCCCAAAAAGAAATTATTTTATTTACTTTGAATATTTCTAACTTTGAAAGGAGACCGATTCTGCTGGTGTAAATAGGAGAAAGTCCATATCTTTCTAAGATAATTGGTTTGTATGGAAAATTATTTGATACTGTAAAACCCCAAAAATCGGACCAAGCAGCTTTAAATATTGAAAACTTTTCTAAAATCTAGAAGAAAGTTTGCGCAAAAATCAAATTTCAGCAAATTAATTATCAACTGATAATTTTCCTGGTCAATGTAAAATTTTTAAATGATTTTCCAATTTTATTGAGTTAGTTTGTTTTTACAAAAATGATTATTAAAATAGTGACAACATTCACAGTTTATTCATTTTAAAAATTTAAGTCTACAAATTCGTTCCTGGTATTCTGATTTAGATACAATTATGAAAACAATTTTTAAAGTTGTAATGCTCATATGAGTTGATAATCAAAATTTTCATAATGTTGATTATTTAGAAATACAATATGGGCAGTTCAGCCGATCAGTATATAAAAATAATAATTACAATAGGTTACACATTTACAATATTTAGACTCAATTGAGTCTAAAATGGTGGGAAATGAAACCTCTGGTCAAGTGTTTTACAGGAAGTACTCGGTTTACAAAGAAAAAATATCATACTCAAGAAACAACAACATTCTTTAGTAGGATTTGTTGGAGTGTTTTGTGTAGTTGGTTTTAGATAAAAATATCGTTCTGCGCGTAAATATCATTTTTCTTCTCCTTATTACTTGAATCTTTAATCTTGATGGATAGTATGTCGATTCTCTTATGGTGAATTTTTTTCACAATTATTTTCTATAAAAATATTGTTTATGGGCGATTCGCACGCACCACGAGCAATGGGTGTACGCTTGACGTAAGTATGACGCGTACGTTTACTGTGTGTTCAATTTATATGTTGATGGTGAGCACAAGCGACTTGTAGTCAACGTACGTGTAATGCAAGGGACAAGAGAGATCTCCTTACGTCATTCGTGCAAGTCGAATCGTACTATTATCTTTACGGGTTTCTTGAGTGAAGCGCAAGTGCAGCAAACGTTTTCAGATCTCGCAAGGAAACTGTGGTGATTGTTGTGCATGTCCAACAGCCACCGTGCGTGCTAACGGGAAACGTGCGTCCTTCCAAAATCGTAAGATGCGCTTGCGTGTCTCGCAAGATTTTCCTTTAAATTCGCCCGCAGACCACCCGTAGAAGCACGTACAACCAGTCGTGACTAAGGCTTTAGTTGACAACACTTTTTATTTTCTCTTGCAGATTCTAGTAATAATTCTAAAAAAAGTCCGGACAACAACAATGAGGAGTAACGTTATTTATCCGGATTCCATTGACGAAACAAAGTCCATGGGCTCATACCTATCCCGTGATTCATTGCGGAGTTTTCAGGAAATTGTCCGGAACAACGCCAGAAACTCCTCATTCCACAGAGTATTAAAATACTGGAAAATGATTTTGATCATTCTAATACCAGTCCTAGCTCTTCTTTATCTTACAACTAATAGTCTCTTGAAGGCTTCTGAAGTTAAAAAATCGACTGTAAGCGCAATTACGGAAGTCACGAACGCTAAGAAATTAGCGGATTTAATTCAGATGTTACAAAGAGAAAGGGGTATTTCGGCCACGTTTCTGAGCGCCAACGGAAACAGAAGTGAAGCATCGGACGCCATGTTTGCGGCGAGAAAAAATACGGATTTGGCCTTTGTTGATGTGCAAGAAAATCGCAATACTGTTGACATGAATGGGACGCCATACACTATTTCAATGCTCAGAGAAAGCGTTGACCTCGCGCGAGAGAGGATCGGCAATGGTTCCGTTCTTGTCGAAGATCATTTAAACTTCTATACGGATTTGAATAATATATTGATGAATTCTATGTTCAGAGACATCAATATTTCCAAAGATCAAAACTACTTTGTTGACATCGTTGCGTTCTCGTCCATTGTAAGATGGACAGATATTATTGGACTCTTGCGTGCTCGAATAGCTTTCCAGTACGCGACTTGCGACTTCAGTACCAAGGCGCTACAGAATTATATGTTCCTTTCTGGTCAGGCTGTTGCCTACAAGGTGGTGTTCACTTCCTACAGTAGTCTGATGAAGGATGCATTCTCCAAACAAAAACAGACTACCGAGGAATACCTGAACGAAGTCAAGACCTCAGCTTGGGATGATTTATTTAGAAAGCACTGCGCGTCTTTGTCAAAAGAAGATCGATTGTCATTAGGATTAATGTGGTTTCAAAACATTACAAAATTCATCGATTTCGCTTTTGACGTGAAACAACGGCAGTCGGAAATTCTAACTACCAAGATGCTCGAACGAAAGTCTCAGGCAGTGTATGAATTCAATCTATACCTCTCGGTGCAGATCGTCGCCACCATTTTGAGTTTCATTCTAACCACGTGGTACATAATCTGCATCGATAAACTGACTTTTAAGATTGCCAAGCACGCACTGACAATCAAATCTCAGAGCCGAGAGCTTATGGCGGAGAAACGATTGTCTGAGAAACTACTGTTCCAGATGCTACCCAAGAACATAGCAACCGCACTGAAAGAAACGGGCGAGGTGAACGCCGAGTGTTTCCAGGAAGTGACGATTCTATTCAGTGACATTGTCAACTTCACAGAGATGGGGTCCAGGAATACCCCGATGCAAATTATTAATTTGCTTAATGACTTGTATGGGTACGTTTCTACTTTTTTGAGGAGGGGTAGCTTCTAAATAAAAAAAGAAAAAAAATGTTTAAACGTGATTCCAAATCAATTTAGGCTACTTTAAGTTAGCAAAATATTTGCAATGCCAAAAAAATATTAACAAATAAATGAAATTCCTTCTTAATAAAATTTCTTACAACCCAAATGTACATTTGTGCTAATTAACATTTTCATTTTAGGTTGAAGGTTAAGGTCATTTGTCCTGTTCTCTTTCAACTCATACATGTGAATCATCAGCAATGATCCTTTTGTGAACAAGCATGTAATTTAAACTTCTAAGTGAAACTATGTCGACATATATAATTCGTTTTTGTTCTTTTGATTTCAAAATACAAGAATCTTATAATAAAGAGCAGAACTGACTTTCAGTTATATACAAACTGCTGTTTAGAACAACATTTAAATGTTTTCCAACATAGTGGAAAGGGGGGGGGGGGGTATTTTTTTTTCAAATAGCAAATCCCGAGTGATTTAGTGCTAGTAGCGGAATGGACCAGACTATATTATAGTATCGATCAGACCCAACCTAACAGAAGGTAGACCCCAACTACACCCTGGGTTTGCTTTCGGGGTTTACTTTGGGTTTATTCTGGGTTTACTAGCAGACTCAGAGTTGACTCCTAGTAAACCCCAAGAAAACCAAGAGTGATCACAGAGAGTAAACCCGATCAAAAGTTGACCCCTAAAAGCAGATGCGACATGTGTATTTGGAATATACAAGGGACAGAAATTACAGACAGCAAGATGGTAAGATAAAAGACGGGTCTACTTCACACTTCAGTGCGTAAAGTGGACCCGCAAAAGCAAACCCCGAGTAAACCCAAAGTAAACCTCCAGCGGACCCAAAGAAAACCATGAGTGGACGCAAATTTTCAAAAAGCAGACCCAGAATAAACCCCAAGTAAACACGGAAAGTAAACCCAGGATTTAGTTAGGGTCTGCTCTGGTGCTAGGTTGGGTCTGATCGGTACTGATATGTTTGTATTGCAGTCTGTTCGATGACCATATTGAAAAGTACGACGTATACAAAGTGGAAACCATTGGAGATTCTTACATGGTGGCCAGCGGAGTTCCGGTTCTGAACGGAAATGCGCACGCATCCCACATCTGCAATCTTGCCCTTGACCTTCAACAACTGATGAAGGAGTATCGTGTTCCATGGTCATTCCAAAGAAAAGAAGAAGTGAAGATAAGGATCGGCGTCCATTCAGGTGAACGGTTCATTAATATACTGTAAACCAACTATTGTTCGCGACGACTTTATTATGCGATTTACCGGAGATAAACTGGTTCGCGATGACAATTTTTCGCGACCACGCTTTATCCACATCTTTTTGATTAACACCCATACGGCAAAGACAAGGTCGCGGCGAGAAATATTCGCGACGAAAAAGTTACCGTGAATCTCGCGAAAAGTTCTTGCACGCAAATATATATTGGTTTACATTCTGTCTCCATTACAAAATGATGTAACCCAAATACTTGACCTTAAATGGAAATTAATGCAGAAATAACAAAACATGGTATGTTTAATTAAGATCGAAATATATTTACTGAACTAAGCTTATAAATTTGAATGTACTGTTTTATTAAAGATGCCACATTTCAGAAAAAACCTCACATAAATAATACAAAGAAAGATTTTTTTTATTTAATTAGGGAAACGTTCGCCAGATTCCTATAAATTTTCCTTTAATCGATGTGTAATTAAAATACTGAAGCCAGTGTCACGTATTTCTTTTAAGATCAACAACACACTGCTGTACAATAACCTGTAATTGTGTTATTGACCTTTTTTTTTTCAAGGTCCTTGTGTCGCGGGAATCGTTGGCCGGAAGATGCCTCGGTATTGTCTTTTTGGGGACACCGTTAACACCGCCTCTAGAATGGAATCTACAGGTCAAGGTCAGTACATTCCTTTTACTTAAAAAAAATATATACAAAAATTTCAAAATTTTAATTTGCCTGAATATTTAGTATTGGTCTTTATTAAATTTACACAAGTACTTAAATAATGTAAACTAAATTTTATTCGCGACGACTTTATTTTGCGATTTACTTGGGATAAACTGGTTCGCGACGACTATTTTTCGCAACCAAGCCTTATCTAGACCCTTGTTGTTATAACAACCATACTACAACGACTAGTTGGCGGCGAACAATATTTGCGATGACAATTAAGGCGAACATCGTAAAAAATTCTTGCAAGCGAGTATAAGTTTGTTTACAGTATATACAAATTATGATTCTCGGAACTTTCGTTTTCTTGTTGTTATCTGGATTTTTAAACTTTCACACCATGTAATAGAATATCTAGAAACAACACAGCTCCACCTTTTTACCACCCTCTAAATTCTAATTCAACATATACCCATGTCTATAACCACCATCAACTACTACACAAGGCAAACAATCATTGCGATAAAAAAAATACTGTATACTGGGAAATGTTCGCCTCTGTTTTACTGTAGATTGGCAAATAATCACGATAGTTTAAATTTCACTGTGTTCGCGATTTATCGTTTTTCCGCTAAATTAAATAAATCGTATATATAAACATAAGTTTTTTAAACGTGTTAATGCTTATACTTTGATCAACTGGTTTTCTTGGAGCGTGAAATTAAAACCATCGTGATTGGTACTTTTTGAGAAATCGTGAAATTTTATCACCGCGGAATTAAAACGACTTACAGTATTCCCCAACCCATTTCGCCCTAGTTGACAGTGGGTGATTTTAAGACTCTGTGAATTGTAACAAGGCAGAGTTTTATCTCTTATTCACGACTGTGTCAGTGCGTATTTAAGACGGGATGAAATCTTTCACAAGTGTAGAAGGGCGAAAGTAACACGGGGCGAAAATAACCCTGTATACAATACTTTTTCTCGCCCCTTGTTACTTTTTAAACCCACTCTTAATGCATATACTATAAAGGAAACATAACCATCCCTTGGAATCAAAGTGCGTCAAGGTCCATTGTTTGACTTTCTGATCGATATATTCCAAGGACATGTAGGGTTCATCAAATTCATTTCTATGTCTTTTTTGTTTTTTTTTTATTAATTTCTAATCAGGGTCTATTTCTTTGGTCAGAATAGGTCTGGTGCGTTAGGACCCGATTTTCCTATAGAAAACAAATTATTTTCTCCGTAACCCATTGGAATAAAAAACATATTACGGTACTCAGAAAACATATTTATTAGCTATACGTTATGTATTAAGCTATTATGAGTCCAAAGAAATATAATAAACACTAGGGACAGACTAATAAAAATAAAAGAACACATGTATTATGCCTACGAAAACAAATTAATTTTCTCCTAATCTTCCGACGTCATAGGTAAGTTTATCTCACCGCTAACTTATAGTAAATCAATTGATGGCGAGAATAATTCTTAATCTTCTGCTTAACTGTGGTTGTTTCATTATTCGTAGGCATTAGTTTTCGTGGGTTAAATTAACATCACAGGTTCACGTACCGTGTGGTTTCATTAATATTCGTTGAACACCAATTTTTTGTGGATTTCGTTGTTTTATTTATCCACGAAATAAAATGTTCATTGAAGTGTTATTTCCACAAACATTTTGTATTGATAGGATCATTGGACACGAATTTACGTATCCTTGAGACTGTGATTTTCACTTTATCCACGAAAATTGATGCCCAAGAATTTTAATGAAACCACAGTATACGTTAATCTGTGGTCAATGATCCTTTAAATACAATGTGTCATATCATTAAACGTTTAATATCGATAATAAACTCAGCAACAAATTTAACGAATTGCTATAAATGAAACCAGAATATTACGTCAGCGTTTTTTTAGTTTAAAATGTCCTTTCGTATTGTTTAGGTTACAGTAAAAAGACTCTAATTTAAGAACAGCGCGAACGATTATAATCATTTTCATTAATTAGTACATATGTATATTCGATTCCGAACTTTTCAATTTTTGCTCTTTTTGAGCAGAAATTGTATTCGATATTTTTTGCTATTAGAAACCTTTTTAATCGCAAAAAAATCATGTCATGACGTGTGCAAATAAAAAACGGTATAAATCCCCTCCTCCCGTTTTTAGAAAATGATTTGTGACGCTTAAATACGGTACATAGACTGATTTGGACTGTCATGATATTTCCTAACGAATAGAAGGTTTCAATGTAATGGCAACGGGCTTATTAGATTTAACCTTTAGTTACAAACTAATAAGGGGCATCATTTTACCCCAACACCTTAAATTGATTTACATTTATTGCTAGCAAATATGTGATGTCCAAATGGTGACGATATTTCACTATTGCTTATTTTTGGATATTGTCGATCCTATAAGACGCCAGGCCGTGCAGACAAGTTGAATCATGCTTGTTAGTGTGGTATAATTATTTGTCTGCACGGCCTGATACTAGTATTTTATTCGACCGACGATATCCAGGAATAAGCATTAAATGCTTATAGTCATATTGATGTTTATTTGTATGAGATATAAGTGTATTGGGAGCATGAAATTAAAACCATCGCGATTGGTACTTTTTGAGAAATCGTGAAATTTTAACACCGCGGAATTAAAACGACTTACAGTATTCCCCAACCGATTTCGCCCTAGTTGACAGTGGGTGATTTTAAGACTCTGTGAATTGTAACAAGGCAGAGTTTTATCTCTTATTCACGACTGTGTCAGTGCGAATTTAAGACGGGGTGAAACCTTTCACAAGTGTAGAAGGGCGAAAGTAACACGGGGCGAAAATAACCCTGTATACAATACTTTTTCTCGCCCCTTGATACTTTTTAAACCCACTCTTAATGCATATATATACTATAAAACTATAAAGGAAACATAAACATCCCTTAGAATCAAAGTGCGTCAAGGTCCATTGTTTGACTTTCTGATCGATATATTCCAAAGACATGTAGGGTTCATCCAATTCATTTCTTTGTCTTTTTTTTTTTTAGGTTTTATTATTTTCTAATCAGGATCTATTTCTTTGGTCAGAATAGGTCTGGTGCGTTAGGACCCGATTTTCCTATAGAAAACAAATTATTTTCTCCGTAACCCATTGGAATAAAAACTTATTCCTGTAATCAAAAAACATATTTATTAGTTATACGTTTTGTATTAAGCTATTATGAGTCCAAAGAAATATAATAAAAACTAGGGACAGATAAAACTACATGTATTATGCCTACGAAAACAAATTAATTTTCTCATAATCTTCCGACGTCATAGGTAAGTTTATCTCACCGCTAACTTATAGTTAATCAATTGATGGCGATAATAATTCTTAATCTTCTGCTTAACTGTGGTTGTTTCATTATTCGTAGGCATTAATTTTCGTGGGTTAAATTAACATCACAGGTTTACGTACCATGTGGTTTCATTAATATTCGTTGAACACCAATTTTTGTGGATTTCGTTGTTTTATTTATCCACGAAATAAAATGTTCATTGAAGTGTTATTTCCACAAACATTTTGTATTGATAGGATCATTGGACACGAATTTACGTATCCTTGAGACTGTGATTTTCACTTTATCCACGAAAATTGATGCCCAAGAATTTTAATGAAACCACAGTATACGTTAATCCGTGGTCAATGATCCTTTAAATACAATGTGTCATATTACTAAACGTTTAATATCGTTGATAAACTCAGCAACAAATTCAACGAATTGCTATAAATGAAACCAGAATATTACGTCAGCGCTTTTTAGTTTAAAATGTCTTTTCGTATTGTTTAGGTTACAGTAAAAAGACTCTTATTTAAGAACAGCACGAACGATTATAATCATTTTCATTAATTAGTACACATGTATATTCGATTCCGAACTTTTCAATTTTTGCTCTTTTTGAGCAGAAATTATATACGATATTTTTTGCTGTTAGAAACCTTTTTAATCGCAAAAATTCACGTCAAGACGTGTGCAAATAAAAAACGGTATAAATCCCCCCCCCCTTTTTTTTAGAAAATGATTTGTGACGCTTAAATACTGTACATAGACTGATTTGGTCTGTCATGGTATTTCCCGACGAATAGAAGGTTTCAATGTAATGGCAACCGGCTTATTAGATTTAACCTTTAGTTACAAACTAATAAGGGGCATCATTTTACCCCAACGTCAAAATGGTGACGATATTTCACTATTGCTTATTTTTGGATATTGGTATTATTATTGGTGAATCCTATAACACGCCAGCCAGGCCGTGCAGACAAGTTGAATCTTGCTTGTTAGTGTGGTATAATTATTTGTCTGCACGGCCTGATAATAGTATATTTTTCGACGGACGATATTCAGGAATAAGCATTTAATGCTTATATTCATATTGATGTTTATTTGTATGAGATATTAGTGTATTGGGTATTTGCAGTCATTATATTCCCCCTTAGGGGATTGAAATAATACATGGAATAAAACATGTTATTTAGTTTGCTTCCGCGGCTGAAAACATAGTGCCAGAAACTTGGTCGAGATAACTCTTTCTTATCAAAGTAAACGAACATACACGATTTAATGATTATTTTTATAGATACTGTATTTCAGATTGGTATTGCAAGGTTGGTAGTTTCATTTAATCTTTAAATAATAAATAATAAATAATAAAACTTTTTAAAAACGCTTGATGACTTTAACTTGTGATCATTCCCCGTGATTAGGTTTGTACTGTAATAAAACAATGAGCGTTAAGGATCTCCATTGGAAACATAAGAGAAAAAACATTTTTAAAATGAGTGTAAATATATTCAAGTTAGTCTATTAGTTAATATTTTCATGAATGCCTTCAGTAGATCAAGCATAATGCAAGAATCTCCACCACTAAGATTCAACGTACTTTTATTAACGACAACCTTGATCCGCGATGAGTTACCGGTAATAAAGTGCTTCGCGATAAGTAATTTTCGCGATTGAGATGAAGGTAATCTGGATGATAAATACTAGAGACATTTGATGTCTGGTTCGCGGTGAGATATATTCGCGACAACGAGCCTCTCTCGAAACTTGCAAAAAATTCTCAAGAATTAAAATCGGTTTACAATATATGTCCTAACCAGCAATTGACACAATACTCTGATGTTTGGTTCATGAACTCTCTCTCTTTTTTTTTAACAGGCGGACGTATACATCTGAGTTCAGACACATATAAGATAATCAAACAGACAGGGATGTTTACAGCAGTACTTAGAGGTGTGGTAACGGTTAAGGTAATCTTCCAGCCAACTACGTGCAAAATTGAATTACAAAAATAAAGACCTAGAAATTTCTTATGCATCTTACAATGAAGTATTATTTTCTCCTTGACTATACACTAAGTTCACATATTTTAAATGTTAGATGTTCACTTAAAAAACCCCCCATTTTTTTAAATCAGAAAGTATTCGGGGTATTTTTAATATATAACGGATTTTTTTTATTTGAAACAGGGAAAGGGTGAAATGACGACATACTGGCTTATTTCTTCCTGTCAGAGCTCTCAGGTGAAAATCCGCGAAATAGTGCAGGCCGAAAACAGCGGTAAAACGCGCGGAGGAGTACAGTTTATATAGAGGGACACAATGTCCTCTTCTCAAGACATTTGGTAATGGAACAAGGTTTATACATTTTTTTTATTCTGTACCAATAAAATGAACTGAAAATGAGTAAGATTTCTTATATATATATATATATATATATATATATATATATATATATATATATATATATATATATATATATATATATATATATATCCTGATGATTTAAAATGAAACTAGTTGAGTTTATTTCGGTGTTGTGATTTTTTTCATATATATATATACAGTTAAATTTCGGTATCTCGAACTTGGGGGGACCTCAACAAAACTTCGAGATATCCGGGGGTTCGAGATATCCGAAGTGGCTTTCCAATTCTAATTCCGTGATGTTCTTATATCAACACGTGTTTTAGTACCGGTATATACTAAACTTTTCTATTACTCATAAAAGAATAATCAACCATTTGATTTAATATTTTTAGTTTGTGTATTTTTATTTGTGAAATATAATCAATATTTGTAAAAGCAATCAAATTATAAAATCAACATTCCGTTAATAATACGACTTCACATCCTCTTCACTATCGACGTTCAGAACTTTGAATTGGAAGAAGCACTTGCAATGTAACGTTTGAAATTTATCACACAGGAAACGAAAAATACGGATTTGAAAATTTAAACAAAAACACCAATAAGAAAGAAACAGAATTCACATATTTTTATTTCATTTTAGTTTGTGAACTAACGTATCTTATATTAACTCATTACGCTCACAGCTTTTAATTAGTACTCATATTGGAAACAACCCGTGTACGATGAACAGGAAGTCACTTTACACCCTGCGTGTTCAATACATGGACTGGTTCTGTTATATTTAAATAAGTTTTCTTTTAAATCTTCGTATTCCAATCATGCTTCATTTTTATTGTAGCGTACATGAAAAAAAAATCGATTCCGTAATTAATCGTTTTTATAAAATTGGCAGTTGTCAATGCTAGATCGATTCTCCGTACACAGTGTGTTTTATTAAACACATTATCAGTAATCGTGGCTGTGTTTTGATTTGAACTTTATGAAAGGTAATAAATGTAAAAACACCCAAGCTACCATCCTAATTAACTTCCAACGTGCAGTTTGATATACCACTAGTTTTGAAAGGTGTGAAAATTGCCGCGGGCAGATACGTGTGAAGTAATGACACCAATTATGTTCAACTGACCGGGAAAATGGCTCCACTTCGAGATAAACCAGGTAAATTTAGGGCTTCGGCCTTTTCAAACACTTCGACATAAGCGGGGTATTCGAGATTACCGTATTCGAGATATCAGGAGTTTTTTAAAATCATTTAAATAGAGAAAACGGCCGGGACCGTCGGAAGACTTCGACATAAGCGGGGTATTCGAGATATCCCATGTTCGAGATATATATATATATATATATATATATATATATATATATATATATATATATATATATATATATATATATATACCATGCATATTTTTGTACATAAAGAAGGAGTTTTTTATTAATAGAGAATATCACGGCCACGAACAAAGACTTTTATCATTATGTATGCTGTGTACTTTAATGTAACTACATGAACTGTACGCGTATGGATATTACATACTAACAAAACACATTGCATATCAATCAATTAGAGGTGTTCTGTATGTATGTAAGGATGGGTATTTGTGTTCGGATAAGTTTAATGTTCATCTGTTATGAAAAGTACGTATATACGTTGAAGAGTACTAGTGAAATGTCCTTGGCATCAATGACAGTATAAAATACTGATTTAATTTAAATACATCATTTCAAAATTGAAAAAAAGTTATACCTGTCTTATTTTGTTGCGTTATGCTGGGTAAAATGGCACAATTTAAACATTTTCATCGGAAAAACCAGCAGTATGTATGCAATTGAACATAAATATTTATAAAAATAAAACAAAATTTCAACTGATGCCGAATGAAAGTGACACAAATAACGACATGCCTGTTCCCAGGATCATGAATTCAAAGATCTTTAACAAAAATAATGATTTCAATTTTTACCAAATACGTATGTATTATAAGTTGATAAAGGAAATATGTTGATGATAACAATATAGAAAAACCGATCATATTACATGTATTACTTATCAGGTTTGTTACTGACTGTTTACAGAAATTTGTGGGGTCGGTGAAGTCCATTGAAGGCGAGGCGATGCGTTTTGTTTTGTCGAGGACCTTAAGTTTGAAATTTAAACAAAATCAGTTCAAATAACGTTACGTTCGCCACGTTGCCATATAAATGTTGACGCTTGCCGTTTAAAGAAATTGTGAGGCAATCACGTGACGCGTTTCATCCAATGACGTCGAGACATTCTAGTCCAATGCAAAACATATTGTATTTTTGATTTTGTATGTATGAAACAATGAAGCTTTAATACAGTTTACGAATTTTAAGACAGCTTCAATGAGACTGATGCCTGGCGTCAGGATCATGAAGCAATCTTAGACTTAAGTCAAAATTTGTATCCAGTCTTAATGTCTCTTGATTGAAAACACTTACAAAATTGAAATGCTATTTAAAGTGTATGGATATAAATTCGTTAATTACCATTTCAATCGTCATATTATGATTAACAATCATTTTATGCCTGAATGAAATTTTGACTTAAGTCTGAATTGCTTCATGATCCTGGCGCCTTGTCTTCTCCATTAAGTAATTTAAAGGGGCATGGTCACGATTTTGGTCAAATTCTATTTTTCTGTTTTTACTATTTACAATGCTTTAGGAATTTCTAATGATCAGATGAAATTGAAAGTCAGTCGTAGAGTTATAAGCAAGATACAGAGCTCAAAATTCTTTGTTATGGAAAAAAGGCTCATGCCCTGTTTTTGTTTATATTGGTTCAAAAGATTTTTACCAGTAAAAATCTTTTTCAAGCTTATTTGTCTATCTTCTAATTCGTTTTAAGCATAAATAAATAGTTTCTAATGTTTAACACATTCGTTTCAAGTCTAAACCGGAATTTTCACCTCAACAGTCAAAATGTAAAAAAAACTTTGTTTAAATATCAAAGAATTGGAAGCCCTGTAACTCGCTCATAACTCAACGACTGACACTAAATTGTGGTTGCCTATTAGAAATGCCCCATTGAAGCATTGTAAATATTAAAATCAGAAAAATTATTTTTGACAAAAATGCTAAAATATATTTTTATTTTTATTTACTAAACGATGATTTATAGCTGAACAATCATATCTATAGATCTAAGTAAGATCTGATGGTTAATTTGTTGACCAGCCAGCCTTCTTTAATGATGCCCAATCTTCATTTTCTATGTTATGTCACAAGATAAAGCTCTGCCATTCAGTCAACTGACAGGTGACTGAAAAGTACCTGACAGGTGGCCGAAAAGTAACTGAAAGGTGCCTGAAAGCTACTGTCAGGTGACTGAATGGTAACTGACAGGGAACGGACAGGTAATTGAAAGGAGACCTAAAGGTAACTGGTAGGTGACTGAAAGGTAACTGAAAGGTAACGGAAGGTACATGTAACTGTTAGGTGCCGGAAAGCAGCTAAGGGTGACTTAAAGGTTACTTAAAGGTACATGTAAATAAAACGTGACTGAATAGCATAACTCTGTCATTCAGTCTCCTTTCCAAACCTTTCAGTGACATGTAACATTCAGTTGATTGAATGGCAGATGTTCAACCTATATGTTGTACCTTGTACATTGTAAGTAACAACTTTGTTTTTAGAATTAATACATTAAAATTTATGTTCAGAGATGAAATTAATTAACATCTTAAGTTATAATGTCAAAATTATCATTTTTGTTGAATTTGACGTAGATCGGCGATTATGCATAGCAATTATATAAAATCAATTCATGCATGCATGAGGTCTCAAAAGAGATAGAGGTTTTACAATCTAGTTCATTTCCTGAGGCAACTATTATATTCAAAAGGCTCATGCCCTGTTTTTGTTTATATTGGTTCAAAAGATTTTTACCAGTAAAAATCTTTTTCAAGCTTATTTGTCTATCTTCTAATTCGTTTTAAGCATAAATAAATAGTTTCTAATGTTTAACACATTCGTTTCAAGTCTAAACCGGAATTTTCACCTCAACAGTCAAAATGTAAAAAAAACTTTGTTTAAATATCAAAGAATTGGAAGCCCTGTAACTCGCTCATAACTCAACGACTGACACTAAATTGTGGTTGCCTATTAGAAATGCCCCATTGAAGCATTGTAAATATTAAAATCAGAAAAATTATTTTTGACAAAAATGCTAAAATATATTTTTATTTTTATTTACTAAACGATGATTTATAGCTGAACAATCATATCTATAGATCTAAGTAAGATCTGATGGTTAATTTGTTGACCAGCCAGCCTTCTTTAATGATGCCCAATCTTCATTTTCTATGTTATGTCACAAGATAAAGCTCTGCCATTCAGTCAACTGACAGGTGACTGAAAAGTACCTGACAGGTGGCCGAAAAGTAACTGAAAGGTGCCTGAAAGCTACTGTCAGGTGACTGAATGGTAACTGACAGGGAACGGACAGGTAATTGAAAGGAGACCTAAAGGTAACTGGTAGGTGACTGAAAGGTAACTGAAAGGTAACGGAAGGTACATGTAACTGTTAGGTGCCGGAAAGCAGCTAAGGGTGACTTAAAGGTTACTTAAAGGTACATGTAAATAAAACGTGACTGAATAGCATAACTCTGTCATTCAGTCTCCTTTCCAAACCTTTCAGTGACATGTAACATTCAGTTGATTGAATGGCAGATGTTCAACCTATATGTTGTACCTTGTACATTGTAAGTAACAACTTTGTTTTTAGAATTAATACATTAAAATTTATGTTCAGAGATGAAATTAATTAACATCTTAAGTTATAATGTCAAAATTATCATTTTTGTTGAATTTGACGTAGATCGGCGATTATGCATAGCAATTATATAAAATCAATTCATGCATGCATGAGGTCTCAAAAGAGATAGAGGTTTTACAATCTAGTTCATTTCCTGAGGCAACTATTATATTCAAAAGTGATCATTATAGACTTGCATTGATTCTCTTGTTTTGGCATCTTGCTCATATTTTAAAAAAAAAATTGTATACGTGTAATATACAAAATGATATATTTGATATCATTTTCACAACCATTACAAAATTATTCATTTATATAACTGCCCCTTCAAATGATGTATTTGTCTCTATACTCATCTATGAAGTTGAAATTTTAAAAAAAATCTACTTTACATTTTAAAAAGAAAACGTCCCATTTTACAAACCACGACGGTGTTGATAACTGGCCTTTATGGGCAAAAAATAGGAGAAACTAAATTGTCTGGTCCACGTTAGTTTACGATAAATCGGGAATGATATGTAATATGTCAACAGTAACATCCATTTCTTTTTAATTGAATCAAATTTGGTTTATGTATAAAGTGGATAAAGTGTCGGGCTTGTGATCCGTACATGCGCGGATGATATTGGTCTGAAGTGTAGTTGCAGATCTCCGAAAGACAAAAGGTTTCGCAGTCTCCTCTTAGAAGAAATGTCTCTTAATTTTTTTTCTATTTTTACGAAAAATTAAAAAAAAAATAAAACGACTAAAGGTAGAGCCACGAAACCACTTGCGATGGCTTCGACGACCATTTTGGCTGCAACAAAGGTCGAGGTCAAAGGTCAAGGCGTTCGACAGGGGTTTTTATGTTACTTACTGAATGTAATTTTTTAGATATTCATTTTTTATCCCCAAACTGCAAATTTTCGCTAATTTGACATATGTACAGTTTATTTATCATTATACCTTTCATCTTTCATAATCAAATAATTTACTGTTAATTTGAGTGACTTTTTCCAGGTGTGTTATTCTACCTTAAGAGTGTGAATATTCCACTCTGTTTGGACAACCAACTTTAAATACAATGTGTAGAAATATACCGGATATACATGCAGAAAGTCAATACTATAACACAATAACTAATTCAAGGAGGCTTTAAAAAATGAATAACCAACGAAAGGTAACTCTAGCTAAATTGCATCCATAACAAACAATTTATAAGGTATTAGGAGCCTTTCTGTATATCATACGAACTAAAGTAACAAAACATCTTTTAAGGTGACAGAATCGTTTATAACCATAGGGATATAATTGGAATTTACAGAAGGTGACAGTATCACATTCCCAATGACAAATTAAAATCTAGACTTTTTGATATCATCGACAGTTGTTTCTTCAATAAAAATGGAGGTCGTAAAAATGCTTACCTTGTCATTGGAAATCTAAAAAAACTATTTTGTTAAAAACCATTCTGATTGCACACACAAGTACTCTGAAGTTGACATTAAAAAGATGCTTGAGTTTCTGATAGACAACATCTATGTAGTTTTTGGAAATCAAGTCTTCCAACAATCTGTTGGAATTCCCATGGGTACCAATTGTGCCCCATTGTTAGCAGACCTATTTTTGTATTCTTATGAAGCATAATTTATTCAAAAACTTGTACGTGAAAAAAATAAATCACTCGCTGTGGCCTTCAACTCAACATTCAGGTATATCGACGACGTTTTATCAATTACCAATTGTGATTTCCATACTTACGTCGACTCGATATATCCCAGTGAACTTGAAATAAAATATACCACAGATACTGCGTCATCTGTTTCATATTTGGATATTTTACTGGAAATGGACATTGATGGTAACCTAACAACAAAACTTTATGATAAACGCGATGACTTCAATTTTTCTATAGTCAACTTTCCTTACCTATGTAGCAATATACCTTCATCACCTGCATATGGTGTTTTTGTCTCTCAGTTAATTCGATAAGCAAGGGCATTCTCTTCGTATGAACAGTTTCTAAGACGAGGCAAGCTACTGACAAACAAGTTGATAAAACAGTCTCGTTTGAAGTCATCTTTTCGTAAGTTCTATGGTCGATACAACGACCTTGTCAGCAAATACAATCTTCCACTAGGTCGCATGCTGACTGACATTTTTCATACTAATTGGTAGACCATAATTAATCACCCAATTGTGTACGGACTTTTCCCGATTACGACAAAGAGCAAACGGCGGGTGTGACCGGTCAGCAGAAGATGCTCACTCCTCCTAGGCACCTGATCCTACCTCCATCGTTTTGGAGGTCCGTGTTGCTCTGCTTTGAATTTGTATTTCGTTTTATGGATTTTTGAGATGGTTGACGGATTATTATTGTGATTTTTTAATTCGCAACATGTTTTCAGATTTAATTGTTTTACAACCAACTTCAAATTCTGAACCCTCTTTATCGTTATTTTCAACATGCGTGAATCTTGAAATTTTTTTATAGGTGGTGGGGCGATACTGGGTTTGCAGGGTGGGGGTTTCAATGCCTTTTCTGATGTAAATTTAAAGTGAAATTTATAAATTTAACAGTACTAGGGAAGAACGGGACCCCGACCTCCATATCAACTCATGCATAAGAAGTATACCATTTACAGTCTGTGCAAATCTTTCCTTTACAGCTTCATTTATATTGCTAATGTTGGTTTCTTGAAGTGACTCTTCATAGGCGCTTAAAGCCTGTGCTCGATTCCCTGACTGCTGATGACAAATTCCCAGAATGTCCCAGGCGATGTCCCTGACGGTTCCGACATATCGCGATTTATCTTTGTCTCTTTTGAGGAAGGAATGTAAATTATGTATGGAATAATCAGCATTCGGGCTTTTTAGTCTATGGTGACAAAATGATTTTTCCCTATATTTGTGAAGGGTTTTTAAAAAAAACAATTTAGATAAAAATTGATCAATTCACAACAGTTATTCAATAACTACATAAAATCCTATAAATAGCCATTCTTATGTGAATTATGAAGTATTGAGAGCATTTTTATAAATCTAAAATATCCATTGCATACTATATATATATATATATATATATATATATATATATATATATATATATATATATATATATATATATACATGTATATATATATATATATATATATATATATATATATATATAAAGGACAAGGAAATTCACTTTGTTGGAGCTCCACCTCCGTCCCGGCCGAGGCTTGAACTCACGACCTCTGGAACCCATTCTCCTAGCAGTGAGCGGCCATCGCGCTAACCACTCGGCCATCTAGGCAAGACAAAAATCTTGCTTTCGATGACGAACGGAACCTAGCGCGCTGGCCGCGCACAACACGGTCGTTTGAAATACAGGTGGGATACAGTTAAACGACAATTTGAGAGGATCGAAACGATACACATTGCATAGATATACATATATGATAAGCACAAACATTGCAAAAACTCTCAAATTAACATATACCTGCCCATAGTGAATGATAAAGATATATATAAAGCACAAGGAAATTCACTTTGTTGGAGCTCCTCCTCCACCCCGGCCGAGGCTTGAACTCACGACCTCTGGAACCCATTCTCCTAGCAGTGAGCGGCCATCGCGCTTACCACTCGGCCATCTAGGCAAGACAAAAATCTTGCTTTCGATGACGAACGGAACCTAGCGCGCTGGCCGCGCACAACACGGTCGTTTGAGATACAGGTGGAATACAGTTAAACGACAATTTGAGAGGATCGAAACGATACACATTGCATAGATATACATATATGATAAGCACAAACATTGCAATAACTCTCAAATTGACATATACCTGCCCATAGTGAATGATAAAGATATATTTAAAGCACAAGGAAATTCACTTTGTTGGAGCTCCACCTCCGCCCCGGCCGAGGCTTGAACTCACGACCTTTGGAACCCATATATATATATATATATATATATATATATATATATATATATATATATATATATATACATATGTATATATATATATATATATATATATATATATATATATATATATATATATATATATATATATATTTGTTCCTTTCATAACAATATTTATAAAGCTATTTTTCCATTTGATCTTGAAATTATCTTGTGTTCTAAGCATCTCAGATTGTCCACATCATATCCATTCAGTAAATTGAAAAAATCATATACCGGTCCATACTATAGTTATTGCTTAAAAGATACCCGATGCTAATTTTCTATGTTATGTCACAGGGATTGATGAAGCTCTGCCATTCATTCAACTTTTTAGTCTATGGTGACAAAATGATTTTTTCCTATATTTGTGAAGGGTTTTTAAAAAAACAATTTAGATAAGAATTGATCAATTCACAACAGTTATTCAATAACTACATAAAATCCTATAAATAGCCATTCTTATGTGAATTATGAAGTATTGAGAGCATTTTTATAAATCTAAAATATCCATTGCATACTATATTTTTATATATATATATATATATATATATATATATATATATATATATATATATATATATATATATATATATATATATATATAAAGCACAAGGAAATTCACTTTGTTGGAGCTTCACCTCCACCCCGGCCGAGGCTTGAACTCACGACCTCTGGAACCCATTCTCCTAGCAGTGAGCGGCCATCGCGCTAACCACTCGGCCATCTAGACAAGACAAAAATCTTGCTTTCGATGACGAACGGAACCTAGCGCGCTGGCCGCGCACAACACGGTCGTTTGAGATACAGGTGGAATACAGTTAAACGACAATTTGAGAGGATCGAAACGATACACATTGCATAGATATACATATATGATAAGCACAAACATTGCAATAACTCTCAAATTGACATATACCTGCCCATAGTGAATGATAAAGATATATATTAAGCACAAGGAAATTCACTTTGTTGGAGCTCCACCTCCGCCCCGGCCGAGGCTTGAACTCACGACCTCCGGAACCCATATATATATATATATATATATATATATATATATATATATATATATATATATATATATATATATATATATATATATTTGTTCATTTCATAACAATATTTATGAAGCTATTTTTCCATTTGATCTTGAAATTATCTTGTGTTCTAAGCATCTCAGATTGTCCACATCATATCCATTCAGTAAATTGAAAAAATCATATACCGGTCCATACTATAGTTATTGCTTAAAAGATGCCCGATGCTAATTTTCTATGTTATGTCACAGGGATTGATGAAGCTCTGCCATTCATTCAACTAAAAGGAGGCTAAGAGATAACTGAAAGGTAACTGACATATAACTGACATGTGAATGAATGGTAACTGACGGGTGACTGAAAGGTTGCTGACAGATGACTGAAATGTTATTCACAAGTGATTGAAAGGTAACTGACAGGTTACTGAAAGGTTACTCACAGATGACGGAAACACACTTTTATCGAAATGGCGACTGAATGGCATACCTGTACAATTCAGTCACCTTTCCAAACCTTTCAGTGACATGTAACATTCAGTTGACTGAATGGCATATGTTCATACAGTGTTTTTTAACTTCTACAGTGAATATAAAAACTTTTTGTTAGAAATAATACATTAATATTATAATTTTTGTTCAGATATGAGATTAAAAAAGATCTTAAGTTATAATTTCCAATTTGTCATTATTGTTCAATTTGACGTTGATCACCGATTATGTAAAACAGTAATATACAATCAGTTCATGCGTGTAAGGTTTCAAATAAGATTTTAATTTTACTAAACAGCTTATTTTATTTCTTGTTATGTCGCTATGGTAATCTTTTAGAATTTTATGGAATCAATTTTAGAATTCTGTGATTTTTCTTTCATAAATTATCAGGTTTTGGCATTGCGTTCATATTCAACAGTGTTCCATATATATGTACATTTCAAAGGCATGCTCTTCGTATGAACATTTTCTAAGGCGAGGGAAGCTACTGAGAAACAAGTTAATAAAACAGGACTATCAACAGTCGCGTTTGAAGTCGTCTTTTCGTAAGTGGATACAACGACCTTGTCAGCAAATACATTCGTTAACTGTGTCGCATGCTGACTGACGTTTTTCATACTAATTGTTAGACCATAATTATTCACCAAATTATGTACGGACTTTTCCGTGTTCCAGATTACGACAAAGAGAACACGGCGGGTGTGACCGGTCAGCAGAGGACGCTCACCTCTCAATGGCACCTGCTCCTGCCTCTGAGGTTTCCTAGAGGTCCGTGATTTCTCTGCTTTGAACTATTATTTGAATACTGAATTCTCGACGAAATTTTCTCTGTTTTCCCCAATCATGATAATTTTCTAAATCACGGCTATTTCCACGATAATGTCATTTTTACCGATATGACATTGGGGGCACAGCGGGTGCACGTGTAACTGGTCGGCAGAGGATGCTTACTCCTCCATGGCACCTGATCCTAACTCTATTTTTTAGAGGTCCGTGTTCGCTCTGCTCCTGTTTTGTAATTTTCCTTTGAACTTTTGAATTTGAACTTTGTTCGTTATCACCACATGTCATGTACTATGTACATGTACATAATACATGTGTTTATTTTTTTTAACCATAACAAAATCATTCTTTGATATAACTGATGTAGTTCTATCAAAGAACAGACATTCAAATGAAATCAAATATTGCCAGATATTTTATGATGCATTTGTCTCTGTAGTAATGTATGGATTTGAAATAGAAAAAAAAATTACTATGCATTTTAAAAAGAAAATTTCCCAATTTACAAACCATGATAGTATTGGTATATTGGCCTTCATGGGTAAAGCATAAATGAGCAAAATATTATGAGGTCCTGCAATGCATTATATAATTAATGAGTGCTCCATGATTGTGGTCATTTTTAGACTGTTAATATTCCATTCTGTTTTGAACTACTAACTTTTAAACGAGATGTGCTTAAAAAAACCCGGGTAAAATTAGTACAATAGCCCCATAAATACTTCAAGGAGGTTTTAAAAATGGAAGGTAACTCTTGCTAAATTGTGTCCATTAAAATCCATATATCCGATTCTTGGAACAATTTGGTATACTATACGAGTTGTAGTGCAAACTAACAGTATAACTAAACCATCATTAATTGTGACAAAAATTGTTTATTTCCATAGATATATAATAGAAAGGACTATATATGGTTTGAGCCTAAAAAGGCCCCCTAAAATGAACATCATCATTTTACTGTAATTCTTTGTTTTCTTTGTAGATATATACATTTGGAGTTTATTCATAAATTTCATTTTAAATAAAGTGCCTTCAATTTAAAAATATGACATCATAAGGTTTACCTTTTCCCGCCATTTTCGCATTTTGAGCTTAAAACTGCTGGTTTTCAAGCAGTTTTTCTTTAAGAAAACATTGAGCGATTGCTTGAACAAACAAAATGTTTTCACCAAAGATGTATCAAGGCAGTACTTATTGATGACAAAAATTTTGTTCTTGTTCAAAGCGTCGCTCTATATTTCCCATTCGAAAAAAGATAAGAAAATTGTTAAATAATGACCGATTTTGATTGAATTATAAAAATAGCGTCACTTCTGACGTCATATACTTCCAGTGCGTGCAAATTAATCAAATAAATGGGTGAAAAATAAAGTATATATCAACTCTTCTAAAAAATAACACAACAATTTTATGTACCTGAAGCACTTTAAAAAATGGCGAATTATGGGGGCCAAATTTTACTAATATCATATATAGTTCTTTACAGAAGTATAGATTATCACATTAGCAACATCTTTTCAGATTCGTTTGTTTTAAAATTCAACTCCAAATCTGAGCGTTTTTTATCATTCATTACAACATGGGTGGATATAGGATTTTTTTCTATAGAATGGAGGTGGGGGGAGGGGGGTCCGACGGATAATGGTATTTTCAGGAGGCGGGTTTCGAAAACGTTCTAAGGTAAATTTGATCTGAAAGTTATGAATTGTGAAAGTCAAGGGGTAAAGCACCCATACGAATCAGAACATCTGCAATTCGTGCAATTCTTTTCTTTACAGCTACATTTAAATTGCTAATGCTGGTTTCATTAAGTGACTCCTCATAGGCGCTAAAAGCCAGTGCTAGATTCCCTGACATATGATGACAAATTTCCAAAATGTCCCAGGCGATATCCCTTCTGCCTCCAACATATCGGTCATTGTCTCTTTTGAGGAAGGAATGTAACGCCTGAATGGAACGATCAGCTTTCGGGCTTTTTAGTCTATGGTGACACAAAAATATTAAGAACTCCGTAAAAACAAACGGAGATATTGCTAAACATGCTGGGTTCTCCGGTTTCCTAAGCAAACTTATTTCAAAATTCAATTCAGAGAATGATGAATTTGAATAAATATAGATCCAAAAAGCCATGCCTTCTTTTATTCTTACAGACATACGTTTGCCTTGCATTTTTCTTGTATAAGATTGCTCGACATAATCATTATCCCAGAAGAAGACATGATCTTGATGAAGTCTACGTCTTATTTGATCCAAAATATAAAGTGAATGCAAATAATTTCCATCAATATACCAAAATAATGCTAAATATAAAGGGTCCGATGACGGGCCATACTTTGATGTCAGTTTAAGCAGGCTAAATCCTACTTTTTTATGGTTTTTATAAACCTGTCTGTTATTTTTGCATTTTGTTTTGCAGTGACACGAGCTTTGCCTAGACAAAGCTATGTCATGAAAAATATTAAAGACATGCATTGTAATTAAAATTTGTTCAATGTTGGAGGTATCGATAGGGGAAATTTCGTACAAGTATAATGCTTTCCAAGCATGTATGATGTCTTGGCACTGGAGGTTGTTGATATCATCAATCGCTTCTGCTATGAGACGATCAGTGAAGTGAACTTGTTTGAATATTGATTTTGTCAATTGGGAGTTAGCACCATACCCCAATGCTTCCTGTAAAACTGGGATCTTAGACAAACACTTTTTTCTGGAACAATAGCGATTGTAGAGTTTGTACATTTCAGTGAAAAGTCTCTCTTGATCAGCTCCTATAATCTTACACACAAACAGATTGTTCTGTGGAATAAAAAAGTTTGGACAATATCCTGCGTACACCCAAGACAGTAGCAACTTGTAACATTTCCAGAAACATTCAAAGAAGTTTTCTTTTGACCATTCATACCCAGGATCTGTTTGAATGCACCAAAACATTGCCGTTTTTATGTAATAGGAACAAGGAAATTTCTCTTCTTTTTTAGCGTTTTTGTCGAGAACGTTGCTAAGGAACTTTTTTAATAACGCATAACAAAGAAATTGGCAGTGGTTCATTGCACGTACTAACACATTTTCCGCCTGTACGAACGACAGACGCCATTCTATATCACTGTTAGGGGCATTGTCATGGCGTGACTGTCTGCTGCCAATCGGTGCAAAGAAACACCCAGACGACACCATGTTTTCAAGAGTATTTTTCGCAGGCCATCCAAATTTCCTACATCTCGCCATGAAATCATATGTTTGCAGAGGAGGCCATTGCCCACATGTATAGCCATAAGCAAAATCAGAACCACAATTATATGACTGGGGATCTTTCATTTGAAGTATTCCAAAGTGCCGAATATACATGTTCCTGCGAGAATTTTTTTCTACCACTTTAATTTTGTTAATTAAATCAATATTCTTTGAACATGATTCTTTCAAACGGAGATAAACCGTTCCAGGAATGGATGGGTGGTATTCCACAAGAATGACGGATTCAGTGACTGGGTCATAACTATGCATATCTGTTAAACTCCACACAACACGATGCCTTGTCGAGAAGTAGAAGCAATCTAAATCTGAAAAGTCTATCCTAAAACCTTCTTTTCTGCTCCCGGTATTTACACGGCGTACAGGTCTACTGCACGCCTCATTGTAAAGTTTGTCATAGACGTCGATTTCAGTTCGTCTCATATTAATGTGTTTTTCTTTTCCCATTAATATCATCATGGCATTGAACAGAGAAATTGAAAACTTTTTACACGTAGTTTCCATAATAATATGATTTTCTTTTTCGATCAATATCATACTGGCGTTTAACGCATAAAATGGAAAATAGTTACATAAAGTGTCCAAATTAATTTGTTTTTCATTTTCAATCATTAGCATGATGATATTGTACTGAGAGATAGGTAAATATATACGTGTAGTTTCCATATCATGTTTTTCTATTTCCATCAAATTCCTCATAAAGGCATTACACCGATCAATTGAATAATTGCGACATTTATCTTCCATATTGGTACTGAAAAAAAGAATAAATCAGCTGTGAATTCCCTCTTCGAAAACTCAATTTTTATACGTAGGTATTGTTCTCTAGAAATTTAAACCTTAATCTGGAAAAAAATTGAAAGACCAACCTTCATGTACAAATATGTCTATACAAAACACTTCATGCAAACTCAATACAAGTAAAGATTACTCCTGTACTCTACAAAACGCTCAAATATCCTTGGAAGAAAGTAAAATATTTAAGGGGGATGTTCGGCCATCTTGTACATTTAAGAATAAAAATGTTAATATTTCTTAAACTGGTTTTTAACCCAAACTGGCCAAAACTGTTGTCAGATAAATGCCCTTTTTATCACCCTTAACATTATTTTTGAAAAATATATAGCTTAATACTTGTTTTTAATTTTCTTTCACACTGTTTAATTTCTTTTAGTCTATATTACTGTTATTCACTTTCCTAGCTACAATGAACCTTAAAATCAAAACCCTGTTTTATTTTGGTAATATTCAAATGTTTTTAAGGTTACTGCAGTAGCTTTCGAGTCCGGTTCTATTTTATTACAGCATGATAAATTTCCGGTTATAGTTTTGGCACATTAATAATTATATTAAGATGACGTATTTGATTTGAAATACTGTACAAGTATGGTTCGGTATAGCTCATATTTTCAAAAGGAGAAAACAACCACTGATATATCGAACCACTTGGTGGAAAACTACTTGCCGAAAAACAGGAGGGTGTACTTCTACACTTAATTTTACCGTTTTGCTTGATAGGATAATGTAAAAATTCATAATACAGTTTGAATACGTATATACTATTTGGTGACTGTTAGATAATTTCTATTAGATACATTTCAGGTTTTTTTTAAAGTTGTAAAGAAAAACTTGTAAAACAATATCAAACAATAGGGGGTATACATGTTCTAGACACTAGCTGGTCAAATTTAATAAACTATGGGAGGTTTTTTGTTTAGATATATATATAACTGTTAATAATGGTAGTAAAAATAGTATGTAAGCTGTTAAACATTTGAGTTTTCAAAATTAAATTTTGTGGCTTTTTTAAGGTTGCTTGAAGAATAAATGTAATACTTCTTGTATATTTTCTGTGGAAAATCAATAAGACTTTTACATTTAATGACTATCATTAGGTTTTCTTATATTATAACCAAACATTGTATTTTTGTGTATGATTTAATAAATGTTTGAGACCATATCTCATCGTGTTAGAATTTGGCTGTTTATTTTGTTGACCATGTGAGCTGAAGTTCAATGCAGGAAAACAAACGTGCAAAGATATAAATATGTTGGCCTCTTTAGCAAGTTTATGAGTTCTTTTAACTGTTCAAATTTTTTAAAAAGTTTGATTTGACACAAATTCCTAAAAGGTTTGGTCTACTTTAACCACGAATATCACTTTGTTTTTAGCCAAAGCACGCAATCATAACAAAAAACCCCCACAATCTCTTTGAATTTCAAAATGGCCGTGCCCTAAAGTAAAAGATCAGAATACATGGGCTTGGCAGGTAAAATTATTGATCATTATCCAAACAAAACCAGTACAAATATGACATTACCTTAAAAAATAGTTTTATTTGACGATTATTGTAATTATATGCTTTGTACAAACATAAATATCTATACATATAATTGAACTCAACAAACAAAACGTCTTACCTGTTTTAAAACCCAGGCGGACAAGGTAGGAGATGAAGCTAAAAATAAAGTATTCAGAATCGTACCAAGATTTTTAAATGGGATATTTAAAGTCCCGTTACTGATTATCTTATTGTTGCTAGCAACAACTGCACTCTTTAAGTAAACAGAAGAGTTGAATATATTATTTAATTTTTTAAGAAGTCAGTGGCGGATTTATTGTGGTGCCTCACTCAGCGCACCCCCCCCCCCCCCGCATTAATTTTTGAATTTTAGATAATTTTTACTTCCTTCTGTCAAAGTAAATGAATGACTTGAGAATCTTACTATCAACGGATTTAGAATTTACAGGTTTTCTATTCATTGCACTGCTTTCAACAGTTTAAAGCTGAACACCGCTCGTAAATAGGCACCGTCACACAGGTACCTGTTCTACAAACCCTTCGATTTCGTTACACCAGATTCCACACCTGAAACTCTTGGCCGACATGTAGTATTCCTTTCGTCGTCTTTGGTTTTTATGCTTTTATTTCTTAAACTATGTGCATATTCTGTTTGTAAATAATGATTTGACCAATTTATTTGATGTTAGTATTCTCTTGTCTTGAAAAAAACGCGTAAAATTTGATAATTTCAACGCGACCGAGTAACACGGCGAAGCAAGATGTAGCGTCCACACAGGTGAGACTTTAAGTTTGAGTACTTTAAACTGTTTAGAGGTCTGCCCCTTATATAAGGGTTGTAGGTACAGCGGTGATGAAAGAGAAATATGGCAGACAGTGCCTATTTACGAGCGGTGTTCAGCTTTAACAGCAGTGTAACATATATGGACTCCTTGTGGGTTCAACGGTGTAACGTATAAAAAAAAACAACCATCTGTGCTAGCTAGGCTTAGTGCTATTTTCATCTATGCCATTCCGCTGTTTTAACCACCCTTACTACTTTAATACATATAAAATGGCGAAGTTATCTGTTTAAGCTTCAATAAACATATATTTTGATATACTTAATATATCTGATCAATAAATTTACTACAAAATCTCATGTAAGAAATTTGTATAACCTTTCCCATTTTATAAAATGTCATACTATTCGTAACTTACCGTACATATTTTAAGAAAATAATTTTCAGTTTTTTTTAATAAGAGCGGATACCTCTTTTAAATTTTGAAGTGCAATTGTTTTTATTTGACTACATTTAGTTAGCTGCAGGTCTGTAACTCCCGGTCTAAAAAAATTCAGATGGAGGTCTGTAGCTATCAGTCTACAAGTCTATCAAGTTACAAGGGATATACAGGGAGAAGAAATCGTTGTTATGTAAACAAAGCTCGAGTCTTTTATTTATTTACAAATAATGAAAAGTAAAGAATTTACAATTTCTTTGACAAAATAACTTGTGACAAACCTGATTCATTATGTTCATAAAAAAATTTATGAACAACAAAAGGCAACATTAGATTGAACTTAATACCAATACAACACATATGTAAACAATAACAGGACAAGAGCTGTGTTTACAAAACAAAGAATTTTAACCTCTGTAACTCGCTTGTTACTCGATATTTGACTTCCAAATTTTACCAAAGCATTAAAAACATCCATATTAACCATTCTATACATTAAACATGAAAAAATAAATTTTGAAAAATTTGAGCTCAAATCGTGTCTAAGTCCTTTTAAAAAGGAAAGCTTTACTATTTTATCAATGAAATATCTATATATTATATATGGTGAATTTAAATGTAAAGGACATCAGAAACCAAAATTATCAAAATAACATTTAAATAGCTCGCTTTATTCTTTAATGTACGTATAAATGTACGTATAAAATAATATGACCCATACTCTCCATCATTTGCAATTGCGAAATCAACGTACCTATTCAAATGACGATTTAGAAGCACTTGCGGGGCTCAGTTTTAGAATTTAGTAAGAATGTAGGTTGAACTTTCTCTAAAAAGTACTAAGAATGGAGGATAAATAAAAATAACACTTTGTATCATCTTATTCATTTATGTTATATGCCACAAACCTTGGAAAGGGGATAATTTTAAAATTTTAACTTTCATAGAGCAGCCATTGTTTGTCGAAAACATTGGCTTTTAAAATCGCTTTTCCTCTATGGTGTCAAAAATGCTTTTTAATAAGATAATTTAGAATAATTTTGTACGAGTTTCTTTTCATTTTCTTCGAAATATCAAAACCAGTCAATTTAATCAAAACATATTTTGAAAATTAACAAAAAGCATGTTGCCAGGAAATATAGAAACTAGTCACGAATCAGATTATATAATAAAGAAGCATGTTAAAGGGCATTAGATGTAAACTCAAAAAATTGCAAATTTTTAATTTTGTGGGCACACAAGAAGCAAGGAGTAAAAATACCAAATACAAAACAATGCAAGAAAAAATATGTGCAGAACATATAGAAATTCTGAAACAATTAAAAAAAAACATTATATACCTTGTACTCATGTAATAGAAATACATGATTCGTTAATTGTTATGTTTTTCAGTCTCTTTTTATTCTTGTCTCGATGATTTACGCCATAGCTTGTTGGCATATATGCTACGCCCCTGCTTTAAACGAATTACAAAATAATACCTTATATTTTGTAACAAAAGTCTCAAAATTGAAAAGATAGAAATGATGATATAGAGCCAACGTTGGACTTATTATTTTAGGTGATTCTTAACCCCCCCCCCTAAATTTAAACATTTAAGGTACATTTTACAGGGTGGACCTTTTATAAAACAACACCGGGCAGGTAACGTTTCCTGATGATGATGGTATTTCTGAGCTGTTCTGTTGTGACTAAATATAAGTCTTCTTCAAACTCAAATATGTTATATACTGTGACTGATGAATACCACTTACAGGATGGGACAATTGTTGTGCAACTAATATCGTTTAATGACATAATAAACATTTCTTTAAAAATCACAGCATTTCTCAGTTTTCTGCCTGAACATGAACTTCTAGCTATGGCTAGTGACTAGTTTACCTTCTCTACAAAAGAGCGCACCAGAGGAGACAATTCTAACAACAGTAATAAAATGCAAATGTAATGAATAAGATATACATGTATATGGGAATTAGTGATAACATCTTTTTTTTTTATTTAAAGCATAAGAAGTATTTTTTCTCTTTTATTTACATAGTAAATAGTAAGTAATTAGTTTATTTAAGTGTCACATGCCAATATTACAATATTACAAGTAAAATTTCATATAGATACAATACATAAAATATTGGCACCCTGCCTTAAAAGACATATGAGACACTAAAAAAAGGACAGGTAATAGGACATAAATGAATATTGACTTCAATGGATGAAGATCGTTTGTGAGATAAGATTAAAAAAACCAGTAAACTTTCACTTCATTTAAAGGGACGTAGACACGATTTGAGATGAACATTTTATTTTAATTCTTATGTCTAAAAGGGCTTACTTGTGAATTTTGAATGATTCACCAAACTTTGAGTGTAAGCAGTCAAGTTACAAGCGAGATACAGAGGAAAGAAGTTGTTGTTCTGTAAACGCAGCTCGAGTCTTATATTTGTTTACAAATAAAGTAAAGTAAAGAAATTATCATTTCTTAGACAAAATAACTTATGGCAAACAAGGTAAACTGATTCAATGTGTTTATGAATAATTTACTCAACAACAAAAATCAACATTATATTGAAACTTATACCAATACAACACATATGTAAACAATAACAGGACTAGAGCTTTGCTTACAAAACAAAGAATTCTAAACACCCTAACTCACTTGTAACTCGATACTTGTCTTTCAAATTTTGACAAAGCATTAAAAACTATCATATTGACTATTCTAGACATTAAAAATGAAAAAAATTAATTTAAAAAAATTTGAGCTTTAATCGTGATCGTGTCTAAATCCCTTTAAAATTGGGATTGTTGTGTTACTTTTAATCTTTGAGAGTCCAAAGGTGGATTTTATTTATCAAAAAACAATAATAAGAAAGTTTTATTAACATATTTCAGAAATTGAAGCGTCACATTCTGAGAAATTCTTTTTCATAAATTGACAAAAATTAATAATTATCATTTCTAAAAATTGACACCATTTGCATTATGTTGGTCGTTATTGTGTATGGATAGATATGAGACAAAACATAAAGCAATTAATTCTTGGAAATTCCTCTTTAAAAATAGTCGTCTTTCCTTCAAATGATGTTTATACATGCTATAATTAATTACTGAATTTGACAACGATTTTCTTACATTTTTTGTATTATAGAGGCATATTAATCAGAATGCAATATATACTGCATGTTACTATAAATAGAAACAACCAGTGCAAAAACAAACATCATATATCTGACTCTAAAAAGGTATATATCCTTTAAAGCCATGATAAAATTCTGTTCATTCTTGAGACTTGCTACTACTAGCGACAATAGAAAAACAAGGAGCGGATCGAGGATCTGATTTTAATCAGATTGAAGTAGATATATGAATTAAATTGCATTATGAGTTTTATTGAATTTTGAACTTCCTATCAATTGATGCGAAAAAAAAACCCAAATCAGTTTGTATCTCTCTAATAAAATGAATTCTAGAAGTGAATAAGGTCGAGGCCGTTTATCCCAACAGAAAACTTGTCGTGTCATGTTCCTTAGTTCGTAACCCTTTGACTATTTCCGTGTTTGCACGTTTCCTCTTGGTATACACCATCGTCGCACAACGCGACCAATACACTGTGCAACATGGTAGAGAGTGATTTTGTTAGTCACAATCACTTAAATAAGGGGGAAAACCTCTATATACATTTATAAATGTGTAACGAATTACAAAACGTAACGAATAAGAGCATTACTTCAGATTTAGATAGGAAACGTAATTATTTGTAACATGAATTGATTTGAATGCTTACATTTGATAGATTAGGATTTGGAGAGAATTTCGGTGATTTCCACAAATCCAGTTATTCGTGACAGAAGATTCTCAGGGGAGTTTTTACAAATCAGTCTTACCGGACGACACTACCTAAAATGCTAAAGAACGGATAACTCTCGGCATTGAGCACTAAGTCAAAATCGTTTACATTCCACGACATTAATTGTTTTCGAGATACAACTAACAAATAACCAAGTGGTATTGCTTATAGTGGACTCAGTGGTCATAGGCATTAGACCAGTATAGAAAGATCGCTGGTTCAAACCCCGCTATGGTCACTTGATGTTGTGTGTTGTGCACTTAAACAAAGCAACTAATATACACTGTCTCAGTCCATCCAGCTCGAATTGGGTATCAAGCTAAATTATGCTGCATGGGAGTGAACCTGCGATGGACTGGTGTCTCACCCAAGGGGAGTAAATGACTCTCATCCGCTTAGCACCACGGAAACCGGAGATGGAAAAAAATGCGTATAAATTATAAGTTAATAACGAAGACGAATTCCACTTCATTTTTGTGATCGGCTTCGGCCGATCACAGTACTGTTGTGTCCATAAGAGGCATCCGGCAAATTTTACTATATGCAAACGCATTGCGCCTTAAATTGCACTACTTTATTTACTATGCAACGACAACATCAATTAAATCTTTAATCACTGAAAACGTTACTTTTATCAGTTTGCCTTAAAAACAAAACATTTATACAGTTACATACATAATGATTCAAATCACGTTTTTTTTACAAATGCGTAAGAATATATATATCGGAAGTATAATTCGCCTACTAAAAGTAAAGCTATTTCGGAAATCAACAAAACAGTGCTGTACATAGTCTATTCCATGTAGCGTAATGCTTTCGTATTACATTAACAGAGCTGACCAATGATATTACATGCCGATCATTCCTTTTAAAGGGATACTTGTTTTTTTATTCAATATTTATTTTTTTCGCATACTATTAAAAACTATGCATGCTATTTTCTGTGATCATCCCAACAGCCGCAGAGAAAAACATAAACAAAAAATATCATCTGAGTGTCTTCTTCTCCTCAAGTTCTCATAAAATCTGATTAACAGTAACATGATTTAAAATAGATGGTATATCCACTCTCCTGCACTGCGCTTTACAGCAAAATATCAAATACTGAGTGATATAATTCTAATTAGATTACGATTTATAGTAAATATAGTCAAGAACAAGCAAGATATACACGTTCGATTTCTACGAAAATAAAATATGTCTTATGAATATATCTTATTCAGTAATCTCGTGTGTTGACTTTCAGGAATAACAACTCTATTTTCTTCACATGATAAATCCGTGGTGTAAAGTTTATTCGTCCTTTCTCTGAATGAAGGATTTCAATTCGTTGTAAAAAAAATATTAGGGAATCTTCCCGTTTAAACAAGATTAACGACTTGTGCTAAGATGCATTATTTTCGAGTTTATACGTTCTGATGTTACAGGTAACATTTATAGCTGTTATTGTGGAACATCTCTAATTTGCCAGCCTCCTTAATTCTCATGGAGTCCAGCGGCAATCAGAAAAGTGAATATGCATTGCAATGTTTATGTATACTCTTAAATATCATGTCATATGAATGTCCAGAAAGGAAGTCTGCGTATCATTGAAGCCGTGCGGCAGACATTGAGGGAGACCTTTCGATGAGTTAGAGATCCCAAGTAATAACTTATGGTCTGTGATTAGGATGAGATGTTTTTCGGACAGATAGCCATTGAATTTCTGTATACCTCGATAGATGAAATGCGCTTCCTTGTCTATGTATAAGTATCCACGCTCTGATTTTGTTCTCTTAAAGGTTCCTAAAATGTGTAATAAACCCACACACAAACAGCCTGATGGGATGCGTCTCATTATAGTTTTAAGTGAAGTTCTGGGTTGTAATGGAATAACAGAAGCAAGCATGTATTTCACCTTCCTAAATGCAGTGTCGTGTGAATCTGCCCATCCCATCTCATCTTGTAAGGTGGCAACAACAGTAAAGTAGTTTGGAATGAATCAGTGGTAACGTTATAATTTACCAGCATAAGAAATACTTCTAGGTGGGTACCGTTTTCAGCTCTAGGTACTTCAGTAATTGCAATGACTATAGCTGAATATTTATGTAAGCCGTATTTGTCAATCTCATGTCATCAGTTCAATCAACTCTTCAAATGTTTTTGCAAAGGGTTTTTTTCTGGAAACTGTCAGATTGGTACCTTTTTTTCGTTTGCTACATGTACTTCGTTCGCTCAAATGTATTGTCAAAAATTCCAAGCTTACTGATTGCAGCGGTCGCCATCGTAGTACGTATAGGTTCGTTCACTGTCGTAGAGATGAACTACAGAGTCCTCGTCTCAAATGTTGTAGGTTTGGTTACGGGTAGGTTAAGGAGGCAAATGGGTAATTTAGCGTCTTATTTTGACTGTTATATACATAATCTTAAGATTAATTTAAAAAGTTTGCATGAAAAACGGTATGTTACATCAAAGCAACACAAAACACATGATTTTAGCGGCACTTTTTAAGTTAGACATTGATCAGACTATTGATACGTATAAGATTTGAAGTTCAATATAAACGGGGGAGTGGTGTTCTAGTCGGATTTTTATATCGAAAACAACGACAGAGAAAAGCGAAAGCCTGGCTGAGAAATAAAAGCACAATTACATACCTTTTAGCGAATGATGATAAAATTAACATCTCTTCCAATATCGTTTTGATCAATTCTCAATAAATCACAACAAAATACTTTATTAGAGTTCTTAGATTACTTATATTTTTAATCTGAATAAGGAAACGACAACATCAGAATGTATGTTACTCCATTTAATTTAAGTACACACAAAAACACAATACACATGTAATACAAAATTTATGACGTAGTACACATATTGATTATCCAAGACAAACTGGTAAGAACAGTTACCTGAATACAATTACTACAATGTAGACCCGTAAACATGATAATAGTGACAATGTGTCCACTTATATTTGCTTTTTATGTCGACAAAGGTATGTATCAATAAGATGTGCCCTAAAATTAAAGAAAATGAAAACTAAACTTTGCGGTATGTCAAATTACAACTATAATTGATTTACCAAGAGTTCAATGTACATTCAAAGACAGAGCTTGTCACATTTTCACCATAAATTAAGAATTTATTTCATCGACAAATATATTATGTACAGAAAAAAAACCATAATGTGTCATAATAAAATATATCTTAATTTATTTCATACCATAGTTTCAATGCACAGCTTCTATGTGTGCAAGTCTTTTCTTCACGAACAAAGAAATGTAGCCGTTGCAAAGATCGATAAGCATGCGGGCTTTTTAGTCTAATGTGACATAGAAAGATCAAGAACTCCAGAAAAACAAACGATATATATAACTAAACTTTTCCTGGATGTTGATTTTCTAAGCAGGTCTATTTCAATGTTTAATTCTAGAAATATTGTATGATATCAGATATAGATGTCAGAAGCCAGAGCGTTCTTTATTTTAACTGGCATAGTTTTCCACTGCATTTCTCTTTCATAAGCTTGTGTGTTTTTAAAATGATCATAGTAGTAAACTTAGTCTTGATACAGTCGTTTTCTTGTTTCGTTCAAAATGTCTAAGGAATGATGGACCATTCAGATACCTATAAAGTGCTAAATACAAAGGGTCGGTAGCACAACCTAATTTTAATGTGAACTTAAGCAGTTGAACCCCTCGTTTTCACTTTATCTAAAAAAAAATATAAGAAAAAACGAACTTTTAGAATTCACACGCAAAAGGTCATCATTTACTAAAATATATTTTCACTTAGAAAACTCTACCTCTTAAGATTCTGGAAATTTGATATCAAGGCAACTTGTAAAGTTTTAGTTAGCAATACATAAAGCAGCTATTTAAATCCATTTTACAGTTTGGTATTGTATTAGCATTAAATTTCATATACTGATCGTATTGGATATCGTACTGAATAGAACAATGTTTGATATATTCTTTGGGAGAGGTAGTAAATTGGGCTTACAAGAACAAAGAACAATCAGCAACCTAGATCACATACCCAACCACATTGAGTTAAAATTAATGTAGTTTTGTTTGGGGGTTACCTTTAATTATTGAATACCGGTAGGGTCTTCAATAGCTTGCTGGATTGCTTAGAGTATACAGTTTGGTCAGTCAGGTATCACATCAGGTCTGAATCTAAGTCTTGTGGTTACTTAAGGATTACGTTTACTCAGAATAAGAAAAATCCACTGATGATAATGAAAAACCATTTAGTGTTAATTTTAACTTTCAAAAAAGTAGGTCAATGACCTACATTTTTAATTAATGACCATTGAGTATTTTTTGAAACTTAAGAAAAATCACTTAAAATTTTACATTGTGATTGAGATTTTCTTAATTGTGAATATATTACAAATGGTTTAACTCTTTTAATAATTAAATACAGTTAATAAATGACAGTGGAATTTGACAGATACAAAGCATTAAGTTTTTATTGACAATTTTTATAAATATTCCAGTCCGAATTTCCTCTACCAGTTTTCAAATCCCTACCCATTATTGATTCCATTTATCAAAAACTGAATGATGATAATACTAAAGCATTTATATTATTAAATTATTTTATTGACCTTTTTCTGTGGGCATAAAATTTATATGAGGTCAATGATCAAAATTTTGAGATATGGTATCTTTTATCTTTTTTTTTTCTTTTTAGCATTTTTCACTATTTTTGTAGTGTGTGCCATACGATTATCTATATGTAAAAGTGAGATAAAACCAACAGAAAATATTAAAAATTATGTTGACTAACAAATCAAATCTTAATTTTTAGTATTATAATACTGCCAAAAATATTCAGTGAAAAATAAAATTTGAAAAATTTTAGTCCAAATTTCCTCTGTTTTGCTAAAAGTCAAATTTTGTTGGAGCCTAATTCCATAATATAGTAGAAATATCAAATGTTATGTCAATAATAACTCTTTTTGATAATAATTTATGTTGTGTTTAGAACAAATTCTACTCATGACATTCAACTTTATAACAATCCGACTTTGAGAATTCAAACCCTGAGTAAACAACGTCCTTAAGTGTTGATTGTTATTTTTCATTTAACTCCTTCATATTGCACAAAGAAAGCCTTTAGAACACTCTCCTATCGTTATTTATTCTATTCAAAATGTTTGATGGATGAATTGTTTTACTGTTCATATTGGTTACTCAATTTCTGGTACAACATACAGCACTAATAGGGTTTTTTGTGTGCTAAGGCTGCAAAATTGGTCAAACAAAAGTAAAACTGGTAAACAAAATGTATGGAAAATGTATTTCCCCACAAAAAGGGGCAAATATTCAAATAGATACAACTCGCTTCTTAAAGTAATACCTAGGTAATCACACGACCTAGATTCAGACCTAATGTGACACCTGGCTGACCAATTGTATACCCTATTGAACAATCCAGCAAGCTTTTGAAAACTCTACAGGTATTCCAAATTCGCTGAGAATATATACAAACATGATCAATATTGTTTTTAAAAATTATCATATGTGTGTAAAATTCCTTTATAATGCATATGTATGAATAATACATTTGCTTCTTTTATCGTTTTAGCAATTATAGGCAGGTTGATGGGAATCTAAAAATAGGATATTCGAAAAAACTGACAGAACGTTACTATGTTATCGTCAAAAGGACGGTCTATACTGAAATAAAGTTCTACATGTACGTGTTCATCCAGTATGACAAATTAACAATATGAAATAAGCACATTTATTTGACTTGCCGTCGGAATGACGGATTTCAACCTAACTTTCAAATAGTTCAGAGCAATGCATTGAACTTGACCTCTGGTTGCGACCCGAAACCTTGACCTTTGCTATAATCACAATCACTTCCGGTTTGGTTGAATTTCGCTCAGAGCTTTTAGATTGTTAAAAGTTGGCGATGGAAACAGTATTACACTTATTCAAGAGAAAAAATTGAATACAAAAAAAGTGTCCTTCGGATTGCTTGATATCTAAATCAATGTCGAAAACAAAATAAACAGCAAATTTTAAAGTTAGTACAATCTGTCGTAGAAACAATACAGACATTAATCTTCCAAAGGCTCTAGCTGTTTTCTCAATGATCATTTTGGTCATGTTAAGTGGTTTTTTTTTAAAAATATCATCAAAGACTTATATCAATCAAAAAGTGCCAATCATATTAAGCACGCGCAGAAATACACCAATTTAATGTTTCAATGTTCCGTCACGGGTAATTGATTTCAAACGTGTGTTCTTATTTTATCTGTGTTATTGATAAAACGATATATCAGTTACGAAATGCTGAAAATGTCACGTTATTTAATATTTTTTTTCTTCAAATTATTATATTTATCATGATTAACGCTTAAAAGTTTTGTTGAATGTATGTAAAAAAAAAAAAAGACAATGTGCTGCTTTCTAGATAGCTAATTAGATTTTTGTGCTTGAATGTATTGTATACTTTGTTCCTTCTTATCAATAAATAAATTATTAAAATAAAAAAATATGTTAACACCAGAAACACAATGGGTTCTGTTTCTTCAAGAAATTACGTTGATTGTACGAAAATTCGATTACAAAAATATTACAACTATCAGATGATATATGTAAAATGTATAAGGTTGCATTTAAAAAGGCAATGCTATTGGTATTTGCAATAGTTTGTTATCGCGAATTTTATTTTAAAGGAGCCGACTGGTGGATAAAAAACTACAACAGAAAAACCTCTTTATAGATTTTAACCATCTGTTACATATACCAAATCTTATATACTTTCATGAAAGTTTCTTAATAATATATCGCCTGGTATTATTTAAAACCGTCTCAAAATACACTTACATTACCTATAGGATTACATAGGTAATTACAATTGTTCGCACTCGAAACAGATCACAAAAAAACCAAAATAGATATTTTCGTCAAATGGTGATATGTAAATAGTAATATCAATTTCTGCCAGATGTTTAAGTAACCCTAAATTATAATGTCTGATTTTAACAGAAATCATCTGTATATATCAAATTGTACTTAAGTCTGATATTTAAGTAGAGTATGGCAAAAGCAGACTGGTACAAAGACGTGATGTTCTTAACTTCACACTGCAGTCTTATTATCTAAAGCAAAAGCATTTATTGCTTTTACTTGCTATATTTATTAGATATACATGAATACTTCAATATTCAAACAATAATATAAACATTCATGGAATCAATCACAGATGTTGTATTATAGAACACAATGTCCATACAGAGGCGGCAATCATTGCATTTAAAATTGTGTTTTCATTTTAAATCCAACAGGAGCTTTTTCTTTTCAACTAACCTCACATCCAATGAGTGCAAGTCTTTTCTTTACGGCTTCATCGATATAATTGAAGTTGGTTTGCTGAAGTGAGGTGCAATAGGCAATCAAGGCCTGTGGTATATTCCCTGACAAATGATGACAAATACCTAAGATGTCCCAGGCAATATCTTTAGTGCAACTGAGAATATATCGACCATCGTCTGTATTGACCAAGGAATGTAGCTTTTGTAGTGACTGTTCAGCAAGTGGACTTTTTAATCGATGATAGCACAAAAAGGCTAGAAACTCAAGAAAAACAAAAGCAGAGATGAATAAATTTTCTCTAAGTCTTGTTTTCTTAAGAAAATTTATCTCAATATCCAACTCACAGAATACTATATGCAATTGAATCTGGATGTCAAAACACATGGCTTCTTTCATTTTTACAGACATTGGTTTGCCTTGCATTTTTTCTTTATAAGCGGTTTTGTTTTTAAATTCATTCCAGTAAAAAACGTGATCTTGATACAATCGTTTTTTCGTTTGTTTCAAAATGTGTAGAGTATCTTTGCAGTTTCCATTAAGATACATAAATAGCGCTAAATATAAAGGGTCTGTTGCACAGCCAAACTTTGACGTCAGTTTGAGCAGTTTAAGTGCTACCGTTTTATGCTTTTCATAAGTTCGTTTATTTATGTTGCATTTTGTTTGGCAATTACAATAGCTTTGCTCTAAAAAAGCAACCTGATTATAAACATTATGGACATGTCTAGTTATTAATATTTGCTCAATGATTGACCTACTAGAATAGTTAATGCGGCATACTTTGTATAGTGCTTTCCAATCAAATCCAATTTCTTGATTAAGAAGCCCGTTAATTCCATTCATTGCATAATAAATGACAAAATCATGTGTATATTCATCAAATTTAACTTCTGTCGCAATTTTCTCAGGATTGGCAATATACTTCATTATATTTGTCCGTAGGGATGAACTCTGAGCCAAGCATTGCTCTCCGGAGCAATAAAGATCGTACAATTGAGTGAAAAGTCTCTCTTGATCAGCTCCTACAATTCTATATACAAACAGATTGTTTTGTGGAATAAAGAAGTTTGGACAATATCCTGTGTAAACCCACTGTAGCAACACTTTGTAGCATTTCCAGAAACACTCGAAAAAATTTTCTTTTGACCATTCATATTTAGGATCTGTTTGAATACACCAAAACATGACAGTCTTTAGGAAATATGAACAAAGAAGTTTATCTTCCTTTTTTCTATTTGTGTTGAGAACCTCCTCAAGAAACACTTTCAATAATGCATAACATAAAAATTGACAATGGTTCATTGCACGAACTAATATCTGTTCTGCTTGAACAAATGACAGACGCCATTCCAAATCAAGATCAGGGGCACTGTCATGCCTTGACTGTTTGCTACCAATTGGTACACAAACACATCCAGAAGACACCATGTTGTCAAAAATTTGTTGTTCGGGCCACCCAAAATTCCTGCATCTTGCCATCCAATTTTTTGTACACGGGGGCCATTCTTTGGATATAAAACCTACTGCAGCCTCAAATTCATAGCCAGCAATTATATTACTTTGACAAGGCCCATGCATATCTACCTCATCACCGATGTACAATGGTTTAGCATTCTCGAAAAATAACTTGCTGCTAATATATATGTGAGAGTTTCGTCGAATACAAGATAATTTACTGATAGCATCATTTGATGGATGCATATTTATCAAACGCAGAGAAACCGTTCCAGGAATGTATTCTTGGTATTCCATGAGAACAACCGTTTCGGTAGTTGAGTCGTACATTTTTGCATCAGTGGAGTCCCAGACACCATGGTGATTTGTTAAGTAGTAAAATATATCCACATCTGAAGCTGACAACCTTAGTCCTTCTTTAGTGCTCCCAGCAGTTATTCTGTGCATTGGCACACAAGATATTTCATTGTATAAGTAATCATAGACGTCCATTTCAGTTCGTTTCATGTCTATTTCATCTCCTGAGCCCACCATTAGTAACATGCTATTGTACAAAGGAATTGAAAGATCAGAGGTCCCCATGTTAGTGCTAAAAAACGATTAAAACAGCTGATATTATTTTAAAAACTGCAATGGGTTTTCAAACATATTCCAAACACTAATCATTGGAAAAAAGATTAAGTTTTAAAATGAAAGTACAAAAACCCACAATACATACAATGTCAATATACATTTAAAACCTATATAAATAATGAAAAATATAGAAATCAAAACCTTGGAGCTAGTACAACTAAACCATACTATGTTTTAAAAATATTCCTTACCATTCCCGAATCAAGAAAACAGGAAGTCGTAGAATATAATAAACACAGGCAGCATGCCAAGAATTGCAGTTTTAAATGGCGGGATTTTAAAATTTCTTTATTGACGATCTTCTCGCTTTGCGTGTCCCTGACTTGATTGGCTATGATGGAATGTCAATATTCTGGTCAGGTTTTGTAATATTTTAAGGAAAGATCAACAACTTCTTTAAAGGATTTTTAAAAAATTTCTTTTACATTTAAGATGACCTTCTTACAGTTTACTTCTAAGTCCTGATTCTCTGCCCAGTATATAACGGAATGTAATCATTCAATCAGGTTGTTTAAAATTTATTCCGAGGGAGAATTATTTATGTTCACGGGATCCAATTTTCATGGATTGTCAATATTTTAAATATTGGAGGGAATTTTATTTTAGTTACAGTTTTAGTTTTATTATTAATTGGTCGCATTTTAAATACTAAATTTGAGATTCTTTGAATATATATTTCAAAGTTTAATAGAACATTTACAAGCATATTATTTCAATTTAATAAATATACTTTTTGGATATTCTATTGAAATAACATTTCGAATTATGATTTCAAATATCATTGAATAATATTAATTATCAAATAAACAGAACGCTTTTATGTACTCTATGTTTGTGTGAGTGCTCAGCTTTTATAATGTTAACTGGAAGCTTTCCTTTGAGACGTATACTGTGGAATCGTGGGAGGGGGGAATTTCCGTGGATTGTGGGCTTTTGTGATCGGCTTCGGTCGATCCCAGTTGTGTCCATATGCGGCATCCGGCAAATTTGACTATTTGCGCACGCATTGCGCCTTGCACAACTTTATCTACAATGCAATGACAACCTCATGTAAATCTTTAATTACACGTGCATTACTAAAAACGTTACTCTTATCCCTTTGCCTTGAAAAAAACACTTATACAGTTACATACAGAAATAAAAAAAATCAAACCACGTTTTTCTTCACATATGCGTGATAATATTTATCGGAAGTATAATTCGCCTACTAAAAGTATAAAGCTTATTTATGCCTCGCTATTTCGGAAATCAACAAAACGGGGCTATAAATAGTTTATTGCATGTAGCCTAATGCTTTCGGGTTACATTAACAGAGCTGACCAAAGATATTACATGCCGATCATTCCTTTAAAAGGAATACTTGTTGACTTATTTGTGGGGGTGTGATTTTGTGGATGCGTCGGTTTTCAGTTTTAGTAAGAAAGCTAACTCTTTCTTAAGGATATCAATCGCATCTTCTCGGATCTTTCCGGCAAGCTCAGAAAACCCCGAGAAGTTGCGATTGTAAGAATATGTGAACATGACAAAAACAAGTTCATTGCGCAACCCGAACCGTCGTATGACGATGATTGTCGTAGTTTCAAAGCGACGTTTTATTGGTTTAATTTAAGGTTTAAAACAGTGATACAATGTATATAATTTATAAACTTCCATAAACTAATCATTTATATTTTTTTTTACTTTTTTTTAATCATTTACAAACTTAAAGTTAACGACATACTAACTTGCGCTGATTTCCGCTAATTTTCCAAATCTAAATATAAACAATGACAAAAACTGATGGATATCATTTGTGTATGACAAATATTGCGAACAAAAACTGATTTCGTGTGGCATTAAAAAAGAGAAAAACAGGGCGAGACAATACACCAGTCCCCTGTGATCTAAAGCTGTCAAGCAGTAAGTGTGTTTATATTATAGACTGGATCAAGACATATGCTAACGTTAAAAATTATTATGCTCGTAAATTAGCCACGCGAAACATGAAATAACATCACCTAGTATGGGCGGCGGAAAGGGTAAAGAAGACGTTAAAATGCAACAAAAACAACAATTTTTTAATATCATACCTAAATACGAAACAGACCAGCTTAAAACAAAATCAAGAGCCTCTTTTGCAGAGTCAACAGGCACCAATGCAAAACCAACAGTTATTTCCTGAATCAACGCTAGATGGCGTGCAATGAGGAGAAGACGTACCCTTGACTTATAGGGAACATTTTCTTGCGCAGATCCAGAATTTTTTTTTCCAGGGAGAAGGGGGAGTCCGAGGAATATTTAGGTTTGCCAGGGTGGGATGGTGGTGGGGGAGGGGGGTCCGAGGCATATTTTCGGTAATTTCACAATGTAAATTTAAGAAATTTTTCCGGGGGGGGGGGTGTCCGGAGCTTATCTACATAACAAAGATTTTTAAGCTCTGTATTTTGTTTGTAGTTTGACGTTTAACTTTTAAAGTTTGGTCAAGCATAAAAAACACTACCATTCTAGATATAAAGATTTGAGCATTAATTTATTTTTTTTCCTGCTCAAATTGTGTCCAATTTTAAGTCACTTTAAGAAATTTTTTCAAAATTATATTTACAACGAAATTAGTTTCCTATATGCTGTCATATACAAAGGTTTTCAAATATTTATGGAATTCTCGAGACATTAGAATACTGGTACCAAAAAAAAAAAACAAGAACAAAAGCGCGCTTTCTTCTCCTTATTTTGATGTGACTGTCTAGGAATTAGTTCTGTACATAATCCGAGTTCTGAACGATAAAAGAATAACAACAATTTCAGTGTTAAAAAAGAGAGATATTCTATATTATGTGTAAACTACAATAATGCAAAACAAACGTAAAAGATATGAAAAAATATCATTTAAAATCGAAGAATATGATAATGCCCATTATTGTAGATAGAAATTTAGGCCCCAATCCCCGTAATATACTAGTCGATAATTAATAATTTTGCCGACTACTGCTGGTTTAAAAAATACACATTTTATAAAATGATATTAAATCACGGCCGGGTACTATAGACCTTGGCGATGCTTAACATATATGGAATCATATAGACATAGATCCAGATACACATATAATATACATGGATAAATGAATACAATCACATTTTTCTTATCATATTTATCTTTTAATTCTCCAATTATAATGCAATCAAAACTTTTTTTTAGCTATTTCAGTTATACTTTATCGATTGATTAATTGCCGACTAGTCTAACTGCTCAGGCGACGCTTGTTCTTTTGTAAAACACTATTATTGCAAGCAGGTAGCATCAGGGGCCGGTGGAAGGGAGGGGTAGGTGGTGTTGCCCCTTCCTATTTTTTTCTCGCAACAAACATTTTTCTTGAATTTACATATTAAAAAAAACACACATTCAAGGAGTTGGTCGCTACTGAAAGCAAAAATGAAATTAACTGTGAAATTGCAGTTATAAATAAACGCAAACTACTGCCCACTCCCAGCCTCTCCAACAGATTAAGATTCATAATCATGGTTTGCTAATTATATAGACTCTTTTTTTTCCTTTTTATTTTTGGGGGGGGGGGGGGGGGCTTATCAGGGGGTTTTTATGAGTCTGCTTCCTCCTTTAAAAAACGATGTCACGTGCCTGTATTTTGATATTATTTAACAATCGTGATTTTTTAAACAGCTGCATTTTTTAAACAAGCAAAATTGATACAATGTTTATTAAAAAAAGTTATTTTATTGCATTAGAACAGTTTTTATAACTATTTGAATTCTTGTTATGATTTCTCTAAGGTACATTTTCACTCGGACAACACGCATCCAACTTGTGGGTACGTTTTCTCCGGGTTCAAAAAAAATATATTAATTAAAAATCTGCATTTTTCTTGAAGATGATTTAAATAATACATGTATACAAAACACGGTAAAAGCACATATAATTTCATATTTATATAATAGTGTTGTGTTGTACATGTACTATGCCTAAAAAGTAGTCAGAGTTTCATATACAGTGCACGAGCAGGAGGCTTAATATTTCCTCATCAACGTTCGCCGTGCTATATTTTAGCAAAGTTTACATACGCTACATAAACCCATTGTATGCTACCAGTATGCAAACATAGACGAGTATGTAATACACGATAAAAAAAAATTGACAGGAAGCATAATAATTCAAATTTGCAGATACTTAAAACCTGAGATGATGCAACAGGTTTAAATCACGTGCAGATGTATTCAAATTTTTCAAATTTATATAGTAAAATTATCAAGAATAGGCCCCTGCCCCTCCCCTTACAAATATAGATATCCCTCGGACATTTCTCGGCAAAATGTTCTGGATCGCGCATGTTACATTGTAATGTTTCACATTAATTTACAAATAAGTCAATTTAAAAGTTTCATTATTCGTTCTGAACCAAGGAACAAGTACAATGGGAACAACTTTCCGCAGATTGGTCACAAAAGATTGGATTCGGCTTTAAAAGCATATGCCTGCATTATACGTGAAAGACCTCCTGGTTAAATCTCTCAAAATCGCACATCATGATCAAAGTGTCGCACATCAGACTTAAAAAAAATCATGGAAACCGCCTAACCATCACTAAAATTTATCATAAAGTCAGAATGAAATACATTATTGTTCTCCGTCGCTCGAACACCCCTCGATATATCTGCTAGCAGCCTCTCCCGCATAGTTACCCCCCCCCCCCCCCGAAAAATGGCTGTAATCTTACCCTTTTCCCCGAGCGTAAAAAAAGCTACTCTATACTTTATGTAGTTGGCTTTCCCCCAACGCTTTTTTTAAGATTATTGAAAAATATTTCTAGAAAGACAGTGGTGTTTAAAAGTGGGGTTTTTTTACAGCCTAATGTTGCTTACTACCTGGATACATCTGTACACGTTAAATTGTCTGTTTCCGATTTATCATTTCATATAGGCAAGTTTATTACTTGGACTACATAAAACTGAACTGCATTATATTAGATGTAAAACTGAAATGTATGATATGTTATGCAGTCATGAATAATTGTGTTTTGAATTTGTAAGTAAAAATGCTTTAAGAATTTTAGATAAGAATTCTAAAGAAATTAAACATCACGTGTACACATGTAGTCTGCCGGTTTGTTCGCGCAATATTGTTCGGCCCCTATATCTGTTCTGGAGAATTATCGGAAGTATCTATTATAGAATAATTGAATACTGAAACAAAAAGATTAAAGTAACAAAAGCCACTTATAAACTGAAAGTTGTGTTGATTAACTGAAACCAATTTTTAGTGCAGTCAATTGTTTCTGAGGATCTTCTAGTGCTGAAACAGGCACCAGCTGCACGGAATTCTATCGAACTTATGCGAAAGAGACCGATTTAACCCTAATAGGATAAAATCAATTCTAAAACACGAGAAGTATAACCGAAACTTGAAGTTGTGGTAATTAGGTTGAGCCAGATTCTAGTACAAACGGTTGTTCCTCACGATCTTCCAACGCTGAAACAGACACTAGTTGCACCGATTTATGTTCAATTTTTGTGGAGTATAGCAAATGATAGCCTGATTTATTCAACTGAAACTAAGGGGTTTTAATAACGCACACGTAGCATTTAATTCTGCCTAAGTACTCTAGATTTTTCAAATTGATTGTAGAAATAAAAAATTGATAGGAAAATACGGAAACAAAATACTTTTCATTTTAACAATGCATTTAGTTTATCTCCTACGACTGTGAAAGTACAGAACGTATCATACAGTTTTAAAATAAATTGTTATTTTATTTTCATGGGTTCCATTGGCATGAAACAGGAGAATGAAAATAGAGGATGTTTAAAGGTATAATACAATGTATTTTTCTCTTTGAAAGGAATGCACAATTCTTTGAATGAATATCGATAAAACATTAGTTAAAGCAATACAATCCAAACAATGGGAATATAAATAAATTAGAATAGTTGTATTTGCATGTGGAGTAACATTAGTTTAAACAAAAAAATCAAAACAATGTGCATCTGCCAAAAGGAAGGACAGAACAATTTGTTCTCAGAGAGAAATATGTTTTATTTTCATTATAGAGGGAAATCAATGATACTAAAGAAGCGAAAGTATTTTTTATAAAGAATCTGGCCATAAAATGAACAATTTACCATTATCACAGCTGGAAAAAAAGGAGTTTTTTTATATTTGTTCATGTGTCTTTTATAACATTTTTAAGTTGGATAAACTTTTTTCGTTTTTCTCTCGTTCAAATTCATTGTACAAAGATAAGTTTAAATGTCGTTGACATGGAAACGAACTCATTAACATATGCTTAAATTGTCTTTTTTGACACAGGCGAATCCATTGTCATGTTCACATATCCTTAATTAGTTTCCACCAAGGATGTACATGTAATTTCGTCCGGAAGGGCTACCCACAAATACAGCAAAAATGAGCCACCATGGATTTTAACGATTCCAGAGTATTATATGACAACTTCTCCATATTAATATTTTGCTGTATTAGTAAATTTGATTTCTAAAACATTCAACATTCTTTTAAAACAATCAACGACTGCAGATTTTTAGTATAACTGAAAAGCACTTGTCATTATAAAGATTTAATAATGATGGAATGCTTTCTTATCAATGCAGACGTAGTGTCGGTGTGTATTGATTTTAACACCAAGATAACTCATGGCGCGATTTTACAGGTAGGAACTATTAGCATTCAGACATATGTTCATTCTTTCAAATTCGACAAAATCTGAGACTGTGAATTTTAAGGAAATAAATCCTGATTCAGACACCATGGCATCTTTTGAGGTAAACAATGAGAGTGTTAAAATAAATTGTAACGATTTCACAAAATGTTCCATTTGCTTTGAAGATTTCAAATTTCCAAAATGTCTTCCATGTTTCCATTCGTTTTGCCATGAGTGCTTAAAAAACCACATCGAGGCTTCATGTCAATCAAAACAAGTGCCTGTGGGGTTCTCTTGTCCCCTTTGTCGGGACTTCATTCCTGTTGAAAACATTTCAGCAAAGTTAAGCGACTGGGCGAACGATTTTCCAAATAATGACACTCTCATTAAGATATCTGAAACTTTGCAAGAAAATCTTTGTGATGGCTGTCAAAGAGACGGAGAAGATGAAGAAGCGAAACAGTTTTGTTTGATCTGTACAGAAAAACTTTGTAATATGTGTGCTAAATATCACAGACGTAACCTCCTCACAAAAGATCATGAAGTTTTGACATTTGAAAAATTACAAAAATCACCCATTGTCACAGCAATAGAAAAGTCATGTAGAGCCCATGCGGGAAAAAGCATTAAGTATTATTGCAAAGACCATTTAGTGCCTTGTTGCACAGCTTGTATTTACAGTGCACATAGAAAATGTGACAACATTGAAACGGCCACGGAAACATCTGAAAGATTACGTAAGACGGAACAAAAACAGTTGTCCTTGGCTATGGCAGATCTTGAAAAGGAACTGACAGATATCAAACAAGAACTTGAGAAAAATATTTCAAACATTGAAGAAACATCTGACAGTTTGTCGGCGAGTGCCGAAGAGTTGTATACGAAGATTTTGAAACACATTGAAAGAGTAAGAAATGAATATTTAAATAAGTTGTCTAAGAAAACCAAGGCATGCAAAATTGAAGACAAAATTGTTTACCTTAAAAGATGTAGAAAATCGATTAACCATCTTACAGAAGAGACCAAAGATGATCAGTTCGTCCACGAATTTCATGAAACCAGCAAAAAATATACAACGCTAAAAAATCTGTATTCCAAAGCCAAGTTCCGTCTAAAATTAGTGGGTTTGACGTCCATTCCTATTGCACAGGACATTGAACGCACTAAATTTTTTTGCGATGTTAAAGTTGTAACAATAAAGAAATTTTTTTAGAGGAAAAAATACCGTGTAGCAGTTTGAGAAGTGATATCAGTTTAATAATGAAAGAAAAAGAGAAACCGAGAGTTTCTTCAAAAAGGAACACAGGAAAAAGGAATCAATGAAAAAGAAGAGTGATCCATAGATCCTGATCCATAGATTGTTGACGCTTCTGTTTGGTTTCTCTCCACATTTTTTTCAAATGGTATAAGACTTTGTGGATCATCTTGTATTAAATAGAACGGCATGTGAAAAACGTACAAGAAAATTAAATAAAAATGTCAAAGTCCGGATTATTAAAATACAAATGTACCGATATGAAAAGAAGTCAATGACTTCTCCTTCTGCTTGTGTTTATAAACATACAAATATATTTTACCTTGAATATGTTTAAATATTTTATGGAACAAGCAATTTTAGATTTAAAGGATATGACATACTTGAAAACCTTAAACACATTTTTTAGGCTAGAAATCGTATCACTAGCAGTTTTGTTACTAATTTCATTAATCAATTATAAGATTGAACAATTCTTTCTGTTTATTAAGAAATCTTCTTCCAAATGTACTGGTAATATGCATCTTACGGCTGTGAATGTAATGATTGTGCTTGATTGACTCTGCAACAGCACTCATATTTGTCAATGTAATTTTTGCGTTAGTTTCAAACACATGATATACATGTACTAGTAACCGGTTATATTTTTTTCATAGTAAAAAATCAATTCTTTAATCAGTTTTACGAAATGAATACTGAATATTGTGTCATTATTGCCCCGTGTTATCTTCGTGTTATTATGAATGAAATAAAAAATATCACACCGTTCTAAAGTCGCCTTACAACATATTTAAAAGCTTAAAAAGAGTCCTGTTCAACATTTTTCATTTTGGATACATGAGGCGAGGTTAAAAGTGAGCAAACACTCTGCGTTTCCGTTATAATCAATTTAATTTTAATTATCGTGCTTGTACGAGTTAAATGTAAATATTCATATTTTCTACTATTCATAACGTCTTACACGGAATTACTGTTAAGTTAAAATTGCCAAAACTATTCAATACAATTTGATTTTTTTTTATGAGAGTCTCATTTCATTTGTTGTTAACATTTCCTTTTCTTTTCTTCTTTTTTTTTTTTTTTTGCTATGTCGTTTGTATACTAAACATTAGCAAGCAAGAACAGGGGTGCATCATAAAGTATTTGCTGAATTATATTTCAAGTTGATCTAAACTGTAATTAATTGATATTTTGTTCTGATCTGTTTTTGCACACAATAATTATTGTACTTTTTAATTAAAAAAATATGCGTGTCACTTCTTTTTACATGAATATCTAGCTAATTTTTTTTTTAGATATCTATGCATCATTGTGTATTGTATGGATTTTATCCGATCTTTGATTGCCTATCAAATAAATGCTACAAAACAAGTCAACTTTGTTTATTTATTACAAAATAAAAACTGTAGAAATCGAGGTCGATTATATTCCAAAAGAAAAACTGCCCTGTTCTAATTAGTTCGTAAGCTTTTGACTATTTCTTTAACCTTTTCAATGTTGACACGTAACCTATCTGCAGTGAATACACACACTGTGCGACATATGCATGGAAGATATGGATCCTGGACATGATATTTTATACTAACTTTCTTCTCATGTGTAATGCATTATTTTCAAATACACGTAGCAGTTGGTATTTTTTTAAATCGTTAAGTAACACATCTTTATTATATTTCGTCAAAAGTGCCCGCCTACACACGTTGCAAAGTTGTTTCATACACATGAAACGATGCAATTGCATTTAGATTATGTATATTTCATACAAAACCATAAGCCTACGCGAAGTGGGTGCTCATATATGTGCAGAAAGTACATTACAATAGACAAATTATCAAATATGAGTTCATCTCCTTTATTGTTGCACTCTAGCTTCTGTATTGTAAGTAAACGAAAATGTTGTCAGTAGTATGTTGTCATATGCACTGCGCTTCTAAGTTAGATAAACATATGTGTCGATAAAAAAAACATTTGTCAATCCAATTAAATACCTATGCTCTGACGTACTGTCATAAAAGGTATAATTTGCAAAGTCTGTTAGTTTTTTTTATTCGAACTAGTTTTTACAAATTTTATGTTCCAATCAAACACCTACATTTCAAAAAGTTCAAAGTTGATTATTAATTCTTAATTATAATCATTCGTCTAAGGATTTCAATTTCGAAGCCATCACATCTTTGAAAAATGTACGAAAGCAACATATTGTATCGAACATGAAGATTAAATTATCAAATCACAAATGTTCGTCGCTTTCCCCTTTCTGGTGTGCATAATTTTAACAATCAACTTTAACCTTTCCGGTCTCGTGATATACAGTATCAAATTGTTGAACAACACTTTCTGTAACAGAAATAGAGACAAAATGTCATTTGCGGGATAAATTAAAATGATCATATATGTAATTTTGAATATTTTGATGCATAATATCTTATGTCATTCAATGAATTTTACATTTTCAACATACATTGAAAGACGACGGACAGGCATATCGATATATATGATATTGACATGGATGACAATTTCCCTCTGTTGCTATTTCTTACCGTTAGTTACGTAGTATCATTAAAGTATATATTCTATGAATATACTTTGAACATAAGTGAATGAGAATCATGTAACAACAAAGACATCATGCTGAATGACACCACAACTATTTTTTTAATACTTCGTTAATAGTGACAAGTTGTATCTGATCAAAAATCTTTTTACGATAGAGTTTGTATTTATAGTATGTGGTCGATAATATTCATACCAAATTTTTTAATTTTTCATTTATATGTATTTATCTCGAAATTTTCATGAAGCAATAAACGCATTTTTTAGCATGCCTTCAATAAAAAAGATGCTGTCATTTTTTTTTATAACAGGAACAGTGAATGAATAATAAAGTGAGTTGACAATTTAACAAAATTGTCAAAACAAATTTTATAAGGTTTCTGGATCTGATTAGCAAGACCATGTGGGTCACTGAATGTGAAATAAACAATCTAAACAAAACCTGTATGATGTCGTGTAAATCACAAATTCAAAGTAAACATTTAAATAACCAAAACCATCATTGTTGCACATGAAACAAAATGTAATTACAATTTGACAAATACAAAGTGTGAAATCAAAGATGTGGTACCAGATACAGTATGTTAATAGGTCTCCCTTATTTACAATGGAAGTTGAAAAACATGAGACATTAAACATTGTCATATTACAAGTATTCAAATACCCATATAGTATGTCGGTTAACTGAAAATACTAGTATTCAACCAATATATAGGTTAAAAAAAAAAATATATATATATATATATATATATATATATATATATATATATATATATATATATATATATACTAGAAGGCCGATTGCTGAAATCAAATTATAAATATTTCAAAAACGCCAAAACAATTTAAACTTGCATGGTTACAGTGACCTTCAAAACAAATAGTTTTCATATATTATGTATCTAAAATGTTTTTTAAAAATTTATGAAAAAAGCCGTGCTTTATTAAGCAAATTATATCTATCAAAATAAGGAATGCATATCCATAACTACGATATGTATGTAGTTTAGCATTGCTGAAAATCAAATTATTGTTAAAGCAAAAAATAAATTTTTACCTGCTTGGTCGGTATACGTGATCCTTTGCAGTAATAATGCCGTGTATTATCTCTTTATGTACATTGTACAACTAATAACATTTTCTTGATTCAAAAACGCGATGGATTGTAATCGTAGCGTATACGTTCCGAATATGAAAATGATTTTTTTAATGAACATATTCACAAGACTATACTTAAGTTGTTATCTTTGTATTACTTCTTCAACTCCTAGCAATCCAAGCGCAAAGAGTAAAGTATATCATACACACACAATCACAACGACATGTAATGATAGCGTTTATTCTAGATACGTTCCGAAAATAATACTGGAAATTCAACGAACAAACTTATTAGAAACTCATTGTATTGCTATTTACCTAATTTTGATCTCCATACATATAAACATTTTCCATATTTTGCAGACTAAAAAAATCCTGGTTATTCAAATAGATATATATATATAATTTTCATGATTTCTTCGAAGTGAACTAATTTAAAACATGGAGTGAAGCATTACAATTTTACAATTTAAAACACGCACCTGATAATAATTAATAATATTATATAATTTTGAGCACTTATATTTTTCTGAATTTTCCTATTACACTGTTTTTTTTTAATTTTGAATATACAATGTAAATCAGACGCCCTGTAGAAAGAAAGACTTCTGTTCTAAATAAAAGACCATAATAACTTCAAAACAATAACTCAGCGAAAGAAAAAGCGGCTATCGGAAGACCCGTATGGGGTTGAAATTTGTAATTATGCTCCTGTTTCAGATACTTATGATAATACGTGCAAAAAAACTTAACAATAATTATGAAAACAATCTAATAATACGAAATTAAAACTTGTTCAACTCAAATAAAATGATACAGAAATTCAATGCTTTCATTTATCATATATACATGTACATATACTCTATATAATAGAGAACTCTACCACTTCCGTAAATAATTTGTTAAATAAATTAATTTTTAATTTTAAATATATATACCTGTAGCGTTTGTTCTTGTATCACATACATATTGTGTATGGCTGTCAAGTGTCAGGTGGCAGTAGGGACGGTCACTGTAAGCTATGAATAGTTTTGTGCAATCCGGAAGATCTCCTAGAGAATCTTGTACGTTTTCAGTGCAAACGATTGCCTGAAATAAAACCACAGATCAAGATGGGGAAATGATATGATCAAAAATATTTCATTCATTGACAGGTTATTTCGAATATAAAATTTGATGTCATTTTTTTTTTTTGGAGGGGGGGGGGGGGGGTTGGGCTGGCGAATTTATTAGCAGATGTGTACCGATGTACAGTGCTTCGTTCCTTTGATTGCTGTTTGTAAGTACTAATATACTTAGTCTGACTTAAGAATTTACGAAATTTTGCATATATGCATGCATATAGTCAATGTATTTTAAGCCATGAACGGTACGGTAAAAGCTTAACTGCTGTGTTCAAATTACACACCTTCCTAACAATGTCGCAAAAATCTCCGGAATAGTCCGCCTTGCAGCTACACTTTGCATTGATTGCTAGATCGTTGGAGTTTATTAATTCTCCACCATTTTTGCATGGGCCATTATGATTGTAACTATACTTCATGCAAAACTCAACTGAAAAAAAATGTGAATTCAACATAAGTCTAGGTTTTAATGTTGACGAATCAAGAAAAGAACTTACTCGTAAAATACCGCAGAAGTTGTGCTAGATTAGCTAGCTCTTGGTCTGTATACTCATCGTTTTATATATTTGCTTAAGTTATCTTACCGCTAACGTGATCCAAACTTCCATTTTTACGTGGTGCGGTCTTACCGCATATATCATAAATCCCTAGCCTGTACATTTCGTATGCGCACACGCATTTTGGGTTTATGAAAAAGTCACTGCATTTTGTCATTACTCCACTGTAGTCTGTATAAAAAATTTTTTAAGAAAACAATTCTTCCAAGCTGATTGTACTATGTCTTACCTTCATAATTGTTGATACTTACCTAATAATATTACTCCTTTAAGACAAACTGTCTCATAATTTGAACGGTTAAAAAAATCTGAAAAACAAATCTATTAATAACTCTAAGCACTTATTTAAATTGCATTACGTAATTATTCGAAATATGAATCCAACCAGTCTGATGCTATAACAGGCATTGTGAGGGTTTTAATAGCAGGGTTTCGTGTTCTGTGAGGTTTTTTTTATGTTGACAAAAACCGACGCATTTAACTAAGTCCAAATCAAATTGTAAATAAAATATAATAAAAAGCATTGAATTTAAAAAGCATAGGATTTTTGTGACAATTAAATCAAACAATAAGTATGTTTGCAAACATTTTATTTAAGCATTGACTCCTTTTTTAACGATTAACCGTTGCTTTCTGCTCATTTTACAGCTGGATGGTCGTGATTAGTTTGGGCTATACCGGTATTAAAGGGGGCATGATCACGATTTAATTTTTTTTTTTTTGTTATTTACAATGATTTAGAAATGCATTTCTAATGATCAATTAACATTTGAGTGTCAGTAGTAGAGTTACATGTATAAGCAAGATACAGAGCTCACAGTTTAGACAGAAGGACAGACAGACAGACAGATAGATAGATAGATAGATAGATAGATAGATAGATAGATAGATAGATAGATAGATTAAACCAATAATATTTTGATTGTTTTACAAATAAATAGTTTATGACCAAATTTATCCTATGTTAATTATCATATGCAAAATGGTAAGAAAGACTTGATAGATAACTGTTGACCACCCAGCCTCCTTAATATAAAGTGTTGAGGTCACTTTGAATATTTTAATATTGCAAAAATATCTATCAGTATTGCATCAAGCATGTAATTGATAACGGGAAAAAATGATAAAGAGAACATTGCGAAAAGTATTAAATATAAATTCATGCATTATATCTAAGAAACCATGCTTAAGTATTCTGCAACAACGATGTCATTGCATCCACTAGTAAACTATCATGGCATTGCATCTGTAACAATGATAACATTACAATGGTATGCAGCAATGAGACCAGGGACTTTTTTACTGATGAGGTTATGAAGATTTTGTAGTTCAATTAAACGTGTGGAAAGATGAAGAAAGGTTATTCAGTTGAGGAATATATATATTTATAAGACTGATACCGTATATAAAATATGCAAAATATAAATTTTACTAGTATATGCATAAATATAACATAATTATATATAATGTAATATAATGTAAATAATGTTATTTATTAAATGTTTTGAAACTTCTTTAAGTTAAGATTGACATACCCTTTTCCCTTTTGATAAAAACTGCATCATATGAAATTTCTAAAAAAGAATATCATGAAAGCGCTAATGTTCTATATAAAAGCAGTGTTGCATTTATATATAATTGTTACCAGACAGTGTAAACCTTTTTTGTATTTTTGGATATGATAGTTATCTTCACTAAGAGGATGACACAATAATTTATTGTTTTTAAAGTGATATTTCCTATGGATTAATGCCGCCCTATTGACATTTCGACATTTTCAATTATCTTCATGTGATCAACAGTGTTTACTTTTTTAATTAGACCATTAACGTTTCCTTGATTGAAATCCATTTTACGAAAAACCTTGTTGATCAAAAATCAAAAGTGTAAATTGCCTATGATAAAACTTAAATTGTATAATGATAAGGGAGATCATCTTGGCCAAATTAATAATTCGATATAAAAATTAACAACTATATCCAGCAAAACTATTAAAATTAACAAGTCTGACATATATTCAGGATCATAAGTACGGCAACACAGTTCTGCTTTGTACCTGAGACCAAAGCTGGTATTGGAAAAATCATATAAAATACAATCAAGTTGATAGGCAGATCCATTGGAGTCCAGATGACCTGGTACCTACAAAAATCATTACACAGTTACAAAGTCTTCTCTAGAACTTCTACAATTTTTTTTTATTTTATTCATTCATTTTTTTCAGTCACCAAGAGTATACGTAATGTTGCAAACCGTACATAGTAACAATAGTCACAATCACCATGGGACAGGAATCATAAAAAATTGACAGAATGCTCTAAAGTTTAAGGAAGGAGTCTTCTTGTTATCATACATCCTTCTTATATTAAAAAATTCATTAAATTTTGACAGTCAAACAGATCATATAACCAAATGATTTTATCAGTTTAATCAAATTTGACCTTCTTGTTTTCGCATCAAGGTCAGGTCAAAGTCAATACCTTTTTCCTCAACATAAAAATAAATGTAGTTATCTGCAGTTATGTAGACATCTGTTTAAGATATGAAGTTTCTAGTCATCATGAAATGATAGAATATCAGAATGTCTATCAGCTTATACTACTAAAATGGAATTAATATTTAAACTAAAATTGATATTGCTTAACCCGCATTTCCTCTGATTTTTTTAAATTTTGAGGATATTTTAATTATTTTTGTTATGCTTCGAAAATTAATATATTTCTGATTTTTACATACAATTCAGACATCACATAAAGATATAAAATGACAGAAAAGCTAATATATTGACCATTTCATAAGAGAGAAAATCCGATTTTTTATGCTTCGAATATTAAAATATTTCTGATTTTTACATATAATTAAGACATCACATAAAGATATAAATTGACAGAAAAGCTAATATATTGACCATTTCATATGAGAGAAAATCCGATTGTAGTGGGGTTTTTTCCCACAAATCTATTTACAGAATGAGCGCTTAAAAAAAATAAAAATGTAAATAAATAGGCAAATCATATTTTAAAAACATATTCTTAAATTCAAGTACCTTATCATTAGTTCACATTAGTTGAAAAAATCCGACATTAATGTTATTGCTTTAAAAATGTTGAACAGACTCATAAATCTACAGCAATTCTTAATTGCAAAAACATGTGATATTTTCCTACACCGATGTTCCGCCAAAAATACAGTTCTTGTTAGATTCTAAAATTTGATTACTATTTCTATGCCAAGTTGTATGATTGTAAAAAAGAAAGAAAAATATGACATTTTCATTTCCTTTCATCTTGATTAAATGACCATTTAATCAAATTTACTTTTGACAAGTCTAAAAACCAGAAAAGACTCCTTCCATAAGTTAAGGAACAAATCCAAGAGCAACAATAAGGGGTAGAATAAAAATAAAATTACAAAATAAAAAACAAAAATGTATTTATCTTTATTTTGGTTGTGATGTAATTGTGGTTACTGACAATTGTATGTAAACTTTAATGTAACTGTTTAACGATGAAATAAAAAAAATTAAAAACAGCTATACAAAATTTATTTAAGTATTTTTTGCTGTACCAAGGCTTTATATATATATATATATATATATATATATATATATATATATATATATATATATATATATATATATATATATATATATATATATATATTTATTTATTTATTTATATAAATATATATCAATATAATTATAAAAACATAATTTCAAATCACTCTTTTAGAGTCTGTAATTGATAATTTTATTTCTTTACAAATTTAATATGTCTATTTTTTTTATTATATTGAACGAACAACTTTATTTAAGGTATCCCAATCCTCAATGTTCTTATATCAAGAATTTCTTGAGAAGTATATCATTGAAATCTGTAGACAAAACTTACTTAAAAAATACAAAGATAATGCGGAGGGGGTCAGTTTTCATCCCTCTGAGTTATGGCCAAATTAATTTGACCTTTTTGCACCTAAAATGTAATTTCAGCCTCATTAGGATTTGTCAGTATTTTTGATTAAGCAAACTTATTTCTTCAAATATTGTTTTTAATTATGCACAATGGTGACACTGAATAGAGGGATTATGAAAAAATTGTACGAAGCTGCGTTAATTTTTGTGACCTTTTTGCACTTAAAATAGGCAATTTCTATAATACTTACCATTTGATTTGAAATAAAAACTTTTTGAATATCAAGAGCTTTATAAGATTAATCCAGTTTGCCTAGATATGTATTCAGTATCATTTTGACATAATAAAACATTGGGGTCAGTGATGTCAAAGGATGACTGCACTTCAGGACATGCGATATTTGCGAGAATATAAACTTTTAAAAGAAGGATTTTTCTTTCAATTGCAGAAATGGTCAACATCTAAACTGAAACTTTACGTACTTGCGTTAAATAAAAGTATGTTGTTACCAAGTACGAATTTGTTTTCATAGGCGGGGGTCATTACGATTTCTTGAATCTACATACCATAATGAGGACGCCCACTTTTATACTGACTTCGTACATAGTCAGCACATGTTTGTCTATTGTTTTCCGTTTAACAGTAGTTGTATATTTGCATTATCAACGTTATGTCAAAAGGAGATTAATAGACAAACATTGGCTCATGGTTTAAATGAGAAAAAACTGCTTCTTCTTACTTTCACTTTCCTTGTTGTAACCAAGGGTTGATTCATGTTGAATATTACAATTTTGTATATTTCACCACGTGATTTCTCACCTCAGGTAACTTTGTGAATACAAAATTCTATCACGTGACGTGTAAGGAAACATGTTATGTGCTAACTAGGACAATGTTTTCGAACACGTTAAGTTGTCAAGCATTGATTTATAAAGTCTTCTGTATTTACAGTGGCGTGGTTTAATTGTTGAAACCATAGTAAATTGAATACTTGTACCATATAGAATAGATAAGGTTATGGTGAAAGAGTGATCACATAAATTTTCATACATGGCATTGTTATCCATGCTAGTCTAATTTTAGTACCATTCTGATAATGTAAGCTCCACTTCTCATGCATATTAATATCAAACTTATGTTTGATCAAGGGCAGATAATCGAAAATTCTTCTTTTTTCGAAAGTTGTAAGGAGAAAAACATTGAATGATCTTATTGTATCACAGTCTAAAATCTTAATTCATGTTGGAAATTGACTAGACTCTTTAAAAAAATTAACAAAAGTGATATAAGGTTAAGAAATAAACGCAACAGAATTCGAAGCGACCGAAAAGGGCCCAAAACCCGGTGCTATGTGCAGTCATCCTTTTAAATATTTGGCTTCAAAGGTAAAATTTTGGTTTAAAAATTCAGACATTTTCTATATATTTGTATGATTTTATGCTAAACGTCTATCACTTTCTCAAGATTAAATTTTGTACATGTCACACAGAACCTATAGAATATATAACAAACCTATCAAATGATAAAAATGTGAATAATGAAAAAGGAATAATAAAAAGAAAAGTATATTGAAAATTAATAAAATTGCTCGTTTCTGTCATTTCGTCAAAAAAACCTTCCGCACGAAAAAATAGTTCCCCTAAAAACTTGTTTGTTTCTTGAATTCAAATGAATTTTCTTTATCAATGTTGTGTATTAATGAAATAATAATCTTTCTGTTATGATTAAATTAATAAATTCATATTCATTAAAAATATAATGACCATCTGCGCAATTCAACGAAATCAAAACGTGAGGAGTGAGATACCTTAACGATCTAGAAAACTATTCACATTTTAAAGATAAAATATGTGAATTTTATCTTTACTTAATGATGTGTTAAATCTATAAAAATAATATTTAAAATGTTGAGTACTTTGTTAACCATCCAGCTTTGTTGACCATACAGCTTCTCTAACGATACATCAACAAACGTACGAGATTTTTTTATCGTTAACTATAGATTCACAAAAAAAAAGTTATGACAATACTTGTATTATAATAACAGTTTCACAATCTTTCATTTGAATTTTTGTCTTCGTCCTATCGTTTTAATAAGAAGTCTGTTTACAATATCTTAAAAACAAAATGGTCTTACATTCTAAGATATCCACCACGCTCTTGCCATTGGTCTATTCAGATATTAAAATGTTCAAGTGGAACCTTAACATATTTATATATGACATCAGTTAATAAACTAGAGACGCTCCCATTGCATGTAACTAATAGGGCCTGTTTCCTTGTTAAGATGGCTCAAAACTCCATAACATTTTTTATTCTCTTTTGAAATATGATTTTATAAATAAAATGATCAAAAATTTTAAACATACATGATTTAGTTCTATAGAAATCATTCTCTATTTTTAAAGCAATGGGGGGAAAAACAACATTTTTTCTTGTAATCAATATACATGTAGATTATAGCTTCTAAAATTCCTATTCTGTTAAATGATGATTTATATGAATATCAATAAACATGCCGAGAGGTGTCTTGTATACTTTTTTTTTATCTATAAAAATTTTTCCCCAAATAATACATGTATGTCAGGTGAAGATAAGAAATACTAAGTATGATCATCGTTTTTTAAAAGAATTTTACATAAAAATGCGAAGTTGGTGTTTAATGGGTTCTAACTTTAATTTGTGTCTGTGGATAACGTTTTTATTGGCAGGTTTTTTTAGTCTATCTAAAATAAAATCATGCTTTACTGAACAGTTCATTGAATAGCTATTACGTATTGTATAAGTTGTATTAATATGCCAATGTTCAGTTAGCATTAGCATAAATGCATGTATTTGCAACGTCTAAAAATCGATATGTATATCGAGTCAAAATGGCATACAAAAGACAATTGCCATGCAATAGCTTAATACAGTATATCGTCAATGTTGCCTCTATTTTGTCTCACCTATAACAGGTTAAATATTTACATTAGAATTATCATGGAAAAATAACTTTTCCCATAATTTTCATACAATGTCATACATGTTAAGAATAAATAAAATCTAGATATATGTGATATGATTTTACAAAACTGATATAACTTTTTTTCGGGGGGGGGGGGGGTTCTTTGCCATACACTACTAAAGCAACTTTTAAAAGTGTTGACAAAAATCTTTGGAATAACTTGTCTATTTTAAAGCACATTTCACATTAATGGAAAATTATTAAGGGGCCGGTGGTGTCCACCAACTTAAAAAAACTTGTCTGGATTTAAATTTTGACAAATTAGGAAAAAGAACCTAGTAAATGTCAAATGTCGTGTGCGGGCAATTGTACCTCACGTGGAATTACGTCATGTGAACGCAAATTTCACATGAAGCTTCAAGTGAACTTGACGTAAAGCTTCACTAAATAAAAGAGCGAAACGAAATTAAGAGTACACATGGGAAAAAAAATGTTTGCTTTACCTCGAATGATCTTATACATAATACATTGAATTAAAAATAGTTATCTTTCCGGATGCAAAGAACACTTCACTATATAATCATTTAAAAAAATATATTTCCTTGTTTTCCATTACCTCCCTAATTAGAAAGTTATCTTCATGATCAGTGTTTACAATCTAAATTAGTAACAGCTTGATGGTCCGATTGTATAACTATATATATTTTATTTACACGTTAAAAATATTGGTTCTGTTTCTAATATATGTCACGTTTCCTTTTCAAATCTTTTTTCTCAACTTCCTCACTCTATACCCGACCTGGCTCCACCGTCACCCAAATTTCAAATCCCTCGACTCATTCCTCAACTCAAATCCTTTAAAGAAAAGTGTACAAATTTGAGGTCAAACCTCAGATTGAGACTGAGTAGTTGATGACGACGGAGCCTGATCTTTTCTTTCTTTATAATGGATTAAAATTTTCGGTCGTAACAAAATAATAAATATCAGGGGTCTAAATTAACCGAAGTCAAGAGCTAGTTTAGCAATGCATTCGACTGATATATTGACGATCTAATTCATTCATTTTTCTTTTTGTTTTTATATATATATATATATATATATATATATATATATATATATATATATATATATATATATAAAATTGAAGAATGAGAAAACCGTTTCTGATTGTTCAAACATTTGTGTTGAGACCTTCATTATCAACAATCTTAACAAGAACCATATGATCTACTACCCGAGATTATTATTTTTTTTTTTACTGTTGAGAAACGAAACTGTTATTTTTCAATTTTATCATATAAATATATCAATTATTTAAAAACATGAATATTAATTTTTTGAATTTTAACCACAGAAAAAATCAATATTTATTTCTTGCTTCAGTGAATGCTTTTAGATACAATCCAAACTCTTTTGTTCATGATTATCAACATTTTATTAATGCATTCCACATTTATAATATGCACATAATTTCCAGTGAAGAAACAAACCTGATCAAAATAAATTAGGACTTTTCCCTTCACTTTTACCATTGATTACACAATTCAGCCATGCCGAGTGCTTCTCTACAGAGAAACACGTTAAATGTACATAAAATGCATGAGAACTTGAACAGCACTACACAGTATTTCACATCGGAATAATTCACCTAATGCCACCATTTTGTTTTGATGAATTTGAAAGAAAAATGAAAATCAACTAGTATGTAAAAATATTTGGATTTTGGAATAAAGCAAATAGCACAAATTTTTGTTTTGGAGCATATAAGGTAGATGTCATGTCTACAGTGCAATTTCAAAATGGTACAAATTATGATTGATTTGCGATACAATCATTCGATTCAAAATTAGAAACTGTCATATTGAAAAATTATATAAAGGTACAACATGTAGGTTACATGTAACTTCAAATTATGAAAATTCATTAGGAAAATAAGTATTGTGTGGCAGAAAAAAAAATCTGTTAACTCTCTCTATCTCTGTTTGACTTTGAAAAAAACTTTAAGCTTAAGTTTACATTTCATTAAATGCTAAATATCACATTATCTCCCCCCCCCCCCAAAAAAAAAAAAAAATTATGAAAAAAAATATTGACTGGTGAAATGAATTAAAGCTGAGATTTTAAAGCCTTACAAAAATGTTGTCAAAAACCAATGGTGGTATTGGGAGAAATACATGTATAAACCTTTGACAGTATAGATGTATATGTTTATACTAACAGTAGCACAGCTAGCGACCATTCCAGCATCATTAATGCAACTTGAATAAAGATGTACAACCAAGTAATAAAAATGGAGCATCTTCGACACAGGTATTTTTTATTTCACTTTTTATAATTATATGCAATAGTCATTTTCCAAAATTTTTTCACATCTTCGCTAGAGTACTTAGTACATTATAGTAATTAGTACTGAGGCGTGTTCTACAGAGTGAGCCCCTATACCCGCAACACAAATTTTGGCAAACGATCGCGAGCGCTCGCTCTGTTGAACACACCTCAGATGTCCTCAGTCAGTCATGGCGATCACTGCAGGGGATGAATGGTCCTATGGACAATTAGTATATGTACCTACACAAAAATAATGTGTTGGTAATTGATGGATGTACAGAGATCCTCTCACTGCTACAACACTGGTTATCTATAATTCCTCAGGATGTGCTGTTTGTGAGTACCAAGTACTGATGAAGTCCTCAACCCCAGCTACTATAATTTCTTGGTAGTGGGCTGTTTGTGAGTACCAAGTACTGATAAAGTCCTCTACCCCAGCTACTATAATTTCTTAGTAGCGAGCTGTTTGTGAGTACCAAGTACTGATAAAGTCCTCTACCCCAGCTACTATAATTTCTTAGTAGTGAGCTGTTTGTGAGTACCAAGTACTGATGAAGTCCTCTACCCCAGCTACTATAATTTCTTAGTAGTGGGCTGTTTGCAAGTACCAAGTACTGATTATGTCCAAGCTACAATAGTCCCTCAGTGGTGCTGAAGAGTCCACAAGATTATGAATACACAAAATGGCCATGCGCGGTTTGGTTCCAGACGTTACATCTTTTTCACAGGCGGATTCAGAATTCCTTATGAAGGAAATTTCTAAACCAGTGTTTATCTTACATGTATAGCACTGTTTGAAAATAAAATCAAATCTACTGGGAAATTTTTTTTTCTCTCTTACTTATCTGGAACTCCAATCTTTTAATAGAATGAAACTTTATTATCCCAAGTCAAGAAGTTTTCCGTGTGCTGTCTGACACACTGAAATTGTCATTTTGAACTAATTACTAATTAGCGTTATGCTATATAGCTGTATTCGTCTGAGGAATTGGCAGTCCTTTCAAGATAAGATTTATCTATTAGTGATTCAATGCACTTTTTGATCATGGGTACACTAGGAGCAAATCTGGCCCGGGACTGACTTATCACCTGAAACACACAAAAACAACACTTTACTTGAAATCCATCTTATTATAATAGTAAATCATTTTCCATGCTCAGGAAGGTTCAAATATTTTCACATTATTTTCCAAAAACTGCAATTTCTTGTAGAAACCCTCTTACATGTATAATTAAGTCATTTTTTATGATAGATTCACATAGTCTTATAATTATATCTGAACCGTAATTAATTAATGGATTTTTTTAAAAAAATCAATTATAACAGTAACATAATGTAAGAGCAGAAAGTCAACAGTTCTACTCTAATCTCAATGGTTTACCTCTTGAATGAGCATGGCATGCTTTAGGATTTTCCGAGCTTTCATTATGCGAACGATTGCTGCTTGTAGGTACATTTTTCTGTCTTCCTCTGCTGCACGGTGGGTCTGTTCTACTTCCTGTTGAAATTCAATTTTACAAATTTTTTTGAATAAAAAAAAAACAGAACCAAAATTCACAGCCCTAAAAATGTAACCATCAGTACATTGGTACTGCTTGTATTTTCATACAAAAATTCATTTACTGGCATTAACAAATTTAACAAATTTAATACATACAATTTACATTCCTTATTTTACTCGAGTACCTAATTCTGAAACTCAACCTTGTTGTATTAAATCGCAAGAACTTTAAATCGTGTTTACTGAATTTTTTTATATCATAGTTTCATTTTAAGTTTACATTTGTCCCAAAAATAGAAGCAAATTTTTAAAATCTGCAAGATGTGCCTCTCATGATTTTACGCAGATATTAATTTCTCATGTTTAAGAGGGCGCGATGGTCATGACCATTTTTAATAGACTGTATTGAACTCCTTTAGAAGAAGAGCTCTATATAAAATATAGAAAAATACATTGTACCTAAATTTAAAAGCTAAAATATATGGATTTTTTCTTTTACTAAATATATTTCATAACGAAACAAAACATATACAGTTGAACTTCGATATCTCGAACACCGATATCTCGAATACAATGGATATGTCGAAGTGATTTGTAAGTCCCAACCACTAATTTTTTATGTATTTTACCCTCGATATCTCGAATGCTCGGATATCTCGAAGTATTTAAACAGTCCCAAGTAGTTCGAGATAATGAAGATTGACTGTATTAACATTTTAGGTAGATCTGATGGTTAATTTGTTGACCATCCAGCCTCCTTAATTAGAAATCTACAGTATACAATAAAAATACAGTGTTCTATAACAGTGAGGCAAGCACAAACACACCTGAGAGGAATCTTTCTGAATGGCTGTCGTGATCTTGAACTTTGTCCTCTTGTTTGTGTATCCCATGTTGAGTGAAATACAGCTGCACGCAGTAACATCCCCCTGCAAAACATTACAAACAACTGTCATACTAGAAAAATACAATGTAATGTTACTGACCATGCAACTTAACTGGGAATCACCTGCATCTATGATTAATATATGCATTGTCTTTTTTAATATAAAAGACAATGGATGCATTACAAGGGGAATATTTATAAGGAAAAAAACAGTAAACCTGTAAAATTTTGCAGTTTAAACCAGGTTAAAATCAGAAATGGTACATGTAGGATCAGAGAACTTATCTAACAAGATGGTTTGCTTAACAAATCAGACTATTTTCTTTTGAATATATAATAATACACAGAACTTTACAACATTTCAAACAAAATTCATGAAAAATAATTGTTTTGTGTCATATTATAAATATACGTGTATGACTTATTGATTGTTATGTACATGGTCAAAATTAACTATTAATATACTTAAATTTACCTCCCTTTATGAAGAACTCTTACCTCTGTGGAGACTATTTTAGTATCTAATAAGGTCTGGAGCTGTTTAATAAGTTCTTTTTCTGGTAAATTTGTATTTTCCCGTATGTCATGAAAAGTTTGAATATCACTATTGTTAAACAGCAACAAAATGGCCATCTGAAAACTCCCCATCGTCACAAAGTAGGGGCGCTTCAAATGGTTAAACTTTAACTCAGCTGAAAAACAAATATCAAGAAAAAATAATTGATTTGGTATGGGTAGATTGATATTATTTCTGTAATTTAAGCTCAAGTAACATGCTTCAAATTTAAATCAAATGTTAATAGTGTACACATTAAAAAAAACTTTCCTAGAATTGTAAAGAATGTTACTACATGTACAGTGTACAGTGTATATATAAAAGCTCTTTAATTATCATATACATCGGTATTTAATTCATAAGCCTACCAATATAAATGCTCAGTATATCATTTTTTAGAATCAAATCTCTCTCTCTCTCTCTCTCTCTCTCTCTCTCTCTCTCTCTCTCTCTCTCCCTCCCTCCCTCCCTCCCTCCCTTGCTCTCTCTCCCTCTCTCCCTCTCCCTCTCTCCCTCCCTCTCTCTCTCTCTCTCTCTGATACATACCACTACAGAAGTTATGGAGCCAAGTCAGCTTCCGTCCGCTGTATTTTACATTATAGAAAGCTTCAAACTGCAAAGAATCCAATAAAAATTAATCACAAACTGTTTCTAATTAATCTATCAAGGTACTTCATATATTAAACATAAGTATACAAGCATATAATAATATTTCACTCATTATATTAAGTTTAAATGGCTGTATAATGTTAAAGTGGAATTTGTTATTTTTCCCAGTCCATTATTCACCCAATACTTTAAAACACATTTTGCCTATTTGAATATTTTAAAGATCATTTAATAAATTCTTTTTTTCATTTTTGATCAGAATCAAGAGACTCCATCATACAGATAAGAGCCTCTGAGAGACATGCTTCAAAAGATGAATGGGGGAGCCGTCTTGGTTTTAATCACTGGTTCATATGCTCATAAACCTCAGATGCACTCCGCTGACATCAAAACATGTACACCCCACAGGGTGACACAAAGTCAGGCTCCACCCACAAATCTCTGCTCTGTCTTTTACCTTTCACACACCTTTTTCTCACCTCTTTAACCATTATCAGGATTTTTCCACCCTCTCAAATCTCTCTTTCTCATCAAGAATTTTTGCATCAATCATCAGAGGATTAACTTGTTTGAAGAGTTTTTCATGGGAAAAACATCATTCAATCATGATTAACTCTCTTCATATGACGAACAGAAGTCTTCACAAAATCTATGAAAGACATGCACCCCTCTATCACACAGGGAAGTTACTTTAATTTAAAAATGACGATAGATAAAAAATGCACACATTCTCCAAACTCACTGGCAGAGCTAGATGCTATGTCTCTATTTCATCACTTCATTTCTAAAGCAGATCATCATGCAAATTTTGAATCACTGTATGCAAAACAAATCATTTACATGTACAGCAGATAAACAAGTAAATATTATCTATATCTATTTATTTAGCATTATGCATTATTCATGTATGTGACAATTAAGAGACATTTCAAATATATCATTGTTCAAAAAAAGTACCGGTACTTGTATTATGTACATATACTTGTTCCCAATTACATGTAAAACTATGTGACTATGTACATTTTGTAATGAACTTGTTCAAAACCTTTATTTATAAATTGTAAACAACAATGCATGCAATACATTGTACATGAAATGTACATTATACATTAAAAACATTAACCTTTCAATATTGTACATATCACTTGACAACTTTGTACAGAGACGTGTTTAGCAGAGGAAGTGCCCAGGAGAGCTCACCAATAGTTGTGTTGCAGGTATAGGGAATTTTGGTAAGTGCTCGCGAGCACTCGCTTTTTTGAACACACCTCTGGTTTTGTATGTTCCAAATAGCTCAATGTCTCCACAACATCCATATACACTACATTCCGTTAACCAAACCACAGCAGATAAAGCTCACTAGTTCACACCAAGTCTTGATCATTAATTGAATTCATGTGTATTTACTCATGTCGTCTACTCAAGTCGTTCTGTCTATTTCAATAACCTGATCAATTCAAAGCGGCAACATTTTTGGGGAAGGAGCAGAAGGTACGGATATATAAAAAGTGCCTGTTTGGGAGGGTAACAGTTGGAATTGACACCCCTCGCAAACCATTGTCAACCGACGCTTGTGTGTTGCTAACGCTAAGGGTAATAGAACTGATTATCAACTGCGTCTAAACCAATCAGATTTCAGTATTTAACATGAACGTATAATAATGCAATTGTTAACATCATGAATATTTTCAGCAATTTTTTAGTAACTAGTCTAACAATGAGTTTAAAGTTTTTGATCAGAATCCAGTGACTTTATCATACAGACAAAAGTCTCTGAGAGACATGCTTCCAAAGATGAATGGGGGGAGCCACCTTGGTTTTAATCACCGGTTCATGTGCTCATAAACCTCAGATGCACTCCGCTGACATCAAAACATGTACACCCCACAGGGTGACACAAAGTCAGGCTCCACCCACAAATCTCTGCTCTGTCATTTACCTTTCACACACTTTTTTCTCACCTCTTGCACCATTAGCAGGAATTTTCACTCTCTCTCTCTCTCTCTTTCATCAAGAATGTTTGTTTCAATCATCAGAGAATTGAATCTTTTGAAGAGTTTTTTTTTTCATGTAAAAAAAAAAAAACATCATTCAATGATGATTAACTCTCTTCATACGACGACCGAAGTCTTCATAAAATCTTAAGAAAACTTTCACTCTGCAATCATACGGGGCTTTAAAAATTAAATCAAGAAAATCATAGATACATGTAATCACGCATTCACCAAACTCACAGACAGAGCTAGAAGGTACATCTCTATTTCATCACTTCACTTCTCAAGCTAAAATCAAGCAGCCCTGGTAAAACCAGATAAGCTGGCATAAAAAACAGGAATTCATGGTAATGGCATACACTGGTACATTTTATAAATCTTTTCAAAATATTTTTAACATCCTTATTCAAAATTTGTTACAAATCATCATCATTGCTAAATATGTCGTAAAAAAAATTCGTTTTACGATAAATTAGCATTAGGTAAGGGAAACTTTTCTTTTAATATGTTCTTTTATCTTCACTTGTAATAAACTTTTTGTCTGGTTGTCTACAATTCAGAGCCAAGGGACTCAATCACATTTGAAAAAGGAGAATCCCAAGAGAAACATGCTTCAAGGACCCACAGAAAAGCCACAATCATCTTCTATCATTGGTTAATCAAGGGATAAACCTCAGATTGCGCTCGTGACATCATGTCTATGTATAGCATCAGGCTCTTCTAGCAGATCCAATACTCGAGTTGTCAAGAACTACCACCTCCTCCCAAAGTCTATTTATAAACTACTCTTAGCCCCTCCCCTATTCCTTTTTATCTATATCAGCCCACTCTAAGCCTAAATAATCAGAAATCAGTCAAAAATTGATCTAATGAAATCATCAGTTGGCAGGATGCCAACTTCATAACGACAGAACAGAGATCATTTCTCTGATTATTTGAGCATCCCTTTTTGGGTACACCCCCCCCCCTCCTTAAAATTAAAAAAGAGACCTAACGTCCCATATCTAGTAGTCAGAGGTCAGAATTATGATCAGTAAAGTAATCATCAGTTGCTATTAAGTCAACTTCATAACGACAAACAGATATCATTAACTTTGATCTCTAGATAACTTGTACAAATCTTAATAGATTAAAAATAAGAATATGACAACTAGGGTGTGAAGCAAGTTTCTTTTTCATCATAATACACGAATATTGTATGTTTTGTCATGCAGTTAGTATCAAAGTTATTTCCTGAAAAAATTTTGTTGACTGGTGACCATAATGTATTGAAATCACCAAGATTTTTTTTCCCGTTTAATATAGTTTCTGATAAAGCAATAAACCACCCATTTAAATTCGTTTTGGCCATACATGTTTACTCTACCGATTTACGCGGAAGTCTACCGCTTTTTGGCTCTGTCTCCCGCCTACCGATTTTATTAAAAAATCTACCGCTTTTCTTTAAAATACGTTCCTTGTTTTTATAGATAGCCATTTTGGAAGCCATTATGGTCAAAAATCTCGTCGGGTTTGAAATTAGCGCGTGACTTTGAATCGGAGGCACACAAACGCTTTATTAAGTCGCTTAAATGACAAGTTTTCAAGCATGTGTTTTACATTGAACGATGAAAAGAAGCCACTTCCAGTGATTACATTAGTTACAATACATGTCGATATTATCCTCGCAAAGGAAAAAGAAGCTTTACAATTCCACACGTGGTTTTAACGATAACTGAATATATCTTTTAACTTTGCCATAACGGTAAACTTCACTTGCAGTTTATTGAATGCTGCATGATTTGTAATAAGCATGTAAATAAACATCGTTTTGATGTTGAAAAAGAATATACGATTTCCTACTAGTTCTTACTTCTCTTATATGTTAAATTTTGGCAACTTAACCTATTTTTATGAACAAAGGCAATTGTTAAAGTCTCTGCACTCCAATATATTTTCCTAAAAAGAAATAAACTTACCGGTAATCAATATATGGTAAATGCATGCAAACATTTTTATTGCTTGTGTTGATATTAGTAAATTTCAAAAGTCTTTTGTATTTTAGTTGATAACATTAATTACTAATTAGAAACCCTTACTACATCTGTAGTACACAAAAATTTGTGCTTTGAAATATACGCGAAAACGGCAGCACGCGCGATGCTACCGCTTTTCGGTTCAAAATCTACCTATTTTTCATCACTGGAGGTTAACATGTATGTTTTGGCCAATTTTCGTGGATTTTGGGCTTTTTGCTTTTTCGTGGGGATGTAATTTTGTGGAAGTGTCAGTTTTTAGTTTCAGCAAAAAAAAACTCTGTCAAAGCTTGTTTTCGTCGAGGATGTACATGTAAATTGGTGGGGAAAGGCTACCCACGAATACCATGAAAATTGAGCCACCTCGAATTATAATGATTCCACAGTAAACGATTTGTAGCTTTCTGACAAAAGCATGGCTAAACCTCTTAGATACACAGAGAAGCATGACACAGGCTCGTTCTGAAACACAACAGAAACCATTGTCTATACCAGGAGAGGCCTACTTACCATTTGTACACTTTTTTCCAGTTCTTGGGGTATTGAGAAAGAAGGGAGATTACTTTGTCCTATCGGCCAAGCTCCCGCCTGAAAAAGGTCAAAGGTCATTCCTAGTTATCACTGATGTTATGATCAGAGAGAACCATTTAAAAAAATATGGAAAAATAATTTGACAAACAATACTGATTTAAAATCCATCAGAAAGCAAATGTTTATATCTGCTATCATATATTTATGACTAATTCCATTGCCACAGACCATTAAAATTGCAAGTGGTTATATTTGGTACATAAAAGTTAAACCAATCAATTTGTCAAAACCAATTAGACTATGAAGTGATTTATGACTTTAAACTTTTTCTTCACGTTAAGCGTACTTTTAATGTTTTAAATCATTTGAAATCCATATTTCAAAAGTCATCAGAATTCAATGTAAATGTTATAGGCAGAAAGATAGAACAAACACAATATACACCTCAAGAGCTAATTAAAAGTTACCTGTAAAACCATTATTGAAAAGTTAACTCCCAACTCTACATTTTCCTTTGATTGGATGAAATCAGAAAACTCTTTATTTAAAGTTGTGCTGATGGAGACATCTGTGAACATCCGATGTAGTTTGTTGGTGAATTCATAGCCACAGGCTTGCTGAAAATACAACCAATGAAACAGATGAATTAATGACGTAAAACACATACAGTACAGCTCAAAACATGGTGACTTAGTCCAAAATGTTCCCAACTCAATATAAACATTACCGGTATATTTATGCTGTCCTGTTCATGCTAATAAATTTAATTTTTAAATTTTTAACGAAATTTCTTCTGCCTTCAAATCAAACGGATAAATTATTATCAGAGTTTGTGAACTAGAATTGAATCAATAATACAGATATCAAACGCTCAAAGCTAAATACCATGTATATCAAATGAGGAATGAAGCCAAAAACTATAGGTGGCGAGGGGGGCTTACAGAACAGTATGATGCAATAAGTATTCATACAAAGTGGCGCCGTGTTTACATCACGCTTCTCATCGTTATATTGCAACGGGGATAAAATGGGTTATAATTAGAAATGGGATTTCGGCAGTTATTTATAGTATTCTGTCGTCAATGACGTTTTATACGTCACATGATTTTTTTTTTCATCTTTATTTGTAAACAAATCTCAGACATCGAAAGTAAAATGGGGGGCAGAGGAAAAGAATTGAGCAATGATGTAAAAGAAATCGCTCAAAAATTATTTGAAGCAGGTAAAACCATCGATTATGTGTCAAATACTTTGCATATACCAAGATCTACTGTTGGGAGCTTAAAAAGGCGTATTGAACAACGGGGCTCGATAGAAAACATCCCCCGGAGAAGGACCCCCACGGTTATAGCAAGGAACTATAGAAAGTTAGAGCAGTTAGTAAAAGTTAACAAAAGAGACAATTTACAAAAAATTACATCAAAATTCAATGAGAATAGGGAAAGACAAATATCAAAACGTACTTTGCAGTTTCATTTACATAAAAATGGCTACAGAAGATCAGTTTCTTAGAAGAAAGTAGTTGTTAAAGATGTGAATCGTCGGAAACGTTTGTCTTGGTGCCGTGAAAAGCGAAAACTAACAGTAGAGAATTACTGGAAGAAAGTGATCTTCTCGGACAAATCTAAGATTGTGGTGGGGCAAGATTCTCGAGTATATGTGTGGAGAAAGAGAGGCGAGGGCTGGAGACCTGATTTGGTGGGGGCGCGGAAAACAAAGCCATGTTACGAAATTATGGTCTAGCTGGGGTCTTTCACATGGCATGGAGTCGGCACTATTTCTTCAGTAGACAGTAACATTAATGCAAATAAATATCAGCAGATACTAGATGACAATTTGTGGCCCGTTTTAGCCCGTCATTTTCCGACTGGAAACTATGTTTTCCAAGACGACAATGCCCCGGTACATCGTGCGCCTTCTACCCAAGATTATTTACACAGAAATGGCATAAGAACAATAAGCTGGCCAGCACAAAGGCCCGACATCAACATCATTGAAAATATTTGGTTTTTGATTAAAAGAAAACTTCAGGGAAGAGTTGGGAGAATAGAGAACAAGGAAGACCTGTTCCATGAAATCCAGCGCATCTGGACTGAGATCACGCCTGAATATGTAAAAAGCCTATATCAGACAATTCCTTGGCAATTACAAAGTGTAATTCGACTGAAAGGTCATCTTACAAAGTATTAGGTAAGTTTAAAAATTTTTTAAACACGAAAACTGAAGTTTGAAGAGTGCCCTAATTCCGTTGCGAATGTATACAGGCCGCCATTTTGTACGAATACTTATTGCATCATACTGTACTTACAAAAAAGACTAAATATCAAAACTGAATACATGATAGCGATTACCTGGTAGATCTGCACAAACCTTGAGTTTATTTATCATGGCTTCCTCTGCATCCATTGAAGCTGATTGTCCATAGATCAGTCTTTTCGCCAACATGCGTGAATAAAACTGAAAAAAAAAGACGGGGAAACTGCAGTCGATCAGCTTAGCTGAAACAAGACTTCATACTTTTTGTAGCTTCAAACAAATTGATGTAAAAATGTACCTAATACATAATCAACTGACCATAATGGTTGTAACTTTCTCTACACAGATATTACTGTATACAGGGAATTAGAATATTCCTTAAATAAAATAAACCTTAACCTACCCGCATTATTGTTGAAATACTTGAAGACTGTGATACAGTTAGAGAGCTACCTACCCTTTGGAACACATCTTTATCGTCGAGATATTTGAAGACTGTGATACAGTTAGTTAGCTTGTCATCCATTTCAGACTCAGACACTCCTTTAGAACTCTTCTTTAATAAATTATCACAGTATTTTGAAAGCTGTAAAAGAGAAAAAATCTTTTTCTTTTATAAAATATTAATTAGTAAATGCATTTAATTTCATGCATTTACATTTAGTGTACTTGTTCAATTCTGTTTTATTCATTTCATTTTTTTTTTTTAAATAATTTTTCATAGAATTGGAGAATAAACACTTTATACAGTTATTTACAAGCAATATACATTAAGTTTTGCACTAACAGAACATAGATGTTGCTGGATGAATTCTATTGTTACTACATGTATATCATTAGATACTCATTAGATACAATGTGTGAAGATTGATACAAATCTAAATTTTGTATGTGTTCTTAATGCTCCAAGACAACCATGTACATGTGCACTAGAACTGTACAAAGTAAACTGGAACTCACCATTTCTGGAGATTTACACATGTGCTTCGCACTCTGTTTGAAGTTAATGGCAGCTGCACAAGCCTACAAAATAATTTTTTTTAATAACATAAACATAAATAACATAAAAAAATGAAATAGGTCCAATACTCCACATCTCACACTACAGACTTACAAAATTATGTAATTTCTTGGTAAAAACAGTTACTCCATTAATTAAATACAGAAACCATGTCCAATAAATTTAAGTACCGGTAGCTATAGCCGGAGTTTTGAAATTTGGAGTCCGGAGTTACCTTGTCTAGAGCCCCGACAAACTGCTGATCCGAGTGAAACACTCCCTGGATCATCTCCGTGTATTTCTGGTGGACCTCCAACATGGACTCCACAAACTGACCAGGAACCTGGGAAATATTCAACAGAAATGATCAAATATTCTTGTTCCCAGATTAGCACTTTTTGCATAAAATATTTCAATATAAAGACGTAGAGCATTTTCCCAAAATTGGCAACAGAAAGCCGGATGGCATTTGAGAATAAACCAAAAGTAAATTAAGAAAAATCACAGAAAACTGGGATGTAGAAATATTGTCTCATAATAATGCCATAAAGAACAAAAAATCTGGAACTAGATTTAAAAGTCCGTCAGTGTACTATTTGCTTCACACTCCCTACATGCACAGAAAACATTATACACAAAACGTTCATATTCCTTTTTAGTGTAGTAGTGCACTCCAGGGCCTCTTACATGTAATTGAATGCAGGTCCTGCATTTTTTGGGGGGGGGGATGGGGGTGGGTTGAGAGAGAGAGAGAGAGAGAGAGAGAGAGAGAGAGAGAGAGAGAGAGGGGGGGAGGGAGGACTTCCAGATTGACTTACATTGTCTCCTTTGAGGCTCTTGACCGCCTCCATCCCAGTCTGCTTAATGTGTCCCTCCACTTCCTGTATGAGGACCCCAAGTCCTCCATGGATTGGCTTCAGGAGTTTGTACATGTTAGAGAGATCTGTAAGGCAAAAAAGTGATGTTGTAGATGAAGGACAGACTAGACTATCTACAAGATGGGTAATCACTTCAAAAGAAGGAGAAGTAAGAGCAAGACTTGTAGCACGTGGATTTGAGGAGGAATTTGATATTCCCAGAGACAGTCCGACAGTTGGAAAAGGGGGTCTTAAGATATTTTTGACCATAACAGCAAGTAAATTCTGGGATGTCAAAACCACGCTCTGCTACCATTTGTTAGACCATGTGCTTTATTATCCAGCATCAACACTAAAGTAACCTTTACAAGATGAAGAGCTCCCTTAGGGGGAGATAAGTTAAACATAAATCAGAGTTACTTCTCTTGTCTTACTACATATTAAGTAAACTAACACATGTAATAAAAGAGTTTGTACATGTTAGAGAGATCTGCAAGGCAAGAAGTGATACCATGTAAGCCTGATTCAGTATCATGTTATGATAATGGACTTCATACATGTTAGAAAGGTACAGTTAGGATACAGTAGTGTGTGCATGTTCAAGAGATTTGTAAGGGAAGACATCATACTATGTGAGCCAGATGCAGTAATGATATTCAGGGTTTACTCAATACATTTTTTGTTTATTTACAGTTCCAATTTCCTACTGTGACATGTGTGAGTCACTGCATAAACATTTACTGGCTTAAATTCACATTACTAGGATAAAATTTTTAACAAATAATATTTTACTGTATATCTGGTATTTTCGCGATGATCTAATTTTTGCTTTTTTCGCGATCTCTTTTAAATCACAAATTATTGAATTTGCAGAAATTAAATTCTGTATTATTTTGTATAAGAAACTTTTTAAATCACCAAAAATGACTGACGCAAATAAAAAATGCTACACATTTTCCCAATTTTCACAAATTTTGTGACACGCAAAAAAACCCGGATATATGGCATTTGCAGATTACAACAGTGAAAGGGGAAGACATAGAGTTTGTTAAAACCAATAACATGGGTCAAAATAATAACTCTGACTTTTTTCCTGTTAAATAAGTACCTCTCCTCCTCTCCTGTTTGACCATGTCCTTACACTCCCCGTGTAGAAACTGGAGGTGATCCGCCACCATCCTCTGTTGACACTCGTGGGTGATTTTGTTGTAGGAGCTGGGATGTAGGAACTTCCGACTTCGGAAATCCTCGTTATCCAACCGCATGATGACCTACAAAATACAAGACATCACCGGGTGAAATACTGCAATGCGATAGCCAAAAAGTTGTAAAAATGATCAACATGCAATGTACAGAAATTCTTAGATAGTAATCCATGATCTGTGACAAAGACCTGACAATTGTATTAAACCAATGAAGATCCAGAGGGTAGCTGGCTATCTATGGTATTCAATGCCTTTACAATATTACATAACCTGTATAATATGAATTCTGTTGAATGCACGATCGCAATTTCAGTTTACACGTACACTGTATTACAGAATTTTACAAAAATAAACAATTAATCCAAAGAGAGAGTTACTACCCCCCTTATAAAACCGATAATGTACCATAAGCATATATCTAAATCTGGCCTACCTTTTCCATGTACTCGGAGCATGTGTGCTCGTCTTTGAGTTTAGCCGCCTCCTGACGGTAGTGAGCACCTGTCTCGAGTTTGTACGGATTCTCCAGCAGCTCCTCGTACAACAGGAGCGGGTGCTTCCGCTTGTACTCCTGGACGTTGACGAAGGAGTTTATGACACCATGAACCACTGTCTGGTTGACGAGCTCCCCCATGCGGTCCCGTGAGACCTCATTGAGGACCAGTTTAAGGAGGGTCTCCTTGAGGGGCTCTATCATTAGTCTCTTCCACGTGTCCAGTGCTAGCTGTTAAAATAAACAAATATTTTTCCAACATGCCTTTTTTCCTTACTTATTTCTAGCAGCTATAAAATGGTTCTTGTTCTCAATTTCAGACCAGGCTTTGGGGCCAAAAACTTAGATAAATGCTAGTTTCTTTGAGGTTTATGCCCCATATGGCATGACTTCTGTGACCTTTCATTAACTTGTGACCTTTCATTGACCTGTGACCCTTTATTGACCTTTTGAACTTTCTTTGACCTACTTACCTCCCCTATTTCTAGCAGCTGATCAGCTGTGTCTGTACTGATTCCACCATAGCTCAGGTCAGCGTCTGTGTACTTCTGTTTCTTTATGTAAGTTGTATTCAGGTATCTTGGGAAAAAAGTTATCAACATGAATCATTGGCACAAAATTAATATTTTCTCATTTTACCATTTCTATATATTAGCAATATACAAAGTTGTACCAAATGTCACTTTACCCATGCAGTTAGTTCAGATAACATACTGTTCATCTAGTCCAAATATCAGTTTTTAATGATATCATAAATGCTATTGATATCAAACTTACCCTCACAGCTGGCTCACATACAGCACTTTAACGGAACCCTCACCCAATAAAGCTTATATTTCAAGACAGTAACCATGTATTTTATATATACATGTACACACTAGGTTTGACGAATACAACTGATTCAGATAGCATACATTTACTAACATAAATGGCTGCAATATCTCACTACTCTAACAACTGGTTCAGATATCATTTACTTACCCATACAACTGGTTCAGATATCACACACACACACACACACCCTTACAACTGGTTAAGATATCACACACTTACCCATACAACTGATTCAGATATAATACACTTACACTTATATTTGGTTCAGATATCACAGTTACCCATGAAACTGGTTCAGATATCACACATTTACCCATGCAACTAGTTCAGATATCATACTCATCAATATTACTGATTCAGATAACATACACTTACCTACATAAATGACTACAATATCTCAGTACTATAACAACTGGTTCAGATATCATTCACTTACCCATACAACTGGTTCAGATATCATACACTTACCCATATATATGGCTCAGATATCACACAATTACCAATGCAACTGGTTCAGATATCTCACATGCCCTTACCCATGCAACTGGTTAATATATCAAACACACATAACCTTACAACTTGTTAATATACCACACTCTTACAATCAACTGGTTCAGATATCACACACTAACCCATATATTTGGTTCAGATATCACACACTTTCCCATGCAACTGATTCAGATATCACACATTCATCAATACAACTGATTCAGATATCACACTCATCAATACAACTGGTTCAGATATCACACACTCATCAATACAAGTGGTTCTGACATTACTTACTTACCCGTATAACTGGTTCAGATATCACACACTTACCCATGCAACTGGTTTATATATCACACACTCAACAATACAACTAGTTCAGATATCACTTACCCTTACAACTGGTTCAGATATCATTCACTTACCGATACAACTTGTTCATATATCATTCACTTACCCATATGTTTGGGTCAGATATCACACTCGCCCATGCAACTGGTTCTGATATCACACAATCATCAATACAACTGGTTCAGATATCATTCACTTACCCTTACAACTGGTTTAGATATCATTCACTTACCCTTACAACTGGTTTAGATATCATTCACTTACCCATACAACTGGTTTAGATATCCTGATCCTTTACTGTACTCCTCCCAATGTCTGTGGTAAGTTGACAAACAATTTTCCTCACCATTGCCTTGTACTTTCTGCAGATATTATTGTTTACTTTTGAATTGGATATTCCATATTGGACTATTCTCAATATCACATCTGAATGAATGTTTCCTTAAAAATTTCCTTTATAAATTGAATGTCTGAGATGAAATATTTTACAATGTTTTAAGTTTTAATAAAATACTTAATTTTTTACCATTCCTATATACTATTTACAGCAATACAATGATAATTGCATTGAAGTTGGCCTTATTATCAAGTCCAGCTTGAGATCAGCATTGTTCTTTTAAGCTATACTCTCATTTGGTAGGGGCCACAACTCACCTTGTAAAGGTTCGATACATGGTTTTCCAAGAACTTCTTGGTTTCTGTGTATAGTTTATCACTCAATGGATCAGGGCAGGCCACACACAGAGCATACACATCTGTACACAGCTGTTAAGGAATCTCTGTTGTTTCTATATTTCTCCTATTTTTATTTTCATTCCATGTTTTTAAAGTCATGTTTGTTTTTTTCAAATATGATAAACATAAATGAGTAATGAAATATATGTTTTGTAATGTCTGCTTAAATCAATAATTTTGTTAACAAATAACATAAAAATAATTACATGTAATCAAAGACTATGTATTCAGTAATTGTGCAGTTTTAATTAATAAATCATCAGCATTAATAATGCTGATGATTTATTATACTGCACAATGGCAGCCCCAGTAATTCTTATAAAGGATATGAAAATCTGTCATTCCACGTGGCTCGCCCGACTTTGGCGCACGTTACGACCCCTTTCACTGTTTCCAGAAGCGTCGTCCATGTGGATTCAAAATCAACTTTTCTCGGTTTCAGAGACATCTCCTACAAATGTGAATCAATAACAATATTATTTCTATCTAATATATTGTTTGCCAGAATTTCATCAAAACCGGATAGTACAAAAAATTGGGAAGATTTTTTTTATATGAAGGTATAGGATAAGTTACAAATGTTTTGCAAACTGTATCACCATGTGCATAGTTTGGAAAAATAATTACTGTAACTTAAATGATATGAATATCTTATTTAGTGAGTTATGTCTTTCAACAGAAATACAGTCTACTTTTGTTATCTTGAACTAGATGGGACTGCTTAAAAACTTCGAGATGTCAGAGTATTCGAGATATCAACTGAGGGTAAAATACTTAAAAAATAAGTGGTTGGGACTTACAAATCATATCTACATGTCCATCATATTCGAGATATCAGTGTTCGAGATATCGAAGTTCAACTGTTGCCCCTATCTGAAAAGTTTAGTTCATTAATAGAATCCCAAGGACCATATTTAAAATTTCCAAGTTTACAAAAAGAAATATATGTTTAAAAAGTCCCCCAATCATTAATTAAATCTCATACATATCAAAACAACTCTTGAATTTAAATTATCTAAGCAAAAATTGACCTAAAAACATCCAAAACTGAGTGTAATATGTGTTTAACAAGATAGGTAAAATAATGATGGACCAGATCAGATTTCAAATCTAGGCCCCCTGAATCTCCAGTCAGGTGCTCTATCAACTCAGCTTTCTTGTGCTGGCACCGCCATAGGATTAGGAAGAATGATCTTACCGTGACCAGGCTACGCTCAGGTCACAGTAAGAATTCGTCCCATATACTTGTAATGTAGCAGCCGCGAAGCGGATCTGCTTTGCGTTGAATTTGAGTCTGTAAAAAAATGATCTGCAGGGGAAAAGCACATTTTTATACATGTATAACAATATTACTTATTAGGTTTGTTACTGACTGTTTAAAGAAATTTGTGGGGTCGGTAAAGTCCATAGAAGGCGAGGCGAAGCCTCGCCTTCTATGGACTTTACCGACCCCACAAATTTCTTTAAACAGTCAGTAACAAACCTAATAAGTGTTTTGTCGAGGACCTGAAGTTTGATATGTCAACAAACGTTTGTGTAAAAAATCAGTTCAAATAACGTAAGTCCGCCATGCTGCCGTATAAATTTTGACGCTTGCCGTTTAAAGAAATTTATAAGGCAATCACGTGGCGAGTTTCATCCAATGACGTCGCGACATTCTAGTCCGAGGCAAAACAAACCTTTTTAAACATGCATATGTAGTTAAGTCCACACAATATCCATTTAATGGGTCGTACGAAGGCATTTTGTTAATATATATATCAGTTTCAATTTGCCTGCTATTTTGTCGGAAATCACAATCGGAATGCCTCCGATTGTATCAAAAACATGGTGATCACAAACAGCTAATTTTCAAACGGGATGTAAAAGTGGTAGTGATTTTTTTGCAAAAACAGTTATTATTTATATTTAGGTAAAATAGGATTATAAAGAGCAACATTGTAGGTATTTGAGATCAATCATTTATATAAATTTAGGCAATATACAGTGCAAAAATTTTTTTCATTTCCTACAAAGCAAGTATAGGAGACAAATTCTTTTGTTAAACTGGGTACGTAGGACATCTGTCATTTTAACGATAGAACATTTTATCTAGCACCGCCACATCTTTCCGGCCAATTTCCCCAGATATTCCCTTTGGTAGGAGTTAACCTGTCAGTTCCCAGAGTTGGACAGGTTCAGCACCAAATGAAACAATAAAAAACTCAACCTGGATTTGAACCGTCACTTGTGATTTTCATTAAGTTATAGCCAGGTCAAATTTTAGCACCATTTAAAAACAGAATGAATTGATTATTGCTACCACATTAATGTACTATTTGGACATTTATTGGGCACAAAGCAATTATTTAATCTAATGGATACACATTAATGAGTGTGTCATGTCCAAAAATACAACTGACGTATTTTTAATCAGGTACAAATGATATGATTCCCTGACACGAGTTATCTACCCGTGATATTGACAAAATAAATGCATGACTGTTGTTTTATCTAAATGCTTGGGTTCTTAAATCTTACAATTAACAACTCAAAAGGATTTTAGTAATTATCTGTATTTCTAACGATAATGCAGTTAGAACTTTCTTTACAAGAGATCAGGGTGTCGCGAAGAAAGACCTTCGTTTTTCACACTGCTCCGACTTTTACCAATTTAATTTGATCCGAGTTGACAATGAATCTCTCTTTTTCGAGAAAACTCTATTTCTGGAAAGTACCCTTTACAACTTACTTCTATAAAGTGCGATTTCTTCAGAGAGTTTTTTCCTTTCCTGAGGAGGTCGCCATATTGATTCGGTTATCGCAAAACGAAAATACAAAATTATTATCTGCGCAACAGAGCAATCATAACTACAAAATGATGAAAATATGAAACTATCACATCTACATACGTTTAATGAAATAAATAATTTTTCACATTAAAATGAGTTGTTTGTGACAAATAATGTTACTTTTCGTTTTGTTAAAATTCAAATTTTATTCGACAACAACTTGCATGAACTTGGTTACAGATTCCTATCACACGCCGAACGTATTTGGGTTGTTTTAGTGGTGAGTAAAATAAAATGTACTAAACTCTCATCTTAAAACATATTTTTAATAGTCTTTGTACGAAAGGTGGAGAAAATATTGCGCTTCTACCTTAAAATCAGAAGAGTTATTGTGCAGAAATTTCCTATTTTCGGTTTTATTTTTGGTCATGATTCATAGAAATGAGGAAGAAATTGCACGTCTATGTATGGATTTCTTCGAAATACGCGAAAACTTTAAATACACTGATATCTTTATTTAGAGATATCCACGTGCAGCTAGTTTTTGTTTACCTTGAGTGTACAATAGTTTTGGGCTCCTTTTTTTCAAATAAATTTTTTTCTTCCAAAAATGAATTAATGCATGTAGAACTTTTATCTTGAGTGTGTATTTACCACGTATAGAAAATTTTAGGATTTATATCTAATATGTATTCGCTTATTTATACAATCTAGACAAACAACTATTGTAAACATGATAAAAGACATAGGAAATTTTTTTAATATTTATGGAACACAACTTATAGTGAACTACATTTACATGTACATATATATCATGTAATACTATACAGAAGCTTTTAAATTTAATTGGCGTTAACTCCAGAAAAGTTTTGACTGCATTTGTCCAATTTGATTTAATCTTTCACATCATGAGCGGTAATGTCTCAACTCCACATACTACAATTGGATTGTACAATGGTCATTAAAAAAATTATGTTGAAACTTTTATGGAGGTAATTAATTAACGCCTATTAAAAGCTTCTACGTAATTCACTATATTTAGACTTAAATATGAAAAAAATGTTAATTGAGAAACAGTATATATACAGAATACAAACTATAAATATAGTTTCACAGAATATATAATCATGACAGTTAAAATGGTTTGATCACCAGCAGTTAGTAGAGCACTCATTGTCAGCGGACGAATTTAAGACTGGGCGAATTCCAATGTTTCAAATTATCTCTCTTAAAACACAACTCCCAAGTGAATAAGGGCGAAAATTACAAGGGGCAAAAAATAACCCTGTATACAGTATACGCTTTTGCCTTATGACTGGACAAAATGAAATTAATAGAATTCAATTCTGTGCAGGCCGGACTATAGCTGACACTTCAAATAGCTTCCAACATGTCTGCAGCACAGGATGCTAGCTCTTTGTTGAACATGGGTACTACCAAGAAGTATGACATTCCCTTGGCCCACCTGGATTACAAATACATTGAAGAATGCAATGATGTCAAATACCTGGAGAAGATTCTTAGAATTTTGAGGTGAGTTCATGGGGTTTTATGTAGACCTTTTAAAATTCTGTAAATATGTTTTCAATTGTTTTATTTCATCAATTTTGATACTGTACAGGGAAATATTCGCCCCCGTTTTATTTTTGCCCCTTTCACCCTTGTTGTCAGAGGGCGAATTTAAGACTGGGCGAATTCTATGTTGCAAATAATATCTGTTAACACAACTGCATCTTGGCAAATTCAAGACGGGGCGAAACTGTTTGCAAGTGTCAAAGGGCGAAAAATTACATGTGGCAAAAATAACCCTATATACAGTCAAATGAGCTAGATAGCAGGAAATTGTGAACTACCAGCAGTTTTAGGGGGCATTTGATTCTTCCTTCCCACTCAGCTGTTGTTTCCTAGATTATAAACACTGCTTAAAATAGCAGCTACTAGATGAAACAGTGGATATTTTGAAAGTACCAGTGGCATTGTCAATTAAATTTATATTCATCCTCAGTGGTGACTGCTGAGAGTAGCCATTCTCTGGGAAAAAGAGACTTTTGATTGTCAGGTAGTGGAACTTTTGAAAGTGAACCCCGTTACAAAAGTAATAAACATCAAACTTTTGTAATCATTTCATATAGTTTACAGTTATTATAAAAAAATAAAAGCAAGATTTTAATATATGCCTGGTGCAAGGGTTGTTCTCTGCGATTTTATGTGGATATTAATTCCTCATCTTTAATCTTAGGAATTTGCAGTAATTGCAATGGTTATAACTTCTGTTTACAGGTCAGGGGAAGAAGGGAGATACCCAGAAATGGAGAGACAGTGTGAAGAGAAGATAGAAGCACTCAACCCTACAAGGTCTGATTTATAATGAGCTTTTAAAAAAGATTCATGTTATTGGCTTTGATTTCAAAGAGAAAATGTGCACTACATGTGCATCTCTTATCTGGTATTTAAGTTCTTGCTGTAAATAACATTAAAGAAACTTATATTTTTAGTAAGAAGAAGTATTTATTGATTTTGATATCAATGACAAGTTTTTCTGATTGATTACTTTATTTAATGGAAGGTATGTACTGTACAATTGCTTACCAGTATGTCTGATAATTCTATGAATGTTTTGTACATGTTGTAGTCGGATTCTGAGGAAAGAGATCCCAGTCAGAAAGATAAATGAGATTGAGCGTACGGAGGGACAGAGTCTGCAGTCAGATCTACAGGTAACCACACCTGGAGTGTTGTATTTTATTTTCAATGGTTTATTATGATCATGCAGTTCCACTGGCATAATTATATATTTAATTTACTTTATAACTTACAGAAAGTTGCACTTCAAATGCACGCATGATATTGTTGTCCTTGGCTTCTTAATGTGGAATTCCTGATATACATATTGAATTCAGATTATTAGATGTGAAATATGCAGTTATTTATGGTATTTAATAAATACTTCTTTATTTGGAATCTCTCTCTCTCTGCGTATTTGAAGTTAACATACATAACGGTATATATAAACATTTTCAGAACTGGACATCTGAAATGAAAGTAGCCGAGGGTTCCGTGAATGGAGGGTCTGAATTTGATGATGACGGTCTCCCACCAATCAGATCAGGCGTTATATCACTTAGTGGAAACTCCACTCAAGTAAGTATATATGTACATGAAGCTTTTTCATTGGATGAAATTAGCAAACCCTGAAATCCATATTTATAGCAAATAATCTGTAAATTAATGTTAATAAATGTTGATATTATTTATTACTGATTTAAGATAGAGCTAACAAACCTTAATCAATCATTTACATATCAGAAGTTTTAAAAATAATTTTCCATAGCAAAATTTCATTGTTGTAATTGTTGGTTTTAGATTTTAAATAAAATGAAGGTACATTTATTTCCCTTGTATATTATTTAATCATGTAACATCAGTTTAATAATTACTTGCAGCAAGAGAAAAAATCATCAAAGAAGAATGTGATGCCTCGAAGCTACAAAGAGTGGGACAAGTAAGGAACGTTATAATTCATAAGGCACAACAGAGGCAGTTACATTCAATCATATTATGTTTGGTTTTTAACTTTCAAATAACATCATCCCCGTAAGTGTAACAAAATGGATAACGGAACCAATGTCAGATCAAATTTATGAAGTCCCATGTTACCGTAATTACTGTAAACCAACAATTATTTCGCGATTTAGCTGAAATGAACTGGTTCACGGCGACTAATTTTCATGACCAAGCTATATCCACATTTTTTTTATTACAGCTATATAGCAAATACTGGTCCGCGGCGAGAAATATTGTGACAATGAGGCTATCGCGATCCTCACGAAAATACTTGCATGCGAATCGAAGTTGGTGTACAGTAATTCACCTGTTTTATTCCACAGCACCCCCATTTATAGAATTTATACTGATATGTTTTTGTATAACTGTATGCACCACTTGACATTGAAGGTTTGATGTGGATAAAGAAGTGGAAGAAGTGGACAAAGAGAAACCGAAACAGCAGGGCAAATCCGCCGCTCAGCCAGTCATTGAGAATGTGATCAACTCCACAGGTGAGGGCAATAAAAAAAAAGGGCCCTTTGACAAGGGCAATAAAATAAAGATCCCTTTGATAAGAGCAATAAAAGAAAGAGTCCTTTAGCAAGGGCAAACAAAAGAGCCCTTTGACTAGAACACTAAGAGAAAGAGTCCTGTTTTGAAGTAAGATTGTTGTTTTAACAGATTTGGATAATAGAAGCAAAATTCTTTGACAAGAAGGTCAAAATTGGAGGGTGTTTTGGCAAAGGCAATTAATGAAAAAAAAAATTATAAGAAGAATTATGATTCTTGTATTGAAATCACATATTAATATAGATGTTAATTATAATAACATGAAACATAGATGATACATTGTATATAGAAATGTTATAGTAATGTTGATTGTTGATTTTCATTAAGGAATGTCTGAACGAGAGAAAGAGATGAAGGCAAACAGAGAAAAAGACAAAGGGAATGAGGTATGTTTATTAAATAAACCCCAATGTTTATTAATATTCAAGACAAAATATTTAAGCATTGAATCATTATTTTTTGAAAGATATAGTCTCATAGCTGCAGCAGTGTGTGAATACAAATTGAGTAACATGTGTTAGGGCGTTATGTAAATTTGTATGCACACACCACTGCAGTTATGAGACTATATCTTTAAAAAAAATAATGATTTAATGCTTATATTTACATTTTTAACTTCTTGCCTTTTATACCTTATAAATCCTATTTTATCCTATGGGTAAGTTCATATTAATAGAAGAGCCACTGTAACAGCCACAAGCGTGAACTTTGATTTTTGCTTGTGATGTTGCATTTTTCATTTTCATCATTCAACGTTTGTGACGTCATAAAACTCAACATTATAACCTTTCAGTACCCTGTCTGTGTTGCAGTGTAATAACTGCAGTATATTTCCACACTTTATGTTTAAATTATTTTAAATATGATATCCAAGAACAAAATATTTGTAGCATTTATACCACAAACAAATTACACAATTGTTGCATGCATTTCCTGAATAATAATCATTTGTTTGACACAAAAGTACATCCCGGGTATTCTAACATATGTATCATCAAGATTAATGTAGATAATGGTAAAATCTGATGAAATCCCTCGGTTTAAGCTGTGTCATTCAATTGTAAAAAGCGGAAATTCATAGAAATTAAAAATGATGAGAGCTTGCATTGCAATTTCAGGCTTTCAGAGCTGGTGACTTCCAAGAGGCTATTACATACTATTCCAGGAGTATATCCCTCCAACCGAACCCTCCCTCATACAACAACCGGGCTCTAGCTTGTAAGTACTCTCTCTTTCTCTCTCTCTCTCTCTCTCTCTCTCTCTCTCTCAACTAAAAAAAAAAAAATTAATTAAATATGGTAAATATTAAAAGTGCTACATGTTATCCACCCTCTAACATTTCTAGTGTGCTTTGTTCTTCTCTTTCAGATTTAAAAACCAAAGAGTGGATGAAAGCCGAGTCTGATTGTAACAAGGTTCTGTCCTGGGAGCCCCAAAACATCAAAGGTATTCAACCAATACTGTAATATTCAGAAACATTTTACATGAATTCACAGATTTCTAAGATACAATATTTCTTTGGTAAAAAAAAAAGTAACTCGCACCAGAAAAGAAATTGTTAAATAGAACGTTATAATGTTTTTATTGTTTTCAAAATATGCTTCGTGTATCTATGAATAGCTCTGCTTAGAAGAGGAACTGCGCAGAAAGGAAAGAAGTGTTTCAGGGAGGCTTTGGCCGACTTTCAGCTCGTTTTAGAACTGGAACCTAACAACAAGCGTGCAGAGGTAAAACGCGAATTGTGAAGGTCATCATTTTAACACTTTTTAGCTCACCTGAGCTGAAAGCTCAAGTGAGCTATTCTGATCACCTTTTGTCCGTCGTCCGTCTGTCCGTCCGTCTGTCCGTCTGTCTGTCCGTCTGTCCGTCTGTAAACTTTTAACATTTTGAACTTCTTCTCTAAAACCGCCCGGCCAATTTCAACCAAATTTGGCACAAAGCATTCTTATGGGAAGGTTAATATAAATTGCAAAAATGAAAGACCGATCTTTATTCAAAGCGGAGAAAACCTCGAAACAGTAGAAAAAGGGGGGTGCATTTTTAAAAATCTTCTTCTCAAGAACTACCGAGTCAAATTCAATGTAATTTAGCATAAATAATCCTTATGGAAAGGAAAATATAAATTGCAAAAATTATTGGCTAATTCTGTTTCAAATCTGAGTTATTACGAAAATAATAATAAAGGAAAGGCGTGTTTCAATCAGTTTATAGCTTCGGGTTCGGTATTCCATGAGCATGATGAGATTGGTAAAATGGGTAGGCAAACACGGGCCCATCTTCACAACGTCAAGGCTTTGTGATTACGGAACTCCACACAAACCCTTGACATAAGTCGCTATTTAAAAGTCGGGCTCAGGCCGTCGTATTTCATTGGTTCCAAGTCTCAATTTGGAGCCAATCAGAGTGCGGTTCTCATTCATATCAGAAATGATGTAAACAAATGTGGATGCGCACATGTTGATCCCAGAAAATAGCAAGTTTTCTATCTTCTTGTCGCATTTGTATGGAAAATAACTGAACCAAATATCGCTGATTAATTTTTTTTTTAAACATTGACTGTGTTAGAACAGCTTTCTGAAGTTATAAATACGTTGCATACCTTTGGAAACCGATTGGAAGTCACCATACTTACGTCAAATGTGCTTATATAGTTCCAATAATACATCCCGATTATCTATTAATCATGATATCGAGAGCTTTTGATTTTTAGTGAGACAATAAATATTGAATTTTTCGCAAATTTTTCTTTCGAGATCTGCCACCCTTCTGCTCAACCCAAACTACGTTTCAAAAGGAGTTTTTTCATTGGACATTTTATTTTTAGAATTATTACGTATTGTTGAGCGTGAACCCGACTTTTAAATAGCGACTTATGTCAAGGGTTTGTGTGGAATTTCGTAATCACAAAGCCTTGACGTTGTGAAGATGACACGGGCCGGGGCAAAACAAAAGATTGGCAGTTATTGATATGCCAATCTCATTAATATTTTGAGGATATGTTACGGACCAGTATATTTGTATTCGCTGTAATTATTGCTGCAAAACAATGCGTATTTTGGAATTGACGATTGCCGATCTGCCCCGGCTTTTATTTTGCCCCGGTCCGGGTTTGCACATCCATTTTACCAAGACTCGTGTTTAAGATAAATGGGTCGATCTGACAATGTCGTGCAACAGTTCGCGTACGAAGGGGATCTTTAAAACATGCAGAATACATTGGTGCCGATTTTGTGAAGTAAATTGAGGTGAAATATTTCAATGCGTTGACAGTTTTCACATATGACGGTGGTGTTAGCTTGTTTTGATTTTCGTTTCGTTTTCATTATCTATGCTTTGTAACCTGGGAACTATCGCCTGTATTTTGTAAATTTTTACGTATCAAATCAAACAGAGACTTCGGTAAATCAGCCAGTTAACTGTTTACCTGCGCAAATTAAGCAAAATCTGATGTATTAAAAGAGTACTAAAATACTATTCATTCTATCGGTAATTCCGTATGATCTTTTGCGTAATATTAGATTAATGCAATGTGTTTTGTTGAGATGCTTAGCATTTTCTCGAGTTTATTCATAAATTTAAATAGAGTTTAATATCGCTGACGGAAATATGTAGGTATATACATGTATATGATTCATTTTGAAAAATAAATTGTGCACTTTATTTGTTATAGTGCATGTTTCTTATGTTTAATTGTTTACAATTTCTATTTACTAACCATATTTGAGTGTTAAGCTTCGAATTATAAGCAAGATACAGAGATTTGCTCACAATTCTATGTACACAGATCTTTTTTTCCACTTTAAATGCTGAATAGGAAATACCAAGTTAAAAATCTTAAGCTGAATGTAATAATTTTTAACTCATGTGAACAAAATATGACTCAAACCTAGCAGAATTGTAAGCTCTGTATCTTGCATATAATTCTACGATTGACACTGAAATTTTGGTTCATCATTAGAAATGTCTTGCTAAATGTTAAAAACTTGTAAAAAAAAATTAACGGATGATATGCTGTATATAACTACTCTCTGGGGCCCCCTCTTTATACAATGAATAATGTGAAATCTACATCAATTTTGATAGTTTTTCAGACATGAGTAAATAAAAACGACACCGTTAAACAATTTCCATAGTTCTGACACATTTCTGTTGCGGGAATTAAGGAATTATCGCTATTCCTAAGAAAATTATCCTGGTCTGTAGCCATTTTTATTTTTGAATAAAGATGAAAATAATGGGTGTGCCTTAGTAAAATATAGTGATGTGCCTGTCAATACTGTAACATTGATTTTTATAGTTCTTTAGCATGTCACGTGACAACAATTTTCATTCCAGTGTATTCATCACTCAAATGTGAGTAAAGTTATAAAAGTCACACGAGTTTACGCCAGGTAAACAACAGTCATTTAATTATAACGGAGAAGACAAATTAAATTTTTGAATGTTTTTAATTTGAGGAATTGAGTGGATTGGAGTACAATTTTCTTCTTCATATCTATAGGATATTTAATAAAATGCAATAACTATTATATGATATTTAAAAAAGAATACAATAACTAGTAAGTAGTTGAGGAAGAAAATGTACCTATATGTTCTCATATATTTTGATCGCTTTATAAAGTGGGGGAAGGGGGTGGGGGCAGAATGAAAATATAGGGAATTGGAAGTTAACAGTGTACCCCTACCAAATGTTAGTTTTATATCTTGCGTAGGATTTTCTTATTCTGGGTAAAAATAGTATTCCATAAAGATACAATGTCAAAGATTATGTGTATGCAAAAATAAGTGTAAAATTCGAATACTTTACAATATTTATTTTTTGTTATTCTACTGAGGGGCCATATGGCACAATATCTTTTGAACGCCCATTGTTGCTCAGGTGAGCGATGTGGCCCCATGGGCCTCTTGTTCAATTTTATTTTACAAGCACCCCTTGCAGGTTTTAAATTCTCAATTTTTATGACTGCAGTCATGATTAAAATAAATTATATTTTACATTATCATGATTTGAGACACAAAACAGCAGAATTGTGAAATTATATAAGTACTTGCATGAAATAAAGAATTTACAGTATGACCTCTACTGCTTCAACATTTAATGTCTCTATGCTTTTGAAAATTTATTGAATATTTTCTTTTCAAATGAATATTACTTAATTTGGTGAATTTGTTTTTTGTTCTCTATACACACAAAATCAATGTTTTTCTTATTAAATAATATTAATATGATCTGTATTGAAGGAATTGATTCAAGAACTTCATAAGGAAGAGAAGAAGTATGAAGAAGAAAAGAAGGCTAAGAAAGAGAAGGGGAGGAGGATGGTCATTGAGGAGGTAGGAGAAGAGGAGGAAGAGGAAGAGAAGAAGACAAGGAAGGGAAAGAAGATGGTCATTGAGGAAGTTGAAGAAGAAGAGGAGTCAGCTGATGAAGAGATTGTTGTAGAAGAGGTAGGAATCTGAGACTGTTGAGTGTGTGAGTTTAGTCTATGCTACCTTTGATCAATACATATATCAAATATTCATACTAGTAGGATGCAAATACACATACAATATATTTAGACAGAATGCTTGTTTAAATGAAAGACCTTTCAATTGTTAACTTTACATTTTTCTGTATCAGAAGAAAAGCTTTGAGAAAAAGAAAGCTACAGTAAGTGTAAAATCTCAAGAACTGAACAAGACAAAGACAACGGAAACCAACAAAAAGGGAAACAAGTCAATGGTGAATGGGTTTCATAAATCGCCCAAACAAAAATCGGACAGCAAAGACATTTGGGAGGAAGAGGAAGTTTCTACACAAGACAAGGAAGGTTTTACCACTTTACGAACAAGACCTGAAGAAAAAGACATCAGTAATGTTGAAAGTGAAAGTAAAAATATAGGAGAAAGCGAAAGTAGCATTACAGACTCAAGACCTGCACAAAGTGTTCAGCAGACTGAATCTAGTGGACTTTCACTTCAGGAAATTGAGAACTCTGAAAACGAGAACATTGCCAATGCTTCCGTCGAAAGCAATAGAGTAGAGGAGGAACCAAGTGAGAAAACTGGTTCCCATGAAGCAATGGCGTCCAGCGCTGTTGTTGAGAAACCTCCAGAGGAGCTGGCCCCTGTGAGACCGGTGTTTATACGGTACCCCTTGCCAGGCCCCATTGCTAATCTGAGGGAGGAGGGGAACCAGTTATTCCGGGAGGGTCAGTACGGGGAAGCTATTCATAAATATACAGAGGCCCTCAACAAGCTTGAAGAAGGTAATAATTAAATTTCTTACATTAATCTGCACCTTCAACTTCTCTGAACATGCGGAAATAATAAAATGTTATTTTAGTTTTTTGATTGAATAACATAAAGGAACCAATTGAATCTTTAACAGTCATATGTACATGTACATGTTCATATTAAACTTGGTAGTAGACTGGCGGTAATTAAAGGTTTCCTTTTTATATACTCTTTTACGAGCTGTCAAAGGAATTAAGGTTATAAAAGTCCTAAGCAGTAATTTTGGCGAACAATAAATTAACTGTCAGTCATATAAGAGTGATCTACAAATAAAAGCAATTAAATCAAAATTTCACATACATGTAAAGAGAAGTAAATCTTCATGCATTTGAATTTTGATAGGGAATATAATAACTTTAAATTATTGCAATTTATTTAGGGATTTTTTTTAGAATAATGCTGGTACAAATTCATTAGTTTTATTTTAGGTCTTTTATTTATACAAAGAAAGCAGACACGGTGGAGAATATGTTACTGATACTAGATTTTATATAAGATTATTTGTATATTTATTCAGAAAAATCAGACCAGGTGGTGAATAGATCCCTGATACACAGTAACAGAGCCGCCTGCCACATAAAGACTGGGCACTGTGCTGCCGCGATTAAGGACTGCACCGCGGCTCTAGAGCTGCTGCCTCACTCCATCAAACCACTACTGCGGCGAGGGAATGCCTACGAAATACTAGAAAAGTGAGTAGTTTAATAACATGTATGCTTACCAATTACAGTAAGTGCTATCTTACATAATAACATTTAGTTACCACCAATAATAAGAAACACAACTGTGGGTTGACTTTCACCAGTTCTCAAGGAAAGAACTTTAAAGAGGCTGGATAGTCAACAACCATCAGATTTTAAGTTTTTAATAATTACATGTTTTACCTTTAAAAGTTTAATATTTTCTATATTTTTATACATGTATATAGCTTGATCTCCTTCCTAAGGAGATAAATATAGTCCTAAATAGCCCTGACCATCCAGCCTTCTTAATGAGTCTTGAATTAAAGCCGCCATCAAATCTGTCAACATGAACCATTTTATATTCAAAAATGAGAAAATTTAAGTTGTTTTCATTCTATTTATTGCAATGTATAATGATGAGAATGGAAATTAATTCCTTTGAATGTTTATAGTTTCAGGAAAGCTTATGTAGACTACAAGCATGCTCTCAATGTTGACAACACAATCGATCTAGCTCATCGAGGTTCATCCAGGTAGGTCTCATAAGGCAAATTGTAAGGAAACATCCAGCTTTGCATATTGAATATGATTGATATTCAATTTGTTAAATGTACCGGTAATTCATTAATTCCATTGTCTCTCTTTTAAAATTTATAAACTGTACTTATTATAATAACAGTTAAAACTTTTATGACAAATGTTATCAATGACAATCAATTTAATTCATTAGAATCATTTTGTTTGATTAGATTTTGGTTAACATCAAATATATTTAAAATATATGTTAAGTGGATATTTTTACACTTTTTTGTGGTATTTGATTTTCAGGTGCCAAAGTCATCTGCAGTCTGTAGATGGTCCAAGATGGAGGGAAAAATTACCCAGAATTCCTTCAGTGTTACCCTGGGAGGTCCCAGATATACGGACCCCAGAGGAAGCTGCTAGTTCTTCAACAACATCATCTGTACCTCTGTCATCTCAGAAATCATCACCCTCATCATCAGTATCTTCATCACAGACACAGCTTTCATCATCAGTCCCATCATCATCCACATCTTCATCATCATCATCAGCGGCACCAACATCAACTCCAGACAAAGCCACCAGTGATTCATCAAAGAAACCTGCAAAGGAAGAATCGTTTGAGGAGGTTAAGAGCAGAGGAAATGACTGTGTGAAAAAGGTGTGTAGTCAATCTGATTATGATATTACAAATGAAACTTTTTATACTGAACAATATTGATTTAGGGAAGCTGATCATAATTAAGCAGTTTTGTCCTTTAATACTCTTAAAAAAAGTCTAGGGAAAATTTAACTGAAAAAAGAGATGTAAGATTTTTCTATGACTGAATTGTGAATGCTGTTTAGAAATGTAAAGCGAATTTTGACAAACACTGTATGTGCATGTAGATATGCAAGTTCAATGACGGAAATTTATTGTCTCTGTCTGTTTATAGTCGGAATTCAAATCAGCCATCGAGTGTTATACCCGCTGTGTTGAGTTAGACCCCAAGCAGACTGTCAGTTACACCAATCGGGCGTTGTGTTACATCAGGATCGACCAACCAGAGAAAGCGGAACAAGACTGTACAACAGCATTGTCAATAGAAAAAGACAATGTTAAAGCTATGTTCAGAAGAGCCCAGGCCAAAAAGGTTAGGAAAATTCATGGTCATGTGAAATATTCCAGAGTACATGCATATTTCCGTAGATAATTTCTATAGTAAAACCCCTTCAGAGAATTTCCAAAGAAAAAGTGCATGGATCAGAATTCATTGAGGCCAATTTTCATGGATTGCTAATTTTTTGAGATTAAAGTTTCAAAAATATCCTGTACATATATAGAATAAATACAATGTTTTATAATTTGTGGAGGATACCGGTGATTATTTGTGAAAGAAAAGTTCTTCTGAAATTCCTGAAAATTAAGCCACTTGAATTCTAATGATTATACAGTATGTTTGAATATACTGTATACAGGGTTATTTTCGCCCCATGTATTTTTCGCCCTTCAACACTTGCATGAAGTTTCACCCCGTCTTAAATTCGCCCAGACACAGTTGTGTTTGAAGAGAGATAATATGAGACATTGGAATTCGCCCAGTCTAAAATTCGCCCGCTGTTAGCAAGAGTGAAAGGAGTGAAAATAAAATGGGGGCGAATATTTCCCGTATACAGTGGTTTTAGTGCATTATACACTGTACATTTCCTGTACATCCACTTATTTATAGAATAAATACAATGTTTATTTGCAGAGAATTTTTATTTGTAAATGAAGAGTATCCACAAGATTTATGAAAATTAAGCCACCACAAAAATTCACGATTCTACAGTGTGTCTTCATAGAGTGTTACTTCATTATAGCTTTACTAATGATTTTTTTGCTGTGCGTTGTAGATGCTGAAGAGATATAAGGACAGCTTGAGTGACCTGGTTCACTTACAGAAAGTGGATCCCAAAAACACAGCAGCACAGCGGGAAATGGAGCTGGTCAAGGACTACTGGAGACAGGTAGGAATAGTGTACAGTCATGCATACTGAAGGAAAAAAAAGTAAAAGTCATGAGGGATGAATATACATTGTTAATAGTTCAGATATGAATCTATTGGTGATCTCTGGGATTTAGAACCATGCAGACAACTGTAAAATGTATTGTACTCATATTTCCCTCGAATTTTGAAGTACGATGTTACGAAATTCATCTGCCATCTTACATATCTTTTATGTTCATCTTGGTCAATGTTTTCACTATTTCTATGCACTTCATTTACCACTGAAGGTTTCACTGTTTAAAAGATTTATAAAGTTTTATGCAATATATGTACATAAACATTTTTAATTTATTATAAAAAGTAAATTTCTACAAGTTCAGATTACCTTATATGAACAAAGCTGCTTTATCAATTTAATTATTTTCTAATTAATTACGTTTCAACTTAATTATTCTAGGAGCTAAAATCTCGTCCAACTGAAAGCCCTAGCAGTACCGGCTCAAAGGCAGCCAATGAAATTAAGACTTCAAAGGTCAAAGGTCACTCATCCTCCAATGAAAAGTCAGCTCAGGTTGCAGCAAAACCTAGTGCGCCAAAAGCTGCGCAGCAAGAGTCCAGTCAAACAGAAGAAAAGTCCAACTCCAAGAAAGGGAAACAGAAAACAAGGAAGAGGATGGTCATTGAGGAAGTGGAATCAGAAGGTAGGACAACTCGTGATATCTCTCAGGTTATGACATACATGTAGTAATTGATTTCAGAATGTCTTTCTGGTGTCCATTATGGTTTGATATAGTTTTTTCCTGAAACTTCGGTGCTCTCAGGGAATAGTGTAACAAAATGACAATTTCTTAAATTTTAATGCCTTTTCATTGAAAATATCTTGACCTTTAACTTATTGTAAAGGTTCCTACAATCATAAATGGAATTTGAAAATCTTTTAAGGATCTGGTTTCTTTTATCTTCTCTACTCTTTTGGTAATTTAAGTTTAATAACAGCATTTTTTGCCATTGATAATTTTTCTATAAAAATTGAAAGAGAAAATTTTATGTTATTTTAGAAAAACAATGTGACAGCAAAAAGGAAATTGAAAAAGAAGCTCCAAACCCTTCACATCAGTCTGGTATAAAACAGACGACCCACAAACAAGAGCCTGTTCCAAAATCTGGACACACCACACCTACTGCTCCACCCCCTAGTCATCACCCCAGTGCCACATCAACTGAACCCCAGGGTCAACAAGATTCCAAGTCAAAAAAGAAGGGGAAGAAAAACAAATCTGCAGGGGAGCAGTCCTCGACAAGACCAACAGAAACGATGTCAAGTTCCAAGGAGAAATCCCCTGCAGCTTCATCAAATTCTCAGGGAGCTGAAAAGTTGATGTCTTCCACCAAACCCGCTCAGAAGTCCAGTATAAAGGCCACTAGTACTGGCCTGCCCGTGGTTCCCCCTACTGCACCTCGACTGGAGAAGGCCACACCCTACGAGTTCATTCAGGCGTGGAATTCTCTGAAAAACGTCTCTGAATTACAGCCCTATGCTGACTTATTGAAGCAGATTCCCCCTAAAGACTTGCCTCAGGGTAATATTTTCTAAGCTAGTATGGGTACATTTTAGCAGCTGGATTTTTTTTTACATCAGAGTTTTTGATCTATGTGTTCAGTATTAAAATCTCTTAAGTTTTCATGTGCTCTAAAATTACTAAGACCCTAAGGTCTCTCTCTCTCTCTTTCTTCTTCTTCTTCTTCTTCTTCTTCCAAGTCTGTGGAATTGAAATTTTCCTTTTAATTTTGATCTGACTTGATTTTACAGTGACACTCAGTTAGTTCTGTTCAAGATAACTGAAAACAGAAAATAGGTGGTTATTATAAGAGTTACGCAAAATGTTTATCAATTCATTTATTCTCAAAATAAGGCAATCAATCAGGTGCCACATTTATTTATGTTTCATTTACATGTACTTCCAGTCATCAGCAACAAACTAGATGGTGGAATGCTGAACCAAATCACTAAGTGTGTGGCAGAGAAATTTATCAAGCAAGGTAAACTTTCGGTGTCAGCCTCCATCAGGAGTTTGGCAGACAATTCAGAATCTGAGAAAATTCTGTAATGGCCAAGCTGAGGAGATAAAGGTGGCAGAATTTAATGATTTTGTTTTAAGGAGTGTGGATAATCAACAATTTATCCATCAGACCTTCAAAAAAAAAATTAAATATGATAGTTTTAGCCATTAACTGCCTTTTACTGTGGTTTCATTAATATTCAAGGGTATCAATTTTCGTGGATTTAATGAAAATCACAGTTTCAAGGATATGTAAATTCGTGGCCAATGATTCTATCAATACAAAATGTTAGTAAAATTGCTCTTCAATGAACATTTAATTTCGTGGTTAAACTTAAAGGGGCATGGTCACGATTTTGGTCAAAAATTATTTTTCCGATTTTAATATTTACAATGAATCATAAAGGCATTTTTAATAGGAAACCAAAATTTGATTGTCATTTGTTGAGTTATAATCGAGTAACAGAGCTTGAAATTCTTCGCTATGTAAACAAAGCGTTTGTTTACATTTTGAATGTTGAAGTGAAAATTCCAGTTTTAAACCTAAAACGAATGTTTTAAACGTTAGGAACTGTTTATCTATGCTTAAAATAAATAAAAAGATAGACAAATAAGCTGGAAAAAGATGTTTTACTAGTATATTGAACCTATGTAAACAAAAACAGGGCACGAGCCTTGTTTACATGACAAAGAATTGTGAGCCCTGTATCTTGCTAATAACTCTACGAATGACTCTCAAATTTTATTTGATCATTAGAAATGCATTTCTAAAGCATTGTAAATAATAAAAACATAAAAATAGAATTTGACCAAAATCGTGACCATGCCCCTTTAACAACGAAATCAACGAAAATTGGTATTCAACGAATATTGATGAAACCACAGTAGTAAAGAAAAATTTCCAAATATTTCAGCTTTAAAATTTGAATGTTTCTATACAGAGCTCTTTTTTGTAAAGAGATTAATATAGTCTAAAAATAATCACAACAATCAATTCATTTTTTGTTTTGTCTTACACAGGTGATCTGGATCTAAGTTACAGTATTTTGTCTCATCTGACCAAGGTTCCTAGGTTCTCGACGATATCCATGTTTTTAACTTCTGCAGAAAAGAAAGGTAAGCTAATTAAGATTTGTACAAATATTTCTGCTTTACAGCAATTTTAAAATCTAGATCTTTGGCATCTTTGCTTGCCAAAGGTTTACGATCCGCTTCTCTCCTCTTCAACTCAAGCGGATCATAAACCCTTGGCCAAAGAAGATGGATATTTGGAGTTGTGTTGTAGTCATGGGAGCTTCATTGCTCTAGATGTGGTCAATTGATTATTTTAGTTGATCGGTTTGTTTTAAATTTCTTCTGTTGTTTTAATAAAATATACTTGTGATTCCATTTAGCAGTGTTTAGACTTGCATATGTTACATTTAATTTTTTGATGAATATAATTCATGAAGCAATACTTTATCCTCTTTTTTATAGTACATGCACTTTATTTAAGCAAATGTACTTGATGTATCTGAATGAATTAAAATCTAAGTAGCAGCACATGTAAATGAATATCTTAAATTCACTTTAAGATCTCAGTCTCACTTCCCCACTTTATCTTTCTTTTGTGAAAGTGAGATTGAGATCAAAAGTGAGCTAGTCTTAGTGTTATGAAACTGCATGAAGCCAATTCATGAAAAATTTGCCAGTATTTCAGCTACCTTTAAGTTAAGTGTTGATGGAAGATTATTTTCATTAAAAAAAAATTCTTCTTTTGTTTATTTCAGATATTCAGAGTGTGTTTTCTCACCTTCAGCAGTCTGCCTCCTCTCAGTACAGCTCTGAGGACTTGTCGAGATTGAAGAAAGATTATGGAGTCTAACTCTAACTCATAACTAAATTCTTGTGATAATCATTATGCTTATTAAAAGAATCAGGTTGGGAAGTCCTGGTAATTACCCAAAGAAGATTTCTTATTGCATGCTTAATTTTGATCATTAAATTTACAATTCACCGGTCGTCAAATTCACCTGCAATGGCCTTCATACTATGCACTTTTAGTAGATTTTGGTTGACTTGACCTTTGAACTTGAATTCACACATATCAGCCAATCAGATGAGCTCATGACTTAAAACCTACACATTCTTCTGGTAGTGACATGTTTTTATGCAATCAGGAGGATTTTGCCATGAACCATATCTACACACTGTGCTAATGCAACATGAAGGCTATTTAATTGTAAACACTTTGCATAAAAGCACCTTTAATTTTAAATTTCCACTTTGTATTTCTATGGGTTTTTTATTTCATTGCAAGTTTACTTGTTAGGTTTTAGTGTCCAGGGATTTTGTCTTCTTTTCATTACAATTTTTAGAAAAGGTTTTTTGTTTCTTGATAAAAGGTTGTCTTGATTTTATATCATCCATAGATTTTTTTAACACAATTTTCCATGGCTTTTGTAATTTCAATTTTGTATTACTTTTTTTAAACCAAGTGGATTCTTTTCTTAAGTAAGGAATTCTCCTGATTCAGATCAGACCTGGAGAACTATGCAGTATTTAAGACCCAGTAAACAATCCTTAGTCAGGTAATTGCCTTATGTGGTAATAGATAATTACCATAATTAATTCATATTTTCCCGTGTTTATTAATTACTACATGTATGCTTCATTAAGTCAACTTTTTGGGGATTTTTTTTTTTTTAGAAAATTGCATAATTTGTACATTTGTGTTCATTTGGTATAAATATCTGAGATAGGAATTTCTCTTTTGTTTTTGTGACTTCTAAATATATTAAGTGACAGTGACTGTGGTTCAGGCTTTTGAGTAGAAGAAAACATTGCAAAACACCCAAACGTGAAGATAATTTCTTTTGACACTTTAAAACAAATTAATGTCTTGACATTTTCAGTATTGCTATTACAAGTAAATGCTTTAAAAAAAACTTAATGTTACAAGGCTAAGGTAGTTATCTATCTTGCAACAGATATATATATATATATATACACTGTACATGCAGCTGAATTATTTCAGTAGGTCAGGATAACTACCCCCCCCCCCCCATTCCAGCCTCAACCCAGTGACTGCAACTCATATTTGTTCAAAACTATAAGGGTTGTTGATGAGGCAGTGGAATGCAAAATGCATTTATTCATTGAAAGGACAGGCAATATATCACATAAAATAGCTAGTAAATCGTCTTTTATATTCATGCATTGCTAATTTTTTTTTTTTTTGTGGGGGGGGGGGGGGTCGGAGGGCATCCCTCATTAAAACAGATATGTGACACCGATTGCTTAGAGTCTATAGCTTATGAGTTCTATAAGAAAAGAAGGGTAAAAATGATGCCAAAGAAACTGAGATGATGTCAAACAAAATGTTGCCACATTGAAGTCAAGGACTTTTTTTTCAGAAATGCATATAATTGCAAAATTGTACATGTAAATATTTTTCTTTTATACTCTTGGTGCAATTTATGAATAAGATGACAAATTCCACATTTTGGATATCTATATTTGGATATACATGACTGTATCCAGTGGTTAGTAATTTGTCATTGGATTATGTTTGAGCGATTGTTGCATTTTATCACAGTGTTCTCTGTGTGCGTCTCTCTCATTTTTTCATTATGATAGAGATATTTATGTGATTGACATTAAAACGTTGAACAAAGCCTTACAGTTGTTGTTATTTAAAGAGACACGGTGACTCAAAATATATGTTTTACTATTTGATTATGACAACGGAAATAAGAAGAGCTACTCGAAATTTCATCATACTAAAGGTTTAACGCATCAAAAATTATCACCTATCAATTTACAAGTCATTAAAACTCATCCGGAAAATGCACATGTAAACAAACCGAGTTGTTTTGGACATTGGTATTGTGTCACGTGTTTGCGATTTCTGTCTAAAAATAGTTACAGTGGGATTGCCACACTGAAAAAAGAATTCGAATTTGAAGCTATTCGATGTCTATGGTAAGAAATATGCATTATTAGAAAATGCATCTTCATAAATATTTAGTTCTTGAAGACATCGTGTTTCAATGAGAGGTTTCTGGCTCATGATGTATGCCACGCTGCAGTATTTACATTCCCCTGCGCTTGCGTGGCTATGAAGCGAAAGGAAAACTCAATATTTATGTGTTGGCCCAACGTGTAATTCTATTTTTCTCTTTTTAATTTGATTTTTTTACTTTTGAACACCGTAATTTTTCAAAAGTTCATCTTTTCATATGATAAATAAAATATGTGGAAATCGTGTAAAAATTCGATATTTGCTAAATCATGGGTTTGTGCGTCACCATGTCCCTATAAACTTACATTGTGCAAGGTTTATCATGCGCGGATCTAGAGGGTCCAGACCCCCCCCCCCCCCTCCCCTGTAAAATTCAAATTTTATTTGAATTACATTATTAAATTATCAAGAAAATTGCCCCCCCCGGCAAACTCAAATAACCGTCGGACCCCCTGGAAAGAAATTCTGGATCCGCGCATGGTTTATGTTTTTTTTACATACTGTACAAAGTGCATTGATTATTCTCTTTTGTGTACCTTCTGTGCTAGGAGCTTCCATCTAGCACACAGGACATCCATACAAGCACCTAAATCCCTCACCTGATAGGGAATTTTTGTTCCTCAAAAAAAATAAAAGAAGATGAGGATGTAAAATCAAATGTAGAAAGAAGAGTGTTTGAGCTTGACTATCAGCTTTTGGCATCGATGTCCATAGGCGTCGGACCCCCCCCCCCCCCCCACACACACACACACTTTTTTTTTTGCTAATTTATACATACCAAAGACCTTTTTTTGCATGTCAAGATTTTTGATAAGTCTAGCCCCCCCCCCTCACTTTCAATTTGCTTCCGACGCCAATGATGTCAATATGGTTCTATCTTAAGTTATAGTATTCATTCAAGATTTTATATCAATTTTTTAATTGAAAAGCTTTAACAAGTAAAATAATCAACTGAAAACTGCTTACCAGGCTATATATGAATTTCTGGCCTCAACCCTCGCACTATATACATCTGTGTATGCATGACATGCTCCTTGAACTTTTTGGCTTCGAAATCATTGTATGGAAATCATTTCAGTGAAAGCGGGAGACAATAAGATTATAATATATACGTCTCCAAAAATATTTATTTCATAAAATGTTTATTAATGAAATGCCTTTAAAAGGTATATGTATTTGATATGTAGTAAGCATCTTTGCTTGGAGAGAGTATCCAAAACCAACCCATTTTTTTCCATTCTTGTTTATAATACATGTACATTTAATTAAGGGTCCTCCACACACCTGGGAAAAGTTCTGCATACAAGCCCATTCTTTGTATGATTTTTAGCATGTGTTCGACTTGAAAATGACCAAAGAAATTTCAATTTTGGGGGGGGGGGGGTCATTTTTTTTTTTTATTTTACCGTTCTTCATTAAAAATAAAAGTCCCTGCAGTATTCGAACTCGATCGCTGATAGACCAAAACTACACCCATTGCGCCACAGTGATAGATACCCTAATTTTGGCGATATAAAGTGTTTCACAATGCGTTAAAATGCCATGTTGTGACATACTGTCATAAAAAGTAGAAGTCACGGGGTGTCGAGGATCCTTAAATTAAATTAATCATTCAGCAGTTTTTCGTCACCTTTGGGTTCTAAAGTTGGTAGTCGTGCATGCAAACCAAAACTGACAAATTTAACTTATTTCACAGATAACAAACCTGTTAAGATTTTAGGTGGATATATTTAATTTTTCGTGAACATATAAAATGATAACTTCAAATGAAAAAGTTAAAAGATTTTGTTCGATTAGAAAACTAAGATTTTTTATATACATTTTTTTCTCAAGCGTTTAAGAAGCCACGCGGATTTTCTTGCTACAACAGTTGGCTCAACAACCTGTCATCAATCCACAATTCAAAAGAAAAAAAATAAACTAGGGGAGATGAAAGAAAGTTTGTGTCTTTCATTCAGTTGGATTCATTGCCAAAAATTCTGATCTATATTTTTGGAGTGCAGAAGTTCATTGAACATTCTTTTTTTTTTTTTTTCGTCAAAAGATAAAGCCACCTGGATAAAAATAAAATTTTAGGGAGGAGGGCCCACGTTTCTGAAAACTGCATATCCCGCAAAATTACTGCACGGAAGTATTTTACAATTCTGCGATATCTATCGCTATATATAAACTTTGTCATGAATTCTGTTTTCTGAAAAAAATGCATACCCAGTAATTGGTAGCCAAAGATTTCGTCCTTGGTCAAACAGCTACTATAAATACAGTTGAACTTCGATATCTCGAACACTGATATCTCGAATACAATAGATATGTCGAAGTGATTTGTAAGTCCCAACCACTTATTTTTTTTTAAAGTATTTTACCCTCAATATCTCGAATACTCGGATATCTCGAAGTTTTTAAATAGTTTTTAAATAGTCCCGTCCAGTTCGAGATAACGAAGTTTGACTGTACTGCATTTATCTATTGGCTGCATTCGATATCCCATATTCATGTATTTCTACATGTATATGTACATATTATGGTATTCATAACCATTGGTTCCGCGTACAGTACGAAGCAAAAGTTGTCAGTATGCATGCTCGATACAAGTGCGTGCGCTTCACATTATAATCAGTTTACTAATGAACTTATTAGATATTACGAAAAAACATTTAAAAATTAATAAAAAGACATAAGATTTCTTTCTTTTTTTTAAGAATGTTTAATAGTACATGTATATGAATTGATAATGAGTAATCGAATGAATCGTATATTGACCGTTTGTGCCATTGACTATTTTTTATTTGTATACATTTAGAATTTTATAGGTGCACCCACACCAGTCAGACAAATATATTCTATTATTTATCTTCGTTTTCTGTATGTTTAAACCTTTTTTTAATATTGAACAGTAAGTCCGCAGCGGATCTTTATCATTCTGCCTAAACCCGCTGTGAAATGGACCTTTATGTTTACTACTTGTAAATATGTGTGGTCTTTAATTCACACAGTGGGATTATCGGATTTAAATAACTACAAATAGTTTTTCTTTACAATTTTTCATTCATATAGATCAAAGCTGAATGCGCTGTAATTGTGTGCCAAGTGTTAAATGCGCTGTAATTGTGTGCCAAGTGTTACACAAGGTCTAAACACGTGCAAGGTTTTTTGGCCCATCCTCATCGCTGCCTTATCACACCCTGTTTGGGAGGGGCTAAACTCTATTTGACCTCGTGGGGTCAAAAAAGGCTAAGTCATTGTGGTTCCGTACGTCTGAATTCATGTCTTTCTTATTTATTTCATATATATTTTATAAAATGTACATGTACCATACACGAACAGTTGGAGGTTCATACTTGCATGAAAACTTGTGTAGATCCTAAGCAACCAGAATGAATGGCGCTTGATGCGAATAGATGGGACAATTTTTTTAAATAACAGATAATAAAAGTGGGGGTAACAGTCAGAGGAGTCTAAGATTAGGGTTTAGACTTCAATGCAAAAAAAATGCAAACATGAGACTCTCTGACATGTCAATCTAAGGGCTATGGCACTCAGGTAACCGCCAAGGCCTCTGGGCCTCTTGTTTCATACTACTCAAGTTTTCATTAATCTTTCAAATTATCAAAACAAAATGCATGGTGGCATTAGGTGAATTATTACGATGTGAAAAAAAAATTAATATATTTACTGCTGTTCAAGTCTTCGAGCATTTTATGTATATATATTAACGTGTTTTTTTCTGTAGAGAAGCACTTGGCCATGGCATGACTGAATTGTGTAATCAATGGCAAAAGTGAATAGAAAAGTCCTAATTTATTTTAATCAGGTTTGTTTCTTCACTGGAAATAAAGAGCATATCATAAATGTGGAGTGCATAAATAAAATGCTGATAACAATAAAAAAAAAAGGATTTAGAAATGAATTCAAAGACAATCAGAAATGATTTTTATATTTCATTATGAGAATGGAGGCATCAACAGACAAAAATTACGGGTTCTTGTATAACATTGATGTATATATTTTTATGTTGTTGCATCTTCTTAACCTTTTCTTAACCTTGTCGTTTTCTTTATTGTTTTAAAGCGAAAATAAAACATATTATAACTATACAATCTGACCATGCAGCTGTTACTAAATTGTGATCACTTTCAAATTAGGGCGTAAACTATAAAACAAGGAAACTACTTGTATTAGTAAAGTGTCATGTGCATCCTATAAGTTGATTCTTCAGAATTAAATACGACAAATCATGGGTAAACAAGATACACAGTTTTTTTCAAGTGTATGCATGTACAAAAAGAACTTGGTTATATGTAAATAGTGATATTAAAGAAGAATTGTTTTTTGGGGTTTTCTTTTTGTATACGTTATCCTCACATGGAAGGCATATAAATTTATATTATTCTATTCATAAAAGAAAGACAACTCTTATTCCTATTTAAAACGAATGAATGAACAATGTGAATATGACTCCATGTATATATGAATATTATATTCTTGCTTGGCATGGCGATCCATCGTACAATGTTGTTTAATCAGTTTTGATCCCTAGTGATCACCGGGGGATGTATTCATTGTCTGCGGGACGAACTGGGTGAGGTACAAAGCACATTGTAGCTGTGTTAATGTGACGCTACAGGCCATTAGATCTACAAAAACATACCCTATACTCTGTTATAATACATCAATCTAAACAATAGAACAGATCGAGCAACATGTCAGAAATTAGTCAGACGCATGACCAGTCTTGGCTTCTGGATAAACAACCAGTCAGTAAGGAGTAAGATTTTTCTGAACTCTGAGTTTAAACCCAGAGTCTAATCCCAGAGTCTAAACCCTGAGTCTAAACACTGAGTCATAATTAACTCTGAATCTGAACCCTGAGTCTGAACCCTGAGTCAACTCGGGATATCGAAGATATAGAAAGGCCGCATAGATAGACGCAGGTTCATTGTATCTATAAAGATCTGAAGATTGAGTTAGGTGAATTAAGTGATATAAGAGTCTCAGACAAATTGTGCAACATTTAATTCATAAATTGAACTCGCTTTTTTTTTAAAGTGGATATTTAGATTTAGAACAAGTGAATAAATAAAATCTTATGGATTTCATTAGAATTTTGAATAAAGATTCTAAATAAAGTTATGTTGTACTTAAAAATGATTTAAACAATATTTTTTCTTTCCTATGGTTCATAGTGGTCCGCTGTTTTTTTCTCCTCAAATCATTGACATTAGACAGACAATCTAGCCCTCGGTATAATTTTTATAAGTCAACGAATTTAAACAACTGTACATTTATTTATTTAAGATTAATTTTTGTCTACACAAGGTTAATAAATATTATTTTAATATTAAAAAATAAATCCATGAACAGTAAATATAAATCGGTCATCCGAGAACAAATGAATCTTGACGTTCTGTCCAATATTTGTTTCACTTTGTAATCGGAATTTTTAAAGTACTTGTTTCGTATAATTCATGTTTTAAACTCTAGCTTCAAACAAAAAATTGAATTCCCAGACTGTAGATCGAACAACTTTGACATTAATTAATTAACCTCCGACATCGTTGACGGGAAAAGAAGCAGGGGAAATAACTATGCACAGTCTGCAAGTCGGCCAAAAACAAAACTTAATCCCAGTTTGAGCAATCAATACCTTTGTGTGTTTTGAATTAAAACAAAGCAGTATATACAAGGTTTGACCTTGAACAAGAAAAGACATTTTTCTGTAGCAGTGTAAGGTTATTTGGCAACTCTGTTTGGCGAGACGGCCCGTTTTTGGCTGGGGGTCCCAAAGCTTTTGTGAAACGCAGCAACTTCAAAGGTATATTGTTACTTATATATACACAAAGGATACCTGTCCATGCACGTTGAGGTTATAACAAGATCTGTGTGATGTTCTGTTCGATGGAATTTGTCAGACCAGCAAACACAAACAAATGAACGAAAGAAATCAAAGAACGAATGTATGAATGAAAAATGCAAACTTTGAAAATCTGTTAAAGCGAATGCTAGAAACGCAATGTCAATGGAAAATTTATTTGCCAAATGTCACTTACATATACGATATTATATTCTATATAATAATTTTCTGTAACAATTCAATAATCCTAAAGGATACATGTATTTGTCGTTGGTTATTTTATAATAAAATCCACAGAGTTTATTTTTTATAACTTTTTAAAACCTGTTTATAAGACAATTTTTAACGAAAATTATGTGCACTTGTTAATTTCCTTGTTTATTCAAATACCGAAATTAAAATAATGTTAATATTGTTTGATTATTCTATTTTATTCTTTTTTAAAGTTCCTTCTTTGTGTGCACTTTATTTTAAAATCGATCGATACATATTTAGGAAGTAAAAACTTTGAGTTTCCGTTTATGTATTTTCTGATCGTAAATATAATATTTTAAATTAATTTTTACCAACAGTACATAAATAACGATCATAGCAAAAACAAATACATTTTACCTGTATCTATTCACATTTTTCTCTCTAATACACGCTGCATGTACTTTATACCCCAATGAACAACCGAAAAAAAAAATAGTTTGGGGTTGGGTTTTGGGGGGTTGGGGGTTAATGCAGTTTATTTTATTGGCACTTTATAGCAAAGTTTTCTTTTAATACTGACAACAAGTGCTAGATTAAATATTTTTAAAATTAAGTACCACCAATGACTTATAGCATACTAATAGATGCACTATTCTGTACGTAATGCTCTTCGAAGAAACATTGGTGGATCGAATATTACGGTACTTGAGAGCGATTTTAAAATGTAGTTTTAGATGTACCAACAAACCAATGCCATGCTTGGTACTGATTCCATGGTCTGTAGGATCAATGCTTTAGAACACAATCATCGATTGATACTGCTTCAAAGTAACAGCGGAACTACGAGATAATATGCTCGTAAAATTAAGATATATTATCTCGTAATTGCAATTGCGAGATAATTGTCGTACATGTGATAACGAGATATTTTCTTAATTGCAAATAGAAATAGTGATAAAGAACATGGTCGGGTATTTACGAGATAACTCGTTTTGTTAACCCTCAGTAATATCTTTAATTATAATTTAGCTTTAATTAAGATATTAATTAAATTGTGCATGATATTTTCTCCATTTTCTTTTAAGAATAAAAATATCTATGACAATTATAAAATTTATTTCAAATATTGTTCGAGAGGCATATCTAGGCTATATCAAAGTTTTTCTTCGATAAATGTCTAAGTTATATATTTTATATAATACGAATATGTAATTTGTATAAATATTCGTTACATCGTGGATGTTAGACACAAAAAACGTAGTTTTCTATTTAAAAAAAAAAACACCACCATTTATATAGAAACATTTTCAAACCAACACTGAATGAATTTTAGATGACAATGAAAGAAAAAATAGCAAAGTATGAATATTGAGACATCAAAGTTTTTCATCAACAGGAACTTAGTTTACATTGCATAGTCCTCACTATGAATGGATTTTTAAAAAGCCATAATACATGAATTGTGACAAGAACTTGTTCTGTGCAGTTTTTGGCACTGGTTTTATTCCCCCTTCTATCACGGTCTCCCGGAGATTGTCAATTCTTTGTCCTGGCTCCACTGCATGCGTTTAGTTTCATATTTCCACAAAAAAAACCACAACAAAAGCCCGGGACGTTTTATACTGGAAGGGCTTGATTAACTCGTCAAAAGTATGAACACGGCGAACAATGCGTGTATTTACTGTTGTGTTAAGTGGCGAGATTGTGCTCAAGTGTTCAAATTTTATCAATGAAAAGAAAAATGGGCAGGGGATTTAATTTTTGCATACAAAGCTCAATCACATATAAAAGGAATTCTGAAGGGGATAATTGATTTATTTACTTTTCTTTCCAAATAACTCGGAGAATATTTTTCTTTTAATTTTCATTCATATTTCACACACACGTCGCGATATCAAAGATTTTCCTGTGTCAAGGTATATTACACTAAATATAGAAACATCACCTGGATTTTGAAATCCATTTAACAAAGTATATACCTTAACCGTGCCCCTCGAACTAGGAGTAGCGAACCGAGCGATGCGATTGGTTGGGAAATCACGTGGTCCCCAAGTCATTGAGAAAAATTGGTTATCACATGGTTTTCATTTCAAGAAGTCTCCCATGTGTGTTATGGTGTGCTAGAACGTTGAAGTAAGGTAACCCGACATTTTGTGTAACATGTGAATCGTTGAAGTATACAAGGAAAACTTCGTCCGTGTTGAATTGCTCATAACACAGTGGTTTAATACTTTGGGTGATATATTTAATTTAAAAGCGAGTGCCAAATTTATTTTTTTGCCTTGGAAACGGTGCATAGTGAGGGGAACCCCCCTTTCTTGTGAACATGGTGGCCTAGAAATTTTTTTTATAACGATCTTGATGTTGAAATCTAGAACCCTGGACAGCATGGGCTCCGATGGCGAGAGGAACCCACAGATGACCTCAGTGAAATGTAAAATTGTGATTGTGGGAGATAGCGAGTGTGGAAAGACCTCGCTGATTCAGCGCTACATCAAAGAAAACTTCAATGAGGTAGGTAATCAACCCCCTCTCTCTATTTCTTTCTTCGATCTGTCTATCTCTCCCGTTATTAGGATAGATAATTAACCCATCCCTATTTCTTTCTGTCTATCCCTCCCTTTAATGTAGGTACATGTAGGTAATCAACCCCTTCCTCTATTTCTTTCTCCCTTCTTCTGTCTGTCTATCTCTCCCTCCATTGAAATATTTATTTTCTATGAATTATAATATCAAGTTTTGCAAAACTACACTTTATTTAAATGGTATAAAATATACAATATAAAATATGTAGGCTATAACAATTTCTAACATAACCAACCCCCCCCCCCCCCCCCGCGAATGTAATTTTCTATTCACAGCTGTACAATTGTGTCGGACGTACGTGAAATTATTCTTTCATAAGACATACATATAAGTCTGTTGCGACTTAGTGGTGCAATGCCCTTAGACCATCTTTTTAATAATACGTCCCTAGTCATCGATGATCCGTCTGTGTACCGTACTGTTACTAACAGACCAACAGGAGCATGAATAGGGGATAGTTCAATTCCCACTGGGGATTAAGAAAATTTTTCAACCGCAAATTAAATCCTCGACGGTTAGATTATCCCTGTATGGGTCGCTCGCTCCCACACAACACACCTGGGAGTGTTTTATTAATTACATTTACCTGAGTTACGCTTGTACTATACATATTGTGTGCAGTGTCTTTTTAAAATCCGGGAATGCATTTAAAACATCAGTTGTTATCTGTAATGATCTCTCCATGGGTGTGGTTACTGTTTCACAGCGGTTGGTTGCAAAAGAGCACTCGTTTTACGGCCATTGAATTCTATCACGCATCAGTGGTATTATCATCAACAAACAGACCCGAAAAAAAAATTCGTAACTCTGTCTGCTGCTAAAAATAGATCCTACGTAAGGAAAGTAGACAGGTAATATATATATTCATGATGTGACCTGTTAAGAATTTATGTGGATTTTTTTTTTAGATAATTTATGCGGTGTGTTTTCTAGAATGAATGTGTACATATATTTAGTCCGCGAACAAAGTCCACTTGCAGCAAAAGTTTCTATATCGCCTCGTTTTGCAAATGCCACGGCGGTTTGGTTGTGTCTAGATCTAGATTTTAATCAAAACCTCGAGGGGGTCCGAATTGTGTGTACACGGGGATTGATAAAGCCACATTTTAACGTGTATCTCTCGCGATCTGTAATTCCGTCTTGAATTGATATCACCTTGAAAGGAGCGCAGCTGTTGACCGTAGATTTGGAAAAATAATAAGACAGGCTGATGGATCGATGGATAGGGAGCAGAGAGAGAGAGGATAGAAAGAACTTTTATTTAGTTGTATCTAGTCTTTAATATTATTAATCATATACATATGCCCCCTGATGGCCCTTGATTGGTGAATAAATAAATATATATATACCAGTGGCGGATCCAGCGCCGGCGCGCCGGGCGCGCCCCCCCCCCCCCCGTTTGATTTTTTTTTTTTTTTTTTGTGGATGATTTTTTTCTGATCATATAAAGTCATGCTTTACTTTAATATTAAATTCAATTTGTAAAATGAAAAATACAAAGATTTATAATTTGTAGGCATATTCATCTTCATTAACAAAAACCCAAGAAGAATGGTGTCTAACAATCCATTTAAATAAAACAGCTATAATTGTGTACGATATTTTGAAGTATTTCTTGTTTTTATTTATTTTAATTATTTACGACCGACAAACTCATTGGTGCAAATTTTCTCCTGGACAATTATGACAAATAATATTATTGAGTAAAATTGCAAAAGCCTACAAAATGAACAAAATTTAGTTAAAAGTCTTATCCCAGATACAATGAAATAAATACTTCTTATTTGTAAGAGCTCAATTGAAACTTTCTGCAGCTTTTGTTACTTCAAAATTAAATGTCTCATAACATTTTGGTAACATTTCTAGTGACTAAAATGACGGGAAAATAAGTAAAAATTGGCCCTCCAGACAACATGAATTTGCCTTTCAAAATATCTAGATTTTAGGAGCTTCCAGGGGCTTCGCCCCCTGGCCCCCACCAGGGCTTCGCCCTGGACCCACAGGGGGCCTCAAGGCGGCCCCCACACCCCCTGCCTTTAACTGCGCCCCCCCCCCCGTTTTCAAATTCCTGGATCCGCCACTGTATACATGCACACTAGAAGTTCTGTTAATATATATAGATATAGTAAGCGAATGTAATTAACCTAATTTACATTAGCTTACTGTGTCCATGAAAATCGAGGAGAGAGAGAGAAAGGAGAGAGAGAACCATAACTAATGTTTTATTAATATGATCTCTTCATCACTCATGCGTGGGACTTGACAATGAATGTGATATTTTTTTATACCATGAATGGGCCATGTTTCATCAATGTGTCAAACTCCCATTAAATTCATCGTTTCATTGATATCATAAGTCACAAGCAGACGACACTGCACTGGGTTCATTAATGAAAGCGGCGGGACACCGGCTATCTTGCCGTCAACTGATCGCCGTCACTGATTGACGAGTGGCAAGTTTTGACAAATGCAGTGTCATTGACTGACATATATTGTATTTGAGAGAGAGAGAGAGAGAGAGAGAGAGAGAGAGAGAGAGAGAGAGAGAGAGAGAGAGAGAGAGAGAGAGATGGCGATAAGTGAGTTGTAATGAGAAATAAAGTTAGAGATGTGAAAGAGAATTAAGATATATTTTTATTTTGATAATTTTTCATTGAAATACGTATAGGTTTCACTTTTGAATTGAAATTCGGTATGCAAACAAAAGTGCATTTACATTCAACACATAGTTTTACGATTATAAGTTTTTAGAGAACAATTAAACTCGAGAGTGTGGTACTTTTGTCGTGTGTAACCATGCATGACGCACTGAAATGGAATCTGCAAGACTTGTTATAAAGTTGAATGGTAGCAGGAAATATCACTCTGTGGTTTATTCTCGGAAAGAGCCACGTGGAAAATACAGTCTAATATATTTAATAATATATACATAGAAGATTTATCTATTATTAAAAGTCTTTGGAGTGTGCTATTTAACGCAGATGTTACAACAAAGGACAATACAAATTTTAATAAGAATTTTTAAATATGATTAAAACCAATTTATTGTGATTAACTAAAATACATGTATATTTATATACATTTTATAAATGTCCGAAAATATAATAACATTTTTTGCCAAGAGCAGGGCAGTATTTGAATTCAAATAAGAATGTTGAAGTAAAGTAATACCAGAATCTAAGATTCTTGCGATCTCCCACTCGTTTACTGTTAACAAAACGAACCAGTACATTTTTTTTTACCCATCTTGTTGCATGCTTCGGGCAAACACTTTTACAAAGTCTTGATTCGTTTGAGGTTTTTGACTAATTAGTGTAAATACATGTTAATCAGACATGGCTACAGAGCATATCGTGTGAAGATTTGGGTGTTTTTTTTTTGTGTTATTCTGGCCACAGGGTTTTGTTAAATCAGCACAGATACACGCAAAACATACTTGATGACGCTTTAGCCGTCATTAAACAAACTCATGATCCAAGAAAACAAGCAAACGCACTTGCGGGCATAGTTTAAGATTTACGATAAATCGGAACGGTATAAAGATGTCGACGATTTTTTAAAAAGAAATTTGAATTGTAATTTTTGAAAGTACGTGAATATTTTTTTACAAGGAAGAAAAGTCAAATCATTTATCAAAGGAAAAAGTTTGCATAGTACATTAGTACCTATCTGTAACCCTGTATAAACATGAGTGAGGAAATTGGCCGTGGTAATGGGATAGCGATAGGCCGTTTAGGACGATAATTGACTTCGACATCTGCCAGAGATATCTTAATAGAACGCTAAGTAGGAGCAAGCAATTCGATATAGATAAGGTATTTACTTACAAGTAACCAAACCTGATTACGTCACAGACTTCCGCAAAGGAGGCAGGCAAAGTTTTTGCTGCTTCTCCCTACCCAGACCTTGTTCCAGCAATGGTTCTATATAGTGCATATAAAAATCTCAAAATACCCGGTATGCATGAGAATGACCCGTAAGCACCAATTGGTATGATAACCCGTAGATGAATCGACCAATGCTCACAAACCCATGTCAAGAAGAAACTATGTTTATTTGGCAAGCAATATCGGAGAAAAAAAAACTTTTTTAAGAAAAAAAAAGTTTCAAAATTACAATTTATTGTAACTAAAGATAAAGTTGATTTTATTTTCACTATGTAATGGTGTATGAATAATTTGAAAGTTCAGTAGAGACTCTACAGGTGGGACGAATGGAGAGTATATCAGAACAAACGTTTTATAAACTGCAAGCAGCTGAGGGAGCTAGTGGGTGAGTCAGAACAGTTGATGAGAGACGATCCATCAATGCGATATGACCCCCGATTTAACGTGAAATGTCTGCTCGGTGTGTCGATAACGCGGGAATTCCTCCCCTATCTCGTGGGAATGCTGACCTAAATCAAACGAATGCATTCTGTACCGAATTACCATGCGGCGCTCTTGCTGTCGAGTTGTTGTGTTTGTTTTGTTTAACTATGAAGATGTGCACGTGCGAAGATATTTATATTCTTGCAATGGAGACCAATATTAAGATTGCACTAAGTTTTAGAGATTTACTGAATAGTTGTTATTTGAATTAGGTGTCAGCATATGTGTAATCTTTGATAGTTTTAACCTAAATCCCGCGCCCTCAAATTTCAACACACACATGTACAAGAGAAAACCCCGCCCAAACCCATATAAACTCTATAATTATGCATAACATGTATTAACTATAATTCAGCTGTTGTGGTATTCTTGTAGTGTTGGCAAAAACAGTTACATGTCTGTTCGTGTTCGAATTTGTTAATTGCATGTATATAACTTCCGTTTCTATTTTCAGGTCTACTCACCCACTGCTTTCGATACCTACAACACAACCTACCATGTTTCGGAGACGTACAGAATCCAGATGTCGCTTTGGGACACCTCAGGTAACTTATCATTTACACCAGTTACATTAGTAAAAATTTGTTACATCAGGTGACGTATTACTCAATAGTTACGGGTTACTAGTTATTGTTCAGATTTTTGATATGTAGAAGGGTGATCAGCAGTTCAACCTCTGCATCGATTTGCCATCGACCAATACTGTACACTAACATTCTTTTAAATGTATTTGCAAACGTTCTTTTTATATATAAATACGGAAAAAAACCACGAAAGGTTTGCCACGATTCAACTAAAACCCGAAAGTTTCAACAACCACTGAGTGACTAATTGGATTTCATATTGAAAATCATGTGCAAAGTTCTCGACTCTCTGATAAAGCACTCAAAGTCTAGTGCTGACTAAAATACACTACTTGTTCAAATGTAACTTTCAGCAACCACAAAGTGAATAATTAAAATTTATTTTAAGCAGTCAAAAGAAGTCATATTAAAATCAATGTGCAAAGTCCTCTGAGACTGAGACCTGTTGAACACCTCAAAGTAAAGTGCTGACGTATCAGACGCCAGACGAGATGTATATCATTGAAAATTCGTGACCTCGAAATACAGTCTCTACAATATATTCATCCCTCCCCATTTACCCCGATACTGTACAATACGGAAACCCAATACTTCAAATCTCGTATAAGTCTCGTGTGCGTGACGTCGACGTAACTTTAAACCCTGTAGGTTAAAAGGGTGCGGAATTTGTCAATGCCCTGTTTCGTCGAGAGTTATTGATAAAGTACATTTTGTCGTGTGTTAACAAAATCTGTTTGAACTTTGCGACATTGACTATTTCCGCCATACCTGTTTTAGTTCGTTCGTCGTCGTACGTTATTAATCATTTAGTGAAATCTTTTTGATAACTCTCGTGTATGTTTTAACCAACATACTGTTTCTATGTAGTTAACACGACACAATCTCTGGCTTTCTCCGAACTCATTGAGAGGTAATAATACAGGAAAAATCACGGACACACCTTTGTTAAAAAAAAATTACGAAATTTCACCTGTTGACCCAAATACCTTTGTGGATTATATAAATTTGGCGTGGGGGATGGGACTAACCTGAGGCGTTTAATGAAATATTACACGCTATAAATCAGATTAGCTTACTTCAACGTCCAAATCCTGCATTCCAAAGCTGTATACATGTATTTTATGATAATCTAAATGACCGTTTAAGACATGTCATTCTTTGTTTAAAGTGCATTTCATAGGAGAGAGAGAAAGAAGGAAGAGAAATCCCTACGGCTTAAACGTGATCTTGGGATTAATAAGAACCTTTTAAGTACAAGTTTTTGGCAGAACTGTCCATTGAGTAATGCACGGTGTGAACCCAGCGAAAAAGTCCTTGTCAGCTTGGGGACGACTTATTTACATATTTTTGCATAAATTCATATACCTTTAGGAATGGGATTGTAGAATGAATATTTGATTTATTGGAGTATTTCTCGAATTAAGGCTTTACCATATGATGCGCATGATCATCCCACGCAATCATCCGTACATTGTAATATTGCAATATTAAACGCCTCTCCTTTTAAAGGAATAAAATTTGACGGCCAGGGCTGTTCAATGGGGAAAAAAGCCCAAACCGCAACCACAATTTATGGCGGTTTCCCAAGTATATGGACATTGTTTCGGGATATGGATTAAAAGTTGGTCATGTCTATATATAAAGTAACTTCGTCTTGCATAGTCTGTATGATTCGGGAGAAAGCGTGAGACCGGGGGGGGGGGGTGTTGTTAATGAAAACGCAACAGACGAAACATATGAAGAGTGCAAGATTGAGTTCCATTTCTCACGGAGTATTTCTCGAATTAAGGCTTTACCATATGATGCACATGATCATCCCACGCAATCATCCTTACATTGTAATATTGCAGTATTAAACGCCTCTCCTTTTAAAGGAATAAATTTGACGGCCCTGTTCAATGGGGAAAAAAGTCCAAACCGCAACCACAATTTATGGCGGTTTCACAAGTATATGGACATTGTTTCGGGATATGGATTTAAAGTTGGTCATGTCTATATATAAAGTATCTTCGTCTTACATAGTCTGTATGATTCGGGAGAAAGCGGAGAGACCGCGGGGGGGGGGGGGGGGGGGGGGGTTGTTGTTAATGAAAACGCAACAGACGAAACATTTTCTTATGAAGAATGCAAGATTGAGTTCCATTTCTCAAAGAATTCATCATATCTATAAAGAAATTTGCAAATCCGTGTGTATAATGCAGAGAAGAGCGAAAGGGGTGGGGGGGGGGGGTTAATGTTGGTACACGGAATCTTTCCTGATGTTTGAAGATCAGTAGATTTAGTTAGCTTCGCAAGAACCCATCACCTCTAATAAGAGCCCGTCGCCCCTGTCTCGTCGCCGCTGTCTCCGATTCGTGACCTAGAACATACACCTTCCCTTCTGTACCCTTTTAAAAATTTAATATTTAATAATGATCCACGGTTTGCCTCCACCGTCTGCGTCGTATGAAAAATATTTTTTCGTTCAAAGTCAATTAGCTCTCAGAGGGGGGACCAGGTATTAAAAAAAAGAAATGTCTTGCATCAAAGTATTCCCATTCACTATAAAACCACTGAATGAAAAAAAAATCAATTAGATGTAAAGAAGAGCTTCAGTGCTATTTCTTTGTTGAGGTTTATATATGTATAACCCGCTGTATATATTATACTTCGATATGTATATAAGCTTTTTCATGTTCCATTTGTGACCAGCCATCGGAAAACACGGTTTAGACAGACGCTGTACATTGACTAGGGCGGAGAAGAAAAAAAATATAATGATGGTTATCAAAGCGAATATTTTTAAAAAGCGAGGAAGTTATGGCATTCTTCGACTCTAAGTGTCTTCGTTTCAATGACATCTGTTTAAAACGAGGGAGTGTTTGCACAGTAAAGTTTTATGGGTGTACGCGACACCTTATAATATGTCGGTATATTTATAGCACTTAAGTGCATTTTTTTTTTCAAGTATGAGACTCCCCCTCGAGGGTAATTAAATTTGTCTGCCTTCGTACCCCATTTAAAATATATCCCCCCTCCCTCTCTAGAGATATCTCGGTTGTTGGGAGACATATAAATCAAGTGCTAGTTTTATTGTCAGATGAGATGATTCGGCGTTTCTTGGCTAAATGGGAACTAGAAAGACCGACCTTTCGTTTTGAATCCTCAGAAGTTCTTTGCATTCTCATTTCGATAACATTCTTGATGTGTTTACACGAATGCGACCTGGAAAAAAAATGATTCGAAACATCTGTATTTCATTTAAAAATATTTGAGGGGTGAGGAACGCGTAAAATAACATTTCAAGGTCAAAAGATTGCATCATTGTCTGGATTTGATAAATAAATCATGATAATAAACCAACCAACCCCCCCCCCCAAAAAAAGGAATTCCAATGCGTTTCTGTATTCTGTAATCTTTTTGTTGCTAAGATATAGTTTATGAGTATATCAACAATCCCGTACAATTTTCTAATTTCATCGACACCTTACAATATTGCTCACAGCACTAATTACTGTCCAACGTTGCAGGAAAGTAGTACTATACCATTAAAACGCAAATAACTATCTAAAAATGGAAAAAAGATTTAAAACCTGTTTAAATAGGTAAAAACAAATTAAATCACAACGCAAAATTCAAATATCGTGGTAGAAAACCAAACTTCGACCGAACAACAGATTCAATCTTGTTCGGGGCTTATGCTGACTTAGAAGGAGTGTATCGCTCTCCATTTATTTGCTCAGTCTAATGAAAAATATTTCCTGCAAACAAATTCCATTGTCGAACTGACGGTTGTTAAATCTGACTTTGAACATTTCACTGAACTTTTTAAGAAAAAAACGAAAATCAGACATCAGCGTTTGATATTTTTGTGTTAACAGCGTGTCGAGAGATAAACGTGGTACAATGTAATTGAAATCACGGTTTTAGGAAATGTTTTAAAAAGAGACGGGCCAAGGTTCTGGGCTTTTCAGCGCTGGCAGAAATCAAGAGGACTTGCTTGCGTAGAAAGAAATTCTTAATCGGCGATTGACGATGATCGATTTGTAGGCTGAGGTTTTTACCGCTTTGATTTTCAATCGTCGTTATCTCGTATAACTCGTATAATAAAATTAAAATCAATTTAGTTTTCTTTAATTCACGTCTTTTTTATTAGTAAGGTTGTGAACTTTTTAGTACGTTCACCCTTTTGTAAAAGTTCACTACTTTTGTTGAAAGAATATTGTAAATTCTATTGAGTAGAGAGAAATAATTGAATGAAAAAAAACCCATACCAACAAATAAACAAACACACACTATATTTAAATTAAATTAAAGGAGAAGGATCAGCAATGTGCAAGAATATGTAAATAAAAAAAAATTGTACATCTCATTGTAGTTGGTAACTGCATTCAAACCATAAATACAACCATTAAGTCTTTTGCAGAAACTTGCTTTCAATAACGGAATGACTTCAGTTTTGTTTTCTCTCTTTGTTACAGGATCCCATAGATACGACAGTGTACGACCTCTATCGTACGCCGATGCCGATCTCATTATGATTTGTTTCTCAGTCGCAGAACCAGAGAGCATGGACCACGCCATCTCTAGGGTAAGTGACGCAATTTATGACGTCATATTTATTTTTCATTGAATTAAAAAAAACACTTAAGATTTAAGTGTGTGTGTGAAATGATTTCGGTTTTTCTTTTCTTTAGTGGTCAAGTGAAGTCAGAGAACATTGTCCCAAACAACCAATCATATTGGTCGGCTGCAAAACGGACTTGCGGACAGACGCTGCGACGCTAGCGGAACTTGCCAAAAGAAGGACTACACCGATCATGTACGACCAGGTATGTAAACTCTTGATTTCTACGAAAACACGTTTTCAAAAACAGTTACGACTCTTTATTTTTGAGATTTTTTGTATTTTACCAAATTTGAGGTACCGGTATAATAAACTTGATATATTCTTTTTCTCTATTTTGTAGGCCCTGAAAACAGCAAAACAAATTGGTGCATTAGTTTATTCGGAAATTTCTTCCAAGGATTCCCAACGAAGCGTAAATGACGTCATTGAAGTAGCAGCGCTTTCTTCGGCCGGAAATAAAACAACCCCAGAACAGAGTCCCACTTTTCGCCGCCAGAGGTCGTTCATGCGGCGGAAACGTTTCAACGGAATGGGAGAGGCGAAAGTGCAATTACGAAAAGAAGCTGCGAAGAGTTGTTGCATAATGTAAAAAAGGACAGAATTCTCAAGAAAGCCTATAAACTTGTGATCTCTTGACTTTCCCAAAGGAAAGATGTATACTGTTTTCCAAAAGCTTTAAAAAAGCTTTCTATGTTACTGTTGAAATGAAATGCATTTTCTTGTGCTTAACACATCGAGTTCGCGTGCTTTCCAAATTGTTGCCACAGTTTCTCTCTGTCGTTTGTTCATTATCATTATTCAAACGTCTGTGAAAGTACATTGTAAGCCTTTACGTCCCTCTGTAATGTTTCGTACCTATGCAGTTCCTGTTCCTCATTGCGACAATAATGAGAAATTCATTAAAGTGAACATTAACCAGTCTCTTTTCGAGATGATATTCACCACAAACGGTATAAATTCATTCATCTTCCTTGTTTGAAAACGCAGAGAAATATTTTGTGGTAATGACGCCAGGAGAAGCAGAATTCGTAGAAAGGGGTGATCGATTATTGAGTAGTGTTAGGGGAGTGAGACAAGGGGTTCTATTTTCCCCCACGTTCTTTATAGCTAGAAGTTATTGCAAAGGTGCTAGAGTGTGAATGGAGAGAGACTGGCAACAGAAAGTTGTCGAACAGTTTGTCTTTCATATTTTGCGTATAGTATTGAGTGCAACGACTATGATTATTTATTTTGAGCAAGAGTGTTTAAAAAAATTGTGTGTAACTTTTTTTTAAAGAGATGCTGTGTGCAATATTAAAAGGTGTGGATGTTTGATTAATATGTTTCAAATTATGTTTTTTTTATACACGAGAGTGTTGCAAGTGGAACAAATTTGTCAAATGAAAATAAACCAGAAATGAATTGTTGCTCGTTTTGGATTTTTTTTTTGTTCGCTTTGAAGCAAAATGAGAAACCAGTTAATATTATCAATTCAGATTAATATAAAATTGAGTACAACAAATGTTTTATATTTGGCGGTATATTTGAAACCAAATTATTACAGTTATACACACTAAGTTATGAAAGTGTTTATAAATTATCAAAATGTTACACTTATCAAATTATTACATTTATACACACTAAATTATGAAAGTGTTTATGAATCATCAAAATGGTTTGAACAGACGCACGATTACCGATGTAGATGACGCTAGACGTTCACCTTTTATCAATTGCAATTACTCGGGCCTTTCCGGCAAAGCTCGGAAAATACCTCAAAAATATTAGATCTACCATCATACAGTCGCTCCTCAGCAATTAGAAGCATTGGGTTCTTTTGTGGTATCATTGGATTGAATAAAGATTAGCTCCAATCTCTACAAATTATAAATTGGTCTCTATTTATTTCAGTGTTTATAAATGAGAAAGGGGGGGGGGTTACCATGGACACCTACGAGGTTGTTGAGTTGGCGATTAAGGGCTCGGGAAAAAACACCATAATGACGTTCATGTGACCTTTGTGTCTATGATGACAAAGAAGAAATCAAATTGATGTCGTTTTGTTCATTAAAGAAAAAAGTTCGTTCTAAGGCAGGAATTTCGCGTAAATTGCAGTTAATTGAGATCTGAAATTGACATTAACATAACTATATACTATGGGTACGCGCATGTACCTTTAAGTTAATTGTTGCATAAAGTTGTAGCATGACCAATTTGTAATCGTTTATACGCATTAAACATAACTAAAATATGTACCTGAATGAAGATAAAATCTACATAAACTCAATATATCAATCCCATCGTTGAAGAAACAACTCAGTGTATCCATCGATCTTATTGTAATTGTGTAATTATTTTTTTTTAAATTGTTAAATAAGAGAAAATTTATTCATTGAAATGCACAGTGCATTTGTAAAGATCACAACAGATATCAAAGTTTAAATATTTGTATGTAATTTAAAACTAATAATAAAAATGCGGATGAAAGAAAAAACATAAAATTGATGCAAAATTATCAGATAACTCGATTCAGGAAGAAAATGTGATGAATGATGCAACACAACAGCTTGATTCTTGTAAATACTGGCTCTTTACATATCAAGACAACTCGATAGATTTGATTATTTCGCGGATCCTCCGCGATGTGAATATATATATCTTTAGTGTGTTAATCCGCGGCGGTGACTCAGCAATTCTTATCATTCAATAGCACTGTGCAAACCATACATTGTAAGTCACCGAATTATAAAGTCTTGTCATCCTGCGTCAAACTGAAGGAATTTCTTTTTTGTGCTTAATTCGTCCAGTTGTTGAAGAAACAAGTGATCCTCCAAGGGTTATTACGCTCTTTAATACACAGTTTACATGACATGATAATTTCATATTCAACATCTGTCTTGCCCTCCTTTATCATTATAATTCACATGGGTCCCGTTTCAAGCTGTGAAAAGTGTTTCTGATTGACTCTATACTCGGTTCGTATATTTAACATGTCATTCGTTTTATCATAATCTGAAAGAAGACGATTAAAGTCTGTCAGTCGTAGAAGTATCTGCACGCAAGATGTGCGCTTACTGAATAGAATGGTATGTCAATATTCAGGTGTTACACCTCGGCATACCTGTCTTCATAATTTAACGATAATTAAATATTAAGTATTCAGATGATTTATATGTGCTGCGGGCATTTTATGTCATCAGATTTTGCAAAGCTGATCATCCCCACCCCACCCCCTTAAAAAAAAGGTGCACTGGACTTCTAACTTCTGCGGAATTCAAAATTTTTACACAATGTTTTTACTTATTCTATAACAATAAATGCTATTATTTGTCAGGTGTGGCGTGTCTTCGCTTACATTAAATGACTTCCCCCGTGAATAGTTTGTCTCAAACTTCATTTAATTCAAACTGTAATAATCCAGTGCATTGGACACAATTTGGGTTTGCTATTTAATTAACCAGGAAGATAAAAAGACCGCGAAAAACCGGAAAACAGGTCGATGAGGAAGTGTGGAATGATTTCCAGTTTTTATAAAATGCGTTACCTGTATGCAGTGCAAAAGACCCTGTTCGTGTGATATTTCCATAGTTTATCCTTTTAGATTAACCTCTGTACTCAAATATCTTATAAAAATAAATCAATCTACGAAACGTCTGGCTTTCCGCGTAAAGTACACATGCAGCTATTATTGAGTCTATCTCGATAGGAAGACTCTCGGCATTTTCAATGTTTCACCGTTGTCTCGTTTTATGTGACAAATATGTGGTGCAATATTGATATAGAAGTTTTCTTTACTTAATGACTCAATTTTTCGTACATGTACATTGTTTACCGGGAAGATTTATCAGTTACTGGTTTGTTTGCTCTGTCCGTCCAGTTTTGCACCGAGCAGACTTCCGGATCAGCGCCATCTACTTATGTAATAATAATGATCTCGTTCCCAAACTATTTGAAACCCGGTTGATTAGAAATATATTGCAAACATTTTAACAGAATTATCTCAATAATAGAATTCACTATTATATATTTCAGCACTTATATGTTCCAGTCTAGTCTTTTTCATCTCTAAAATTTCCCTACACCAGAAAGAACCCGAAATATGACTAAAAATCCTCAATATAGGAATGTCATCATTAGCTTAAACGTGTGATATACGCTTATTTTTACCATTTTACAAACACACAAAGATTTAGTAGCATCAGATCTTATCAGACAAAGAGTGAACACACCAACAGCTGATGTATGATTCATTCTGCAAGAGAGTAGACTCACCCGCATCAAACTTATCTTAGATTCACGTGATTTTAACCAAGAATCTCTATATTATGTAATGTCGAAATCAGAATTTCTATAATAATAAGAAGTAAACAGATTAAGGTTTTTATTTTAACTTCAACTTTATTTCTGTTTGAATACCTTGTCTCCGAGGTAAAGTCGGCGCCTTATCTTTTTTCCCCCTTAAATCAACCGTCAGTATTAATAGATGAAATTCAGTCAGTCATAGAAAACTTATTTTGCATCTGCACTTGATTTATTTGTCCTAAAGCGTCGACATCATAGTATCAAAAAAGTATACAAAACTTTTCATAAAAAATTACAAGAAACTAATCACATTGATCAAATGTTTATGAGGCAATATCTATACCCCTTCCCCCATGGATTAATTATTTTCTTCTAATATACTAGTGACTAAATTGTATGTACATGTACTTAATATACAGAACATGAGCAATACGCGGTATGTTTGTGATGTTTTAAGTCAGAGAATCTCTGCATGGACAATTTTCATTCCTCTCTTTAAAGCTTGTTCACAGACGTAAATGTATTATAACTGGGAAAAAAACATGACTAAGACAATTGCAAACTCTCTAGACTAAGTTAGCATCATTTCAAACTAATAACATTTCAAATACATTTGATTCCCTTTTGTGTTAAAACAAAATGCTCTGGTTTACATTTTTAGCAGTTCTAAAACATATAAAGATCCAATTTACTATTATATTATCCAAACTTAAAAAACAGAAAACATTTCCTGAAAATTATAAACTATGGCAATTTATCATATATTGTATGCAAAACCTTCGATATTTTATGATAAAGAAAGATAACTCTTGCTGATTGAGGCAGTCTATACAACAAAGTGCTATTCTGACCTAAAAGGCACCGCTTCATTATATTTTGTAATATGAATTGACAATGTATATAACTATACACTATTTTCATATACATTTGATATTTTGAATTTTAAGCTGCGATGGTAAAAATTTGCTTTTTTTGTTCACTATGTCTAATTTCCTTCATGCGTATCATGATTAGACACATCAATTTTTGAAAAAATCTAGCAGCGTTTCATCAGTCATCACTAACTTTGTTTCGTTTTAATGTATTGATATATATTGACTGATGAAATTCAATTCAAAGAATCTTTAAAAATATATGGTAAAATTAATAGCAGATGGGCATTACACCTTAAACAGTGAATGTTCAAGCCCTAAAATTCGAATTTTGACATTTCGTTGTAAAGTTTTAATCAAATTACCGGGTACCACACATGCGCGGATTAATATTTTTTCCAGTGGGGGTCTGAGGGATAATTTTGCTTGCCCGAGAGGGGGGGGGGTTATGATATCCCCCCCAGATCCAAGCAAACCACCCATCACTAGTGAAGAACAAACATTTGATAGCGATGATTGCAGAGGGCAACCAACTTTCGAACCCGGGCCCTGGACCAAAGCACGCGAGCTAATCAGACCGGTTGTCTAGCGTCATAAAATAAAATTTGATCATTTAGTACTGGGATTTCTATCCCAAGTTCTCGTATTTTCATGTGTAAATTGTCCTTATATTAAATTCTGTACAAATGTCTTAGCTATTGCTTCAAAAATCTTAAAATTCAAAATATGTATGGCAGATATAGCCATACCTACCAAGGAAATTCGAAAAGAAAGACAACTCAAATTTCAAGTTTCAAGTTCTAATGAAACAAAAGCTATTGAACAAGGTAATCTGCAGTGCACAATACTACTATATGCGCGGATCCAGAAACAAATCTTTTTCTATGGACGTTCCTTAGCCTATTATAGGGAACTTTACTGTGTGAATATTCCAAGCGGCCCACCTTCCTACGTTGCCCTTGTTGTACTCAGAATAACTCTGACTCGCACACAGGGCAAGGTTCTAAGCGGCGGAAGGTCCGAACCCATCCATCCTCGAGAAATATCAGTTAATGGCTAGAAAGTACATGATTCGACGATTCATACAAGAGAGAACAATGGTCCGTGAAGTTTGATCAAAGTCTCCTTTCAGACGTAAATTAATCTGCAAGGTAAAACTATCAAAATTTCTATCCATTGCTTGTTGGTATACAGTGTAATTCAAAGCTACATGTAACACAACACAAACCATATTGCACTGCTTGGTCGAATACTAAATACATTCATTCATTTGAAATAATTGACCAATGCTTAAATTGAAAAGTGCTGCTAAATATAGAATCCTGTGTTATGTGTTGTTTTTATGCAACATACCATTTTCCGTGCAAACTGAATAAAAGTTGGGAAGATTTTTTGAGAACCGGATGAATAACTATTTAATTAAGGAGAATATAGGATTCTAGCAGCGGTTTTGATAAAACTAACATGTTTCGCCTTCACTTGATATGTTTGTTCTTTTGTTGAAACCACAGGGTAGTGTTGTTCTATCTCATTTTATGTTAAGGTATACACGTAAGCTATTTATAGCTGTCACGTGATAATGCACCGATGTGGCAGTGATGTACTACCCGATTTTGTTGCATTGACATCTATTTCAAAGGATAATACTAAGATTTTGATCTGATTCAAAACAGTTATTTAATCTCTCGATTTTGAATATAACAGTCTAAATAAGACGCTAAATTGCCCATATGCTTCCTTAACACCCCCGCGTTTTGTAAAGTGTGGATTAGATTATTATACAGTAATAACATCTGATTTTTTTTTAGGTCTTAAAATATAGTTAACGTGTTATCTTGCATGGAAATAGATTTACGAGCATAGTTACTGTAGCATATTAAAATTTTTCAATATAATTCGACTTAGCATTAACAACACCTGTTGCTACATAATACTGTATAAATGCAGAGAAATATTCGCCAACGTTTTATTTTCGCCCTCATTGTTAGCGAACGTGGTATTAACGGGTTATACCGTGCTGCGGCAGAACCCCGTGACAAAGGGTACTTATTGATAGATAAATATTGTCTTAGATTCATACTTTTAATATTAAAAGCGCATGTTTGATGTCTAGTCTTCTTTTTCTCGCCAGGTTATGAAACAAAAGAAGAAGGGGAGGATCATGCAGAAGAATGTTTGGAAGAATTTAATACAGAAGTTGTTCAACCCCCATTCTTAAATGATTGATTATTGAAAAGAAATTCAATAAGAACTGATAATTGTTAGATAAAAACTTTGTTTCAAGAGTATTGCAAGAACAAATCAATCTTTAAGTACAACATATATAATTAAAAGTGTAGTATTAATTGTTTTAATCGTGACTTGCATTTCTTCAGAGAGAGAGATAAAGAGAGAGAGATATGACACGAGAGAGAGAGATGAAACGAGAGAGAGAGAGAGAGAGAGAGAGAGAGAGAGAGAGAGAGAGAGCAAGAGATGGAGAGAGAGAGAGATATGGAGCATGGGGAAGAGAGAGAAATAGAGAGATTAAGTATGTCAGTTAAATTCTTAAATCATGTTTCAAACATGGGATAAGAGAGGGGAGGGGTGGTTGGGCGAGAGAAAGAGAGTGTTGGGCGGGGGATGGGGTTGAGGGAGATAATGAGAGAGAGAGAGAGAGAGAGAGAGAGAGAGAGAGAGAGATCCACTTCCCTCGGTTCGAAGGTCCTCCTTGATATTATTTCTTGTGGTTTGAATAATATTACATTTGGGTTTTTTCAGTTTTTCTCAGATTGAAATGTCACACTTCAATTGGATGAGATAGCACACGATTGCCTCATATATCTCTATGTTTGTTCGATAAGAATTAATATTCGGCAATATGGCCGTCATTGGCTGACGCTTCGCCTTCTCAATTCGAATTTAATTTTATTTAATATAGAAACCGCATTTCGTAAGTTCTTAAAATATTTAGAGTAGTTGCCCTTTGAAATTCTTTAAAATAAGAGTAGCTGCCCTTTTAAAAATATTGACGTCACATTTTTGTGTCTGGAGCAGAACAAAATGGCAGCGTTGAGATTTGCTCAAATCTCTGCAGAAAAAAAGGAGAAAACGTTTAAAATTGAATAGCAACTAAACATTGTAAGTAAACATTTGTTAAGCGAAGATGTCCAAAGAGTATTTGAAAGGTGAGATTGACAACTTTGAAGAGTTTAACGTAGCCTAAATGAGTTAAATTCGACTATGAAATACAAGGGTTTGCGTAGATCATCGCTTTTTGTGAATAAAAGTGTCACGGCACTTGATAGTCCTCGGTAAAACAATACACTTATTACATTTGTACGTTTGTTACTGACGGACTACAGAAATATATTGGGTTGCTCAATCTCATAGATGGTTCGGCTTCGCCTCGCGACATCAAATATATCAAAAGCCGCCTCATTATTGGAATTTTTAAAGAGCACCGCACCCAAAGATAGAACTTTCTAAAAAGTAATATAAGTAATAAAGGTTTTATAATTAAACGTTTATTATTTGTTGCTTGAACTTGCTATTTAATACTAATAATAAAAAATTGTTCTTTAAGCTGTGTAAATTCATTAAAGTTATAATAAAGAGAGTTAGCTCTCTAGGTTAACTGCAAATCAAAACTTTTTTTCCTTGTCCTATTTTCTTTCTTTTTTTTTTTTCATTTTTCACTGTCACTCTCCAATGCATACAATGTATTATATGTATTATTATTCAACGATTCTTCTCAACACTGTAATTTATGCAGTTAAGAGAATAAAGAAATTGTCATTGTCATTGCTTCTAAAATAAAGTTGAAAAAAAAACTTTCTTATATACGTTTACCCCTTAATATTTATAATAGCGTATCGTTTACGGCTTTAATATGTTCGACACCTGTTCAGACTTCTGTCTTAAACCCTTTGGTTCCATGGTCAATTGATGATTGCCTAACAAGTGTGTCCATGCCATGATGATCGCTCACTGCGCGGAGAACCTCATTGCCCATGTGACCATGAGCAAGTATACCACGCATTGTTCTGAGCAGTCTTTGAAGGCAGCGGACGTTCATTAACAATGCACGGTCTACAAGACCAGGTTCCCGCCTGGAAATATGTCTTCGTTTTGAATCCTGGAAACAATCAAAAGGTACGTAGAAATTCAAATACGTATGTATCACATCCTCGCCTTTTAATACCATTTGATGCTTTGTTTTTTGCGTTTAACTGTCTGTTTAACAATCAAACGCTTTCTTGTCTTTTATTTGTGAATGAAAATTTTTTTTCTTGGAATTGGTACTTGTATTTATAACAGCTCATGAGCCTATCAAATCAGTTTTCTAGGGGGAGGGGTGTAGTGGGTCCTGCTCCAAAGGATAATTTTGTTTGGCAGCTGGTAACGTAATTATAGGTTTGAATTTCCCGGGCGGGGGAGGCGGAGGACAATCGGATACCCCTGACACCCTACTCTTGATCCATTAACGCAGATATTTTGACTTTGAGTGTGCTCTCCAACCTTATTATAAGATTTTTTTAAAACTCATTTTGCATTCCTGTAGAAAGATTCCTTATTTTTTTCAGCGCCTGTGCTGAAACTGACTGGACATATATAGATGGAAAAACTGAACAAGTCAAGGATGGCTCCATTGAGGGAAGGCAATATCAATGGAACCCAGGTCTTCAATAGTAAGTTGCATTTCATTAGTTGTAATCAGATATGTAGATACATGTATATGTGGATATGGAGAGGGGGTTGAGGGACAACCCCTCTACTTTAAAAAAAAAAACTCCAGAAATTATGAATTTAAACACAGAGAAAACGAATTTTGAACGACGTCCCTCACCCCATCCACGCATTATGATTGATGTTTGGCGAAATTTTGTTTTCTTTTGTTTGCTTGTAAAAGATCAAGGCTAGTTTTCCCCTTTTCAAAAACAATGCTACGTGTCTGAAAATTGCATGCATGCGCGGATCCAGAAAATGTTTCCGGAGGTGGGGTGGGGTGGGGGGTCCGACGGTTACTTTAGTTTGGCCGGGGGTGGGGGGGGGGTCCGAGGCATATGTTTGGTAATTTTATAATGTAATTTAAGGAAATTTGAATTTTGCAAGGGGGTGGGGGTCGGGACCCCCCTGACTTCCTCTCCAGATCCGCGCATGGCATGTACACATGTATATACATGTACCAATGATTTTTAAACTTAAAGCAATGATATGATAAATAATATTTCTGCTAAACAAGCTTATCTTTTAAAATGATTTGTGCGCTACCGCTGTAGCCGTCATATTACACAGAAGTAGATTTCTAAACCATTAGTTTATAATGTAGTGAATCGATTTATTATAACTAATAGGAAGGTACAGTGGTGCACTGGAAATGTGTTGCCCATGGTGGGGTGGGGGTTTCAATTCAGATCGGTGAATCTAGAGTGAGTTTCACATCGGCATTAGCATAGCTCATTAACTGTGCTTTAATCATTCTGTATTTACTGTAATGTCAATTTTGAGTTGAAAAAAAAAGAATTGGTACCGTTTTGTAGCAATCGTATCCGGCAATCTCGGAAAACATTCGAGATGGTTTTACGAGCTTGAATGATCAGACCAAAGCTACTATTACTTTTTGGCATTTACAACAAAACGTCAGATCATATGTAGATGAGAAAACGAAATTGACATGGTACAGTTTATCTACCGTAGTATTCCCAGAATGTCCTACCGTGAAGTCGAGCATGCGTATTCCAGTAAAAAGGACTAATGTAGATGCTAGCGCTCGAGCGCTACCAATAAAGATGTATTGGCTTTTATGCAATCTCAGGGCCTTAACCTCAACAAACATGAACATATTTGTTTTGTGTTTGTAAAAACAAAAACCCTAAACCACGTAAAATCTTGAAATGTACAGAAAGCTGAGGTTATTAAAAAATTCGGGATCCGCGCATACATTACACATAAATATCAATCTGAGATATCAATAATCAATATACATGCGAATTGATTTCAAACACATTTTTATCTATGGAAAGTACATGTATACCAATACATATATATGCGGATTCAGATATCATACCCCCCCCCTTCCACGGAAAACTCATACACATTAAACTTATTAAGTAAAATTACCGAAAATAGGCCTTCTTCTTCCGGCCGGCAAACAAAATTATCCCTCGGACGCCCTAAGCCACCCCAAGATTTTTCTGTGGTAATTTTTATTTTATTAAAAATTTTAAGATGCAAAAATCCTGCATCTAACACAATAATAATTATATCGTACTACATTCTAAATGAATGAATAAATAGGTGATGAATAAAAAAAGTAAGTAATGGATAAATAAATAAATAACTGATTAAATAAATAAATAAATAAATAGAGAAAAGGAATAGATGAAAATAAATAAGTATATGAAATAATGAATAAATCGATAAATAATCTAATGAATAGATAGTCACATTACGAACTTTGGAAAAGATAACTCATTGTTTCTGATATACTATCTAGGGTCAGTGTAAATTAAGGATATGATTTGAACATATGTTATTGTTTGCTGCATGGTATGAACAAAAGGATAAATTAATCAATCTAGTGTATGTCATGGTCGACTTAATGGTCAAGACACCCTGCAAATTTTCCCGTAGACGCACAGTTCTGTGGTTAGACGTCTATGTTTCGGGGTAAATTTATTTAAGGAATAAGGAATCATTCCTTGAGTATTATGAGGTGATAATTTTGGTCGGGGGCGTGATCAATTCCAATAAAGCCCGAAGGGCTTTATGATAGATTTGATCACGCCCCGACCAAAACTATCACCACATAATATTCAAAGAATGATTCCTTATTACTTATATTCATATAATTTTCAGCAGTTGTACGATTAAAATTAGAATATTAAGAATGCGAAACCCCGCTTGCGCCCAAACAATATGGTATTTGAATTTATTGGACTGTATAGTACAAAATCGATTCGTAGTGTTATCACACTGTCAGACAAAGACACTGAAAAAAGTACATGTAACTTTTATGTATTTCTGAATTGTGAAAGGGTATTTAATCTTAATCATTCTAAGATGAGTTAACCAATACATGTTAAATGTTTTCTTTGATGTTATATGCACCTATGAAGGTATACGTACCAGCTGACGCGGGTTATGTTTATATACATGTATTTAATATATTTTTACAATGATCGGTATCTTCATAAGCCTATGAAAGGAAAAATAAGCTATTAAATGTTTATAATTTTTTCTACATTTAAGATTTTGCAAAAAATTATGCTCTCAATTTTTTTTCTCCAGGGGAACCATGTTGTTGCAGCAAAGGACGAAGTTAACCACGACTTGCATGCTGCTTCAGCATCACCATCGTCAGCAACAGCAGCATCATCAGCAACCTGCAGCATTATCAGCAACATGCAGCATCATCAGCAACAGCAGCATCATCAGCAACAGCAGCATCATCAGCATCATGCAGCATCATCAGCAACATGCAGCAGCAGCGCTAGCAGCAGCAGTCCAACATCAAAATGTTGCAACATTCACTATTTTTTGTAAGTATTTTGTATTATTTAGAACTGTTGCAAGACTTTATAAACCCTGTCCCGCAATCATCACCTTCGCTAGCCAAGGGTGATGATCCGTTCCTCTACTATTTTAAATCGTCACCCTTGGCTAGCGAAGGTCAAAGATCCGCTCCTCTACTCTTTTAAAGAGAAGAGGAGCGGATCGTCACCCTTGGCTGGCGAAGATGCGGAATCATATTCCTATCACTTTCTGCCGATTTTCCTATTTAATTTCCGCTAATGCATACATGTACCAGTTAAAAACAATTTAAATCACAATAACGCAAATTTATAGAGTAAGATTATTTTCTTAAATATATGTTCTTTTTTATAATACGAAGAAATTTCAAACATTTTTGGAGCAGGTGCCTTTGATAAAGAAATCTTAGTTCTTATTAGATTCATCGTTTAATTACCACATTTGAAAAGATGATGCATCTTGTGATACTGATGCACCCAACAGGCTTGGGTGCTGAATTTGAGCCATAAATTGCATGCTATAGGAGATTAAGATTTTGGAGCAGATCATAGAAATAAAAGTACTTAGTTATTCAAACTTGCATAGTTGATTGTAAATGAATCGCAGAGGTAACTTCAGATACTAAGAGTGATCTTAATTATCTAGATGCTTAGGCAGGTTTAATATTTTAGAACAATTCAAATTGTGTTAGAGTCCTGAAGCTGGTTAAAAATTGAAGTAAATTCTGTTCAGACTTAAACAGTTTAATATATTTATAACTTTGTAAGCGTAAATAAAGGTATAGCTTCAGATACAGAACTTGATCCTAATTATCTTGATGCTGGAGCAAGTGTTAGTTTTTTGAGTAGTTAAATGCAGGATTAAATGTAAAAAAAAAAACCGCTGTCCTGACCAACTTTAATGGTTCACGTAACTTTAATTTGGATTTGAAACATAATGCTAACATCAGATACAGAGCCTAATCTTCATTATCAAGTATGCTAAAAAAACCCTTATCCTAACTCACTTAATATGATATTGTACCATATGATATAATCTTGTATTACTAGTATATGATATGCTATTATATATTTAAACAATAAAATGCTTTCTTTGGTGATTCATGCGGGATATGAAGGTGGCGACATTGCAGAAAAATACATAACCCGCGTTTTCTAAATTTTTCTGCAATAATCGCTACTGTCTTCTTAACCCGCATGAATCATCAAAGAAAGCATTTTTAAAGCGCTAAGCATAGCTCAGCGCTTTATTGTCGTTAGACTTCTATTTCCGGTGCAAGGAATAACTGCCCTCTATGAGCAAAAATATACATCATTTAAACTGGTAAGAGGTATAGGGAACCAGTTATCTGGGTGACGGAAATGGCCGAGTAGATACGATTGGTTTGCGGGGCTTACGTACATCAGCACGGGATGCTACGCAGTGATGAAAAAATATAGTGCGTATTCAGAAGCTAAAATATAGAAAAATAAAATCGATTCTTTGCAAGAAAATGTCAAAAACTGTGATAAATTACTGTTCAAAAGGTATAATTTGTGATTTTAACATATCTTTTTGCGAATTCGTAGTTTTGTTATATTACTGCGAATGAATACATCGAACAGCGCCAAAAGATAGCGTGGGTTTGTTTTGTAAACAGAGCTTATCGAGATCGGAGAATTGATTGTGGATACAGCCTATCAAGATCAAGAAAAGGCGATAAAAGGCGTGACCAAACCAACATCAAGGTAAATTTTATGGTTGAGTGCTCCATGTTAGACTGTGTACTATATAAAATTAACACATAAACAGTGATAAATGGCATGAAATCTTACAGTTCGAGATTGATCGCTTACGTACTTGACTGAAAAAATATTTCTGTAGGGATAAATTTTATCAATTTATTTTATCATCCTGTTATATGTAGTTGCTAAATAGTTTATATTCTAACAAGGAAACAATCGGATGACCCCCTCCGGTTATTTAGATAGCCTACGCATATTATTGTTTACTTGTTTACCATGTTTCATTGACTATACTGTACTAAAATCGTAAAAAGGCGCCATGTTTTAATATTGTTTTTCCATTGACTGAGATAATATTGAAAGTTTGTTTATTTCTTTTCGATGGTTTTCTTTGACTGAGATAATATTGTAAAGGTAGAATGTATGCAGGCTAATTTATTCTACTATCCTTATTTGAATCAGAAATTTGTAATTTGTAATTTACAAGTTTGTAAACACTGTTATATATTAGATTAGCAGATTATATAATTGTACTGCAGAATAACATTTAAGTAAATGAATAATTTAGAGCACACAATTGAACCACAGTACTAGTATTGAATGCAGAAATTTGAAGAGCAAATTATCTTGGAGTTTATATGACAATACATTGAAACAAAGAGATCTTTGAGAAATCTAATGAGACAGTACCGCCATAAGAGCAATCAAAAACCCATTGAGAATATGTGAGAAAAATGAGATCTAATTGAGATATTGTACAAATGACATTTTAAGAACATAAATTGAGACATCTGAGATATTATGAGAGTTTTATGAATATGCGAGATAAAATTTGAAAAGCAACTGAAAGATTGTGAATATAAAAAAATGAGAATTGCGCTCAATCAAAACAGAGATCCTAAGAAGCAACTTTATCAGATTTAATGTTAATAAAATATTTGAAAATATAAAGCTGCATAAAAATTTGAAATTTATATAATGTGAAATCATTTCAGTTTTAAGCACAGAAGAAGTTATTCTGAGGGAAAAAGTGACAATATTGAGAGAAAAAAATACACGTACAAAAAAAAATCCTAAACAAAATTTGTTAACCAACTTGTGCAACAACAACAATAAAAAAAAACTGTATGAAACAAAAATCCCAGAAGACAAACATCAAATTTGTTTAATTACAATATTATTGATAGAAAAAAAATTGAATATTGAGTGTGAAAATTGCAGGATAGTAAGAAAGTATTAATCTTCTGATTTAAATATATATATGTGACAAAATTTTTTTCAAGATACATTAGATAAACATTCCAATTTGAATTTTTTTAGTTCATGAAATAAGAAAAAGAAGAGTGCATATGTTATTACAAGGAAAAAGATTGGTTAAAAAAAAAATTAGGTGATCAAACAAGAGCTTTCGCCCCCCACCAAAAAAATCCTTGACCATTGTGATGATAATTTGAAAAATGTTTGAGTTTTTATTTTCTGTATTGTTCAAATACATATCCTTTTAATCACTTAAAAATGTTGTCATATAAAAGCATATCGAGCAATTTCCTTAATTATTTAGAGTAAAAGGAACTTTTAAAATTCTTTATTATATTGTATGAATTAAAACAGACAATTTCTTGAAAATGACATGCAAAAGTGCAGCATTTGTTAAAACTGAGTTATTCTAATTATTTATCAGTGTTATTGATTATAAATAAGGAAGGATAAAAAAAGACAGACTTTTATGTGAACTAGTACATGTACATGTATATTTGAAAAAACTTGTTCATTCTGTTACTTCAATTCTTTATGCTGAGTGAGCATACATTACAAACTAAGTTTTGAGTCAATTGTGCATACTAAGATTTGTATAATGGCTAGTGCAGAATTGTCAAATTTAAATCAAAGAAAAGTGTTGTGTGCAGATTTTTGTCAAGGTGATGAATGTTTTTCCAATTTTTCAAGAGGAAGGCAGTGTGTGACAAACTGCATATCATTTTTAATGAAATCTTTTCTGAAAAAAATTGATGATTTTGACACACAAGATATGAATTTTGTTTTGATAACTGGGGACACTTTATATCAGAAACTTCGCAGTGAAGGAGAAAGTCATCATCTTTTGCATTTTTCAGATATACCTAAATTTATTCTGTTTCAAAGCTTTTGTTTCACAGTTTATGGAAAAAAGTCATATGTAGGAACTATGTGTAGGGAAGGAGGCATAGATGGAGTAGGATTATCATTAGAATCAAGCTTAAATTTGGTTTCATCATTAGCTCGTCAAGAAGTTTCCTTGCTTCTTACTTTTCATTCTGCTGCTATAGCAATCAAGTATTACAAAACAACAGGTGCATTTTATGTGTTTGACTCTCATAGTAGAGGAATGGATGGACTCTGTTTACCAAATGGAACTGCTGTTCTATCAGTTTTCTATTCTTTAGAAGACATTTGTGTTTTCCTTAGAAAACTTTGTGTGTCTTTAAGTGCAACAATTCCTTTAGAAGCAGTGCAATATGAACTTTGTTTATTTGACATTAATTATGGTAAAAGGCGAAAAAGGGGAGCAATTGATTTAGATAGGGATTTGGATCTGCAATATCATTTTGTAAATCTTGTAGAAAGGGGAAATGAAAACACAATTTGTAATGAAAGTACTACCAATACACCAGAAACAAAATATCAATGTTTGCAAATCAGTGGTAGTTCTCTAACACACCTGGATGGAACTAGTCCACCCATTGCTCCAATAAATGATGATGACAGTCATTATAATTGTAGTACGTCTAGTCCTGACAACAAATTTGCTAGAAAAATTGAAAGTTTTCATAAAAAGGTGGCACGAGGTCCAGTATATCAGTGTTCTTGTTGTACGCAGACTTGGTTCAAAGAAAGTGTTCGAAATGCAAGTAATTTACACAATTCGTTATTTGCAAACAAATGTTTGACAGGACTTAAAAGCGTTGATGATATTGAATGGGTTTGTAATACTTGTTACAATAGTATCAAGGCATGCAAGGTCCCAGCATTAGCTGTTGTAAATGGAATGGGTTTTCCTCCTAAGCCTCCAGAGTTGTTCATTACAGAGTTAGAAGAGAGATTAATTAGCCCTAGAATTCCTTTTATGCAACTTGTTGAAAAACCCCGTGGAGGTCAAAAAAGTTTACGCGGTAATGTTGTTAATGTTCCATCAGATGTTACAACAACAGTCACAACATTACCAAGAACCTTATCTGACTCTGAAACTGTACAAGTAAAGCTAAAAAGAAAGCAGAGTTTTAAACACTGTGTATTGCAAGAGGCAATTCGACCCAATAAATGTATTAAAGCTCTACATTGGCTGTTACAGAATAGTGTTTTGTTTCAAAAACAAGGAATTTCTATCAATGAACAATGGAACATAGATTCAGAGCAACAGAGCTGGTTAGGATTGCAAACTGATGATAATGATGACTGTTCAAATGGTGAACAAGATTCATCAAATAATAACATGAAAGATCATGTTGATGATTGTTCAACAGATGATTCCACCTCTGATGAATGGACAGAGGATCCCAACTTTGAAAGTCGACTAACTGGAAATACTGATACGTTATTGCATCCACTTGATGTCAGATCATTATGTAAAACAATGTCATTTTCACCTGGTGAGGGACAGACTCCTCTTGGATTGTACCAGGACAAGAATGCAGAAATTTTGTCATTTCCTACAATTTATTGTGGTCAAATGCGCCCTGAAAATAAAGATCGTGAAACTCCTGTTCATTACAGCTCAATTTGCAAATGGGAATTGCGCAGCTTAGATAGACGTGCAGCAAGTTCAATTCCAAATATTTTCTTCAAACTTAAAAAAATTCAGGTAAAGCAAATTCAGGATAAAGTCTCTCTAGCAATGAGAAAGTGTCAAACTGAAGGAAGAAAGGTAACTGTTGGAAATGTACTCAACCCTGGGGAATTTGATAATATTGTAAGACTTAATGAAGGATTCAGGGTTTTGAGGAAACTGCGTGGTTCACCAGCTTATTGGGAAAATGCAAAAAAAGACCTGTTTGCCATGATGAGACAGCTTGGCATACCAACTTGGTTTTGCTCGTTATCAGCTGCTGAGACTAAGTGGTCTGACTTGCTGAAAATTCTCGGCAAATTGGTTAAAAATGTAGAGTATACTGGTGATGATATTAAAAACCTAACATGGACAGAAAAATGTGAGTTGATACAAGGTGATCCTGTTACCTGTACAAGATACTTTGATCATAGAGTACAGGTGTTTATTTCGGATGTGTTGAAGTCACCTTTGGCTCCACTTGGAAATGTACAGGACTTCTTTTACCGTGTAGAATTCCAACAAAGAGGATCGCCCCATATTCATATGCTTGTTTGGATTGAAGGTGCTCCAAAGTATGGTGAAAACAGCAATGAAGAAATTGCTGACTTTGTACAAAAACATTCTACTTGTCAAAAAAATGATGACATACCAGAACTCATTAACTATCAAACTCACAGACATGCCAGAACTTGTAGAAAAAGAGGCCAAAATATTTGTCGTTTCAACTTTCCTTTGCCTCCCATGTCCAGTACCCAGTTATTGGAACCATTCCAAGAATTCGAGAAGGAAAAATTTCCAGATATTGCAAAAGAATATGATAAAATTTGTTCATTCTTGAATGAATTAAAATCAGGTGTACAAATGACATTTTCTGATTTCTTCAAATCATTGAATTTGAGTGAAGAAATCTATATTACAGCAATAAGATCTTCCCTGAAAACACCTAAGATATTCCTGAAAAGAAATGTGTCAGAAATAAGGATAAATGCATACAATGAACTCATTCTTCGATGTTGGGAAGCGAATATTGATGTCCAGTTCATTACTGATGGTTATGCATGTGGTGCTTATGTAGTTAATTACATATCAAAGTCCCAAAGAGGAATGTCAAATCTTATGTATGAAGCATGCAATGAAGCCCGGCAAGGAAACAAAAATTTGCAACAACAGGTGAGGCATATTGGAAATAAATTCCTTTCTCATGTTGAAATAAGTGCACAGGAGGCAGTGTATTTGATTTTGCAATTGTCATTACGCTCATGTTCTAGATCTTTTGTGTTCATCAATACTTCACCTTGTGAAACACGCACATTTCTCTTAAAGCCCTATGATGTTTTGTCTGACATGCCAGAAAACTCAACTGATATTCAGTCTGATAATGCTCTGCAAAGGTACCAGCGTCGACCAAGAGTGCTACAAAATTGCTGTTTGGCTGACTTTGTGTCAGGATATGATGTTGTATATCCTAAGAAATTTGATGAACCAACGAAAGAAAATCTTGAGTTTTTACCAGAAGATGAACATTTTGAAACAAATGAGGATGAGATTTCATTAGAGGAATGCAACAATGAATGCCAAGTGTTTGATGAAGAAATACCAATGAGAAATGGAACCATTTTGAAAAAAAGGAAAAAGCCTAAAATTATTCGGTATGTCAGGTATAATAAAGAACAAGATCCTGAAAATTATTATAGAGAACAGCTGATGTTATTTTATCCATGGAAGAAGGAAAAGGAAGATCTGCTGGGTAATTCTGATTCATATGAGGCAAAATATAATGAATGCATTTCTGTAATCAATACCAACAAAAAAAAGTTTGAAATGGATAATGGAATAACAGACTTGGTGGAAAATAACAGTAATGAACAGAGTTATGAAAATTATGTCGTTGCACCTGAAGTTCAACATGCTGAAGAAATAGACACAAATGAACAGGTAGAAAATCAAGGTCTTTATCATGGTTGTTTTAACCCAAAGGATATGGGACATGAATATGATCTAGGCATTGACCTTGGTATTACAAGAAAGCAAATAAGCAGTGAGACACTGATTAATTGTATAAATCATAGTGAATATACACAACTAACAAGGAATCTGAATGAAAAACAAAGGATATTTTTCTATCATGTCTTGAGCAAAATTAAGAATAGTGATTTGCCATTTTATTACTTCCTTACTGGTGGAGCAGGTGTTGGTAAAAGTGTTCTGACCACAGCTTTGTACCAAGCAATTACAAGGTTCTATGTGAAGTCTTTGTCAGACAACCCTGATGAAATTAAAGCAGTGTTATGTGCCCCAACAGGAAAAGCTGCACACAACATTGGTGGCCATACAATTCATTCTTTATTTTGTTAATTCCTGCTAATCAAAGCTTAAAATTCAAACCATTGGATGTTCAGCAGCTTGATACTTTTCGTGTGAAATTTCGATCTTTAAAAGTTATATTCATAGATGAAATATCAATGGTTGGAAACAAAATGTTCAACTTCATTAACTTGAGACTTCAGGAAATTTTTGCCACTGAACAAATCTTTGGAGGTGTGAGCATTATTGCTATAGGAGATCTGTTCCAGTTGAAACCTGTATTTGATAACTGGATATTCAAACAATTGCAAGATGGATATGGGCCTCTAGCAACAAATCTTTGGCAAGACTACTTCAGAATGTTTGAGTTGACAGAAATCATGCGACAGAAGGAAGATGGCCAATTTGCTGAGTTGTTAAATAGATTAAGAGAAGGCATGCACACAGAAATTGATATCGCTAAACTAAAACAGAGATTGACTGCACCTGAAACAGTAAATTCTAATGTTTCATCTTTGCAACATTTATTTACTGTTAATGCTTTAGTTGATTTGCACAACATGGAAGCTTTTGAGAAAGCAGATGATAGAAAGAAATGTGAAATTGCCGCTATAGATGCTGTTGATGGTGATGTAAAAGAAGAAACAAGGAAAATAATCTTGAACAAAGTACCAGATGATCCTTCAAAGACAATGGGACTGGTTAGTAGATTATTGATAGTTGAAGACCTGCCAGGAGAAATTTGTATAAATATTGATGTTGAAGATGGCCTTACAAATGGTACTTCTTGTATGGTAAAAAAACTGGATTTTAGAGTAAAAAACTCTACTCGTTGTAGTATAATCTGGGTTGAATTTGAAACTTTGCTAATTGGAGCAAAAGCTCGATCAAAATACACACATTTGTATACTTCAGATTGTAGTAAGACATGGACTCCAATTCTGGAAATAACTAGAAATTTCAATGTAGGTCAGCATCGAAATATTTTCGTAATTCGAAGGCAGTTTCCACTTCGCCTTGCATGTGCTAAAACTATTCATAAATCGCAAGGATCAACAATGAACAAAGCAGTCCTGCACTTTGGAAGTCGAAAAATTGAACATATGCATTATGTTGGACTAAGTCGCATAAAAAAATTAAACGATGTCTTCATCTTGGAATTAAATGAAAAGAAGATTGCTGTATCTAAGCATGTCATGCAAGAAATGGAAAGATTAAGAACTGAAACCCATATGCATTCATGTGTGCCAATTTTGAAAGACATTACCAGTGATCTTAAAATTGTGTACCATAATACAAGATCTCTTCATTTGCACATTAGAGACTTAGCTCATGAAAGCAACATGCATGCAAGTGACATCATTGCAATTTCTGAAAGCAGACTGAAACAATCTGATAAAAATGACGACTACAACATTCCTGGCTTTCATATGTACAGATTTGATGATGATATTGGTGTAAATTGTGGAAGGTCTTACAAGGGTATTGTTGTATATACAAAGCTGGAATTTATGGACATTAAAAGGTTATTCTTGTGTGAAAATGTTGAATCTGTACTCGTTTGTGTCACTCACAATGGAAAAATGCATCAGATTGTATTCCTCTATTGTTCTCCACAAGGAACCAGTTTGTGCAAACTCTGCAATATCCTTAATCAATTGCTTGGCATTCTGGAAATGGACAAACCTATTATAATAATGGGAGACACAAATGTGGACTTCAGTAATCAAAATACTCTAAGTAAATTTATGGATTTAAAAAATATTCGCCAGCTTGTTCAAAATGCAACAACAGATTATGGTACTTGTTTAGACCACCTTTATACAAACATGATGTCCAATGATCAAATTTCATCTGCTACATTAGAATCCTATTACTCTGACCACAAACCAATTGTTGCTTACTTACCACTTTTATAAAAATCTTCTGCAAGTCAAATGTAATATATCCGACCATCATTAGTGTTAGTCAACTAAGTCAACAACTAAATTGATTCATCGCATCTCTCATATAGAAAACTATAGCAGGGAAATAAAATTTGAATAACCCTTGCCATCAATATTTAATTGTTTGATTCTCTTCAATAGGATAAATTTCAATGATAAACAAACATTCAGTTACTTAAATAAGAACAACTAAGCAATTTTAATTTTCATGTTCTATCCCTATACTTGTCAAATTTCAATGCACTGTTTTATGAAAATTTATGCTTTTTACTTTCAGAATGGCTCAGAAAAGCCTGTCAGAGCTTAAAAACTGTCACAGTGGGACCTCCAAGCCAGTTCCTTACTCAGATGGAGTAACCGTTGTGGTAGTTAAGAAAGGTCACACAGCAAAGTTTGTCGATAGTAATGGACAACAGGGGGAACTACTAAACTTCAGTGTTGCAGACAAATCTGCTCCCATGTTGGCCACTTTGTCTGACAAAACCAAACACAGCAAAATTGTCGAAGGAAAAACTCTCCTTGTTAGAAACTTCATCCTGAAAGGAGGGAAGATAACAATGTCGTCCAAAACCTCCATCATGGGTAAACCTAGCCTAGAAATTCCAGATGAAATCAGGACAAGTGCTGTCCAGTTAATCTTACCACCTTCTCCTGAAAAGAAAGTTGCAGAAGTGCACACTGCTCCCCTCAGAAGCATCTGCTCTGTGAAAGGTCAAGTGATTAAGGTGATAATTGCTTTCCTTCCCATAGTAGATGTACAATCACTTTATCAATACTCCTCTTTATTTATAATTAGAAGTTTGCTTGTACATGTACTAAGATTTATTAACAAAATTAATTATAAACTTGTTTTAATATATATATATATGTAAAATTTTGCAATTCTTCTCTTTAGAATGAGGCTACAAGAACTGTAAGAGTAAGTGGATCAGAAACAACTATAAGGACCATTACAATTGAAGAGAACAGTTCTACCATAGAGATTACTTTATGGCGAGAACTTGCTGAACTAGCGATAAACATTGGGGACACCCTGCAAATCACACACTGTCTCCTGAATGAGTGGCAAGGAACGAAAGCCCTCAATACGACTAGGAACACCACGATACAGGTACAGGTTTTGAAAAATATCTTTGATATAATTTTTCACTAATCACTGTAATTTTTAAATAATAAGGAATCATTCTTTGTCGAGTAGTATGGGGTATTAATTTCGGTCTGGTAATGGTCAAATCCAATAAAGCGCGAAGGTCTATGATAAATTTGACCATGCTCTGGCCAAAATTATCACCTCATTATATTCAAAGAATGATTCCTTATTACTTATTTTATTTCTAATTTGTACACTTTAAAATAACGTTATTTTAAAAGCACTATTTTTTTATGTGGCACATGCTATGTATTACTACTGGCGCAGCATATAAGTTGTTTTATGTACAGTTTTTTACAAACATGTTTTGTATCTTTTTTCTGTATTCTGTACTACCTCTTTTAGGAAATACAGCCCTTGGAGGCAAATGTATCAGGAACAGTGCAGGCTCTTAGTTTAACAGAAACTTCCTGGGAAGTCTGCCTCAAAGAAGACAATAAAGAACAATTAAGAGACATTGTTATTGAAAAAGACATGATGCAAAATGCATTAAGCCATATTGACGAAGCCTGCCTTCTGACAGAAGAGGAGTTAGAAAACGTCCTTATCAACAGAATTCCATTCAAACTTCAAGCTGTCATGATGGGATCAAGAATTCTTAATCTGCAACTTGGAATTTTACCAGCACAGCAGATTCCACATCCACAATTTGAGCAAATGGAATGAACATTGCCTTTGTACATAACATGCACTAGCAAGTACATATATAGTGACTCTTTCTAGTTTCTGGGAGGTTTTTTTTTTTGAGAAATTAAAATACAACTGTAAATAATATTTACACTTTCATGAGTCAAAGGATATACTCATATGTGTTTGAATGTGTTTTATGCAACTAGTGCTTATTTTTGGGATGTTATTTGTATAAAAAAACAACAAACTTTTCTTATGTTTTTTGTACATGTATTTTAATAAGACAGTTGTTTGTAGCAGACTACCTTTCTATTTTTTATTTGGTTTCAAAAATTTTTGATCAACTGATATTTTATGAAATTCTGACAGATTCAGGTAATATTTTGGAAGAAACTGAAAAATTAATTGTTATTTCCTATAACAACTGTAAAAAATAATAAATATGTCACCTTATCATTCACAAAAATCCAAAATTATCATTTCTTAGCTACAGACTCTGTTATAACTTTTCATCTGCATGGCTGAAAATTGAAAGAAAACATATTTTGAACCTATACCTTTCATGTGTAGTTTTTTAAAAATATGTTTACTGACTGTGTGTGCGTTTACTAGTAATAGTACATAACATTTTCTTAGGTAGTATCTAGTCTTCACACTTACTTGTAGTACAGAGCTGTAAACTACTTCCTTTAATAAACATGTATCATAGATATTTCTAAAATTATTATACTTTAAACAGGGAAGCTTCTGTTTAGTTTACTCTTCATGTTAACAACCAGACAACCTTGCATGTCATTAATTGTCATTGTGATGTTTCTAAATGTAACTTGAGATTTGAAGTATTTGTTATTAATAGTCAACTACAATAGATAATGGCTATACTTCTAAGTATTGTTGAGTTGATAATATGTGTATTCTTTGTACCAATATTTTGTTGAACTGTACATACCTGTAAATATAGGTTTTGTATACATTTATGTAGATAGTATTTTGTCATTCATTTCTCATTTTCCATTGATATTATCATTATTTTTTATAATAATTTGGTTATGAAGAAAAAAACTTCTCAGTCTGATATATATCAGAAAAATTCCAATTTTACTTTCAATATACCAATAACAAAAAGCCTAAACCTCATTTTGTTGTACACTATGATAAAAAAATGCATGACAAGGTTATGTCCAAGTCTATTCTAATCATTTTTCAATGTTTAGCATTTAAATTATACAGTAGTGTTAGGTATTTTACTTGCAAGAACACTTTTTGTGTACTTTGAATATGTCTTTTGTTGCATTTCCAAATGTGTTAAAATTATACACAACATAGAAACTGTACAAGTTATTGTTTAAAGAGGAATGATAAAACTCAGCTTGTAAATGCAATGAATATAAACATGCCAACTTCTGTTTACTATAACTTTAATATATAATTATTGGACACTACTTCTCAGTTTCATAATGTAACATTTATAATTTCCCCTCTTCCATTGCTGCCAAAATCTCACTTTTTTCTTACATAATTTACCAAGACGTAGTTCTTCTTGTCACTGACTGATGAAAAATCATCTTGTGAAGAGATGTATTCTATTAGAATTGTCATTTACATTCCATATCTGATTTCCAAATTACATAAAAATTACTTTTCTCCATTTTTCACAAATTGAAGTTTTACCACATGTATATGTTGTAAAAAATAACTCATTGTTCAAACAATTTTGATTAGTTAAAATATTACTTCAAAATAATTTGTACAAGGTCTAATTTGAAACATCTGCAAATAAACGTTATCTTTCCTCATTTTGAGTCATTTATTGTTAGATGTATTTGCAAATTTCTACCACACCTTTGGTAATTTTTATATGGTTTTAAGAACTATTTTATTATTGTTGACACTAGTTATTTAGCTTTGCTGCAAAATAACCTTCAATGGCGCTAATAGCTGTATAACAAAACAAAATAGAATAGTGTTATTAAAGGTGCTATAACACACCTAAAAAAAAATGTCGCTCAAACTGGTAATAATCTAATATAATATGAAGTGAATTATGATGATGAACTGTTTGTATATCAAAAAAGCAAAAAATATGCAATTGTGCAAACGTATAACAACAATATAAAGTGCAAGCATTAGACCCCCCAAAAAACATTCAAAACGTCGAACACAAGGTCCACATGAGAAATTAAGTTTTATAAATATACCATGTTTCAGGCAAGTATCCATATACAAGTCGTGTTCAGCTTTAATTCACATCATCTTCAGAAAGTAACATATATTTAAAGAAATCTGGCCTTCGATACTTTAAATTGATATTCATTAAACATAAACCAAAATTTCAATAAGGCTCATTTCCGCCTACGCTTGTACACAGTAAATTTTCTTAGAACCAAGCTAGGTTAGCGCTTTTCAGTACTTTCAGTACTTTGATATTGTTTATATTTACATCTTTCTTTTATCAAATTGATAAATTGATTGTAAAAAGTAAGTAAAATTCACTACATTACTGTTAATGTACATCAGTAGGTTAAGTAAAAGAAACAGCCAAATCGTCTCCTATTGGAACTGGAGTCTGACATCATCATGATTTTTTCGTGCAGTCCGTGATTTTTCTTCGGTCGCTGTAGGTTTCGACCCATCGATAAACGGGGCGTATAGATTTCAGACTGGCTGTTCCTATAGAGCTATGAATTAAGTATAACGTAAGAAATAGAGAGAATCATACTCTATAGATGTAAATATATTATATTGAATATCGATATTGTAAAATATGACATGATGCAATGCTGTATGATATAATATTGTATCATATAATAAATTATCATATATTATCATATCACATGATACAATATGTATGATACAACGGATTACAGCGCAGTTTATTTCACTCAAAAACCATATAATGGTACATGAGGTACATGAACTGAAATAAGAACAGAAATTGTATTTACATAATTTATATATACAATAATGTTGTGAAGGTCAAAAAGTAAATGGGGTGAACAGACAATTTAATTTATTTTTGAAATAAACAAACACTATTATCTTAATGTCGCATAGTTATTTAAGGTGGCTCACTACACCTTGAAATATTTTCTCAAATCAGCAGAAAATTAATTGATTATGATAGATACATGTAGTTGGATACCATAATGGATAAGAAGTATATTAGTCAAATAGGCAGAAAATGTGCAATTTTGGATGAAAAATTATATTGTCGAAAATTTAATTCAGTAAACATGAACAAAAGCTCCAGGCGGATTCGAACTCACGATCTGCGGTTCAGAAGCCCAATACTTTAACCACTGAGCTACATGTGTATGACGATATACAACCGTATCGAACGATATAAACAGTTTAACAAAACCATTTAAATCGCCATCTTGTGATGTAGTGTCTTAAAAAGTATAAGTCTGGGTGTAGTGAAGTACCTTGAAGTCATGATTTCACAAAACGTTTTAGTGTTAGGAGAAGAACAGTAATATGTAGCTAAAAACTGACTTTGTAAGTTACATAATGCCTTACATTCTAAACTAAATGAAATTCATCGGCAATTTTGTTACAATAACACAAATTACAATAACGTTCACTTCTTTAAACGTTACTCCACCTTCCTTCTTCTACAGAAAGGTAACGATTTGTAGTTTTAAATTTAACTTATATTTTTCTTAATTTACTGGGTAACAAAAATAAATAGCGTTCACATTCAAAATTTGTTTTATAAATTCTATATACTGGTACCCGTTTAGCATGTTTAGTCGATTCCTGAATATCATTATGCCATTTTTGTAAAAATTGATCTCTTAACCTTTGGCTAATAGATGTCTTGGTCCAGTTGGTGTTATAATGGTGTGATTCTTGATCACAGTATATATTTGAAAGTCCACAATTGTTTTAAATATTTTTTTAAACAAAATATCCATGGATTTAGTATTCGTGCATACATATATTGCTCAACTTATGTTCACTGCTATTGCTAATGTTGGCCCAAAACCATTCTAGTAAAAATTGTTATATACAAAGAACATCGTCCAGTTTCATCATAAACCACGGAGCTTGGTTTTCAAATTAGGTATAATTTTCAAATACCGATATTTTAAATGGACACGTTCAAAAATGTCGATATTTTCATAACGATTTATTTCATTGTCTAAAGTTTTCATTATTAAAAGTGACAATTTAGATTTAGATTAATTTTTCCCCTCTTACTTCAGAGGTTTTAACAATCGTGAATTATATTTTCACTATTACTTTGAACTAGTAAAAATTTGATTCGCGTAAATTTTATATACTGTTCTAGGTTCTGATTCGCGGGGAAAAAACATGACGCAAAAAAAACTTGATATACGGTATTTTAAATGGATACGTTCAATAATGTCAATATTTTCATACCCAGACTTCTATGGTGTTCCGATGGAGCAACTTCGACCTTCGCACTTTCGCCTTTAGGGCGAGGATGCGAGAGTGCAAAGATGCGAAGGCGAAAGTGCGAAGTTGCGAAGACGAAGGAGCGATACTACTATCAAGCATTCATAGTAAGCCTAGCGCATGCGTACCAATAAGATCCGAAAGTGTTCGGCATATCTCGGGCGAGTACGTGACCTGCATCAATTTCTATGTAATCGATCGAGAATTGCTGAATGCAATTTAAAAAGGCGATGGCGAAAGTGCAAAGTTTCTATGTAATCAACCGAAACTTGTTATGCAATCAAAAAAGGCGAAAGCGAGGGAGCGATAGTAGTATCGCTCCTTCGCCTTCGCAACTTCGCACTTTCATCTTCGAGCTTCGCCATCGCATCTTAGCATTTTCGCTCCTTCGTCTTCTCACTTTCGCCTTCGCAACTTCGCACTCTCGCATCATCGCCCAAAAGGCGAAAGTGCGAAGGTCGAAGTGGCCCCACCAGAACACCATAGACTTCACATGCATACAGTAAACTTGTACAACAACTTTATCAAATAAATCTAAATGAAAATCAATAGGTAAATTAAATGTTCTTATTTTCCTTTTAACTCATAGCCCTTTTTGTAAAATATTAACCATTTATTACATATTTAAGGAGTTTTTACTAGAGACCATCCCTCCATACTGTATCAAAAGCTTGTTTGAATTCTACAAATGCACAGAATAATTTCTTTTACTGTTGATAAGTGTGTGTATTAAAACTGCAGAACTAAGATATTTTCATGTTTGGAAAACCCTTTCCTAAATCCTGACTTTTTTTAATAAGTGAAATATCATCTGCAAAATGCCAATGTGACTAATATATAAATAAATACTTTCCCCAAGCAACCTAATAAAGTGACTTGTCTATAATTTTCCGGATTGGCTGGGTCACCCTTGTTCTTATATATTGGTCTAATAATGCCTATTAACCATTCCTCTGGGACAATACCAGTATCAAAAATAATATTAAACAAGTTTTCATATAGTGGTTAAAAAAATAGACATACTGGTAGTAGTTTTAATATGTTCGCTCTTGATACTATCATAGCCAGGGGCCTTGTTGTTTTTAGCTCACCGAGACGAAGTCGGGGAGAGCTTATGCTATACCCTCGGCGTCGGCGTCCGGACCTGGTTAAAGTTTTTGTTACAGGTCCTGTATCTAAGTTATTACTTGTCCTATCTTCACCAAACTTGCATGGATGATGCATCTTGACCTACTTATGGACTTGAAAGACTTGAATGCTGAATCAGGGCCATAGATTTCAGATGCTGGAGGAGGTTAAGGTTTTTGGAGCTGGTTAAAGTTTTTGGTGCAGGTGCCCTTTGATAGCAATTTCTAAGTTGCTACTGGTCCTAACTTTACCAAACTTGCATGGATGGTGCATCTTATGATACTGATGCACCAGACATGCTTTAATGCTGAATCTGAGCCATAGGTTTCAGATGCTGGAGGAGGTTAAGGTTTTTAGAGCTGGTTAAAGTTTTTGGAGCAGGTGCCCTTTGATGGTTTTATCTTAGTTATTACTGGTCTTAACTTCACTAAACTTGCATAGATGGTGCGTCTTATGATACTGATGCACCTGGCAGACTTGAATGCTGAATCTGAGCCATAGGTTTCGGATGCTGGATGAGGTTAAGGTTTTTAGAGCTGGTTAAAGTTTTTGGAGCAGGTGCCCTTTGATGATTATATCTTAGTTATTACTGGTCCTAACTTCACCAAACTTGCATAGATGGTGTGTCTTATGATACTGATGCCTCTGACAGGCAGGAATGCTGAATCTGAGCCATAGGTTTCGGATGCTGGATGAGGTTAAGGTTTTTAGAGCTGGTTAAAGTTTTTGGAGCAGGTGCCCTTTGATGATTATATCTTGGTTATTACTGGTCCTAACTTCACCAAACTTACATGGATGGTGCGTCTTATAATACTGATGCACCTGACAGGCATGAATGCTGAATCTGAGCCATAGGTTTCGGATGCTGAAGGAGGTTAAGGTTTTTAGAGCTGGTTAAAGTTTTTGGAGCAGGTGCCCTCTGATGATTATATCTTAGTTATTACTGGTCCTAACTTCATAAAACTTGCATGGATGATACGTCTTATGATACTAATGCACCTGACAGGCTTGAATGCTGAATCTGAACCAAAGGATTCGGATGCTGGATTAGGTTAAGTTTTTTGGAACAGGTCACATGTTTAATAAATATTAGTACTATTTCAAACTTGCATAGTTGATTGAACTATAATATAAATGAATCGCAGAGGTAGCTTCAGATGCAGAGCCAGATCTCCATTATCAAGGATGCTGAAAAATATACCTTAGTTATTACTGGTCCTAACTTTACTAAACTTGCATGGATGGTGCGTCTTATGATACTGATGCACCTGACAGGCATGAATGCTGAATTCGACCCATAGGTTTCGGATGCTGGAGGTTAAGGTTTTAAGAGCTGGTGTTTTTGGAGCAGGTGCTCTCTTATGATTATATCTTAGTTATTACTGGTCCTAACTTCACCAAACTTGCATGGATGATGCATCTTATGATACTGATGCATCTGGCAGGCTTGAATGCTGAATCTGAGCCGTAGGATTTGGATGCTGGATGAGATTTGTTTTTTTTGGAACAGGTCACATATTTTATAGATAATAGCTTGCATAGTTGATTTAACTATAATATTAATGAACCGCAGAGGTAGCTTCAGATGCAGATCTCCATTATCAAGGATGCTAAAAAAATTCTCCTATCTCAAACCTGCTTGATAGATGTGTTCGTTGTTAAATGATATAATATGATTCCTATGATATAGTGTTGTATGATATGATACACTTAGTCTATTGTTTTATATGATACAATATTAAATCATATATTATATTGTAAAAAGTTTTATGATACAATATTATTTTGTATCAATTTTTTTGTACATTATGATATGATATTGTATCATGATATTGTTATGTATAGTATTGCTTATTATGATACAATATTGTGTAATATGATATTGTATAATATACTATTTTATCACATGCTTTTGTTTCATATGATATTGCAACATATAATATTGTAACATATGATATGATATTGTATAATATATATCGTATCATATGTATTTAATATACTATTTTATCACATGCTATTGTTTCATATGATATTGCAACATATAATATTCTATCATATGATATGATATTGTATAATATATATCGTATCATATGATACGATATTGTATAATATGATATTGGTTTATATAATATATTATTATATCACATGAAAATGTATTATATGATATTGTATAATGTGATATTGTATCATATAATACAATATAGTATAATATGATATTGTATGATATAATATAGTACTATATCACATGATATTGTATCAATTGATATGATACAATGTTGTATCAAATTTTATTGTATCATATGATACAATATCCTATTATGTATCAAATATGATACAATATCATACAATACAATATCATACTATAATATTATACAAAAATATCATATATTACAATATTGTGATGTATTATGTGATATGATATTGTATCATATATTATTATATTGTATCATTTAATATCAATATCAAAATATATTATGATAATGTATTATGTGATCAAATACAATAATGTATAACAAGATACAATGTCATATCATATGTTACAATATCATATTTCATCATTATTTATTACAGTATTTTATTGTATTGTTATACGAAATTGTGTCAAAACAGTATCCATGTATATCCAAGATCATTATTAACTATGATTTTCAAATAATATGATGAAGGTGGTCTCATAAAGGTGATTCCTCATAAAGGTGATGCCTCGTCTCGGTGAGCTTTGTAATCTGTGATTACCTATGTTTTAATCTATAAATTAAATTAAAGCAATATGAGCTGTATTTTTCAGAAGTTTATTTTGCTGCTAAAACCTGCTAGTATGCTAAGTCTGCATGTAACTTAAACTTTTATGAAAAATAAAATTTGAAAAAAAAATCATTAATTTTTATCAGAAGAAAGATTTTTCTTCTAAGGAATATATAGCAGTTCAATTTTTGTACAGGACGACAATAATTCAATTTTGCTTCAATTAAGGCTTCTTAACGGGTTTTCCCACAAAAATCAGGCTAACAGAAATTTAAAAACCATGATAATTTTTGTTATTTTAGTAGAAAATAACATTTTCGTAATAAAAAATTTCAGCATGAAGTTGCAGCTCATATTGCTTTAAATAGACAATAGCTTCTTTAGTGATAGGGCTTTCAAGTAATTCATTCATGGTATCAGATTGAACAATATTATAATCATATTCTTCAGATCTTTCTTTTTCATTCAGTACCTTAAAAATCATACAATTCATCAATATCTGCAGAACATTTACATGACTTACTTGAATTATTAGGAATGTTCCAATATTATCTAGATTCGTAGTACGTTGATTCTTACATAGTACAATATTCATATTCAGGGTACACTATTGTATCAAATCGTATTATTCTTTATAGTATCATAATACCATATCATATAAAATGATACAATATCACATCATATGATACAATATTATTAATATTATATAATACGATACCATATGATACAATATTGTATCATATGATATAGTATCATGCAATATCATACAATATTTAAATTCATGATTTATTAACATATATTTACATGTATATATATGGATTTATTAGTAATATACAATATTGTATCATACTTGTATATATTATACAATATTGTTTTATCATGGTTTATTCATAATTATATGGTATTATATGATATTAAATCATATGACACGGTATGATAACGTATCCTCTGATACAATATTGTATTATTTAGTAGTGTATTGATTGATATTGTATCATACAATACAGTATGAAATTTAAATACTAGTATAATATGATACAATATGCAACATATGATAATATACGATATAATGTAAAACCATATATATAGTGCGTTAAAGATTAAAAACTGATCTTCAAAGAATATAATAAAAAATAGTTACCTATCAAATCTATAATAAGATGTAGATATAATTATAAAGCTATAAACTATTATACTTAAAATTTTCAATTTTAAGAACAAAATATCCAAAATATTCATAAAGCTCTAAAAAATTAATAAATATTGTTTTCAAAATGGTTTAATGCATTGACATGATTTACAGACCCATGATAATTCAATTCAAAATAATACAATTTAAATAATTCATGATCAATAACCATAAATTTATACATAATTCCCGCATAACAGATATGTAATCTTTTATTTTTGCAAACTTTTTAATTTGAGTCGTATTGTGTTACAGTCTGGAAACATGCTTGTAGAAAAGTAACAGTAACAAATGAAATCGATGTTTTCCTTGAATTAATTAGACAATTAACGAAGGAAGATTAGATGTTTGGTTATTTATGTTTATTGCCATTGTAGCAACTACATAGAACGGGACATCAGAATCAATGGTGGATGGAACATCAAGAATAAGCAATATGATGGATTCATTAAGGATTTCCCTGGTCAGTGACACTCATCTGTCAGACTGAAACTGGAATTCTGCATGATGCATCTGGAAGGAAAGAATGGAGACGTTTCAATGAGGAGAAATTTATGCACCATATAAATATGGCCATTTTCATGGTTTCATTGTGAACATGGAAAGTCTTGCTTTTATTGGAGGTTTTACACGTTTTACAATCTATGGGTGACAAAAAAGACTGTATTTGGTCTAATAATGAAAGTTTTTTTTAAATTACAAGAACTCATTTACACGTTTTAGGTTATATGAGTAAAGTTCTTTTGTTTGTTGTTATCTTTGAGAGAGGAAGAAAGTAAGAGAGCAGGGGAAGAGTGAGTGAGTGTTGGGGAAGAATTGTAAACATGTGAGTTAGTGAAGCATTCTCCCTCACTATCTCTCACCCCACTACCTACTACTAGGGGATAAGAGAGAGAGAGAAAGAGAGAGAAAGTGGGAAAGAGGAGAGAGAAAGCGTGGGGCGAAAAGGTAAGAGAGTGGTGAGATAATGGGACGAAAGGTGCGGGAGAGTAGGGCTAAAGGGTGCAAGAGAGAGTGGGGTGATAGGGTGAGATAGAATGGAGAGAGGGTCTGTGAGAGTGGGGTGAGAGAGTGGGGCGAAAGAGTGAGAGAGAGTGGGGCGAGAGAGAGAGTAGGGTGAGAGAGTAGGGCGAGAGGGTGAGAGAAAGTGGGATAAGAAAGAGTTGGATAAGAGGGTGAGAGAAAGTGGGGCGAGAGAGAGTTGGGTGAAAGAGTGGGGCGAGAGGGTGAGAGAAAGTGGGATGAGAAAGAGTTGGATGAGAGGGTGAGAGAAAGTGGGGCGAGAGAGAGTTGGGTGAGAGAGTGGGGCGAGAGGGTGAGAAAGAGAGTGGGGTGAGAGGAAGAGAGAGAGTGGGGGGAGAGAGAGAGAGTGGGGCGAGAGGGTGAGAGAGAGTGGGGCGAGAGGGTGATAGAGAGAGTGGGGCGAGAGGTTTAGAAAGAGTGGGGCGAGAGAGAGTGGGGCGAGAGTGGGGCGAAAGAGTGAGTAGGGCGAGAGGGTGAGAGACAGAGTGGGCTGAGATGGAGTGGGGCAAGAGGGTGAGAAAGAGTGGAGCGAGAGAGAGTGGGGCGAGAGAGAGTGGGGCGAAAGAGAGTGAGAGTAGGGCGAGAGAGAGTGGGGTGAGATAGAGAGAGGGGAGAGAGAGAGAGTAGGGCGAGAGGGAGAGAGAGAAGGGCGAGAGGGTGAGAGTGGGATGAGCGAGAGAGTGGGGCGAAAGGGTGAGAGTGGGCGAAAGGGTGAGAGAGAGGGGGCGAAATGTTGAGAGAGAGTGGGGCGAGAGGGAGAGAGAGTGGGATGAGAGAGAGAGTGGGATGAGAGAGAGAGTGGGGCGAGAGAGAGAGTGGGGCGAAAGGGTGAGAGTGGGGCGAGAGAGAGAGAGTGGTGCGAGAGGGTGAGAGAGAGTGGGGCGAGAGGATGAGAGCGTAGGGCGGAAGGGTGAGAAAGAGAGAGTGGGGTGAGAGGGTGAGAAAGAGAGTGGGGCGAGAGAGAGTGGGGCAAGAGAGAGATAGTGGGGCGAAAGAGTGAGAGTAGGGCGAGAGAGTGGGGTGAGAGGGAGAGAGAGAGTGGGGCGAGAGGGAGAGATAGAGTGGGGCGAGAGGGTGAGAGTGGGATGAGAGAGAGTGGGGCGAGAGGGTGAGATTGGGGCGAAAGGGTGAGAGAGAGGGGGCGAAAGGTTGAGCGAGAGTGGGGCGAGAGGGAGAGAGAGTGGGGCGAGAGGGAGAGAGAGAGTGGGATGAGAGAGTGGAGCGAGAGAGTGGGGCGAGAGGGAGAGAGAATGAGAGAGTGGGGTGAGACAGTGATTTGGGCAAGAGGGTGATAGAGTGAGTTAGGTGAGAGTGGGGCGAAAGGGTGAGAGTGGGGTGAGAGAGTGGGGCGAGAGGATGAGAGAGTGGGGCGAGAGAGAGTGGGGCGAGAGGGAGAGATAGTGGGACGAGAGGGTGAGAGAGAGTGGGGCGAAAGAGAGTGAGAGTGGGGCGAGAGAGTCAGAGTGGGGCGAGAGAGTGGGGCGAGAGGGGGAGAGAGAGTGAGTGGGGTGAGAGAGTGGGGCGAGAGGGAGAGAGTGGGGCGAGAGAGTAGAAGTAAAAAAAGTGTTGCAGTTCCTATGCTTATTTTCCCTAAAGGAGTTGCAGATAAAATGGAAAAATCAAAGTTACAGAATTCGATGTAAATCTTTTTTTTATGCAACGTTGTACATAAAGCAGTGTATAATTTTATTTGGAAAGTTAGTACTAACTTATTTAAGACCATGAAATAAATTTGAAAATTGCTACACAGACAAATGTGGCAGAATTCATGCTCCTTGAAACAAAATTATTTTAATCTAAAAGTTTAGAGTAAGAAAATTTCTTGAAAACTGCCATTTCCGATTTTTGTTTCAAAGAGGCATATTTTTATTAAATCTGACTTTTGGAAAAAATCATTAATACCTTTGAAATCTAAAAACGATGTGTTAAATCTCCCCTATTTAATTCATGTCTAGATTAGTCGAGTGGTAACGCGGTTTGAATAGATGATTACCGTGTCTTGCATTTTTAACTGGGTTCGAATCCCGAAAAAGCGGGATTTTTTTTAAATTTATTTTTTTTAACCGCATGGAAAGGTAATGTATACTTATAGATAAATAAAGAATATCAGAATGAATTATTTAAACTCTTGTTAATGCAATATTTTGCATGCATGCTTATTTTTTTCAACATTACTGTGTGAAGTCCCCGTTATAAACCATATAACCATTTTCTACTGAACAAGAGATTTTAAAACATTGTACTCAGTATGCATCAATGTAGAAAGTTTATTTTCACCCTTTTTATGAAATAACCGGGTATGCAAAATCATTTTTTTTTTAAATTGAATCGGTGATGAAGCAATAGGTTAATGAAAATATGTATGGGTAAATTTGTTCTACCCTTTTATCTAGACTTCGCGTTTATTTAGATACTTTAGAAACATAGGATGATTATATCTACAACTCTGACGGTTTTAAATAGCCAGAATCAGATTTATTCAGGTATCTCAAGAATGATATTTTAAACACGCTGGACAGTAGAAATCAAATTGATATATGTTAATATTCGAATACAGAATATATGGTTATCTTTCTAACTGTATTTTGTGGTTGCCGTGTTCGATAGAAATGCGCGTAAAATGTTTGGGTATTTTTGCCTACGTACGGAACATACCCGCTATGTAAATATAGACGTCTACGAAATGTGTCGATATTTAGATATGGCTCTCAAGCGATGCGGATATCTAAAGGTCCTTTCCACGTTAGGGAATAGTCCCGCTGTTTTGCAACACCTTCTTTTCAGGGTTTTTTTTTATACATTATAACTAATTTTTAAAAAATGGTACTGTAGGAAACAGCACAGTAGAGTGTTTGTCCAGTATCCCGTACAGTGTTTGTCCAGTATCCCGTACAGTGGGGTACAGTGCTGGTCACTAGGTAAGTACAATGGAGTGTTGTACAGTGGCTCTATACAGTGTGGTACAGTGGGTGTACAATGGATTTACAGTAGGGTATATTTAGTGATTACACAGTAGATATCAGACAATGTCAGTCAATTGTCAGAAATATCAGTACATTTTGAATTCAGTAGTGAATTACGCCACTAATGATCAAGCCCTGTTGAATTGTTATAAACACGAATTCATCCTGCCGATATTCTTTTCGTATGGTTTGAACTATTAATTTTCATGCGAATGTAGAATATCATCTCCTGGATTTTGACTTTTTGTTGCAATTTCAGACGCAATTTTTCAAAATTAAATGTGATCCAAACACTTTTCGTGGGTGTTATTACGCCACTGCAAATAATATTTTAGAAAAACGTATTCGTGAATCGCGTTCCCTGTTATGACTCTAGCTACACCCCCTACACTACTCGCAAACATAAAGCTTATGTTTGCACTTAAAGAACCACTAGTGCGATTTTCTAGCTGTTCCTTGTTTCCATGTCTATAACATTTTTCTTAAGACATTGATTGACAGCAATATCTTGTACACTGAAGATCATTTCCAAATCTTATGTAAAACGGAAGCTCAGATCATGGCGAATACGAAGTTCAAATTTGTTTCACTTCAAATATTGAATTTCAGGACTTATTATTGCTGATAACTATAAATTAGATAAAGCTAACAAAAAAAAAAAAAAAAAAAAAAAGAAGTCCCAATTGGTGTAGTTAGGTGCAATGTTTATAAAGCACAAAAAGTCCATTAACATTAGAAGTATCTATCTATCTATACTTATAAATTAAGGCATTTTGCAAATAAACTACAAAATGCATGCACCAGAGTACTTGCTTACACCTTTGGTATTTCAACACATGCGTGATGATGTCCGTAATGGATTTTAACTTATAAGTTATTATTGTGAAATTAATCAAAAACCTACTTTCATTTTCAATAAACAAGCCCGAAATAGCAAAAATGAGAGTAAGGTGGTGGACACGCTTTGGCGGATCCAAGTCAGGAATAGTCTCGATCAAATATATTTACTTGCAATGAAATAATATTGAATGATAACGTAAAGAGTAAATATATTTTCTGTGCGCCTATTTAGAGCCGGAATACATAAAAGTTATGATTTGACAAATGTTGAATAAATAAAATGAGTCAATTCGTTTCTTTAGTGGGCGATATTAGTTTTGATACTCAGTCGCTTGCGAAGCACGACCTCTGGTGAGAGAATGGGATAGAACTTTCCAGAACGGGGTAACCAAGAACGCGGATTGACTAATTAACGAAAAGTGTAGGACGAGTTCATCATGCACCGCGGGCAGATACATTGGATCGGACTTCGATTAATACAAAAAGTTAATAAATAAAATGTAACAATTATTGCGACTATAGTATTAATGGAAAAAACTTTCTAGAGTGGGTGTCCAGAAACGGGCTGACTAATTGATATCATGGCGGAAAGTGTAGGGCGAGTTCACCATAGGGCAGATACTTTGAATCTGACATGCATGCAAATTGATAATATTGCATAAACTAGCGTGTTTAAATTTCATACATTTTCATATACCACGACAGATTGGTTGTAAACCTTAGTTAGACATTAATTTGTAAACATTAATAAACATATTACATGTATTGTATTCTTCGTCTATATGGATAAATGATGTATGCATAATACGGGGAAGTTTGACCCCCCCCCCCTCCAGATTGTTTTTAATCTGAAATTCTTATTTGGGACAGTAATAGAAATTATATTGAAAATTGACCTAAAGAACAAAATTTAGAGAGAGATACACTAAATACCTATTATTCACTGGTTTGAAATAAATACAATAAAAGACAGTTTGTTTTTTATTTCAATTTTAAAAAATAAGATAAGGAAAAAATCGGACAAAGTATATACAAAAATGAACCAAAAAAAATATGGTTCAACATATTTAGCATTATATCATAATTAATGTGTAAAGTGTTAAAAAAACACGGTGTGCGGATTTAGAGGAGTAAGGTGTGTCAGCCCAACCCCCCTTTCTGAAATTTTCAGATAACATTGAACTAAATGGTAAAGTAACCAACAGTGGCCCTTAAATCCCCTTTTTTCTAAGCTACATGTACAATACATGTACAAAAAAAAGGTCTTGACTGGCGTAATTAAGTTAGGTGCAATGTTTATATCAATCAACCAATTGACAGTTAAATTTTCGCTCTTTTAGCGGTATCAAAGCACAAAAAGGTCATAATATTATAAGTATAAATATTATTATAAATAAATAGTTAAATTTTAAAAACATTGTGCGGATCTAGAGTAGTTATGTGTGCCCCCCCCCCCCCCTTCTGAATTTTTTAGATCTCATTGAACTAAATGGTAAAGTTACCAACATAAGCCCTTGAATCCCCTCCCCTGTACAAATTATCCCTCTGACCCCGAGCTCTCGGAAAAAAAAATCTGGATCCACCCGTGTTCTATAGCTGAAACGTAAAACGTAAGACGACATATAGCGATAGACGAATTACGTAGTTATTCTGTGACGTCATCAGTATTGTTGATCATCTAATCATCAAGAGAGCTCTAGTAACAGTGTTTGTTGCAAAGAAAAAGAATTTTAGCGATATGGACAAGACTGACATGACAGAGGTACATTAAGTTTGAAATATCATTGTGTCACTACTTGTAGTTATATGTTCCAAACATTATATCATGATACCAGTAACTAATGAAATGTCATAATTTTGTAAGGAGATCATGGAAAGACCACAAGAAATAATGCGATGGTACCCGGCTACCGTCCAAAAGGTAGGGGAAAATTAATTTATTTCATTTCAAACAGGCCTAGTCCCATATTTGTGCAAAGAAGAACACATTCCTTAATGGTGTAAATGAATACAACTATTTAACATTTACTTCTTAAAAAGTTACAACGTTTTCGCATCAATAACCATTTTTAAGCTGCATACTATTGTATTATTTTAGATCTGATTTTCATTCATGAATATGACCTACATAAAACTTAAAGGGAACTAGACACGATTTCAGATGAAAATTTTATTTTTGATTTGTATGTATAAAATAGTTAACTTGTGTATTTTGAAGGATTTACCAAAATTTGAATGTTAGAAGTCGTGTTACAAGCGAGATACAGAGGAAAGAAGTCCTTGTTATGTAAACAAAGCTCGAGTCTTATATTTGTTTACAAATTATGTAAAGTAAAGAAATTACCATTTCTTTGACAAAATAACTTGTGGAAACGAGATAAACTCATTCAATGTGTTCATAAATAATTTTATCAACCAAAAAAAGCAACATTAGATTGAAACTTATACCAATACAACACATATGTAAATAATAACAGGACTCGAGCTTTGTTTACAAAACAAAGAATTTTAACCTCTGCAACTCGCTTGTAACTCGATATTTGACTTTTAAATTTTGACAAAGCATTAAAAACATCAATATTGACCATTCTAGACATTAAAAATGAAAAAATAAATTTTGAAAAATTTGAGCTCAAATCGTGTCTAAGTCCCTTTAATATTCAAATTATCAACTAAATATATATACACTCTCTTGTAAAATAATACCGAATTGGTTTGCAGATACTTGACGTTCGTGTACGTTTTGCTTATCAGGAAGATTTCAGGAATCCCCATCAAGCAGCGATTAATTATTCTGATTATCAGGTTAGAATCTCTCTATTTCTATTTTTTCTGTCTGTGCCCCCCTCTCTCTCTCTCTCTCTCTCTCTCTCTCTCTCTTTCTCTCTGCGTGCGATAGTCACTTCTTTTTTACAATACTATATATAATATTACAGGAGCACTATGGCTACACAAGATACGGAAAAGATTATGAGGCCCAGCGAGCATTGAGAATCAGGACAATTCATACTTTCTTCCACCGCCATAAAATTACAGTATGTATGGATTTTAAAATACCGGTAAAACAATTGATATTATTAAATCTTTATTATCATTGAATATTTCGTTGTCGTCGTGGAATCATTAGAATTCGTGGTGGATCAATTTTTATGCTATTCGTGGAAAGCCCTCCCAAGAATTTACATCTCGAAGGAAACTAAATTAAAAAGAGTTATCTCTCTTTCTGAAGCTGAAAAACCGATGCATCCACGAAATTACATCCGCAAGAATAAGCAAACAAACCCACAATCCACGAAAATTGGCCGCCACGATTTTAATGATTCCACGATAATGTATATGTCCACGTTTTTTCTATTAGTTTATTATGTCGTTGTATGTATACAGGTGGCTGGCTTGGACCATATGGACCTAGAGGAGCTTGAAAATAAATATCAGCTGGCTAAGCTATTCATGTATAGGAGACTTGTACAGGAAAGATTTATGGTAAGTTTTGACACTCACTTTCATTTCGAAACCTATGTTTTAAACCAAGATTTTCAAATTCGGGCCATTTTGCATGTCAGTATTTTTACTCAGCATTTTTAAAAAACCATTTATTCAATATAATTTTTAAAATAACCAACTAAACAAACTGTACATTTAATATAAGAATTAGTGAAAGCAAAAACAGCATGTAATCGAACAAAAATTTAAAAATAAGCTGAGTACTCATCACTCTTTACAAAATGGAACTTATTCCAGTTTATTAGAACAACTTTATTTTTAATTTTAGGCAGGGAAAAGGGAAGAAGAAAAGCCGACCACCGTTATCATTGAAGAGGTATTTAAGCATGCGCAGAAAGATTTATGTATATTCTACTTACGAAGCATGCGCGGATCTAGAGGGGGAAGGGGACCAGACCCCCCCCCCCCCGTAAATTCAAATTTCTTTAAATTTTGATTATAAAATTACGAAAAATATGCCTCAGACCCCCATGGCAAACTCAAATAACTGTCGAACCCCCCTCCCCCCTGAAAAAATAATTTCTGGATCCGCGCATGCAAAGGTTATAATAGCAACATTAAATGTTTCCGATAACAATCTCGGTTTGACAATAACAGCTTATACAATGTACTTGTATTAAATAAAAAAGACCACTGGAATTTTTTTAAATTTTATTGTTCAATTTCCCTCACAGATTACAGATGACCAGAATACCCCGTGGTATTTTCGGTTTATTCCATGCTGCGCCAGTACTCAGAGACCAAAGGTATTCACTGACCTATTAGTATCGTCTTTTCGATTTTATGAATTTATTTTTTTTTTTCCTTTTTTCAAAATATAGCAAAGATACATAAATGTACCGTTTCATGAATTATATAATACACACAAAAAACAAAAATATCAAGGATACAAATTATATATAATTGCCTTTTTTAAGATATATTTCATCACTTCTGAGACAAGCTTTAACGAATCAGATGGTATAAGGAAAGACAGTTTTTCACTTCAGTTTTAAGGTTCATAATTGACATAATATTAAAAATAAGAGCATGTTAGATAGACATTGTATTTTCTACTTTTTCTCGCCAGGTTGTGAAACAAAAGACAAAGAAAAAAAGCACTGGAGGATTGATTGGAAGAATTCGGAAACTCTTCTTCCAACGCTCTTCAGAAATGAAATGAAAATTGAAAATTGTTGAACACTTGAAAATGTTATATACATGTATTTAAAGATTATAAGAACAAAGAAACTGCAGATAACGAACGTTTAGAACAAGATATTTTATTAAAGTATTGTTTAATTTGTTTCATTGTGTGACCTGTTTTTCTTCCGGTGGAGAGAGAGAGAAAGAGAGAGAGAGAAGAGAGAGAAAGGGAGAGACAGACAGACAGACAAAGAAAGAGAGCGGTTGTGATTCTTTTGAATATGATAACTTACGGCATGCAAGATTAATCTATCAAATCTTGTGTAACATGTCACCAGATCATGTTATTAGGCCGTGCAACAGAAGATACATGTACATGTATATACATATAATAATAAATGAGAAATGGGTAAATGAATTTATAAAATATTCAATATCCGACATGATTTTAATATAACAAAAACTTATCTAAAATGATGAAAAGAAAAATTGTTCTGCTTATTAATAATATATACCATGTTCATTAAACTATTTAAACACATTCAAGACCCCCCTTTTAAAGCACACAAAGTCCATAATATTAGATGTATAATAAATAAATAAATAAAAACACGGTGTGCTGATCCAGAGGAATAAGGAATGTCGATCAGCACCCCCTTTTCTGAAATTTTCAGATATCCTTGAATAAAGTGGTAAAGTTACCCCAAAAAGCCCTTGAATCTCCTCCCAATTACAAACTAAATTATCCCTCGGACCCCCGAGAAAAAAAATCTGGATCCACCCGTGTTCTATAGCTGAAGCAACGTAATACGCCATCTAGCGAGAGACGAATTACGTAGTTATTCTATTGTGACGTCATCAGTATTGTTGATCATCTAATCATCAAGAGAGTTCTAGTAACAGTGTTTGTTGCAAAGAATTGTTAGCGATATGGACAAGACTGACATGACAGAGGTATAATATTCAATTTAAAATAGCACTGTGTCACTACTTGTAATTATATGCTGTACATTTTATCTCATGATACCAGTAACCAATGAAATGTCATTATTTTGTAAGGAGATCATGGAAAAACCACAGGAAATAATGCGATTGTACCCGGCTACCGTCCAAAAGGTATGGAAAATTTTTTATCTTCATTTCAAAAAATAAGCCTATTATCATATTTTTGCAAAGAACACATTACTTTATGATGTAAATTAATACAACTTCAAATGGCGTGATTGTGGGGCAACGGTATATGCGTTAAGAGCGTTACCGCGGGTAAAGGGGTTAAACATTAACTTCTTAAAAAATACTAAATTGGTTTGCAGATACTTGACGTTCGTGTACGTTTTGCCTATCAGGAAGATTTCAGGAATCCCCATCAACCAGCGATTGGTTATTCTGATTATCAAGTTAGAATCTCTCTATTTCTATTTTTTCTGTCTCTGTGTCTGCATGTGTGCCTGCCCCCCCCTCTCTCCGTGAGATGCGAGATAGCCATTTCTTTTTCACAATACCATTCATAAAATTACAGGAGCACGATGGTTACAAAAGATACGGAAAAGATTATGAGGCCCAGCGAACATTGAGAATCAGGACAATTCATTCTTTCTTCCACCGCCATAAAATTACAGTATGTATGGATTTTAAAATACCGGAAAAACAATTGATATTATTAAATCTTTATTATCATTGAAGATTTTGTTGTCGTCGTGGAATCATTAGAATTCTTGGTGGATCAATTTTTAGTGCTATTCGTAGAGAGCCCTCCCAAAAGGATTTACATCTCGAAGGAAACTAAATTAAAAAGAGTTATCTCTCTTTCTGAAGCTGAAAAAACCGATGCATCCACGAAATTACATCCCCAAGAATAAGCAATCAAACCCACAATCCACGAAAATTGGCCGCCACGATTTTGATGATTCCACGATAATGTATATGTCCATGTTTTTTCTATTAGGGTATTATGTCGTTGTATGTATACAGGTGGCTGGCTTGGACCATATGGACCTAGAGGAGCTTGAAAATAAATATCAGCTGGCTAAGCTATTCATGTATAGGAGACTTGTACAGGAAAGATTTATGGTAAGCCTTGACACTCACTTTCCTTTCAAAAACTATGCTTTAAAGCAAGATTTTTAAATTTCGGGCCATTTTGCATGTCAGTATTTTTACTCCAATTTTTAAAAAACCATTCAAAATGATTTTTAAATAATCAACTAAACAAACAAAACATATATAAGAAATAATGAAAACAAAAACAACATGTCATCAAACAAAAATTTAAAAACAAGCTGAGTACTCATCACTCTTTACAAAATGAAACTTATTCCAGTTGATTAGAACAACTTTATTTTTAATTTTAGGCAGAAAAAAGGGAGGAAGAAAAGCCGACCACCGTTATCATTGAAGAGGTATATAAGCATGCGCAGAAAGATTTATGAATATTCTACTTACGAAGCATGCGCGGATCTAGAGGGGTCAAGGGGGTTTAGGGGGGTCCAGACCCCCCTGTAAATTCAAGTTTCTTTAAATCTACATTATAAGATTGCCAAAAATATGCCTCAGATCCCCATGGCAGACTCAAATAACAGCCCCCCCCCCTCCACTGAAAAAATTATCTGGATCCGCGCCTGCGAAGGTTATATTTTTCATCGTCAGTGATACATAAATATATGTAGTAAATTAGTAAATTACATTTTTTTCTAATAATAATCTCGGTTTGACAATTACAGCTTATACAATATACATGTATTATATTTTTATTTTATTGTTTAATTTCCCCCACAGATTACAGACGACCAGAATACCCCGTGGTATTATCGGTTTATTCCATGTTGCGCCAGTACACAGAGACCAAAGGTATTCACTGACCTATTAGTATCCTCTTTTTGGATTTTTTGCATTCATTTATTTCTTGTATTTAAAATATAGCATAGATACATAAATGTACAGTTTCATGAATTATATATATATACTACACACAAAACAAAATATCAAGAATACAAATTATATATAATTGCCTGCTTTAAGATAATTTCATCACTTTTACGAATCAGATGATATAAGCAAAGACAGTTTTTCACTTCAGTTTTAAGGTTCATAATTGACATATAATTAAAAATAAGAGCATGTTAGATGGACATTGTATTTTCTACTTTTTCTCGCCAGATTGTGAAACCAAAGACAAAGAAAAAAATCACTGGAGGACTGTTTGGAAGAATTCGGAAACTCTTCTGCCAACGCTCTACAGAAATTAAATGAAAATTGAAAAGAATTGAAAACTTGAAAATGTTATATACATGTATTTTAATGATTAGAGTAAAGAAACTGCAGATAACGAACGTTTAGAACAAGATATTTTATTAAAATATTGTTTTATTGTTTGATTGTGCGACCTGTTTTTCTTATGGTAGAGAGAGAGAGAGAGAGAGAGAGAGGCAGACAGACAGACAAAGAGAGCGGTTATAATTCTTTTGAATATGATAATTTACGGCATGCAAGATTAATATATCAAATCTTATGTAACATGTCACCAGATCATGTCAACAAGCCGTGCAACAGAAGATACATGTACATGTATATACATATAATAATAAATGAGAAAGGGGTAAATGAATTTATAAAATATTCAATATCCGACATGATTTTAATATAAAAAAAAACCTCATCTAAAATGATGAAAAGAAAAATTGTTCTGTTTATTAATAATATTTATCATGTTCATTAAACTATTTAAACATATCCAAGACACCACTTTTAAAGCACACAAAGTCCATAATATTAGAATTAAGTATAATAAATAAATAAATAAAAACACGGTGTGCGGATCCAGAGGAATCAGGAGTGTCGATCAGCACCCCCCCCTTTCTGAAATTTTCAGATATCCTTGAATAAAGTGGTAAAGTTACCCCAAAAAGCCCTTGAATCTCCTCCCAATTACAAACTAAATTATCCCTCGGACCACCGAGAAAAAAATCTGGATCCACCCGTGCAACGTAATACGCCATCTAGTGAGAGAAGAATTACGTAGTTATTCTATTGTGACGTCATCAGTATTGTTGATCATCAAAATAATCATCAAGAGAGATCAAGAGAGCTCTAGTAACAGTGTTTGTTGCAAAGAATTTTAGCGATATGGACAAGACTGACATGACAGAGGTATAATATTTAGTTTGAAATAGCACTGTGTCACTACTTGTAATTATATGTTCTACATTTTATCTCATGATACCAGTAACTAATGAAATGTCATTTTTTTGCAAGGAGATCATGGAAAAACCACAGGAAATAATGCGATGGTACCCGGCTACCGTCCAAAATGTAGGGAAAAATTAAATTAATTTTCATGTCAAAAAATAAGCCTTATATCATATTTTTGCAAAGAGCACATAACTTAATGATGTAAATTAATACAACTTCAAATTGCGTGATTGTGGGGCAACGGTATGTGCGTTAAAAGCGTTACCGCGGGGACGGGGGTTAAACATTAACTTCTTAAAAAATACTAAATTGGTTTGCAGATACTTGACGTTCGTGTACGTTTTGCCTATCAGGAAGATTTCAGGAATCCCCATCAACCAGCGATTGGTTATTCTGATTATCAAGTTAGAATCTCTCTATTTCTATTTTTTCTGTCTGTCTGTCTGTCTGTCTGTCTGTCTCTCTCTCTCTCTCTCTCTCTCTCTCTCTCTCTCTCTCTCTCTCTCTCTCTCTCTCTCTCTCCGTGAGATGTGAGATAGCCATTTCTTTTTTACAATACGATGCATAAAATTACAGGAGCACTATGGTTACACAAGATACGGAAAAGATTATGAGGCCCAGCGGGCGTTGAGAATCAGGACAATTCAAACATTCTTCCACCGCCATAAAATTACAGTATGTATGGATTTTAAAAAACCGGAAAACAAATGATATTATTAAATCTTTATTATCATTGAAGATTTTGTTGTCGTCGTGGAATCATTAGAATTCTTGTTGGATCAATTTTTAGTGCTTTCGTGGATAGCCCTCCCAAGTATTTACATCTCGAAGAAACTAAATTTAAAAAAGTTATCTCTCTTTCTGAAGCTGAAAAAAACGATGCATCCACGAAATCACATCCCCAAGAATAAGCAAACAAACCCACAATCCACGAAAATTGGCCGCCACGATTTTAATGATTCCACGATAATGTATGTCCAAAATTTTTCTATTAGGATATTATGTCGTTGTATGTATACAGGTGGCTGGCTTGGACCATATGGACCTAGAGGAGCTTGAAAATAAATATCAGCTGGCTAAGCTATTCATGTATAGGAGACTTGTACAGGAAAGATTTATGGTAAGCCTTGACACTCACTTTCCTTTCAAAAACTATGCTTTAAAGCAAGATTTTCAAATTTCGGGCCATTTTGCATGTCAGTATTTTTACTCCAATTTTGTTAAAAGCCATTCAATATGATGTTTAAAATAATTAACTAAACAAACAAAACATATATAAGAAATAATGAAAACAAAAACAACATGTCATCGAACAAAAATTTTAAAAATTTACAAAATGAAACTTATTCCAGTTGATTAGAACAACTTTATTTCTAATTTTAGGCAGAAAAAAGGGAAGAAGAAAAGCCGACCACCGTTATCATTGAAGAGGTATATAAGCATGCGCAGAAAGATTTATGTATATTCTACTTACGAAGCATGCGCGGATCTAGAGGGTCAGGGGTGTCCAGACCATCCACCCCCGTAAATTCAAATTTCTTAAATTTACATAATAAAATTACAAAAATATGCCTCAGACCCCCATGGCAAACTCAAATAACTGTCGTAACCCCCCTCCCCCCCCCCCTGGAAAAATTTTCTTGATCCGAGCATGCGAAGGTTATATTTTTCACTGTCAGTGATACATGTATATACATGTGTGTATGTTTTGTTATATGATATTTTTTTCACTGTTAAAGAATATATACATGTATGTAGTAAATTACATTTTTTCCAAGAACAATCACGGCCTGCTTAACAAATACAGGTTATAAAATGTATAAAAATGAGACCACTGGCATTTTTTTTTTATTTTATTGTTTAATTTCCCCCACAGATTACAGATGACCAGAATATCCCGTGGTATTATCGGTTTATTCCATGCTGCGCCAGTTCTCACAGACCAAAGGTATTCACTGACCTATAAGTATCCTCTTTTTGGATTTTATAACTTCAATTTTTTTCCTTTTATTTAAAATATAGCATAGATACATAAATGTACCGTTTCATTATTCGTTGAATTATATACTACACATAAAAAACAAAAATATCAAGAATACAAATTATATATAATTGCCTGCTTTAAGATATATTTCATCACTTCTGAGACAAGCTTTAACGAATAAGATGGTATAAGCAAAGACAGTTTTTCACTTCAGTTTTAAGGTTCATAATTGACATAATATTAAAAATAATAGCATGTTAGATAGACATTGTATTTTCTACTTTTTCTCGCCAGGTTGTGAAACAAAAGACAAAGAAAAAAAGAACTGGAGGATTTTTTGGAAGAATTCGGAAACTCTTCTGCCGACGCTCTTCAGAAATGAAATAAAAATTGAACAGGATTGAACACTTAAAAAATGTTATATACATGTATTTTAAGAAACTGCAGATAACGACCGTTTAGATCGTACAAGATATTTTATTAAAGTATTGTTTAATTTGTTTGAGTGTGTGACCTGTTTTTCTTCCTGTGGAGAGAGAGAGAGAGAGAGAGAGAGAGAGAGAGAGAGAGAGAGAGAGAGAGAGAGAAATGTATACTGAATACTAATACATGCCCAAATTAATGAAAACAAAAACTGCCGCTACAGGTTTTAAAAAACTATTTAAAACCAATTTTAAGAAATGGGGCTATGTAGTGAAAAGCATGCAAGTCAAAAGCGAGCCCTTTAACATATGCATAAGGCCAACACATAAAGGTTTGATTGAGAAAGAATCAACAGCATTATGAGCATTATATAATATATATATATATATATATATATATATATATATATATATATATATATATATATATGCTTCCTGATTATTCAGAGTTGTCGATCATACCTAACAAAGTAAATGAATATTTGTTTGTTATCCTAGCGCTGATCCAGACAATTTTTCCAGTGGGTGTCCAAGGCAAAATTTAGTTTTCGAAGCCGCTGCATGGTTCCGCGACCTGTTTTCGAAAATCTATGTGAATTTTAAAAAATTTTGATTTGTTCGGGGGAGAGGTAGTCCGAACCCCCCCCCCCCCCCGATCCGTGCAAGCGTCCTTTACAAAAATTTAGATTATCGGGAATCAGAATTTGTACAATTTAGACAATTCAATTATCTGAAACTCTAAAACATATGACGTTTTTACTATCCTGAACTTAAATAAACGAGTGAATGAGATTAACTAACACTTGAACCTAACAAAGGTGTTTCCTAACAATAATCAAATTCAAACCCTGAGAAAGTATTTTAATTAAAATCGCGCTAAAATTTAGAAGAAATAGAAAATAAATAGAAGTAAAATCTTTGACACGATACAAGTTATCTTGTTAACCTCTGAATATTGATAACATGAATACAAACCTTCTGCATGTTCAGACAAAATGCACCCGTCTGCTCACTTTGACCCTTGTGAAATAATACTGACTGATGATAGTTCAAACTTCTATTCATAATTTCCGAGGCATTTCTGGTTATGATAAATGTGCATATATAATGTATATGGAAATCTGTTTTTGTATATCAAAATGTTCATTACATATATTGTGTCTCTTTTGTGAATAGAAATATTAATAGAAAAATGACACTAAACATACTGTGGAATTATCATTGATCATGGGGGACCAATAATTATCATTGATCGTGGGGGACCAATGTTCGTGGCTTTCGTTGGTAGCCCTTGGCCACGAATTTACATCCCCACGAACGTATATACAAGCATTTGTTTAATATTTATTAAAATTATCCCGAACTTTCAATCAACGAAATTATGTCCCCGCGAACCAGGAAAAAATTGACTACCCACGAACATTGACCCCCACGAATAAAAATGATTCCACAATAGTCATTAATTAAATGTTTGGTCTGACAAATTCCAATGATTTCCAACGAAATGAACGCATCCTTTGCTAGATCTTTTGTTCCCTATAAATATCTAATTCAAAGACTACTGGAAGGATGTTAAAGTCAAGAGTCGAACCAAATACAGCCAACAACGCAATATATAGTGGTTAAAACATATTGCGCAGCTACTTAATTGCTGATACGTGTATAAAACTGCACTGAATAACACAACCGTATATATATATATACCCAGCGACCATTTTACACACATATATGGATTGGAATAAAAGTGCTTTGCTTTATTTCAAATTAGGTTAATCAGTTAACGGAGTTTTTAACGCACAAACTGCTGTAACAAAAACATCGCCCCTATACTGTATATATCCTGTGTAGAACATTTATGATAAATATTTGTCCCAAGTTAAGGATTTCGTCACCGTCGGCGGGTAAACAAACTTTTCAAGTTCGTTGCTGGATCCGCCACTGTTAATCTCTACAAAACCTCCTGTATACGTGTTTCGACACTTTACCCGGTCCATTTCAGCAGTTACACCCTGCCATTTAATCTGCATGTAATCCCAAATACTCCAGGTGCTGAGGAAAAAAATACTTCTCTTCCTTAAAAAATAAAAACCGCTTACCTCATCAGCTTCAGAATTGGTCGTCGAATCTGCTATTTTTGGGAGGCTTTTCAGAATGACTAATTACCCGCCAAATTACATAATATGCGGGCGCATGGAGATTTATTCCTTCCACATTGGCCCTTCGTGATAACCTATCGATGTGTCCGACAGGCACTATTACAATCGAGCCTATCTTTACTGCACAAAATGTGAACCTCTCGTCCACTTATCAGGGACCGTCTTCTGTCTGCATGCATACATCAACAAGAGAGGGATCCATTCTCAAAGGTGAATTAATGCAGGTAAGTTGTGGCATTGATTTCTGCTGAATAGCTATCAAACCGAAGGAATAGATAAAGGGCCTTAAAATAAGAAAATATTAGAGGGGATGGGGTGGGGGGGGGGGGGGGGGTGGGGGTTGGTTCTATCTGGATGCTGTGTCGAAAGTCCGTATGATTTGTATAGAATGCAGATATGACAAAACCTGATTTTGTATCTCCGGTGCAATGATCGAATTTTAACTTAATTTAATTTAATTTTAAGTTATTTTAGTCGTATAATTCGATGTATTCTTGTTATGATAAAAAAATATATATTTTTAACACTTTATTGATAAAAAGTTTATTAAAACTTGTCCATTACCTTTGTTTCGTTTTGTTTTGGTCTTTTTTAAAATGTCAAATCATACAATATGTTTTCTAATTGCGATAGTGTAAAAATGTATTAATATGTTGGTAGGATTGTAAAGCATGTTACACAAAAACTTTTGTAGATTTGTTATATATTACCCATCTCAACCCCTCTTCTCTCTCTCTCTCTCTCTCTCTCTCTCTCTCTCTCTCTCTCTCTCTCTCTGTAATAAAATTTCCTGCACATACTTATAAACTTTTTAATTTGATGAATACCGGTGTATAATTTTACTGATTTTTCTTTACAAATTGAACATTTAAACTAAAAATGAAACGGAAGTTAACAGCAGAATATCTATTTTCTCGCCCAGTTATGTCAAATATAATAACTCGTGAATTGAGGACATAAATCACTGAGATATCTGTGTACATACGATCTCACTGGTATCCCGGGTAGATGAATTCTGTGCACACAGGTAAATATGTAGGCTCTATAAATGATGTTCAGGTATATCAAGTGATAGAGACTTGGCTACATTTGACAGTTTATTGATAACGATAATCATAATCAAAGTAATGAAAGTACTGGGTGGAGACAATTTCAGTATGATTAAGATAATTGTTAAAACCGTCTTAAGTTTGGCGTAGCGGTTAGAAGTCGTCCGTCTGAATATTGCTGAATATGTTTCAAAGGTTGAATATTTAAAGTTAGAATTATCCGAGGCTGATATAACCTGAAAAATAAATAATATAATTTAAATCTGAATACGTAATTTGCTAAATGTCAGTCAGTATAAACATTTTTTTCAAAGGTAGTTTTTTTTTCTTTGCGGATTCTTTTAATGTTCGGGGCTTTTTCTCTATTTCCGCGTCAACTGATTAACTAAAAAATAGTTCCTCGATACATTTTAACTTGGTGGGCCACTTTGAGTTTTACTGATAAGCACCAATTTCTCTGTTTTAATGAAAAGAATTGTTTTATTCATAATATCGCAACTAATTAAGTTGTTACAGTTATACTAATGTACTACATGTATCATCATCGACTAAAAAAAGGTTGAAGAAACCATTGAAAGCTTTGCATTTCCACTTAATAGAAGAAAAAAATCTCGGTGACAATTGTAACTTACATTTCTGTGTGCACAGCCTATTTCTGAGCTATCTCTGCGTTTAGACTTCTCAATCATTCTTATGTAAATAGTATTTAGAGTTTAAATGCATGTGCATGACAGTGCATGTTACATTTATAACTGATAAGATGATATTTGACCAAACATGTCTTCTAACCGTTGCCTTTTATACTGTCTTTCTTCTGGGACTGTTTGTCAACTGAATGTCTTAATACGTATAGATGACACGTTAATACATTTGCAACAAGATCTAAAAGCGTTTTTTCTTCATTAATTTCATTTCATATAAACTAGTATATCTGTTACCTAATTTACGAAATACCCTCATTCATCGAAATGTCAACCATATCAGGCATACACAATCAAAGTCTATCTTCTACAGAAAAACTTAGAAATTTTGCTCATCGCCATGCAGTTTTGCAATTCATGTCTTTTCTAAAACCCCAAGATAAACTCTCAAATTCATATCTAATTCAAGAGGTACAAATTCACAATACAAAACACGTGGTAAATACTCTTGTAGGTAGACAGGACTATTATTATTAAAAAACGCCCTTTGTCTTTGAAAAAGTTCTGCACACAATAAGAATACACATTTAACAACTGCCTTTTTTTTAAATATAGGACCGCTGACTTTGAAATTTTAGAATGAAACACTTCAAAGTGTTTTTTAAGACCCGTAATCCCATTCGAGAGTTATTCCCTGATAAGAATAAGCCTCCCCACTTTTGACAGTGCACACAGCGCGACACAATTGGGGGAAGGGGGGGGGGGGCTTTTTCGTATCTCCTTTTAAAAGAGTCTCGAATTCCAAAAGTGCAAAGTATAAAACCAACATCGAACCCCAAATGTATTTTATTGTATTTGATATTTGTCCGGATCGAACTAACTTGAAGGTTATTTATGTCATTTGTGATAAGAAATATTTTTTTTTTATTTATTTATACCGTTACCCCCATCGATAGATATGGAACTAGGTTTTTTAACAGCATGTTAGCTCATTGTACATAGTACGTAAATATAACTTGAAATACATTTGACTGTTTATTCAATAATGTTGCTAAGTAAAGAAAACACTTGCAAAATAGAAAAATCAATAAATTTTATTTAAAAATTGTCTATCAAACTTTAACTACCCATCACTCCTCAATCCAATTCCAAGTTAAGATAAATTACACATATAATTATTCTCAAAATCAAATTTGTCTCAAATATATACCTTCTTGTCAACTCAAGTTATTCATTTTAAGAATTATAGTAGATCAATTAAGTTTAAAAAAAGAAAAGAATATGACTTAAAATAAGAAAATAATTTAATTTCACCGAAAAACTCTTTGTATTGATTCTACCATTTTGTGGCCGCTTACATCTTTGACAACAGTAATCCTTTTTCGTGCCGAAGTATTTGATTAAGCTAACGATACCCACCTCCGGGATTTTTAATAAAGCCTCGTTTTACACATATACATGTCCAGCAATGATAAATATCTCTTTTAAATCTGGACTTTAGTTTATATCTATATAGCAAATAATTAAAGGGGGGGGGTGTAATCGGACGTCCGGCTAATTTCACAGCTCTCCTTATTAGTACATCATTAGATCAGCAGGTCAAGACAATTGATGTCAGGAAATCGTCGGTATTTTTTCGTTTTATCGACCAGTATACTGTAAATTCCTTATATTACGCGAGTACTTAATTCCGCGATCCCGCTGGTTTATATCAAATCGCGAGAATATAAAATCGCGAACGTGGAACTTTTCTCCTTATTTCTTATAGTTCACAACTCTCAGAAAATAATGGCGAGATTTTAAAATCCGCGAAAGGTGCTTCTCGCGATTTTACGCGGATATTAATTCCTCGCGTTTAATTAGGAATCTACAGTACTACATAGATGGAAGAGCCAATTACACATTTGACCTTTGACAGTTCTCCATGTTTAGTCATACTGTTATAATGAATTAAGAGTGAAAATTGAAAATACTTATTGCATGTATAATTTTACTGTGATTCATTAACATGCAATGGAGACAGCCTATTTTAGGATGATCGGTACTAGTAACTTAACTACCACAAATGCTTCGTTGCCACCATCCCCTGGTACATTAGGATTTCAACGAAAGAACTACTAATCTGTTTAATTGGGTTGTATGGTCGTTGCCATTTTTAGACTATATCAATCTCCTTAAGAGCAAGAACTCTGTATAAAGCTATATAAAAATCTTCAAATTTTAAAGCTTAACTACTAGTATTTGGATTTTTGTTTGGTTAATAATAGGTTAATAATAGTTTATGGCTAAAGAAATCAGTGATTAAACTATAAAGTAGATCTGATGGGTAATTTATTGAACACCCAGCCTCCTTAATATATTTAAACTCCACATAATGAAACATAAGTCAAACATTTCTGTTTCCATTTGCTACTATATACAATGCATCATATACTATACTCTGTCCTAAGTTTCTCCTTCCACCACATTTTGCTCGATATTTCGATGATCATAAATATCTTTGTGCCCAAACTACGTTCATCCACTAAAATGAGAAAAAAGTCCAGATTATCTGTTTTGAAACGCCCCCTCTACAGCTTCAGGTTTCAATACACAAACAAGAATAAAAAGTCTATGGGGATTTTGCATTGCAAATGCCATGAAAGTAGTCGGATGATAACGTTGAAAAATTGTGCGAGGTATTCCGAGTGACTTCCGAATGGAAAAAAAGATGTAAACATTGCCCATTATAATCTCCGTAAGAAATCTGTTTTCGTTCTTGGGAATTTTTCCGAGTGAAAAATGATAATGTGTCAATGAAGATATCTTAGATATTTTCCCTTTTATCAATTTCAATTGTACTTCTTTCACAGGTATATGTATTTTTATTAAAAATCGTCCAAATGTGATGGAAACAATAACTTGGGACAGACTAGAGTACAATTCTTACTCCTGAATGTTTTCCGAGATGAAAATGATTTTCTGTACTTTTGATACATATCAATTGTTAGTAAAAATATTTTTAATTTATATCACGGATTAAAAAAGCTTCTAAAATACCATAGCTATAAAAGCGTCAGATATTGCTGCAAACTATGATTATTGATGCGTCCTCCCTCTCGGTTTATTAAATACGTATGACAAATTGCGTCTCTAACTTAAACTTGCGTAAGCTGGGATAAGCCTTTAATGTATATGACTTTAACTTGTGTCCTTTGTATAAACTTGGCGTCACTGACTCATGCAAAATTCGCGATAAATATTATATAAGGTGTTTCTGACTGACTTCATGCGTCATTGAAATGCGTCTCAGAATTTTGACGCCAAAGATACCATGCGTCTCTGATATGCAAAATATGCCCTTGCGTCCTTTTGATACCTATAACTGTGTGTGAATCTTCAGCTATAATCTTCCGTCCTTTGACCGGCTGACTATATAAGTACTGTTTACTTATCCATCTATACCAACTGTATTATCAATATACACATATAAAACATGAAGTTTGATTGGACAACATATATAGTACTGTGGTACAACGTACAGCAGTGACTTAAGTTAATCTTATGTGATCAAGATTAATTACTTATCCCATAGGTAAGTGTTGTGTATAAGTCATTTTAATAACCAAGCAGTTGAATGCGGTTTTATGGGGGTTTTCTTTGTTTGCGTTTTGCTTTGTTTTGTTATTTATTTTTTTTTTTGTTATTTTTTTTTTTTTTTGGGGCGGGTTTTCTTTTTGGTGATGTTTTTTATTAATCGAATGATTAATGTGAGTAGCTGTTTAATTAAATAATAATATTCTTTTCAAAGTCCCTTTACAAACTGAATTTTAAAAAAAAATGCATGAAATAATTTCAATACAGTCTTTATGTAAATTACATGTGCACTTAAACTTTATGAGAATAGTGTTGTTATCGTAAGTTAAAGACAGGAAGTAAAAGGAAGGATGTTGGGTAAAAAAAATTTGCTATCATGGTAATATATATGAAGACCATAATTTGTTTCTTAAACCTCAGATAATACGAACGACGAGGAAATGTTTTCAAACTAGCAGCATGATTTTTAATAGATTTAGATAAAGAAATTTCAGGCAAATACTGGTGTTCGATTGGTTAGGATTCCCAAATACCAAAAATGTTGTGTACTAGAAATAGTCTTATTTCAGATGAATAGTATGAAAACTTTTATGCAGTCGTTTTCCTTGTTCAAAGATAGATCAAGATTGGGCCACAAAGTAAACAAATGGTTGTCCTATCGGTGTGGATAATAACTGTATAGCAAGAATAAAGTAATCATTGCTACATGTATGAGTGTTTTACAATCTAATCTTTGAACAAAGTGAGACATGACACAATACTTCAGTGTGTTACAAGCACCCCAGAAACAGTGTGTTACAAGCACCTCAGAGAGGAAGATTCGGGGTCCAAACTCAATCAAGTTATCATTTTGAGTACCAAAGATCAGTTCAGCGTTCATTTTTAGAGTGAATGAAAAGGGTAGCATTTTTAATGAATCGCCATGCTTAGGGTGTAAGGTTTCAAGGATGGGAGGCAATTGTTTGTGAGGTTTGCAAGGAAAATCAAGTATAATTTCATATTTTTTTCTTTCCCAAAATCGCCGTATACAACCCCTAACGCGGGGGAGTCGACAGAAAGTATGGGGGGAGTCGATTCCAACGTATGGGATAGTCGATTTTCTCCGCTTCGGAGACGGGAGAAATTTAGGTCACGCCTTTTGTAGGTATTTATAACAAGTATTTCTAAAAAATATATACCGCACGGAAGACAGTGATAGTCAAACTTTGTGTTGGACATCGGTCCGAGTGCTCTATGCGTCTAGTAGTCTCAAACACTTCGAAACGATTTGGCAGATTTCAAACTCGCGGTAATGGAGTGGTCAAAATATGCATGATTTTTAAAATATGCCACTTGCATTGGGTTACAGACAGTAGAAACAGTCGAAAAAATTATCAACCTTATAAGTGCAGTAATCATATCTTGACAAATCTTAGGAAAAATACATAATCGGGGCATTTTCTGTTCAGATGTAACGGTAACGTAAGGGGGAGTCGTTTTTTGGAAGACGGTACGTACGGAGGAGTAGAAAATATTGTATGTTTAATTTTACATTGAACGTTTATCATTTTGCAAACCTTATTTGATATTAATTGCCAATAGATAAAGTATACATGTAGTATATATAAAGGGTTTTATTAACAGTAGCCAGAAATGCAAAATATGTGTTCAAATAAAAAAATTAAAAAATATTTATAATTTGGCTTGTTCTCTTTTCTTGTAATTTGTGTATCTCAAACTATATCAAAGGCACATGAGGTACAAATCAACATTCACAAAACTCCATGATCAAACATCATTTAACTGCTGTAATTTGTTATTTTCCTGTGGGATTTTTTTTAATTTATTCTTTTTATATGTAGTTCGATTGTTTTCATTCATATAAGCACACTAATAAAGGGGATAAAATTTAACTTAATTTAATATAAGCTGTGTTTGTTTTTGTCATCTGTATATCATATACGTATTTGACTATCATCTTCGGGTTTCTTCTCTCTATCACACGTTCCATGATCTGCCGCTTTGGTGTTCTTTTAAGGAGGCGAAGGGTGGTTGGTGGGTGCTCTTGTCAATATGATTATCTAGTAAGGTGTCGATGACTTGTAAAATTTGGGGTTTTTTTGTGGTGTCTGCAAAATAGTTGTATTCCTGTTGACTGTATGTGAAAAGAATGCCTGCTGCTATTTTCTTTTTGGGGCCGATTGAAGCCTAGTGTGGATAAATTATAAACTATATATTTGACTGTTGAATTGCATATACATGTACATGTTTGTTCACCAATTGTACTCCAAATATATGCTTCTTATAAGTACAATCACCAACTGTGTGTATTCAAACAATAAAATGCTTTCTTTGGTGATTCATACGGATATGATGGTAGCTAGCATTGAAGAAAAGTAAATAACTGGAGTTGTCGGTTTACGTATGTATATTTCCTGATATGCTTGCCACCATCATTGCCCTATGAATCACCAAATAAAAGCATTTTACTTTTTATATATTAACATCTACCTATGATTTATTTTATCAATTATTCATAAAGTTAATATGTTTTACGGTGCGACCGTTTAGGCGAGCGCAGCATGTGATCAAACAATGAATTATGATAAATCAATAAAAATAAAATTAACAACGTAAATAAATTTGATTGCCAAAAAAATAAAACATACCTATTTTTTCAGTAAATTTCCATTATCCATGCATATTTTATAAGATTTCATATGTTATAAGATTTGTTATTTATTTATTTATAAGTAGAACAATAGTTTAATCTCAGATGAGATAAAATGTTGTTGAATAATAAAGATTTTAATATAAATGTTCATTGCACTGTATCTCCTCTTTTAAAGTAATTGTAACGTCAGTTCATCCCCTTATTTCAGTCGACATTTTTTCTTCTTATTATTATTTTTTAATTTACGCTTAAAAATATTTTTCTTATCATATTAAAGGGACATGGAGTTGCCCCCCCCCCCCCCCATGGGATTGGGAGCATGTAATAAATGGAAGTGAAAATAAAGAAACCATTGAACTGCTAAAGAGCTGATGGATTAGAATTTTCAGAATTTTGAGAATTATCTTTTTTTCTTTTTGCTTGTAAAGATTTTTTGGATGAGGCTGCCATCCACCCCCCCCCCCCTTTTAAAAAAAACCGATGCTACGTGTACGTTCCTGGAAATTACCGTAATTATAGTGAATAAAATAAATGTGAGCATTCATCCAAATGAGTGCAAGTAACAACTGTTTCCTGTATCTGAAGAAATGTCCTCATTCTTTAGCTTTGCAAGATTTTGAGAATATTTTGGTAATTTCAGCAGATTTACAATAACTTCAGTTAGAGTAATTTCCCCTTATTGTGACGTCAAAGTTCACATTGGTTAAGTGTCGTCTGACTCTTTAAAACTCCCCTGAGAAATAAAAGTAAGCGAAGTATACTGTTTTATTTACTTAAAAAGCATGTTGTTTTTAAAATTACACATCTTATATGCTTCTCAAAAGTTTTACTTTGATTCTCGCGAGAACGTGAGGAGTTGGAAACCATTGGTACTATGAATTGTGGGTCAAAATTTACTGACGCCGAAAAAATCTATCGGATCAATGTGCAAACCTTTGTGACGTCACTTGATTATTTTTTTTTTTTTTGGTTGAAAGTGTACTGAGGTGAACTTTAGAGGTATGTCGTATACATCGTTATTGTTTTGATTGTCTTGCTGATTCTCGTGAGAGTGTGAAGTGATAAAAATTGCCATGATTACAGGGAACTACTGGGACGATTAAAACAATGCATTACTGGTCCGATTTACTGACGCCAAAAAAATCCGTTGAATGAATGTGCAACTGGTCCGAATTTTCTATTCACACACGCCTTGCCGTTAGAGCTCGCTTCGCGCCGGCGCTGCGCGCCGGCGAGCTGCGCTCGCTAATATGTAAACGGTGTGACCGTTGGACCGAGCGCAGATTTAACACAGTGCAGTTTGATTTTTGTACAACAATTTATTTTAAACGCACACAGTAGGATCCGCCTGGTTGCCTGCTCAAATCATTAGCCAAGGTTAAACTAAACGTCACGTGTTCAGGCTACATTATGACGTCATGTTTCATACGTAAAACGTCCAAGTTTTGTCTTCGAAAATAGCCGAAGACAGTACTGTTAGTATACGTGATTCCGAAAAAAAAAGTTCTTTCATTGTTTATCAGTTTAATTCATATGATGACTACCAGTAATAGCGAGCGCAGCTCGCCGGCGCGCAGCGCCGGCGCGAAGCGAGCTCTAACGGCAAGGCGTGTGCGAATAGAAAATTCGGACTAGTTGCACATTCATTCAACGGATTTTTTTGGCGTCAGTAAATCGGACCAGTAATGCATTGTTTTAATCGTCCCAGTAGTTCCCTATAATCATGGCAATTTTTATCACTTCACACTCTCACGAGAATCAGCAAGACAATAAAAACAATAACGATGTATACGACATACAGTCAATGTTACCTCTAAAGTTCACCTCAGTACACTCTCAATCAAAAAAAAAAAAAAATCGAGTGACGTCACAAAGGTTTGCACATTGATCCGATAGATTTTTTCGGCGTCAGTAAATTTGGACCCACAATTCATAGTACCAATGGTTTCCAACTCCTCACGTTCTCGCGAGAATCAAAGTAAAACTTTTGAGAAGCATATAAGATGTGTAATTTTAAAAACAACATGCTTTTTAAGTAAATAAAACAGTATACTTCGCTTACTTTTATTTCTCAGGGGAGTTTTAAAGAGTCAGACGACACTTAACCAATGTGAACTTTGACGTCACAATAAGGGGAAATTACTCTAACTGAAGTTATTGTAAATCTGCTGAAATTACCAAAATATTCTCAAAATCTTGCAAAGCTAAAGAATGAGGACATTTCTTCAGATACAGGAAACAGTTGTAACTTGCACTCATTTGGATGAATGCTCACATTTATTTTATTCACTATAATTACGGTAATTTTCAGGAACGTACACGTAGCATCGGGTTTTTTTAAAAGGGGGTGGGTGGTGGATGACAGTCTCATCCAAAAAATCTTTACAAGCGAAAAGAAAAAAAGATAATTCTAAAAATTCTAAAAATTCTAATCCTTCAGCTCTTTAGCAGTTCAATGGTTTCTTTATTTTCACTTCCATTTATTACATGCTCCCAATCCCAAGTGTGTGTGTGTGTGTGTGTGTGAGGGGGGGGGGGGGGCAACTCCATGTTCCTTTAATATGATAAGCAAATATTTTTAAGCGTAAATTAAAAAAAAAAATAATTAATAAGAAAAAATGTCGACTGCAAAAAAGGAGATGAACTGACGTTACAATTACTTTAAAAGAGGAGATACAGTGCAATGAACATTTATATTAAAATCTTTATTATTCAACAACATAACTATTGTTCTACATATAAATAAATAAATAACAAATCTTATATCATATGAAATCTTATAAACTATGGATAATGGAAATATACTGAAAAATAGGTATGTTTTATTTTATTTAGCAATCAAAAGTATTAACGTTGTTAATTTTATTATTATTGATTTATCATAATTCATTGTTTGATCACATGCTGCGCTCGCCCCAACGGTCGCACCGTAAAACATATTAAAATTAAATCTTAATTCAGTATCTAAAGATCAGTTCCTTGATGGTAATGTTTTTATTTTCCATCTGATAATTTGATAAGACATTCGTAGAACTAGTCGTGTTTCTTGATTGAAGCATTACTGAAGCTTATCTGGTTTTCATTTTAATTTTTTAAAATTTAAATTACCTTCAATTGAAACATTGGAAAGTTTTTAATCGAGTTTTGGGACAATAAACATCAATAAGTGCCAGTCAATCAATGATCGAACTAACTTTTTAAAAACAAAATGGCGGCCAATATGGCGGCGCCCAGGGCTGGAAGAAACTTTTTTGGCCCATAGTACCCCTGATTCAACTCTCATTTTCCACAGATTTGCTTATATATACGTGTTACCATTAATCCTCGCTTCGCAAGGCGGGCTTCGCCCGCCTCTCGCTGCGCTCGGTATTAAAAGTACGTTAATTACGATAACTGTCAAAACGTTACACAGAAGGAACAGTCCATTTTCCTATTATGTAAACGGTGTGACCGTTGGACCGAGCGCAGATTTAACACAGTGCAGTTTGAATATTTGAAACGCATAAAGTAGGATCCGCCTATACTCAAATCATTAGCCAAAGTTAAACTTAATGTCGCGTGCTCAGTCGTCTACATTATGACGCCATGTCTCGTACGTAAAAAACGTACAAGTTTTGTCTTCGGAAATAGCCGAAGAGAGTTACGTGATTCCGACAAAATTTTATTTCTTCTTTCATCGTTTATCAATTTAATTCTTATGTCGACTACCGGCAATAAAATTGAATTACTTTATTCAGTATCTAAAAGATCAGTTCGTTTTTATTTTCCATCTCATAATTTGATAAGACATACGTAGAACTAGTCGTGTTTCTTGATTGAAGCACTATTGAAACTTATCTGGTATTAACTTAATTTTTTTTTTAAACTTAAATTACCGTTAATTGAAACATTGGAAAGTTTTTAATCGAGTTTAGGGGCAATTAACATCGATAAGCGCAAGTTATTTCATGATCGAGCTAACTTTCTCAAAACAAAATGGCGGCCAATATGGCGGCGCCCAGGGCTGGAAGAAAATTATTTGGCCCTTAGTACCCCTGATTCAAGTCTCATTTTTAACTAATTTTCGTATATATACGTGTTACCATTAATCCTCGCTTCGCGAGGCGGGCTTCGCTGCGCTCGGTATTAAAAGTACGTTAATTACGATAACTGTCAAAACGTTACACAGAAGGAACAGTCCATTTTCCTTTTATGTGTAAGTTACAATGGTAATGATAACTACAGCTACTTGGAAGTTTGAACTCAGCCCGTGCAAGTCCGTGCAGTCCGTGCACTCGATGTAGCTTTAATAGAATCACTCAATCAAAAAAAAAAAATCACGCAAATTCAACACCAAAGGTACAAAAAAACATCAATGAACGATGTAAAAAATCATTATAGCTCTTCAGATAATTAGAAGTTAATTAAAACGTTAATAAATACATTCACACACAGTTCGTTTCACTGGATCCCGTAAATGTATATTTTCTTAAAAATTAGAGGGGAAAATAGCATTTAATAAATGCATTTTATTTTAATTCAATCTTTTTTTTTCTGAAAAATTAAAACAAAATATGAAAATTAATGGAAAACATGAGTAGTGCATGAACTTAACCACATCGTGTTTATTGCTTAAATATCGGTAAATAATTATAAAACCATTTCATTCATGAGATAAAGTCGACTTTTATAGACCTCGTTTGTATGTTATTTATATTGTCAAAACAAGTTAAACATACCCGATAAAGTGCATTAAATTAAGCATTGAATGCTTATTTTTGGATGTCGTTAGCGCGGTATGATAATTTGTCTGAACCGCTTGGTGTGTTATAGGACCGACGACATCCAAAAATAAGCATTCAATGCTTATATTTATATTCATACTGGTGTCTATTTGTATGAAATATATGTGTATCTTTGCTGTAAAGCCATTATATACGCTCTCAGTCAGGGATATGAAACATACATGGAGCAGCCATATTAACATGTTATTTAGTTCGCATTCGCAACTAAAAATATAGTGCCAGGAACTTGTAGAGAAAAATCCTTTTTTATTAAGGAGTAGATATAATTCAAGGATTACTTTTCAAAAGAACATATCAAATTGGTTATGTAAGATTGAACGTTTCATTTAAATTTACAAAAATAAATATACTCAAAACACGTGATGACGTTTATATTTGTGCTCATGGCGCATGAATTAGCAAAGTGTATTCATAGAAAATTGAACGTCGCAGATTTCCAATGCAAACATAAGGGGAAATATACACTGAATGTAAATATTTTTATTTTGCTACTCCCCCGTACGTTCTGTTTTCCGAAAAGCGACTCCTCCCTACGTTACCGTTACATCTGAACAGAAAATGCCCCGATTACTGTATTTATTTTTCTTAAGATTTGTTAAAATTTGATTATTGCACTTACAAGGTTGATCTTTTATTCGACTGTTTTAACTGTCTGTAACCCATAGCAAGTCGTATATTTTACAAATCATGCATATTTTGACCACTCGATTATCGCAAGTTTGAAATCTGCCAAATGAAATAGTTTCGAGGTGTTTGAGACTACTCTAGACGCATAGAGCACTCGGACCAATGACCAACACAAAGTTTGACTATCGCTGTCTTCCGTGCAGTATATATTTTTTAGAAATAAATTTGTTATAAATACCTACAAAAGGCGTGACCTAAATTTCTCCCGTCTCCGAGGTTGAGAAAATCGACTCCCCCATACGTTAGAATCGACTCCCTTCTACTTTTTGTCGACTCCCCCGTGTTAGGGGTTGTATACGGTGAAAATAGTTATCTAACATCGAAGAGCAATGGATTTTAGCATTAGCTACAAATCTGTAGGTCATGAGTTCGAACCCTCTGGGGCTTTTATAATTTTTACCTTTCCAAAAATTCTTAAAACATATTTTTTGGTCAAATATTCTAATGTTTGAAAATTCTAAACCGGTGAAAGTACTTCAATTATAATCAACCGGTACTTTTATCCACATTAATATGGACAGGTGTCCCATATCACCTTAATCATCATACATGCAGGCACGTACATCAGGAGGGATGGAGGGCTATAAAAGGAGGCTGACCCCCCTCCCCCTACTTTTTCTCTGCTGGAAACATTTTTCTTAAGTTTACATTCAAAAAATTGAATTTTCATGCATCATTAAATGAGTCTGCCTTAATCCCCCCCCCCACTTTCAAAAACGATGCCTGTCATGTAGATCATATAATGATAAACGACTAAGATGATTTAGTTGTATTTAATTTTTTTTCAGATGTAGTAAAATGTAACATAAAAATATGGCCGCACGAGGCCGAAAAACCCTTCATGTGTTAGCACTGATCATGTGTGGATACTTCATGGTTACTGTCTATTTCTACACGAGAGTGTTGGATAAAGGCCGAGAGATCCGAGGGTCAGATGACTACAGTTCCATATTGGATTACGATGAAGAAAAGATGGACACGAGGCGGACAAAAGTGGATCGAAAGTTGAAAGGTCACAGTGACAACGTCTTCATTGAATACAACGAACAACTCTATCAGAACAGTAAATACCAAGAACCTCCAAATACCGCTACTGAAACACGCGTAGATCGATTTCAAGGAAACCACACTGATTTCAAGGGGCTTGATGACAGCGACTTTGACAAGAAGATTAGAGAGAGTGCAAAACGGCTAGAGGAGAAATTGCGACGAAAAAGTGATACACGGAACAAAACCTCCGTCTTTATTAAAAGTGGTCATGTGACACGTACTCACACCACTAAATATTTAGAACGTCAAAACATGGAGGAGTCTGAAAAAACTACGAAAAGAGACAATCCAGAGAAAAGCAAACCAGATGAATTTATTCGGAACCCAAATATTACAATATCAACCGCAAACTACAATTTCCTGGAAATTTTCCCAGGAGTTTATCTTTACTCTTCTTTCTTTGACTCTCGTGAGGAGGCCAATTTTATCAGATTTATTTTGATTGGCAGAACTCGTAACCACGCCCGACTCTCGTGTTCATTGCAAACCAATGAAACGGGCGAAGTATTCGAATCGGAAATGCAGTTTTATCAGACATGTGAAAGTCATATGAAAGAAAATTCAGTATATTTGTGCTCGTGTGAGTTACCAGATAAATATGGTCGAATTCAACGGGTAAATTTGACGAGCAGTGAAAATCCAAATACCTTTGTTCCAATTGATATCGTTCCTGATGTCAAAGAACCGCCATTTAAATACAAACTATCCACATGTGTTCCACCTTTATTTGGTGACATCAATATTTTACGTTTGACCGAATTTATCGAGTTTTCGCTGATGCTGGGCTCAGAACATATATATTTTTACTACAACACAAAGCGAGATGACATCTACCAATTGTTACAGTATTATTCTGACCTTGGGGTCGTAACCTTTTTCCCTTGGAATTTGACGATGGAGTCGCATGAAATTTGGTATCACGGCCAATCGGCGGCAATATGGGATTGTCAGTATAGGAACATTCACGTGTCCGAATTAGTGTCTTTCAATGACATCGATGAATTCATTGTGCCAAAAAGAACAAATACATGGAACAATATGTTGCCCGAAATAAACTCAGTGGCCCAGCGTTCTCTCTCCGAGAACGAAGAAGTCGCTGCGTTTAGTTTCCATAGTGTTTTCTTTGATTCTAATTTTAGAAACAGTGATCCCGTTGTCAGGGACGAATACGGCCAACTTCTGACCGTCAATGTAACACTGCGAACTAGCAGCGTCAGTAAAGTGAGAACCAAAATGATAGTGTACCCAGTGAAGGTCTTTGAGCTGGGAATTCACCATTTAAGTAAACCGTTGAACGACAAGTTTAAATCCGTGTTGATTTCGGAAGATATCGCTTTGATTCATCATTACAGAGACTGTGATTGGAATTATGGGATGAACTGCGACAGGATTGTAAAAGACAACTCAATGCATAGGTTTAAGAAAGATCTCTTGAAACGTGTTAGGACATCACTTTTCAAATTCAACCGAATAGACGCCGGTTCTAGTCAAGCAGGAAAAGGAAGCAGGGTGCCATAATAGCTATTTATACACTTCAGCGTGTTCGAACAGCATTTTTTGAGCAAACAAAATGCTCTTCGAACACGCTAAAGACATCATGATTATAAATATATATAGATCAAAGCACAAAATAGTTATTCAGGAAGGGAACTAAATGCATCACAAATATAACATATTGTTACATTTTGTTGACGTGTTTTAAATGTTTTACATGTTAATACATAAAATTAACTAACATTAATCGAGTGTTGTTTTTATTACAAACGTCATGGGCGGATATGTACAGTGTACATTTGGAATGACTGTGCATCCAGGTAATAAATGAAGGAGAATTGTGACACCCATTTTGAGTCAGGATTATCATGTCAGCTCAGCTGTTGAATGTTGTGGTTTTGACGGCTTATAGAACGGAAGAGATCTACAGTTAGACAAATGGTCCAATTCACTTTTAGTTCAGTATGAAATCAAAACAATATTTGAAAAAAAAGTTATGTCCCCGCAACGACAATTACATGTAAGGTATCACTGAAGCGAATATGATTGTTGGAATCTATCAATAGCCCTGATCTGTAGACAGTAGTAAATCTGAAGCTTGACAAATATACCTATTCATTTCCAGTTTTATGTTTAAGAAACATAAGTAACCAATGATGACACAGTGTCATGGAAGCAAATTTGACGGTTGACCTCTATCAGTGATTTTGACCCTAATCTGATATTGAAACCTGGCCTTGAATTTTTTGTTGAATCAATCTTAAAATCTTTTCAAACCTGGTAAAAGTAAATATGACGAACTTTAAGGTTGTGGTCAGACAAAGACATAGGCATGCATGCATGCAGACAAATAACACACACCCTGCCTGACCTATGAACTCGTGTGAACATAAACGTAACCTCAAAAGCTCAATGTAATGACGGACACAACACAAAGAAAGAAATAGGGAAATTAATATATATATACATACATATACACGCAAGCTTATTTAGACAAGGCGATTTTCCTTTTAGGGGTGGAACAAGATCTACTGGTGGAACGTCTTTAGTTTGCATTTTAATTAAAATCATTACCGTGTTACACAGCTTACATGGCGGTGCAAAAATGCACATAGCATTAATGCTCACAACTAAGACAGCATGGAAAAATTGAAAGATATTGTATACGTTGTTTATTTGTTAAAAAAAGTACTTTAAATTTTCAGTCTTTTGATTCTGAAATGTCTAAGTGTACATTACTATTGCCGATAGATGGAGTCAAATGTTTACAGGTACTTACAATAGAACACTTTTTGGTTGAAATTGAATATGCACGACGTGTTGACAGATTGTCCTTGACAGCTACACGATAAAGATTTTCATAAGCAGGTACAATACTATCGTATGTATGTCTTGACTGATACACGATGATTGATCGTCTTTATACCCCTGTAAATGTTACAGAATGATTCTTTGACATGTGCCCTAACATCGTAAATGTACACGTAAAAAGGGCTGTTGTCAACAGGTACACGATAATCGTGTATATCGCCGCATATATAACACGGTGGTTTGATGCATGAAATCATTATTCCCCAGTGCACAATGATCGTGTACATTTGATACACGATTTTCTCAAACAGGTACACTGTAGTATTAGTAACTTTCAAATTTATTGGGTGTGTGTAAATACAACATATATAACATTGCAACATGATACAAATCGAGTGAAGGACATTGCTTAGTGGTCTAAGCTTAAAGGTGTTAGGCTAGTAACCAAAAAGGTCGCTGGTTCAAATCGCTGTTGTGTGTTGTGCCCATAGACATTTAAGGTACTTTATCTGTATTGTCTTAGTCTACACATCTTACGCTCACGCTGGGAGTTAACCTGCGATGGACTTGTGTTCCATTCAGGGTGAGTCAATGACTTTCATCTGCTTAGCACCACAGAAACCGAGTAGCATATGCACCGGTCCTATGCGTCTTCATGATTGAGAGAAGGGTTTAACTAACACGATAATCGTGTGTCATGTAATTGCAATGCAAGACGATTGTGTGTAACACGTTACGTGTAAAGCTTCAAAAAGAAAGAAATAATAAGGTAAGAACTTGTTTAAAATAGAGATGATTTAATAATTCACAGAGTGACAAAAATACTATATCACATTCAACATCAATGATAAATAGCTTCTAGTACGTGTTATCACATATATTAGAGACCCGATCACAGATTCTATAAAACAGTCAAGACGGAACCGGTCAATTTCATCAGTGAGGGAGAAAATACCGGAAGTACAAAATACATAGCTGAGACATGCGAAGTGACAGAAAATTTCAAATCTGTTTACAGTTCTGGTTCTTTATTTTTTCTTTTTTTTTTTTTTGGATGAAGTAAGTAGTTTAATCTTTAAAAAAAATTTACATAAAAGAGTACTTAATGAAAAAGAAATAATGAATTTTGATTTTCAGAATACTGGCCCATAAGCTCAAAAGAACACAGGGTATATCAGACGTTATTATTTCCCTGCTGAACTCCAATGCACTGAAAAAATAAACCACTGGGTCAAGACCTCACATAGATGAGAAAAAAATACAATATAAGTATATATTCAACACCACAAAACATAAAAAATAACAAAAAATACTAATGTACACTCATTTCTTAATTAGTAGCACATACTTTAGATAAATTGATATTGATATACATGTGTATCAAGAAAAAACATGAATTCTTACAAATAAAAGAAAAAAGTCTCTGTGTTTCGTATTTCTGATTCAATAAGTAGAAGATCATCAGTGATATTTTATAAGCATCAAAGCTTCTTAGTTATTTTTCTCCTCAGTTTTTTAAAGCTAAATGTTAATTTTTCAAGATCCAAGGGAGATAACATTTACTTAAAAGAATTTCTTGGCATTCATCTCTTAAGGAATTAAAAAAAAATGAAAACTCTTTCTTATTCATCTATTGGGGAATAATATCTTTTTAAGCTTTAAAAAAAAATCTAAATCAAATAATCTAATGATAGGATGGGATATCTTTAAAAACTCTTTTAAATACAGAAGAAGAAAAAAAAATCCACAGGTAATGAAAACTTAAAACTAGGGTCAGGGATGAAATGTTAATTACAGTCAGTTTAAATATTATTATGGATTTAATCTGCTTTTTGCTTAGTAAGGCACAAGAGAAACATTATAATTGAATCAAAGCCAAAAAATATTAGGATAACATCAAACCACACAGGTCAACTTGGACCTTGTTTGTATAAGCAATGATTTAATTTTTACAGAACAGAAGACTAAGCAAATCAGCATGTTGAAATGTTGATCACAACATATCAATGAATGTGCAAATTAACAAACAACATGCTTCCTTACACCCCCCCCCCCCCGCGGAAAATAGAAAAAAAATTCTGGATTTATTCATGGAAACTAAGTATCTCATTTTCAAATACAGAAATATGCCTTAAAGCATGATCAAATAAAATTAGAACTGATAGAACTATAAAATTTGAGTATTTTGACCAATGACCTTGAACTTCATATTTTTTCCCTTGACCTTGGTGGGTACTTTTTAATCTATTGAGATAGAAGAATATTCCAAAGATTTTTTTTATCTTAGGAACATGAAAAATCCTTCCTTAGATGTACATGTCATATCCATAATAACAAACATTATTTTAACAGTTTGTACCTGCATTATGAATGAAATTTTTTTAAATGCTTGGACAATTTGCTAACCTATATATGAAATATGAAAGAAAAAAGAGTATGACTTTGTCACAAATATTTTTAAGTAAATCAACATCAAGTACATCAATCAAATAAATATTCAACAAGGTATGTCTTAACAACAACAATTTTTCGACACAAGATTTTTTACGATAATTTAGGGGTAAAATCAAATGTCAAACACAGTTTGAAAATGAAATTGATAACGCCTTCAGAAATACTGTGAAAATATTTCTGATTTTTAAAAGAAGATTCTGACAGTAGATGATAATGAGTATTAACATCATTATTGAAATATGAAAAACAACAACTTCAGTCTGTTACAGAAAATGTGGAAATATTTTTTTCAAATAAAGGTAAAATTTTGAAGAAAAAAAAAATCCGTTACAAGTAGGAGTAAAGACTAGAAAAAATATTTTGTAATTACTTATATTAACGTTATTACTGCTAAACAACTGCCTGGATAGAGTCGAAGCAAATGCTGTCAACGTTTGCCCATTAATACCTGGTATGCTTAAATAGTATATATTCCACTGAATCTTTCTTCTGGGGAAATTGTAATCATTAAGGCTTATTCTATATGAAGAAACAGATCAAGAAAAATATTTTTTTTAAAAATCAAAAACATTTCCACATTAACAGTAAGAATACATTAACTCCATAAAGAGGGTGTGATTATTGTGGAATGAAAACAGAACAATTTTAACAAGAGGAAAAAAAAATATATAACAAATGGATTTGTATACTATACACTAAAACCAGAAATTGAAATGTGAAGCAAACAACAAAAAAACCACACTCTGATGACAACATAATGCAAGAAAAAAATGTAAAAAACATATGCATACATATATATTATGAAATCAGCTTTGAATGTGTGCGACACTAGATGAATGATGACAACCACAATATCATATACAATGTACATATAACTGTATAACACATTCATATTTGTATTGCTTTTTTTTTTTTAACAATCAATCAGTTTTCATCAAAATATAATTCATACTGCACCAGCTTTTAAACAAAAATTATTAATAAAGAAATAACGAAAAGTTAGGAGGAAATATAATGAAAAGCTAGGAAAAATTATAACGAAAAGCTATGGGGAAATTATAATGAACAACTAGGGAAAATTTTGGTGGTGGAAAAATACACTTAAACATAAGTACCTAAAAGAGCATTTTAATAAATTCCAACAAAATGGGCAAAAATTCAATCTTGCAAAGTTTTCCAAACAAATTAATTCTACCCACCCACCCACCCACCCCGCTTAATCAAATAAAAATCTAGTATGAAAGACCGAAATTTTTTGTAAGTGTAACAAACTTGGTAGATAACCACATTCCAACATTATAGCTTGAATATATACAATTTTTTTTTTTTTCGACGTTTAATTAATAAGCTCTAGTTGTGGTACCGAGTACATGTGCACTCACCCAAAAAGTCCTAACACGTAAAAATTATGAGATTCTCTCAGACAGATGTCAATGTTGTTATGGTGCTACAAAAGGTAAAGGACTATTGGCCACAGTGTGGTAGTGGTTAGTATTACCAATACTAATACATTGTTTAGTCCAAACACATAACAAAAGCCCATAAGTATATGTCGTACATATGGAAGAGTAGTGAATTGAGATTTTACTTGTTTTGAAATTTTAAATTACCTATTAAAAAAAAGAATTTTAAAAATATATTGTTGAATTAGAGGAAAAAAGGCAAGTATATGTGTAACAATATTGCACTTCGACAACCAACTTTTTAATCGATTTATTAAATCAAAATCATTTCTAATCTAAAGCTTCAATGAGTCAAAATGAATGGAAAATTCTCTCATTCCTTGCATTGTATTTTCTAACTCTAATTATGATTCATAAAATAATACAATTCTAAAATGTCTTTCTTGCAACACACACAAAAAAATAATATATATATTTTATACCTCAGCAAAATCTATACAGCCTAATTGTACATATTTAACCCCCTCTCCCCACCCCCCCAAAACCCAAAATAATAAACCTCATTTCACTGACATCATCAGCTGGATGATTTGAATTTAAAACTTCCTTCATTATCCTTTAAATGTTTCACCATCCTTCCTAGCAACAACTGTTAATGTCTGTGACTTTCTTCTGCCGACAGCTGACCACATATTCACGGGGGTGGGATTTTCTGGTGCTGGTCGTGCACCACTTCGTCGTAAGAAGGTAGGGGACCGAAATCATCTGAATACCGAGACTGAAACAAACAACATGAATGATCAAATTTGAAACTTTCAATTTATAAGGAGGCTGAATGGTCAACAAATTACGAATCGGATCTACCTGAAATTTTTAGATATGATTTTTTTTATGATAAAACTATTTTTTAGTTATTTAAAGGTTAAGAAAAACTCCAATATCAATATCAATATGTATAAAGTGTAAATTTAAGGTAATTTCTGCCAAATTTTTGATCCACGAGGTATGATTAAAATTTTTTTTAAAACTAATTTAAAAATTGCATGTCAGATTAATTTGAAAATTATTATATCGATCCTTAAAAGAAAATTCTAAGAAAGAAATTACGAACCTTAAACTAGAAGAATCTTTTGTATAATAATAGTAACATACAGAAAAATAAAAATTACTTTCTAGCTGCTTTGTCAGATACGTTTCTGGGACTTAAATTTGAAAGAATTTTTCTTTCCATGCATGAACCTTAAAGTTTTTCGTTTGCATATTGTCAATGTAATTACATTTAGTTGGCATGTTGAAATTGAATTCTCAACATGTTGGATCTGGATTAGCGTATTTCTATATGCACCTATTCTTATACATGGAAGAATAGCATTAATTATAATTAGCTATGTACTTGATTTAGTGGAAGCTGCTTCGCCAAAAGGGCTTAAAAGAATACACAGCCCAATATAATAGATGCATACAATATATTAAATGAACACTTTTTTTCAACGAGAACATACCGTCTGTAGGTGAGCCTCTTTGTGAGAGAGAGGGCTGTAGGATGGGGGGACGGTTCCAAAGTAGATAATTCTCTCCCTGTATCCAGATCTCCACATGTATATACAGGAAGTTAACAAAATCATGAAAAAAACCAAGCCAAACCTGAATAATAAACCAAAAAGTACTTGTGTCAACATGTAGATTTCAATAATATGTATAGTACTGTTGTCAATATGATCAACAAAGTAAATACTAATACAATGTATTGTTAATATTATTCCACATAAATGGAGACAGTTGTACATGTATATATGTAGAAGAAAATTGAAAAAAAAAATACACAGAGAGAGACAGTGATGTGTTTGGTAGCAGAGGAAGGAAAAGTAGGAAATCAATCAGTAAGGGGTCTGCACTGATCTCCATTCTGACTTCCAAATCTGCTGAAATGAGCATTTCTGCTGAATGATGAATAATCACGAGAGAGAGAGAGAGAGAGAGAGAGAGAGAGAGAGAGAGAGAGAGAGAGAGAGAGAGGGGTAACAAAGAAGCAAGGGACCTTTTTCTCTTTTATTTCACTTGTTTACATTCATTCAGAAAATTTGGAGAGAGAGAGGAGAGAGAGAGAAAGAGAGAGAGAGAAAGAGAGAGAGAGAGAGAGAGAGAGAGAGAGGGAGAGAAAGAGAGAGAAAGAAAGAAGAGAGAGAGAAAGAGAGAGGTAATCAGACATACCAGAAGTACCAGAGTTCCCACACAGTGTAGGATACACAACAAATGTTCTCCCCACAGCAGTATTCATTGGCTTCACACCTATTGCAAAACAGAGGAGAGAGAAAATGTTACCAAAATTGAATTCTTATTGCAATGTGCAAGTAGTGTGAAAAAGTAAAGCATAATTTTTTTTTAAAATGTTCAAAATATTTCACTTACTTTCCACTATCACAATAATAAGCATCAACCTGCAAAAGAAAAGTAACAATACACAATCTAAAAAAAAGATTATTAGTAACTGTGTGATAAAAAAATGTCTTTAAAAAGCGGTTAAAATGATATTCTTAAAAAAAATGGATGCATATTGATGGATGATTTTTTTCCAGAGACATAAGTAAAAGTTATGGTATTTAAAACCATTTTAACAAGACCTTGGACTTTCAGTAGAACGTAACTATCTATTTCTTGTGTCAAAACAAGTTAAAAATGATGCTGGTTTCAAAAGAAATATACACCGATTGCTTAAGTCTTAGCTCAAAAGCCAGACAAAAATCTTGTTATTTCAAAAAACCATGGCTGAGCGGCCAGCAATGAAATAGACAGGCATACGTCACATTGATGTTTGACACAACTACCCAAAGTCCATGCTCTTGTTAAAATGGTTCTGTCTCTGTTAAATAGCATTGCTGCAATTTTTAAAACAATGGTGACGTAGTAAATTCCTCATTGATTATTTGAAGAGCAAAAATTTTGATGAAGTATATAAACAGAGATCAATCTTCCGTAAAAAATTTATTCGTATTTTTCAGATTTACACAAATGAATGGAATTCACGTGTAGGATTTACATAACGCGTGTTAAAAACAGCTGACCAAAATCACGCCACATCGACAGAACAGCTGACAAAGAAAAAGTTCACACAAACATTGATTCGCAGATAGTTATCAACAAATTATCTTAGTACACAAAGTTTCCAGACATCTAAGTCGATAATTTAATTTTCTACCCACCTGTCTAACCAGCAGAGTGGTGACAAAAGCAGTCAAGACGGACAGGCAGTCCGCCATTGTCACTGTGTTTATTTACTATCTAAGGTCAAGGACTCATACGAGGTGCATTGTAAAACTCAAAGAATTCTCGGTGAATGAACATTTTCCGAACTTTTTTTTTTTTTTGTTTAACCCCTTCCCCGCGATAACGCTTTTTAACGCATATCACGCAAATTTTCTTTTCATCATTTTAGATGATTGTTTTTTATATTAAAATCATGTCGGATATTGAATATTTTATAAATTCATTTACTCCTTTCTCATTTATTATTATATGTATATACATGTACATGTATCTTCTGTTGCACGGCTTGTTGACATGATCTGGTGACATGTTACATAAGATTTGATATATTAATCTTGCATGCCGTAAGTTATCATATTCAAAAGAATCATAACCGCTCTCTCTCTCTCTCTCTCTCTCTCTCTCTCTCTCTCTCTCTCTCTCATATAAGAAAAACAGGTCGCACAATCAAACAATAAAACAATACTTTAATAAAATATCTTGTTCTAAACGTTCGTTATCTTCAGTTTCTTTATTCTAATCATTAAAATGCATGTATATTATCTTTTCAAGTTTTCAATTCTTTTCAATTTTCATTTAATTTCTGTAGAGCGTTGGCAGAAGAGTTTCCGAATTCTTCCAAACAATCCTCCAGTGCTTTTTTTCTTTTTCTTTGGTTTCGCAACCTGGCGAGAAAAAGTAGAAAATACAATGTCCATCTAACATGCTTTTATTTTTGATAATATGTCAATTATGAACCTTCTGAAGTGAATAACTGTCTTTGCTTATACCATCTGATTCGTTAAAGCTTGTCTCAGAAGTGATGAAATTATCTTAAAGCAGGCAATTATATATAATTTGTATTCTTGATATTTTGTTTTGTGTGTAGTATATATATAATTCATGAAACTGTACATTTATGTATCTATGCTATATTTTAAATACAAGAAATAAATGAATGCAAAACATCCAAAAAGAAGCTACTTATAGGTTAGTTATTAATACCTTTGGTCTGTGAGAACTGGCGCAGCATGGAATAAACCGATAATACCACGGGGTATTCTGGTCATCTGTAATCTGTGGGGGAAATTAAACAATAAAATAAAAATATAATACATGTACATTGTATAAGCTGTAATTGTCAAACCGAGATTGTTATTGGAAAAAATGTAATTTACTACATATATGTATATATCACTAACAGTGAAAAATATAACCTTCGCATGCGCGGATCCAGATAATTTTTTCAGGGGGGGGGGGCAGTTATTTGAGTTTGCCATAAGGGTTCTGAGGCATATTTTTGGCAATCTTATAATGTAGATTAAAAGAAATTTGAATTTACAGGGGGGTCTGGACCCCCCCCCTGACCCTTGACCCCTCTAGATCCGCGCATGCTTCGTAAGTAGAATATACATAAATCTTTCTGCGCATGCTTAAATACCTCTCCAATGATAACGGTGGTCGGCTTTTCTTCTTCCCTTTTCTCTGCCTAAAATTAAAAATAAAGTTGTTCTAATCAACTGAAATAAGTTTCAGTTTGTAAAGAGTGATGAGTACTCAGCTTATTTTTAAATTTTTGTTCGATTACATGCTGTTTTTGCTTTCACTAATTCTTATAAATGTACAGTTTGTTTAGTTGGTTATTTTAAAAATTATATTAAATAAATGTTTTTTTAAAAATGCTGAGTAAAAATACTGACATGCAAAATGGCCCGAATTTGAAAATCTTGCTTTAAAACATAGGTTTCGAAAGGAAAGTGAGTGTCAAAACTTACCATAAATCTTTCCTGTACAAGTCTCCTATACATGAATAGCTTAGCCAGCTGATATTTATTTTCAAGCTCCTCTAGGTCCATATGGTCCAAGCCAGCCACCTGTATACATAGAACGACATAATAAACTAATAGAAAAAACGTGGACATATACATTATCGTGGAATCATTAAAATCGTGGCGGCTAATTTTCGTGGATTGTGGGTTCTTGGGGATGTAATTTCGTGGATGCATCGGTTTTTTCAGCTTCAGAAAGAGAGATAACTCTTTTTAATTTAGTTTCCTTCGAGATGTAAATTCTTGGGAGGGCTATCCACGAATAGCATAAAAATTGATCCACCACGAATTCTAATGATTCCACGACGACAACAAAATCTTCAATGATAATAAAGATTTAATAATATCACTTGTTTTTCCGGGATTTTAAAATCCATACATACTATAATTTTATGGCGGTGGAAGAAAGTATGAATTGTCCTGATTCTCAATGCTCGCTGGGCCTCATAATCTTTTTCGTATCTTGTGTAGCCATAGTGCTCCTATAATATTATATATGGTATTGTAAAAAAGAAGTGACTATCGCACGCAGAGAGAGAGAGAGAGAGAGAGAGAGAGAGAGAGAGAGAGAGAGGGGGGGTCACAGACAGAAAATACCAGAAATAGAGAGATTCTAACCTGATAATCAGAATAATTAATCGCTGCTTGATGGGGATTCCTGAAATCTTCCTGATAAGCAAAACGTACACGAACGTCAAGTATCTGCAAACCAGTTCGGTATCATTTTACAAGAGAGTGTATAGATATTTAGTTGATAATTTGAATATTAAGATTTATGTAGGTCATATGAATGAAAATCAGATCTAAAATAATACAATAGTATGCAGCTTAAAAACGGTTATTGATGCGAAAACGTTGTAACTTTTTAAGAAGTAAATGTTAAATAGTTGTATTCATTTACATCATTAAGGAATGTGTTCTTCTTTGCACAAATATGGTACTAGGCCTGTTTGAAATGAAATAAATTAATTTTCCCATACCTTTTGGGTTGTAGCCGGGTACCACCGCATTATTTCTTGTGGTCTTTCCATGATCTCCTTACAAAATTATAACATTTCATTAGTTACTGGTATCATGATATAATGTTTGGAACATATAACTACAAGTAGTGACACAGTGCTATTTCAAACTAAATATTATACCTCTGTAATGTCAGTCTTGTCCATATCGCTAACAATTCTTTGCAACAAACACTGTTACTAGAGCTCTCTTGATGATTAGATGATCAACAATACTGATGACGTCACAGAATAACTACGTAATTCGTCTATCGCTATATGTCGTCTTACGTTTTACGCTTCAGCTATATAGAACACGGGTGGATCCAGATTTTTTTTCGAGAGCCCGGGGTCAGAGGGATAATTTGTACAGGGGAGGGGATTCAAGGGCTTATGTTGTTAACTTTACCATTTAGTTCAATGAGATCTAAAAAAAATTCAGAAGGGGGGGGGGGGGAGCGATACACCTTACTCCTCTAAATCCGCACACCGTGTTTTAAATTTATCTATATAATTTATTACACTTCTAATGTTTTATAAACATTGCACGTAACTACGGCAATTGTGACTTCTTTTTTTTTCTTAGCTTTATTTAATTTATAGTTATCAGCAATAATAAGTCCTGAAATTCGGTATTTGAAGTGAAACAAATCTGAACTTCGTATTCGCCATGATCTGGGCTTCCGTTTTACATAAGATTTGGAAATGATCTTCAGTGTACAAGATATTGCTGTCAATCAATGTCTTAAGAAAAAATGTTATAGACATGGAAACAAGGAACAGCTAGAAAATCGCACTAGTGGTTCTTTAAGTGCAAAGATAAGCTTTATGTTTGCGAGTAGGGTAGGGGTTTTAGCTAGAGTCACAACAACGGAACGCGATTGACGAATACGTTTTTCTAAAATATTATTTGCAGTGGCGTAATAACACCCACGAAAAGTGTTTGGATCACATTTAATTTTGAAAAATTGCGTCTGAAATTGCAACAAAAAGTCACAATTCAGTAGATAATATTCTACATTCGCATGAAAATTAATAGTTCAAACCATATGAAAAGAATATCGGCAGGATGAATTCGTGTTCATAACAATGCAACAGCTTGATCATTAGTGGCGTAATTCACTACTGAATTCAAGATATACTGATATTTCCGACAATTGACTGAAATTGTCTGATATCTACTGTGTAATCACTATACCCTACTGTAAATCCATTGTACACCCACTGTACCACACTGTATAGAGCCACTGTACAACACTCCACTGAACCTACCCACTGACCAGCACTGTACCCCACTGAACGGGATACTGACCAGCACTGTACCCCACTGTACGGGATACTGGACAAACACTGTACCCCACTACACCACTGTACGGGATACTGGACAAACACTGTACGGTTCTGTTCCCTACAGTACCATTTTTTAAAAATTAGTTATAATGTATTAAAAAAAAACCTGAAAAGAAGGTGTTGCAAAACAGTGGGACTATTCCCTAACGTGGAAAGGACCTTTAGATATCCACATCGCTTGAGAGCCATATCTAAATATAGACACATTACGTAGACGACTATATTTACATAGCGGGTATGTTCCGTACGTAGGCAAAAAAAAAAACACCAAACATTTTACGCGCATTTCTATCGAACACGGCAACCACAAAATACAGTTAGAAAGATAATCATATATTCTGTATTCGAATACTGTAACCAATTTAACTATTTTAAGTCGCAACGACTTTATTTCGCGATTTATCCGAGATGAACTGGTTCGCGGCGACTAATTTTTGCGACCAAGCCTTATCCACACCTGTTTTTTTTTCATTACAACTATATGGTAAATATTGGTCCGCAGCGAGAAATATTCGCGACAATGAGGCCCTCGCGAACCTCGCGAAAATTTCTCGCACGCGAATAAAAGTTGGTTTACACTATTAACATACATGTATATCAATTTGATTTCTACTGTCCAGCGTGTTTAAAATATTCTTGAGAAACCTTAATAAATCTGATTCTGGCTCTTTAAAACCGTCCGAGTTGTAAATATAATCATCCTATGTTTCTAAAGTATCTAAATAAACGCGAATTGAAGTCTAGATAAAAAGGTAGAACAAATTTATCCATACATATTTTCATTAACCTATTGCTTCATCACCGATTCAATTTTTAAAAAAATGATTTTGTTTGATTTTAACAACTTCTACATGTATCTTTGAAAACAGCATACCTGGTTATTTCATAAAAAGGGTGAAAATCAACTATCTACATTGATGCATACTGAGTACATTGTTTTTAAAATCTCTTGTTCAGTAGGAAATGTTTATCAAGTTTATAACGGGGACTTCACACAGTAATGTTGAAAAAAATAAGCATGCATGCAAAATATTGCATTAACAAGAGTTTAAATAATTAATTCTGATATTCTTAATTTATCTATACGTATACATTACCTTTCCATGCGGTTAAAAAAATAAATTAAACAAAATTCCAACTTTTTCGGGATTCGAACCCAGTTAAAAATGTAAGACACGGTAATCATCTATTCTAACCGCGTTACCACTCGACTAATCTAGACATGAATAAAACAGGGGAGATTTAACACACCATTTTTAGATTTCAAAGGTATTAATGATTTTTTCCAAAAGTCAGATTTATTAAAAATATGCCTCTTTGAAACAAAAATGGGAAATGGCAGTTTTCAAGAAATTGTCTTGCTCTAAACGTTAAGATTAAAATAATTTTGTTTCAAGGAGGCAGTTTTTCACAATGATGAGGATTCCCCTTTCATATAGCATGAATTCTGCCACATTTGTCTGTGTAACCATATGCATTTTCAAATTTATTTCATGGTCTTAAATAAAGAGATTAGGCATCTATTTCGCCCCACTTTCTTTCTCTCTCTCACCCTCTCGCCCCACTCTACCTCTCTCACCCTACTCTATCTCTCTCTCTCTCGCCCTACTCTCTCCCTCTCGCCCCACTCTCCCTCTCTCACCCTACTCTCTCTCTCTCTCTCGCCCCTCTCTCTCTCCCTCTCGCCCCACTCTCTCTCACTCTCTCGCCCCACTCTCAGTCTCTCTCCCTCTCGCCCCACTCTCTATCATTCTCTCGCCCCTCTCTCTCTCCCTCTCACCCTCTCGCCCCACTCTCTCAACCCACTCTCTCTTTCTCACCTTCTCGCCCCACTCTCTCTCGCCCTCTCGCCCCACTCTCTCTCTCTCACCCTCTCGCCTGACTCACTCTCTCTCTCACCCTATTGCCTCACTCACTCTCTCGCCCCACTCTCTCTCCCTCTCGCCCCACTATCTCTCACCCCATTCTCTCTTTCTCACCCTCTCGCCCCACTCTTTCTCTCCTCTCGCCACTCTCTCTCGCCCCACTCTATCACTGACCCACTTGCCCCACTCTCTTTCACTGACCCTCTCGCCCCACTTTTTCTTTCCATCTCGCCCCTCTCTCTCTCACCCCACTCTCTCACCCTCTCGCCCCACACTCTCTCCCTCTCACTCACCACTCTCTCACTGACCCTCTTGCCCCACTCTTTCACTGACCCTCTCGCCCCACTCTTTCTTACCATATCGCCATACTTTCTCTCTCGCCCCATTCTCTCTCTCCCTCTCGCCCCACACTCTCTCCCTCTCTCCCCACTCACTTTCTCTCTCACCCCACTTACTCTCTCTCTCACCCTCTCGCCCCACTCTCCCTCTCGCCCCACTCACTCTCTCTTCCTCTTGCCCCACTCTCTCTCTCATCCTCTCGCCCCACTCTCCCTCCCTCTCGCCCCACACTCTCTCCCTCTCTCCCCACTCACTTTCTAACTCTCTCACCCCACTCACTCTCTCACCCCACTCTCCCTCTCGCCCCACTCACTCTCTCATCCTCTCGCCCCACTCTCCCTCTCATCCTCTCGCCCCACTCCCCCTCTCGCCCCACTCTCTCTCTCCCTCTCGCCCCACACTCTCTCCCTCTCTCCCCACTCACTTTCTAACTCTCTCACCCCACTCACTCTCTCTCACGCCCCACTCACATCCTCTCGCCCCACTCTCCCTCTCATCCTCTCGCCCCACTATCTCGCCCCACTCTCATATCCTCTCGCCCCACTCTCTCTCACCCTACACTCTTTCTCACCCTCTCGCCCCACTCTCATCCTCTCGCCCAGCTCTCTCGCCCAGCTCTCTCTCACACTCTCCCTCTCACCCTACTCTCTCTCTCACCCTCTCGCCCCACTCTCTCTTGCCCCACTCTTTCACTGATCCTCTCGCCCCACTCTTTCTTACCCTCTCACCCCTCTTTCTCTCTCTTGCCCCATTCTATCTCGCCCTCTCACCCCTCTCTCTTGCACCTTTCAGCCCTACTCTCCCGCACCTTTCGCCCCATTATCGCACCACTCTCTTACCTTTTCGCCCCACTCTTTCTCTCTCCTCTTTGCCGCTTTCATTCTCTCTCTCCTCTCTTTCTCTTTCTCTCTCTCCTCTATCTCTCTCTCTCATCCCCTAGTAGTAGCTAGTGGGGTGAGAGATAGTGAAGGAGAATGCTTCACTAACTCACATGTTCACAGTTCTTCCCCAACACTCACTCTTCCCCTGCTCTCTTACTTTCTTCCTCTCTCAAAGATAACAACAAACAAAAGAACTTTATTCATATAACCTAAAACGTGTAAATGAGTTCTTGTAATTTAAAAAAAGCTTTCATTATTAGACAAAATACAGTCTTTTTTGTCACCCATAGATTGTAAAACGTGTAAAACCTCCAATAAAAGCAAGACTTTCCATGTTCACAAATTAACAATGAAAATGGCCATATTTATATTGTGCATAAATTTCTCCTCATTGAAACGTCTTCATTCTTTCCTTCCAGATGCATCATGCAGAATTCCAGGTTCAATCTGACAGATGAGTTTCACTGACCAGGGAAATTCTTGATGAATCCATCATGTTGCTTATTCTTGATGTTCCATACACCATTGATTCTGATGTCCCGTTCTATGTAGTTGCTACAATGGTAATAAACATAAACAACCAAACATCTAATCTTCCTTCGTTAATTGTTAATTAATTCAAGGAAAACATCGATTTCATTTGTTACTGTTACTTTTCTACAAGCATGTTTCCAGACTGTAACGCAATGTGACTCAAATTAAAAAGTTTGCTAAAAATAAAAGATTAAATATCTGTTATGCGGGTATTATGTATAAATTGTTATTGATAATGAATTATTTAAATTGTATTATTTTAAATTTTGAATAGATCATGGGTCTGTAGAACATGTCAATGCATAAAACCATTTTGAAAATAATATTTATTAATTTTTTAGAGCTTTATGAATATTTTGGAAATTTTGTTCTTAAAATTGAAAATTTTAATAATAACTAGATGATATCCCGCGCAAGCGCGGGGATTAACAATAATTCACATATTATATTATATTCACATATTATATTATAATACAATGCTTAATATGTTGAACCAAGTTTTTTTGTTCATTTGTCTATGTATTGTGTCCGAAATTTTTCTTAATTGCTTTTCTTAAAATATTCTATAAAATTGAAATAAAAAGCAACTGCGTGGCTGAAAAAATTAAGAGGAAAGGACAGTGATGAAAATCTAAGCTGAAATGCAGTATAAACACATGAACATGTACATGGCCTTAATTCTTTTTGTTGCAGCTGACTGGAAAAAAAATGACTATCATCTCATTTCAAACCAGAGTGTGGGTGTATAGAGCGTGGTATCTCTTTTTAGAATTTTGTTCTTTATGTCAAATTTCACTTATTATTACCCAAAATAAGAAATTTAGATAAAACACTGTCAACAAATTAATTTATAAGGTTTACTACCAATCTGTCCTGGTATAAAAAATGTATATGTTATTTAAAAACGTGTACGCACTTTTCGTCATAGTGTTAATTAGTCAACCCTATTGTTTGGCATCCCGTTCGGTAAAGTTCTTTCCATCAAAAATAAAATCGCGTCTATTGGCCCATTTTATTTATTAACTTTTTTGTATTAACCTGATGTCCGATCTGCCCACAAAGCATGGTGACTCATCCTACATTCTCCAACATGACGTTAATTAGCCAAACCGCGTTCTTGGTTACCCCGTTCTGGAAAGTTCTATTCATCAAAACAAAAATCGCTCATACAAGAAACGAATTGGCTCATTTTAATTATTCAACATTTGTCAAATCTCAATTCTTATGTATACCCGAAATAGGTTCACAGGATATATATTCACTCTTTACATAATCATTCAATATTATTTCATTGTAAGTAAATTTTTTGATGCAACTCCCACTGACTTGGATCCGCCAAAGCGTGTCCACCACCTTACTCACATATTTGCTATTTCGGGCTGGTTTATCGAAAATGAAAGTAGGTTTTTAAATTATCTTACAATAATTACTTATCAGGTAAAATTCAATTATAGCTTACGGACATCAACTCACACATGTTGAAATGCCAAAGGTGTGAGCAGTTACTCGGGTGCAGGCATTTCGAAGTTTATTGGCAAAATGCCTTAATTTATAAGTATAGATAGTTTATAGCTTTATAATTATATCTACATCTTAATATAGATTTGATAGGTAATTACTTTATTTTTAAAAAAAATTTAAAAACCCAAAATCGGTAATCAAAGATTTCAGAGCTCACCAAAATCAGGCATCACCTTTATCAGATCACAATTATTATATTATTTGAAGATCAGTTTTTGATCTTTAACGCACTTTATATATATATGTGTGGTTTTACATCATATTGTATATTATCATATGTTGCATATTGTATCATATTATACTAGTATTTAAATTTCATACTGTATTGTATGATACAATATCAATCAATACACTACTAAATAATACAATATTGTATCAGAGGATACGTTATCATACCATGTCATATGATTTAATATCATATAATACCAAATAATTATGAATAAACCATGATAAAACAATATTGTATAATATTTACATGTATGATACAATATTGTATAATACGATACAATATTGTATATTACTCATAAATCCATGAATCTATGAATATCTGTTATAAATCATGAATTTTAATATTGTATGATATTGCATGATACTATATCATATGATACAATATTGTATCATATGGTATCGTATCATATAATATAATATTGTATCATATGATGTTATGTTGTATCATATAATTTGATATGGTATTATATGATACTATAAAGAATAATACGATTTGATACAATAGTGTACCATGTAATATGAATATTGCACTATTTAAGAATCTACGTACAGCGAATACTAACAAATATAAGAACATTCTAAATAATTCAAGTAAGACAAGTAAATGTTCTGCAGATAATGATGAATTGTATGATTTTAAGGTACTGAATGAAAAGGAAAATTATGAATAATATGCTAATAATATTGTTCAATCGAATACTGTGAATGAATTACTTGATAGCCCTATCACCAGAGAAGAGATTGTCTATTTAATTAATAGATTAAACAACAACAAGGCCCCTGGGTATGATGATATCATTAGCGAACATATTGAAACTACTATGTCTATTTTTTCAACCACTATATGAAAACTTGTTTAATACTATTTTTGACACTGGTATTGTCCCAGAGGAATGGTTAATATGCATTATTAGATCAATGTAAAAAAAACAAGGGTGACCCAGCTAATCGAGAAATTTATAGACAGATTACTTTAGTAGGTTGCTTGGGAAAAGTATTTATTTATATTTTAGTCACACACATTGGGCATTTTGCAGATGATATTTCACTTATTAAAAAAAGTCAGGCGGGATTTAGGAAAGGGTTTTCCAAACATGAAAATATCTTAGTTCTGCAGTTTTAATACACACACTTATCAACAGTAAAAGAAATTAATCTGTGCATTTGTAGAATTCAAACAAGCTTTTGATACAGTATGCGTCCACCCAAAACTCAAAAACCTATCTTCCTATCAGGAAAAAAACCACAAACCTTAGAAAACACACACACAACTTTAAAGGTTCCGCAAAATAAAATTTATTAAATATTTTGAAGTATTTTCTTCATTTTGTAACAAAAATACAAAAATAACAAATAACCACTGCGGTTTCCATTTTGAATGTTGTTATAATTAATTATAATTTCCGATCCCAATTTAAAAATGTGATCCCAAGTCCGACATATGAAAAAGCGATCTAATTTTATGAGCAACCATTGTGTTTTTTATTCCATTTTACATCTCAAAACCAATCCGTCCGCGGACGCTAAACATAGAAAAAACTTGGAATGGCCTTAGTTGATAACTGTCAAATTATCACGAAGTTGACAATGATGCAATGTATGTGTAATTCTTGCTGCGCTCGCCAAAACGGTAGCACCGTAAAACATATTGTTCAGGAATCAAATAAAGGGGTTCTACTAGTATATAAAATTTATAAAACAAATTTTGAATGTGAACGCTACTTATTTTTGTTACCCAGTAAATTAAAAAAAATATAAGTTAAATTTAGAACTACAAATCGTCACCTTTCTGTAGAAGAAGGAAGGTGGAGTAACGTTGAAATAAGTGAACGTTATAACAAAATTGGCGATGAATTTCATTTAGTTTAGAATATAAGGCATTATATAACTTACGAAGTCAGTTTTTAGCTACAGATTACTGTTCTTATCCTAACACTAAAATGTTCAATGAAATCATGTCTTCAAATAATTATACTACATTAAGAAAATTGAGTTTGTTTATTACAACAATTAACTTGTCTGCTCACCCCATTTACTATTTCGATCTTCACAACCATATTGTTTATAAGTAAATATGTCATTTCTGTTCATGTACTTCGTGTTAGGAACTGTTTATTTATTTATGCTTAATTAAAATGAATAAGAAGATAGACAAATCAGCTTGAAAAAGATTTTTTACTGGTATATTGAACCTATGTAAACAACAACAGGGCACGAGCCTTGTTTACATGACAAAGAATTGTGAGTCCTGTATCTTGCTTATAACTCTACGACTGACTCTCAAATTTCATTTGTTCTTTAGAAAAACATTGTGAATAATAAAAACATAAAAATAGAATTTGAGCAAAATCGTGACTATGCCCCTTTAAATATCACATATCAACAATCACATCTATCAAAGAAGTTTGAGTGATCGAGGTGGGACAAGGTTTCTTTTTAGCATACTTGATAATGGAGATTATGCTCTGAATCTGAAGTTAGTCTTATGTTTCAAATCCAAATTATTAAAATAACATGAACCATGAAAGTTTGTCAGAACAGCGATTTTTCAACATTTAATTCTGCATTTAACTACTCAAAAAACTAACACTTGCTCCATCATCAAGATAATCAATATCAAATTCAGTTTCTGAAGCTTCCTTTATTAACGCTTACAAAGTTATATATTAAACTGTTTAAGTCTGAACAGAATTTACTTCAATTTTTAACCAACTTCAGGACTCTAACACAATTTGAATTGTTCTAAAATCTTAAACCTGCCTAAGCATCTAGATAATCAAGATCACTCTTAGTATCTGAAGCTACCTCTGCGATTCATTTACAGAGTTAAGTCAACTATCCAAGTCTGAATAACTAACTACTATTATTTTTATGATCTGCTCCAAAACCTTCACCTCCTCCAGCACCCAAAACTTATGGCTCAAATTCAGCACCCAAGCCTGTTGAGTGCATCAGTATCACAAGATGCATCATCTTTTCAAATTTGGTAAAGATGAATGTATATAATAAGAACTAAGATTTCTTTATCAAAGGGCACCTGCTCCAAAAATGTTTGGAATTTCTTCGTGTTATAAAAAAGAACATATATTTAAGAAAATAATCTTACTCTATAAATTTGCGTTATTTTGATTTAAATTGTTTTTAACTAGTACATGTATGCATTAGTGGAAATTAAATAGGAAAATCGTCAGAAAGTGATAGGAATATGATTCCGCATCTTCGCTAGCCAAGGGTGACGATCCGCTCCTCTACTCCTTAAAAGAGTAGAGGAGCGGATCTTCACCCTTGGCTAGCGAAGATGATGATTCCGGGACAGGGTTTAGTCTTCCAACAGTTCTAAATAATACAAAATACTTACAAAAAATAGTGTATGTAGCAACACTTTGATGTTGGACTGCTGCTGCTGCTGATGATGACGATGATGATGATGATGATGCTGTTGTTGATGATGAGGCTGATGCAGCATACAAGTCGTGGTTAACTCCGTCCTTTGCTGAAACAACATGGTTCCCCTGGATAATAGAAATTGAGAACATAATTTTTTGCAGAATCTTATATGTAGAAAAAATTATTAACATTTAATAGCTTAAATTTTGTACGTATTCCTTCATAGGTGCATATAACATCAAAGGTATTGGTTATCACATCTTAGAATGATTAAGATTAAATACCCTTTCACAATTCAGAAGTATATAAAAGTTACATGTACTTAAGTAAATAAATATCCCCGAAACATAGACATCTAGCCACAGAACTGTGAGTCTACGGGAAAATTCGCCGGGTGTCTTGGCCAATAAATCGCCAATACATACCATGCAGCAACCAATAAAATATGTTCAAATCAAATCATTGTTTAAGCCTTAATTTACACTGACCCTAGAAAGTATATCAGAAACAATGAGTTATCTTTTCCATTGCTCGTAATGTGACTTTCTATTCATTAGTTTATTTATCGATTTATTCATTTTCATCTACATGTGTATTCCTTTTCTCTATTTATTTATTTATTCATTTATCCAATTACTTACTTTTTTATCTATCACTTATTTATTCATTCATTTAGATGGGTCTGCAATATAGTGTGTAAAAATCGACATAATTCTCATGTGGATAAAATTGTAGGCCTGTTGCATATTATAATAGTTTTTTTTACCTTCAACAGTTAAATTATGGAACACTTTGCCAAACAGTTTAAAATCTGCAACAAATTTAAGCAAGGCTTGCAAAACAATAATCTCGTAGACAAAACAAAATCTAAATTATACAACCATGGACAAAGAAATTTAAATATACTCCATTGCCAGTTAAGAAATTTTTCAAGTAACCTTAATGCAGATTTGTATAATCATAATTTAGTTGAATCATCAAAATGCTTAAGATGTGGGTACTCCTATGAAGATTCGTTTCATTTTTTCTTTCATTGTCAATGTTATAATCCTCAGAGAAACTCTCTGTTTAGATACATGATCGAGTGATCATGACACCAAAAGATATTAATATTGTACTACATGGTTATGATTGTCTGTCTCTCTCAGAAAATATGTCATTTTTTGACCAAGTTCATAAATTTATAAAAAACAGTAAAAGATTTTAAAATGTAAATTAACAATGAGTAACACTGTGCTAAATGTACTTTACATATACTAATTATTGAGCCTATTATATTATAATTACTATATATGTATATATATATATATATATATATATATATATATATATATATATATATATATATATATATATATATATATTTCTATTTTCTCTTTTGTTTTTTCTTTCAATCATTATCTTGTTATTTAAATAAATCCTTTATTACTATATTCTTTATAAGTCAGTAAAATGTCAATGTAAAACTTGAAAAGTATACACTATTAGTATTATAAATATTTATACCTTGATCTCAAATGGAGAGAACTAATATAGGCTAGTTTTGCCTGCTGTTCAATCCGTTTTCTTTTATATACTTATATGTATATTTTTGAATAAAATATTTCTTAAACTAAACTATTGTAGGCCTTGTTTATTTCATTGGTCAACAAAGAAGATTAAATATAAATATTATTTTAATAAAATATGTTATTAGCATATGGCAATAAAATTTTAATAAACCTACCCAATTGAAAACGAAATACATGATATCATTTTTATTATTGGAATAAATATCCATATTACATGCATATGATTATCTTGATGTCATAAAATCAATTCTATTTCAAGTTTTTATGAAACAGTAAAGGATACCAGATATGATATGATTATTATTGAATTAGATACAGGATCAACATTTTTTCGCACGTAAATTGATATCTCAGATTGATCATATTTATGTGTAATGTATGCACGGATCCCTAATCTTTTATTAGTCTTAGCATCCTGTACCTTTCAAGATTTTACGTGGTTTTAGGGTTTTTTGTTTTTACAAAGACAAAACAAATATGTTCATGTTTGTTGAGGTTAAGGCCCTGAGATTGCATAAAAGCCAATACATCTATATTTGGCAGAAATATGATTTATCATATCGATCATTGCTTTTAAAAATTATGGATATATACATGTCATGCGTGGATCTGCCGAGGGGGGGGGGGTGCCTCGGACCCCACCCCCTCCCGACAAACTCAAATAACTCTCAGACCCCCCCTCCCCTCTATCCGGAAATCTTGTTTGGATCCGCGCATGCATGCAATTTTCAGGCATGTAGCATTGTTTTTGAAAGAACGGGGAAACTACCCTTGATCTTTAACAAGCAAACAAAACAAAACCAAATTTCGCCAAACAATGTGATCCTCATGCGAAGATGGGATGAGGGACGTCGTTCAAAATTCGTTTTCTCTGTGTATAAATTCTTATTTTCTGGAGTTTTTTTTAAAGTGGAGGGGATGTCCCTCAACCCCCTTTCCATATCCACATATATCTACATATCTGATTACATCTAATGAAATGTAACTTACTATTGAAGACCTGGGTTCCATTGATATTGCCTTTCCTCAACGGAGCCATCATTGACTTGTTCAGTTTTTCCATCTACGTATGTTCCGTCAGTTTCAGCACAGGCGCTGAAAAAAAAATAAGGGATCTTTCTACAGGAATTCAAAATGAATTTTAAAAAAATATTATAATAAGGTTGGAGAGCACACTCAGTCAAAATATCTGCGTTAGCGGATCTAGAGTAGGGTGTCAGGGGTATCCGATTGTTCTCCCCCTCCCCCACCCCGGGAAATTCAAACCTATTACATTAACATTGTAAAGTTACCAGCTGCCAAACAAAATTATCCATTGGAGCAGGACCCACCACACCCCTCCCCCTAGAAAATTGATTTGATAGGCTCATGGGCTGTTATACAAGTACCAATTCCAAGAAAAAAAAAATTTTCATTAAAAAATAGACAAGAAAGCGTTTGATTGTTAAACAGACTGTTAAACGCAAAAAACAAAGCATCTCAAATGGTATTAAAAGGCGAGGATATGATACATACTACGTATTTGAATTTCTACGTACCTTTTGATTGTTTCCAGGATTCAAAACGAAGACATATTTCCAGGCGGGAACGTGTTCTTGTAGACCGTGCATTGTTAATGAACGCCCGCTGCCTTCAAAGACTGCTCAGAACAATGCGTGGTATACACGTACTTGGTCGGGGTCACATGGGCAATGAGGTCGACCGTGCAGTGAGCGATCATCATGGACACACTTGTTAGGCAATCATCAATGGACCATGGAACCAATGGGTTTAAGACAGAAGTCTGAACAGGTGTCGAACATATTAAAGTTGTAAACGATACGCAATTATACATATTTTTAAAAAACATATAGCAACTAATTTTGCTGGAAAACTTAGATCTTATTAAACTATTTAAAAATCACATGTCAAATTGTCTATCCATTTTGCCACAGGTGCTTGGGGACGGAATCTCCTCCCATTTAGGGCTTCCCGAGTTGTTATTTTTTTTTCATGATTTATTTTTTAAAGCATATGTTGATGTATTGTATACTATACTAAAAAAATCACAATTAACGCGAAATATGCTATCATTATGTATAAAAATATATACCACTGGTATAAACAGAGAAGTATCAGTGGTATATATTTTTTTATACATTAGATGGCTTATTTCGCGTTTAATGTGAATTTTGTTTAGTAAATCAACATATATATATATATATATATATATATATATATATATATATATATATATATATATATATATATATATATTAAAAAATAAATAATGAAAAAATAACTCTGGAAGATATGGTGGGGTGGGGGGGGGTCCCGTCTCCAAGCACCTATGCATCTTGCTTAATGCTTTGCATTAAATTGTAAAAATTTTCAGTTATCATTCAAATTCATATTTCTGACTGAAAAAAAAAACCTTTTCAAAGTTAGTCAAATCAGCGCCCAAACTTTCAGTGGTTCTTGGAATATTGATGTGCATTGAATGAAATACTGCAGCTCAAAAAAATGTGAGCAATGTACAACACGATCTACAAATTCTGTGAGTGGTTCATGCAGTGTAACTGTACCTTTAAAATTTTTAGTTCAAAGCTAAATTATGTGAATTTGTTTTTTATTTAACCCCCCCCCCAGTTTTATGGCTAAAATTTTAAAATTGTAAAGTAGATTTGATGAATAATTTGTTGATCATTCAGCCTCCGTAAAGAGTGGTTTATGCAATATGAGCTCTGAAGTAAATTAAGATGTTATCATAACATTAATTGATTCTCTTTGTTGAGTTGAGAGAGTGCATCATCAGTCTGAATTGAATGGTATAAAAGAACACTCCATTAATTTAGTTAATAATGTACCGATAACTTTTGTAGTAAACCCCTTTTTTTTATACATGTACTCCCGAGATAAAATACTAGCTGGTATTTGGATCAAAACATGTTATACCAATATTAATCATCTCCTCAGAGCAGTGTTCTCCTCTTCTCTGTACCACCCCCCCCCCCGGAAAAGGAAATCAAAATTAATTTTTTTCCCTAAAGATACCCAAAATAGGCATTGGAACCTCCTCCCCCCCCCCCCCCTGTTAAATTTTCTTGATCTCGCATGTTCTCTGTAGGAGATATTATAAAATATTGACATTTTCCAGTGTATTTGTCTATGATAACACTATGAATTGATTTTGTTTAATATGTATAGTTCAATGCATTTCATCAATTTAATAGTACAATTGCTGAAAATTATATAAATATAAAGAATAAGGAATCACTCATTCTTGGAATATTATGAGGTGATCAATTACGGTCTGACCAAATCTATCATAAAGCCCTTTGGGCTTTATTGGATTTGTCATCACTCCCGATCGTATATGATCACCTCATAATATACTAAAAGAATGTTTCCTTATTTCTTAATTAAACCTGGTTAAAAAGTATGTTTTTCTTTTTCTACAATAATGTTCATATAAAGTAAAAGAAAACTTTTAAAATGCCATTAATTCATTTGGAAAGGATGACTGCACTTAGCGCCGGGTTTTGGGCCCTTTTCGGTCGCTTCTGTTGCGTTTATTTCTTAACCTAATATCACTTTTGTTAATTTTTTAAAGAGTCTAGTCTATTTCCAACACGAATTAAGATTTTAGACTGTGATACAATAAGCTCATTCTATGTTTTTCTCCTTACAACTTTCGAAAAAAGGAGAATTTTTGCTTGTCTGCCCTTGACCAAACATTAGATCGATATTAATATGCATGAGAGGTGGAGTTGACATTATCAGAATGGTACTAAAATTAGACTAGCATGAATAACAATGCTATGTATAAAAGTTTATGTGATCACTCTTTCATCATAACCCTATCTATTCTACATGGTACAAGTATATTATTTACTATGGTTTCAACAATTTGACCACGCCCATGAAAGTACAGAAGTCTTTAAATCAATGCTTGACAACTTAACGTGTTCGAAAACATTGTCCTAGTTAGCACATAACACGCTACCTTACACGCCACGTGATAGAATTTTGTATTCACAAAGTTACCTGAGGTGAGAAATCACGTGGTGAATTATAATATTCAACATGCATCAACCCTTGGTTACAACAGGGAAAGCGAAAGTAAGAAGAAACAGTTTTTTCTCATTTTAACCATGAGCGCATGTTTGTCTATTAATCTTCTATTGACATAACTTTGATAATGCAAATATACAACTACTGTTAAACGGAGAACAATAGACAAACATGCGCTGACTATGTACGAAGTCAGTATAAAAGTGGGCGTCCTCATTATCGTATGGAGATTCAAGAAATCGTGATGACCCCCGCCTATGAAAACAAATTCGTACTTGGTAACAACATACTTTCATTTAACGCAATTACGTAAAGTTACAGTTTAGATGTGGACCATTTCTGCAATTGAAAGAAAAATTCTTCTTTTAAAAGTTTATTTTCTCGCAAATATCGCATGTCCTTAAGTGCAGTCATCCTTTGTTTTAATTAAGTTTGAAAAATGGGATTTACTGGTACTGACGATTATACATATTCATATCCCAACCTACAGAACACATGTCTCAATAAAAGGATGTTTGAAAAGAATACGCAAATTTGGCAGATCACGTCAGCACGTCAATTTAAAAATAACAAATTCTTTTAATCCTTAATCTGCTCCATTTATTTTTTGCCATATTGCTAGTACATGTACATAAAATATATTTAACAAAGCCATAAAACCAATTCAACAAAAAACCAATCTCTAACTGGTACAAACAAAAAACCAACACATAATCAAATTATTATATCATATACATAATTAAAAAATAGAAGTGACATATTCTATTTCAAATCTGATTATGTTTCATGTGCTTTGAAAACATAGTGATTTCCATCCGACTTTTTTTTCATTATAAAGATTTAAAGATATGTAACTATTTTATTGATAAGCACCGTTTTTTATCCCATGAAAATGGGGGTTAATGGCACAAAAGAAAACAAGTTGGGGGGGGGGGTGGCACAAAGTTTTCATGTAACTATACAGAATACTTATTACAAATGAAATCAAAAACTTGTCAATGGTATTTAATACTGCACTGAAACAGAACATTAAAAAAAATCATAATTCCAAAAATCAAAACCTTGATAATACATGTACTTGAAAAATAGAAAAAAAAATATTTAAATCTTATGATGATTTTGAAATGATGTACCATAATGTATTTTGCCTATAACGGTAACTTCTCCTGTTTGCAAATATTTAAAAGAATCTCAACTTTCTATACAGTGAATGAATTAAAGTGATAAAATGTACTAATTCACTAACATAACTACATGTATAATCATGTATTAATAAGTCAAAAAGTTGTATCAACCTTTCATACAATAACAGATTTTGAAATGTATCGTACATGTAGTTCAAATTCACGTACAATTTCATAACAGATTGTACACATATAAATGTAAAAGTAAAAACCTGTCAGTCCAAAATTTGGATATGACCCGGAAGTATATATATATTGACTGTACATTATAGAGTATATTCATATACACATAAGCCTAAACCAGTACAAGCACTTCACAAATATTGTGATAATTATGTGCATGAAAACAGTAGAGGTGAAAAAAATACTGTAAAAGTATTATATTTGGCGTGTACGATATTTGGCGAAATTAGTTTTTTTAACAAGTTGGCGTAGATTTGAATCAGCCTATTCCTGAATGTGACTATTCTTTTACATATATGCATGGTATTTAGCGATGTTCTTGATTTAGCAGAAGCCGCATTCCGCCAAAAACGCTAAATAGAATACACAGCCAAATGTAGTACGTTTACAGTACAGCACTTATCATGCATCAATAAAAATAAATGTCAATCCTGAAGTCAGCTAATTTCCAATGTTTTCAATGCCATACATGTACATTGATAATCTATACAGCAAATTCTCATCCTTCATTACATTGCTTCCCAAAGGGTGCACGGATCAAGGAGCGGGGGGTTTGGAGGTGGTCTGGACACCCCCCCCCCCCCAAATTAAAATCTATTAAATTCACGTACAGTAAATTTACTGAAAAAGGTTTATATACAATAAAAACCCTGAAATATGTAAGGCACATATAAATGCAATATTTAATGCACTTGCAGATCTGAAGATGCACACATACACATATATGTACATCTACATAAATTTATACTATGCATAAGTTATGTTAAGATGCATATACAAAGATATAAATACATGTACATGTATATTCTTAAGATCTAATGATGCTTATTATATACATGTATATATGGTCTATGTATTAATTATTATTTGTGATGATTTATGAAAAAATATGCTTTAATAATGATAATGTATTCTAAAACATTATCATTGTATACTTTTTTAATTATCAAAACTTCTTCATTCTCTCATCTAGTAATAATTGGTGCAATTACTGTAATTAAATTTATTTTAAAAAAGTTGAATTAATGGTGAAAAAAGTTCAATAGACAAATAAAAAGAAACAAAAACCTCACATAAACAGTAAAAATAAACCCATAAAAACACTATCAAAACTTCGGAAATATCATATGATATTTGTATGTATTTTGAGTACTATACGAGTTAACATACCAACTTTGATTACATACCAATATATTGATAACATACATTTATAACGCCTTGGTTAATATCAACTTTAAACCTGTCTGTCTCACACTAAAACAATCTCACTATATGTCCTTTAAACCTGCACATTACATAGGCATCAGAAGAAAATTTTAAAACCATTTTAACAAGAGCTTTGACTTTGGGTAGTTGTGTCAAACAGCATTGTGACGTAGGCCTGTCTATTTCATTGTAGGCCACTCAGCCAAGGCTCTGTAAAATCAACAAGATTTGTCTGGCTTTTGAGCAAAGACTATGCGATCAGTGTATATTTCGCTTGAAACCAGCGTCATTTTTAACTTGTTTTGACGCAGGAAATAGAAAATTACGTCCTACTGAAAGTCTAAGGTCTTGTTAAAATGGTTCTAACTAAAAGTAGGAGGGGGGCTCAGTAATGTCTCGCTCCCACTTTAGCTCAGTAGGTAGAACGTTGGTTTTTAAAGTGAAGGGTCCTGGGTTCAAGCCTAGTTGTGGTCATTCCTCATATTGTACAAAAAAATATGCAATTTTGGATGAAAAATTACATTTTCGAAAATTTAATTCAATAAACATGAACAAAAGATCCAGGCGGATTCAAACCCATGATCTGCGGTTCAGAGGCCCAATACTTTAACCATTGGGCTACGACAATATACAACCGAATCGAACGATGTAAACAGTTTAACAAAACATTTAAATCGCCATCTTGTGACATACATGTAGTGTCTTAAAAAGTATAAGTCTGGGTGTAGTGAGGTACCTTTACCACCTTTCATCTACATATTTACATGTATATACACATTTTCAGCAGCCTTTGAGATGCAAATGATACAAGGACTAACATTATTGCACAAAATTGATTTTTATAGCATATGAGTGATATCCACAGCATATCAAAATGAACATAATTTATGATACATGTATTGAGTGGAATGCCCTAATAATAAATTAAAGCCCTTCAAGTAAAGGGATATTCCGCTTTAAAGCACATACCCAATCAATCAATCTTGCACAAAGCACCATTTATGACACAATGATTCAACAGCACATGTCTGAATTCCATCTATAGTATACAATAATTTGGCACATAGATAATAATAATACTTCAGTGCTAATTAAAGCAGAGTGAATCACCGTCTGACCACAGTCTGATAATGAAAAATCAGATCCATTTAATATCTATCTATATTTTTTAAGTTGAGGAAATTCTGGAGGATCTCGACATGACATGATTTTTATTCAGTGGTTGTTGTTTTTTATTCAACGCCGTTATTGCTTGATGTCAGCAACACCGTCATTGTTTGATGTCAGCAATGCCATAAATGCTTTGATGTCAGCTCATGGTGAAGTTCTGTTCTTTGTCTCCGGTACACAGATCCAGACTGAAGTATCCGCCCACTTTTGTGGCGGTGGCGGTAAGGCATTTCCCACTGACTGGGTTATACAGAAGAGACGCCCCATTCTACAATGCGTACAATCTCCAATTAGAACCAGTACACAACCAAAATAGAAACTTTTACTATAGTTGGATCTCAAACTTTTAGCTTGCGCTTGGAATATTCATTACATAATTGTTGTCTTACTTTTAAAAATGTTTAAGTAAAACTAACAAACTAGGAGTCACTTTTTTTGATACATGATGATGTGTAAATACTCTCGCATAAATAGTACTAGTGAAATTTTTCTGACTCCCACTGAAAGTTATCATTACACATACTTTAAAAACAGACCTATAAAGCAAATTAATACCTTAAAGGCATAACCTTGAGAGAATTAAGTAAAAAAAATCTTTAAAGAAACTGAAAACAAAGCAAAAAGAGCTCTTCAACCTGCTACTTTTCTTCTCATCTTTACTAGCAAGGGTCCAATTTGTTTTTTCTCATGATTCAACTCGGACTCTTGGCTAGCAAAGATGTCTTTTCAACTTATCCATCATTGGACTGTGAATACCTTTTTAATCCACAGCCATCTCTGGGAACCTCCTAATCCGTGACACTTCGTCAGCCGGGCGTAACTCTTCCCGACCAATCCAGACTCGACGTCCAGACACAGCAGCTGAGCTAGCATCAGTTGGTTCTTCTCAGTTTCGAACCACAGCTGAGCCTTTTGTCCTGACAGCGATTCGTCATCACAACGTGCCAAGGTCACTAAAGCTTTCTTGGTGTAAATGTCTTTTTCAGACTGAGCACATAAATTGGCAGAAACATGCTTGATCTAAAAGAAATGCATTTAATAAATAGATGAAAAATGATACATGTACTTGTATGTGTATTTTGTATACTATATTTTTAGGTGGGGGGAAGGGTTATCAAATTCTCTGAATGTTTTGATGCTTAATAGGGGGATGAAATTTGGTTGGTTGAAACTTTTCGATTTGCCTTGAACTGAAATCGTTTGATAAAAGGCGTTTATTTAAATGTAAACTGCAAAAAGTTTGGATCCTTGACAAACAAAACACTAATTATTATTAGGTTTGTTACTGACTATCTATGTAAAATATGTCTGGTTGTTAAAGCTTCATCTTGCCTTATATGTTCTCTAACAACTGACATAATCCCATAGACAGTCAGTAACAAACCTTAATGGTAGTATCAGCCTGTATAATTACATAAAATTAAACTTGTTTCAATAAGAAATATTTACATAGACAAACATATTTCCTTACATGAACCTATAAAATATCGATACGTATGAACATTTTTTTGACATAACAATGATAACTGCACACGCTTATCATTTGACAATTGACTTATTGTGAACAAAAATTCACATTATGAACGATTTGCCTTTCTCAAACATAAATACATGTATATGTAATAAACAGAACTTCAGGCTTCACGGGATTTGATCACGTGACCAACCAAGTTCATATCCCGGAGAACGAACGTTTTAACATGCTTTTTATTTCTTAAGTATATATCACAATGTGGCGGTGTACAACCATAATAGCATGTTGATTTGAGGACTTACCCTCCCATGCCTAACAATGACAGGTTTCTTCCTCTTGTCCTTTGACTTCTTTGGCTGATGATGGGAAGACTTATTACTGGGTTTCACGTCCCCTGGCAAAGTCTACATAAGAGAAAGTATGGTGTAATACAATATTTTTTCAAAAAGTACCTTAAGGAGGCTAGGCTGGATGTCAACCAATTACGGTACATGTGTATACCCATTTGATAGAATGTTCTATCGTTAAAATGACAGATGTCCTACGGACCCGGTGACCTGAGCGTAGCCTGGTCACGGTAAGATTATTCTTTCTATATACCCATTAGATCTATCTTAAAATTTCAAATATGATATATCTGGGCTTAATTATGTAAAACTATAATTTAGTGACGAAAATATCAAATTACTTTAGCATCAAAATTTGAATATTTTTATATATCTTTATGCAGAGCTCCAGATCTTCATCTAATGGAGATTGAAATAGTCTAAAAATGACCACAACCATCTAACCCTCTTAATAAGTCAGATAAATCCAAGTCAAATGAGCTGCTAACCAAAATTTCAGGGTATATACATGTTCTAGCAAGTTGTTAATGTTTGGTAAATAGATATGGTTCACATTTAATAATATATGGGCTGTAATTTTGAGAGAAAAAAGTTGGCCGTGAAAACTAGGGTAGCTTAATTGTATACTGGGGTGTTTCATGTGAAACTTATGCCTTTATGATCAACTGGGCCAAATTCAAGTGATATTTTTCCTTTTTCAGCATTACTTTGGAAACAATTTTTTTTCTGAAATGCCAAAAATAACCATTCAGACGTACGTGTGTATATATCTGAAATGAACAGACTTGTCTGAGTTAGTACATGTGTACAGTTACACATCTGTTTTGGATAGATATGCCTGAGTTAGTACAGTACATGTACATGTAAATGCGTGCACATAGTACATATTACATATGCAATGGATAGACAAGATTAATTAAGGGGGTACATGAAATATGACCCATATTTATATGTTGTGGACGGACATGTCTGAGTTACTACATTGTACATGTATGACTGTGTATACATACCAGTTCTGGGTAGACGTGATCCAGGTACCATTTGAAGGATTTACAGGAGAGATGTTTACGGAGCGAGATTCTGTCCGAGATGTCTCCATAATCCATTCCCTGTGCCTGCGGTCTCTGTTTGAGGAAATACTCCTAGAAATAGAGAGCTTACTACAGCAAAACAAGTGGGTAAGGGGAAGCAAATAAATCAAGAATTTGTACATCCTCACCCCCCCCCCCCCCAAAAAAAAGTACATATTGTATATAACTCCATCATTTAAAATGTTTGGTTTTTTTTTTTGCAACATCTACAACAACTTTTTCCAAGTATCTCTCATCTTGACTTGTCCTGAGCCCTTATATTGACATTCATTCACCTTACATGTACATATCCTTGACCTTAGCTCACTTATATCTGATCTTTGACCTTGACTTGATTACAATTTGACCTCATCCCAACTTGACCTGACCCCTGACCATATGACTTGAACTCATCTTGATTTGATTCCCTACATGTTCTTACTAAAAAATATCCCTGACCTCTACTTGACCTTTATATTCTAATGACAATTACAGATCCCTGACCTTGACCTTATCTCACATTCCTGGCATTGAATTGATCTCACCTTGTAATTGTCCATCCATACATTGGCTACCCTGAGGGAGTTTTTGAGGAGGGTATCGCTGCCTTTGGGATTCCCATATGGACGGCGCTTCCTAAAGATGTGCCCGACCCTGGAGCAGGGAATTATTTCCAGCTTGCCCCCACACATCCAGATCTGTTAAAAAGATGGCAGAGTCAAGACAATGGTACCAAACTTTTTCTTTTATAATGAATCATGACTTTTCAAAATTCCACAGTAAAATGGTTTTTTTTGGTTACATGCCTGTTTGAAAGTATTGAGCACTGCAGAAAAATTACATAACCGTCATTATGAATATATACCTATATTCTGGTACTTATTTATTGCATAATATGCAAAATATATCCTATACCCTATCTAACATGTCTACATGTCTAGTATACAGGGAAATACTAGCCCCCATTTTATTTTCGCCCCTTTCGCCCTTGTTGTCAGCAGGCGAATTCAAGATGGGGCGAAACTCTGCTAGTTTAGAAGGGCGAAAATTACACGGGGCAAAAATAAACCTGTATACAGTATTATGTATACTTGGTACATGTAACATACTTTTGTATCTATGCTATATATACACATGTACTTACCCTATATCTATGCTACACTTACCCTGAATGAGATTTCTAGATTCTCTCCTCCCCAGATGTCCATCCCAAGGTCGTACTCCCCTAGGTGATGAAAATAGTCCCTTTTCATTGCAAATAACCCCCCGGCCATTGTCGGTGACCTGGAAAGTAGTCCAACACCTGTCAATATCTTTACCGGTATATATTAGATAAATTACCGTAATCCGGTGAATATAATACGCAGTAGTGTACAATATGCACCCCCCACTTTGGGCCTGAAAGTGGTGAAAAAAAGCTAGTTTGGATGTATAATACGCATTAAAAAAATTGACCAAGGTACATAACCTTCAGGTGTAGTGTTTCTCAGATTCATGTGCACATATTTATTTAAGTAATATACCTCTATACCGGTAATTTTTGCGATGATCTAATTTTTGCTTTTTTTGCCACCTTTTTTAAATCGCAAAATATTGAATACGGCATTGCGCAGAAATTATATTCTGTATTATTTTCTATTAGAAACATAAAATCGCCAAAAATGAATGACGCAAATTAAAAATGCTATACATTATACATATAAAAAGAAGCTTTGCAATTCCACACGTGGCTTTAACGCTGACTGAATATATCTTTTAACTTAATTGGCAGTAACAGTTAACTTGACTTGCATTTTATTGCAATGCTGCATGATTTGTGATAAGCATGTAAACATCGTTTCGATATTGAAAAAGAATATTGATCTCCTACTAGTTCTTACTTCTCTTATATGTTAATTTTGGCAACTTAACCTATTTTTTCTGAACAAAGGCAATTGTTAAAGTCTCTGCACTCAAATACTTTTTCCTCCAAAATAAAAAATAGTTTACCCGTAATCAATATGATGTAAAATGCATGCAAACATATTTATTGCATGTGTTGATATTACTAAATTTCAAGTCTTTTATATTTTAGTTGATACTGTTAATTACTAATCAGAAACCATTACTATATAATTATGTAGTACATAAAAATCTGTGCTTTGAAATATATACACAAAAAGGCCACGAGCAATGCTACTGCTTTTCTGTTCAAAATCTACCTCTTTTTCATCACTGGAGGTTAACATGTATGGGACTGTACTCACAATATAGGCTTGCTGCCCAAATCTGGGTCATTCTTTTCCGTATCTGGTAGCCGATCCCAGCTAAAGTGAAGACCCCAGTTGAACCCTCCCCGGACCAGGGGGGACGGCTGATACTCCATCGTGTCATCGTTGATTATGTCTATCACCGGGACGACCACCGTTGTCGGGTCATGTGATATCCTTAGCAACAGAGGCTCCAACCACTCAGTGTTAACCTCACAGTGGCTATCTAGGAACACCAAAACCTAAAATACAATTGCAAAAAATTTATTCCAATCTGGACACAATTTGTTAAAAATACATTAATCACTGTCAACAAATTAAATTTATACAATTTCTTTTTCATAAAATTTCTACTATCTACAAAAAACCTATTTTATCGGACCATTATTATATTGGTGGGAGGAGGGGGGTCCTCAAAATTCTTTTACTTTTGCCTCTCAGAAATCATATACAACTTTTTTTTTAACATTTGTTAGACGCCTTGAAAAATGATTTACTACTGACCAGGAAATTTTCTATACAGTCAAACTTCGTAATCTCGAACTAGATGGGACTGTTTAAAAACTTCGAGATATCTAAATATTCAAGAGGGTATTGAGGGTAAAATAGTTTTTAAAATAAGTGGTTGGGACTTACAAATCACTTTGACATATCCATTGTATTCGAGATGTCAGTGTTCGAGATATCAAAGTTCAACTGTATATGCAAGCTATTACTACATTACAATGTAATAATGCAAGCTATTACATTCCTTCAAACATCAAACACTTTCATTGAAATTAATCACAGTAACAGTGATTTGATTGGAACATATTTTTATTTACAAATACATGTATGATTGAGACTGGGTACAAGTTCTAAAACTTAGACCCCCTCTCCATAACAGCAACAGCACATCAATATCCCTGGTTTGAAAAATTCCTGCATGGGTGAAGGGTATACCCTCAAAATTCTATGATATACAGTACCAATCAGACCCAACCTAACACCAGAGTAAACCCAAACTAAACTCCGGGTTTACTTTTGGGGTTTACTTGGGATTTACTCTGGGTTTACTTTTAAAAAATTTGGGTCTACTCGGGGTTTACTTTGGGTTTACTCTGGGTTTACTTTGGGTTTACTCGGGAATTGCTTTTGGGGTCAACAGTAAGCACTGAAGTGTGAAGCAGACACGTCTTTTATCTTACCATCCTACTGCCTGTTATTTCTGCCCTTTGTATATTCCGAATATACATGTAGCATCTGTTTCAGGGGTATACTTCTGGGGCCCGTTTCACTAAAAGGCGTACGCCCGGCGTAACCTTACGCCTGCCGTAAATCCGGACTTAAGTCAAATATTTGGACTAAGGTCCGTTTCACTAAAAGGCGTAACTTTGCGCCCGACCTAAGTTAAGCTTAAAGTCTACGCCTAGCCATGGGTAGTCGTAACTTTTGGCGTAAGCATAAAATGATAGTTAATTCTGTTGCTGAGAATATCGGTGCTGAATGTAATGTTTAATTGTACATTTTGTCATGTAAATTTGATTAAATTCATATGAAATTAATAAAATACGGCGTTTTGATAGGCGGTATCAATTCTCGTATATAAACTTTCTTACCATGCTTTATACACATAATCTATGTTTGCACTTTCCGTATACATGTTAAAACGACATATTTAGACAAATAATCAATAGTTTTCATTCGATTACTTGTATTCAATCATTTGATTTACGTTTCATATTTTTTTTAGTAGACTAAGCAAATGAATAATGCAGAAAATATACATGTACGACGTACATGTAGTGCAAAGGTGTATTTGTATAAGAAATTAGTAGCATTTAATTTTTCTCCCCAACTTCCACGCAAAATAAATGTGATCGGGTGATCGGGATTTTTTGAAATTTAAAACTCACTAAATGAATTTTTTGGCTTTTATTTTTTCCCTTTTTTATTTCATGTTTGATGAGTGAAAGGTGTCATGTACAGGTAGTTAAAAGTAAATCACAACTGTATTTCAGACTTGTCAAAAGTCTTTATTATACAACCAATGCAAAACAAACACCGACTCCAGTTTCAATAGAATTTTCGTAGGTTACATACACCTATATTACTTTAAAATTTATATGAAGTCTTCTTCAATATACTTAATATACATGTAAGTGTACTTGGGCAGTTTATGTTGAGTTCACCATACATCGTCACATACATCTTTACCTTGGTTCGGACAATTTTGGTTAAACATTTACAAATAAACGTGGATGCACTTTTGTATTGTTCCATTTATTCCTGAATTAGAACTGATAAAAATTATCGTCCAGAATTTGACAATCACATTGTCAAAAAAATAGCAATATAGGCATCGTAAAATACGCCATCATTAGAAACTTGGTTACACACATTTTACACAAAAGTTTAATTTCAATGTTCGGCATTTGAATGTCCTAAATAAAAATGTACCCTCTTACTTAAATAATTCGAAAAAAATAATTTCTAAAACAGATTGTGATAAAAAATATGCCTTGGAATTTCATCAATTATTTCCTAGGTAATTTTTGTTCCACATATTACATCGACACAAATCTATATAAATATCGAATTACTAAATATATTTATCCGATCCTCTGTTGTTGTTGTTGTTGTTGTTTTTGGGGGATGGGGGTGGGGGTGGGGGTGCGAGAAATAAGAAAAGTTTGTTATTTTTAAATATATAATATACGATAATATATAATATGTCTATCTCGTATGGTTTTTCGATGTTTGCTTCATATTGTCCGATACCTCGTTAAATAGCTCCTTACTCAATTCATTCACCTTATTTTTTATATATATGTTTAAACAAATTCACTGATTTTCTTTCAATGATTAAACTAGAGGAAACCAGAAAATTTAACTTAATAATTTCGAACATATCCTATTGGCTTGATTAAATATATTCTTCAAATAAAACATTTCAGCAAGTGTGATTGTGTCACTAAACATGATTAATTTTTAACAACAATGTACTGAACAAATTAAATAAAACCAATGTGCGTAAATACTTTTGGTCTCTCTCTCTCTCTCTCTCTCCTCTCTCTCTCTCTCTCTCTCTCTCTCATAAAAATATAAATGACAAGTTTCTATCTTTCTATCTATCTACACTGATACATGTAAAGGTTTATATCTATATCTATCTATCTATCTATCTATCTATCTATCTATCTATCTATCTGTCTGTCTGTCTGTCTGTCTGTATGCGCATGTGCATAAGCTCGTTCCAAAGTACGTATGTCTGGCCTTAACTTAGTCCGATACTAGTACAGTGGACCCCGCTTAATATAATAGTTATTTTGTCAGGAAAAATTATTATATTAACCGGACTATAATAATAAGCGTACCCAGCTAAATTCAATGTGTACAATATGATATGTGCCTATTCACGTCATGTATTATTACTATCTATTTTTAGACAATGTAATGTCCACAATAATTGATGATTTCTTCTAAAACTTTACTTTTAATGCTTCATAAAAGTTAATTTCATGAATAAAGTTTACTATTCCAAGCTTGGAAAATTGCAAGATCCACCAATATGCTTCCGATAAGTTGACATGCTTTCATTTTGTTTTCTTCCTGTACTTCCGGTTTTGACTAAATCTAATAAGGCATTCATGAGACAATTCGTTTTTAATAACTTCTTTCATTGAAAATCAAATAAACCACAAAGTTATGCAGAATTTTCTTATTTTCTTTGATTTATTTAGCCCATTCTTCCTATAAAATAGAGGCATATTAAAAAAAGACTTTGTCACTACTTCACTGCAGTACAAATCGTCAAATGGAACATCATGTACCATCTGCTAAGCCATGTAAAATGTCCCATTTGTTATAAATTTATTTATAAAAACAAGAGGCATTCACTTATTCAAACTGTAAAAAACCTCAATAATACAGCGATGTCACTTGTTAGGTGCATAGGTAAAGTACCCAAGCCACATGCAGTGAGGCGTGACTAATCCAGTCTGGCCAGCACAGTCGGCAAATTTCAAAGTGATTTGGGAAGTCAGAGTGTTTATACAAGCTTCTCATGGGGGGCTAGCTCGAGAAATAGGTGTGAAACTCAATTGACAGGCATGATCTTTCTATTATATTAAGCGGGGTCCACTATTTAAGCTACTATAATAACCGATGTAAAATACAATGATTTATTAAGAAATGGTTTTGTGTTTTGAAAAACTATTATATTAAGCGAACTATAATATTAAACAGGTATTATACTAAGCGGGGTCCTCTGTATTTACGGCCAGGCGTACGCCTCTTAGTGAAACGCAATTTACGCCGGACTAAATTTTGGCGTACGCCCTGAGGCCTAACTTAAGTTTTGTCGTATCTTACGCCTTTTAGTGAAACGGGCCCCTGATCGGGGTTTACTTTCTGTGTCCACTCTGGGTTTACTTTGGATTTACTCTGGGTTTACTCTGGGTCCACTCTAGTTAACCCGGAGTAAACCCAGAGTAAACCCAGAAAGTAAACCCAGGGTTTAGTTGGGGTTTACTTTCTGTAATGTTGGGTGTGATCGGTACTGTATCACTATTCCACATTACAGTAAAACATGGTTACATCTATCACATTTATAATGAATCCATTCTTACAGAGAACAGTTTCATTTCCCTATATAATCTGAAATATGTACATTTTAATAATGTTAAAAACTTATGGAATAAAAAGAATTACATTTTTAACTTATTAAATTCCTATTGCTTCACTACTGTAGATTCCTAATTTAAAACAGTACTTAATTTCATGATTCAACTGATTTTCATCAAATAGGGAACACCAAATTTTTATCATAACTACTTTAAGTTTACATGTGTCCAAAAAATAAAGCAAGGTTTTAAATCCACAGGATGTGCTTCTCACCATTTTACGCGGATATTAACCAATTCCTCACTTTTAATTAGCAATTTACGGTATTAGTGTTTTACTGTATTAATTATGAGTCACTGCTACGCGTTATTTACTCCATTTCCACCAAACATTTACCTGCCCTGAGGCGTGGTTAGCTCCAAACACCCTAGCCCTGATCAGGCCCTGCCTCTCTGGAGTACGGACCAATCGGACGTTGTTAAAGTGTTGATTGACATAGTTCTCTATCTGACAGGACAGGTCATCTGAAATAGGCAAATATTATTCCTCAATGTCAATGTCTCAGTTTATATCTCTGTCATTGATCTAAATCCTAGCTATTGTATACAGGGAAATATTCGCCCCCGTATTATTTTCGCCCTTTTCATTCTCGTTGTCAGCGGGCGAATTGAAAACTGGGCGAGTTCCTGTCTTAAACTATCTTTCTTTATTCACAACTTTATCTGGGCGAATTTAAGACGGGGCAAACTGTTTGCAAGTGAAAAAGGGCAAAAAAACACAGAGCGAAAATAACCCTGTACACAGTATCATCAGAAACACACGGCTAGTCTTGCATTTCCTTACTGAATATGGACCAACTCATTAAACTTTTCTCGTTTTCATGAATATTCACCATAATCAAATCACCAATGGAAGAACAAAATTCTCATGATTAGAAAGTTTTCACATAATTACATATATTCACAAGCTAGCTGACTTGCTTTCGGTAAATATCATATCAAGGGGAGCATTTTATCACTAAAATTGTGTAATAAACATAAGAGGGAAATCCAGGAATTACTGTATACAGGGAAATATTCACCCCCGTTTTATTTTCGCCTATTTCGTCCTCGTTCTCAGCGGGCAAATTTAAGACTGGGCAAAATCCGAAGTCTTAATATCTTTCTTTCAACACAACTTTGTCTGGGCGAATTCAAGACGGGGCGAAACCGTGCGTAAGTGAAGAAGGGCGAAAATAGCACGGAGAGAAAATAACCCTGTATACACTGTCAGTATCCATGTTTACAGCTACAGTCATAAATTGGTCTGTTAACAAAATGATACAAGTAGCTTCTATTTTAAGATCAGTAACCTACAGATAAATCTGTTAATATGCGACATTGTACTGTGAACAAGGACAACTCACATTAAATGTAAAACTTTTTACATACAATAATATTTTATCGCTGAAATAATACCTATTAAAGCTTTTTTTTTTTTACCCTGCAGTAAATAACAACATTTACTTTATAGGATAATTAATAGCAAAAGTGTAATAACAAAAAAAATCCGCTGCCCACTTGTACCTAGTGAACTACTGTCATCCACTAAGATGATTTCTTTGACCAGTTCCTGTGGTGTTCGGTCAATGACGGAATGTACCAGTCGCAGCAGAGCTGACGGCTGTTCGTTGAAGAAACAGACGATGATACTGCTGTCAAGGTTAATGGCGGGAAAGGTCACATCCTGGCATCTGCAGGAAGAAAAACAAACATCTGATATCTAAATCAATTGTATGTACTAAGAAATATCTATAAAGTCTTTGGAAAATGTATACATGGTATATGAAGGAAATGTCTTGTTTAGATGCTTGGGGGGGGGGGGGGGGGGACAATATCAATTTATAGTACGACCCCCTTGAGGGTATAGTGTTTTGAAATTTTAGAAATGTAGATTTCTTTTGGAAAATGATCATGAAATGATATACATGATATAGGACAAAACTTTATGTGTGTGTACACAATTGGATATTGCTGCTTACATGTATATACAAATTAAAGCTAATAACAGAACAAGTTTGACAGAAATGGAATCATTGACTTACTTTGGATAGCGAGTATCTGGAACAGCTCTGTGGAATCCAATTTTATTGCTAACAAGTGCATTAAATGCAAAATTCTGGAACCCTGTAAATACATTTGAATCGCTACTCATTTGTCCAGATTGGTCAATGTCTCAAAATTTACATATTCAGATCAAGTTTATAATGTTATGACATCATTTGCATCAGTTTTTCTTTATTATATCATGCATGAAATTCAGGCAACTATTTACCATGTTTACAAGACGGTCAATCCATGAAATTAAACCAGTACCAACAAATAGCCAAAAATTACAAAATATAATGTGGCAGGCAGATAAATCTTATGTAAGATTTGCAATGGGGAATTACTCCATGGGGAATTACCATACTCATTTTTCATAATTTAACTTAAAATTGAAAATTAATCTTCATATTAAATGAATCAATGTGGCCACATTTCACCAGATGCGGCAGTGACTGAGAATGATCAAATTAAATTTTTTTAATGCCTTTTAACTTTACCCTCATCTCGAGCTTTCTGATCCTCAGGACCGGACACGATCCCAAGAGAATGAAGCACAGACTTGTTGTAATGCTTCACAAGGGCTTTGTTTATGACCTCTGGAATCTCCTCACACTGTCGAGGGGCCCCCTCCTCCTCAGCCTGAGTCCTGACCTTTGACCTTACCAAAAGGGTCTTCCTCGCCCTCAGGGTGAGCCGCTGGGGCTGGTTCCAGTCGGCCGAGAGCTTCATGTCCCAGCTGACCAAGTTCAAGGTCAGCCAGAGGGTCAATGGAACGCCAATGCCAAACAGACAACATTTCAGGCTAAGTCTTTTCCTCATCACTAGTCAAATTACACTAAATTATTTCCATCATTTTATCACGTTTAATATTGAGATCAGTCACTCCTCCTCATGTGCAGGAGGAAATGGCACTGCAAAACATAAAAATTAAGAAAACTGAAATAAATTATCAGCTGGCATCAGAGACATAAATGTTATTTATGTCTTTGCTGTCATTTTAACATGTTTAGTGTTTGGTACATGTACATGTATATCGATTATCATTTCATAATTGACCCGTTAATTGAAATAAGAAACAAATGATTAAATTCATCTACAACTGTGTTTTTCAATTTCTGTAAGTAAAAAAAAGCACAGCGATACACAAGGGTAACCCGAATTAACCGAAATGACAGTATTTACCGAAATTACACCTGAAATTATCAGAATGAGATTTAAAAACAATACATGTAGTATGAGGCGGTCCTATGATATTGCGTTAGTTAAATCATTTTGTGGAAAAATCTATCAATACGGAAATATTTCCAGAAACTAATGTTATTGCGAGTTTTCTCTATCATATACCTCAGTGATGTTCAGCGTGCCTCTGTTTACTATGTCTAAAAATATCCAGACGTCAAATGTCAATTTCAGCTTGTGCTACTATACGTAAACAGAAATACCGCGATACCATAGAATCCGCGATATTATTGATAGGAAACAAGTGTACCCTTGATATTCAATAAGAAGGTGTTACACGTGCATCCATCTGTTCATTGAGCTGTTGAGAGCATACTGACTATTCTCTTTTGAGAAGTGGACAGGCATACCCTACATACATGAATGTAGGCTATGCCTGTCCACTTCGCAAAAGAGAATAACTGTCTATTGTCGATAATGCCATACTGTAAAAGTAAAATCTGTCCAGAGTCCACGGATATTGCTATAGCATTAACTGTAGCGCGTAATTAATTATTTTGACCAGTAAATGTTTACCTTTAATCATTAAAATATGCTTTTTCCTCGAGCGTTTAAAGAAATTCATCGACTGTTTCATGAAAATACAACCAAATCAATGTCTATTTATATCTTTGGAATAAGGTCAAAACATCTTTTATCAAAAAGCCTTTAAACGATTCAGACACTGGAGAGAGGAAAAACGGTGCATACTTGTTTCGCCACCCTTTAAGTGCATTCGGCACTCCTCGGCTGATTCCGACCTTGTTCATGTAAAGTGACGTAATATCGCCGAGATTGCTGATCGATACTCATTGTAGTTATATTAAAATGAGATGATAAAGAAAAACAAGACAACACAACTCTCACTGGTTGTTATTAATGAAGTAGCCAAAAATAGGATATAATACATGCATAACGTTATATACTGCAATTCATTTTTATGCATGATCGAGAAACTTATTTTCGAGCGATTCACACATTTTAAGACGAAAATATGCAACACTTAACGGCAGTCTCTAAACAAAAATTGCATGTATGATTTAGATTTAATTAAAATTAATTAATTAAATTTAATTTAGAATTAGGCAGGAAGGGACATTTAGGAGAGACAACAGATGGTGATTTATGTTCTAAACATTAAAATACGGCTTTCCATGAAGTATCATATAATTTAAATATTAATTGCAATTTCTCAGAAATACATTTTTCATTCCATAACAATCTTTTGGTTATTGCTTTCTTAATGACATTTGCATTGATGCTTTTTTAATGACATTTGCATTGATCCTTTGTATTTCTATTTTACTTTGCATGATATATGTTTTTTTGTAAATAAAATGAATGAATTATAATATTTAAACGTGTATATACTGTCAAATAATGCAAAATAGAATTAATGAAAATACTTTATTTTTACTGTGTTCATCTAAGAAATCAGATTGAGATATGAATTTGGTTGGTCACGTGTTCAAATCCTGTTAAGCCTAATGAGCTTGTTAGCATATTCATGATCTTGATTACGGACATACATCTATGTAGTTAATTTGTATATCCATGTAAGCTTTGTAGCAAAGGTAGAGAGTGGAGTAGATCGTAAACCCGACCTTGGCTAGCGAATATACATGCATTCATACATGTACGTACAGAGTCTAGACCAGATTTTGAGACGCCCACTCTGGGCAACAATTGAAGGTTTTTTGGTAAATTGAGTAGACTGCATGTTTTGCGTTATGCCATGCAGAGGAAATAATCATATTAATTCCATCCTTCAACGACATCTAAAATTGTGATGAATTTTGAAAGTTGAGCTTATATTTAACATGTATGACACTATATAGTATATATATATAGCAATTTATCATGTGGAGGAACAACGACATTGCAGGAAACTTAAGGGGATGCTTGATCACAAATTCACACCCCTTCATCGCAACCAGCGCAAGATCCTACAATGGTGCGATCGATCTAGTGAGATGACTCGCATGTCATTTCTCATCAGGGATTTTCGATGTGTATTGTAGCACACCGCGATAACGCTTAAATTGCGGATGATGATACTCTTGAATAGCTCTATTCAATATATACATGTACCTTTCAAACAGCATAAGCAAGAGCCTTCCGCTCCACATAGTTTTAAACTTTTAGTCATTTCAATAGATTCAGCCGTTGACTAATGTTGTGAAAATGGTTGGGAAACGGGAGGAGAATATTATTAAAGAAGTTAAAGCTTTCATAAAAGTTCGCACAAAACGCGGTCATTCGGTAATGCAGACTTTTACTGAATTGAGGGAAGTTTATAAGTCTTATAAGGTATCTGATGAGACAGTTCCTAGGTAGAGAAATAAATTTCTGACTGGCACAGAGTCCGTCAAAGATGCAGCAAAATCTGGCCGACCCGTGACTGTAACAGGCAAAGCAAATGTCTCAAAAGTCAAGGGAATACTGCAAGTAAATTGAAAGTGATGGCAGATACAGGATTCGTGATATTGCAAAAGCTGTTGGCATATTGCTATCGCGGGTGCATTTCATTTTGAAAGTACGAAAGATTTATGCCAGATGGCATGGATACCGCATATATTGACAGATGACCAAAATAAGGTACGAGTACAAACCGCTTTAAGCAATTGCTAAAAAAAATATTTCCCAAATACATGTACAGTCAAAGACAATTTGCAAATATTGTTACTGGTGACGAAACATGGGTTCACTATTTCGAACCAGTAAGAAAATTTATAACAAAATATGGCTAACTAGACACGGTAGAAGACTTATAGTTGCCAAAAGAACCATAAGCACAAAGAAGGTTCTTTATATTACGTATTCTTCCCATCTGATGGTATTGCCGTACAAATTCCGATACCCATTGGCAAAGGTGTTACGGGAGGATTACTATAAAAGCTCAAGAAATATTATCATAACGACGCCCTGTGTCAGGATATAGGCATGTTCGTTTACTTCATGATAATGCTCCATCACATACATCTGAGCTTGTGAAGCAATTTTTTGAAGTCGGAGAAGGTTACTGTCTTGCCACACCCACCATACTCTCCAGATCTAGCCCCATGCAATTTTTCCTTTTTCCAAATCTTAAAAAGTTCTAAATTATTTGGCCGTCGATACAAGTCGCGATAGGCCCTTGGTTCAGCCATCAGTCAGTGCCTTAGAGGTCTACCTAAATCAACGTACAGTGACGCATTTCAGAAATGGATTCAGAGATTGAAATTATATATTTCAAATCCCGGAGAATACTTTGAAGAGATGTACATGTAATGTTCAAGATATTGTACAATACACATTACATATCGAACAACTCTCCTAAAAAAGCTTGGACAGCGCATCAGCAATTTCGTTAAATGCACGCTTAAGCTTTGGATTGACAGTGGGGTGAGAGTGGGTTAAGCTAGAGTCATGACATTTTTAAAAAGATTAATTTGAATCAAATATTCAAAGAAACATTCTAAACTTGACATTCATATCTGCACATCGCTTTCATTTCTAAAAGATGTAGTCACGCCCATCCAATTGCCAAAAGAAATTGTGAACTAGCTTTAAAATTGTTTATTTTTTACCAGGCAGTTCAAAAATTGATAATGTAAGTATATAATACGTTCATACCCTCTCCACCGCCCACTTTTTTATTATACAAAATTCACACACTCTATTACAGCCACATTGTAGCAGATAAATTAGAATACTTATATACATGTACTCTCCCCCCCCCCTCTCTCTCTCTCTGGGTCTCCACCAAGGTTTTGGCGATATGAATATGAATCCGTTCAAAGCTATATGTAAGCTCTGTTTCGTGAATTTCACAATACACATACACAATCCCATAACCTCAGCGACAAGATCTCTACTTAAAGGGGCATGGTCACGATTTTGGTCAAAATTTATTTTTCCGTTTTTTATATTTACAACACTTCAGTAAGACATTTTTAATTGTCAACCAAAATTTGAGTGCCAGTCGTCAAGATATATATTTATAAGCGAGATACAGAGCTCACAAAGCCCAGATCATATTTACATTTTGAACGTTGAACAGAAAATTGCAAGTTAAGACCTAAAATGAATTTGACAAATGCTAGGAACTGTTTATTATTGATCAAAATGAATTAGCATACAGAAAAAATAGCTTTTGCCGGTATATTGAACATATATAAACATAAACAAAGCCCGAGCCTTGTTTACATAACAAAAAATTGTGAGCTCTGTATCTCACTAACGGCTTTTTGAAAATTGAAATTTTGGTTGATCATAAGAAATGCATTAGGCCTACTAAAGCATTGTAAACAATAAAAATAGAAAAATAAAATCTGACCAAAATCGTTCGTGACCATGTCTCTTTAATTAATGTGTTTCAAGGGAGAATTAATTCATAAGACTAAATACTAAAGTAGTGAATGTGAAAAGGAAAATGTGATGCAGAAACATTTTGGGACAGAGTTTTATAAGTCAAAATGTTTTTCTCTGCCATATTGTAACTTTCATTGGTTCGTTGAACTTTCCTCATTTCCATTTCCAGTCATTCGAGCGATGTGCACTTTCTCTAAAAATTCTATAAACATTTAAAAAAAAAAGGCTCATTTTATCCCTGTTCGTTCTATAGATCAAGATAAACGGCATGCCCAATGATTTTGAATTTCCCATAGTCTGTGATAATAACCCTGACCGATCGCGCTGAGTCGTTTCGCCCCGAGACGTTTCGCTCCGTTTAATTATGTGGTAATTATCACTTATTAACATTAATTGTACGTCTTTTGTACTGTTTTGTATTATTCCAATCCATCCAATTTTTAAAATATAACTAAATCATGTGGAATTTACTATATTTTTAATTTAAATTTTAACAATATAAATTTAACTATATAAACTATTACATAGTAAGGATTGGGCAGCAGGCCGTGTGCTTATTTAAGCCCTCTCCTTAAACAGTCAATTTGATAAACAGTTCAGCTGTTTGAATTACACTGTGAAGAATATATCAAAACTAAAATCTTTTGGTAGCTAATGAATCATGTACAATCTTGAATATAGCTACATTTTTGTTCCTGATAAGACAAACTACACTCCCCATATAGAATAAGTCCAAGGAAGGGGGGATATTTAATTAATTGCAGGTTGCTTATTGACTGTATAAAAACTTTATTTTATTTTTTGTTGTATAATGACATTATATAAATAGTGCCTGCTTGGGAGGGTACCAGTTGAAATTGACACCCCGAGAAAACCATTGTCAACCGACGTGAAGCGGAGGTTGACAATGGTTTTCGAGGGGTGTCAATTTCAACTGGTACCCTCCCAAACAGGCACTATTTATTTTATTATACTGAATGTCTTAATTTTATAGCATATTTTACTGCTTTTATATAGAAAAGACGTGAGTTCTACGGCGAACCGTACGCGCATTATTTACGCGCATGAAACAATTCGTTCTATCGGCCCGTTGCCAAGTGTGTTGCTAACGCTGAGGGTATGGGAACGGATTGTCAACTGCGTCTAAACCAATCAGATTTCAGTATTTAACATGAAAGTATAATAAGATGATTTATGATATATGTTGGTATAACCAGAAATATAAAAATAAATTAATCGTAATAAACTATTTATTTTGGGGATATAAATATCATACACTGTATTTTGAATGACTTTAATTATATATAGAAGAATAAATATTAATTATATATAGTCAAATAACAATATTGTGTATAAATGATACAAATCAAAATATTTATGCAATAAATTATTATTTGCAATTATTTGTTCAGATCTATTTTATCTGAACAGACAGAGTTTCATTGATATCTGATAGTCTAAATCAATTTGAGATGTTTGAGTCTCCATTCTACATTAACTTATGACGGATATGTTTAAATGTAAATCTATTTGATGTTTAAAAAAAATGGAGTCTGAACCAATTCTATACCAAAAAGAACATTACTGTTCTTGTTTATAATAAGTTGTCCTTCCTAAGTATTTATTACATAACACCTGCAACAACACTAAAAAATATGCCAAAAAAAAAAAAAAAAAAAAAAAAAAATTAATTAGAAAACTGAATAAAACAATTACGAATGCCAAATAAACATATTTACGTGGATAATTATTTTATACATTTAATAAGTTATCAGTGAATTTGCAATAATAAGCATGATAATTTTTTAAAAGGCGTTTTAATAAAGTCATTTAAGTCAATATTAATCACATATATAAATGTTTATCTTAAAACATCGCAATATATATCGTTATGAATGATATAGGAGCGATCCGAAACGTCTCATCGCGAAGGGTCGTTAGGAGCGAATGGTTTTGGCGCGAATCGTGAAGAAAAATAAATGAAAATCCCAGGCACAGATCTTTTTTATATTAAAATATTATAGATTAAAGAAAAATCCAGGCACATTTGTTTAAACAATGTGTCAATTAAAGTGCATGGTGATATACATCTCTCACCAAAACTATTAACATAGCTAGTAAAAATCATAACCATGACTGCCGCACCTTTACAAAATGAAAAATATACTGCTGACATAAAATAAGTATTAAATAATGATTTCATAGAGATCATCATGGAAAAACATAATTAATGTTTTGCTTTCAATATGACAACAACTATCAAAAAGTTCTAAGCAATCTCTTTGAGCAAAGGTGCTTGAAGGTTTACACAGCTGCATTATCTTTGTAGACAGTGGACGGTAGTTAGCTGGTATGTGGTTCAAAATTTGGTAGTTCTTGAATCGTTCATTCACTCTCTCAACATGAATTCGGTTTCTAGCAATCTTATAACAAAGTTCGGCTTCTTTACATGTAAACCGAGTCTTGTTAATCAAAAATGGAGGAATATTGAGTTGCACACCTGATGGCATTTGGTCATGGATGTTAAAGCCTTTGTCAGCTAGGACAAGATCTCCTGGTACAAGGTTTTTCAAAAAGTGTGAATGTTTAACAATGTTGGCATCCGACACAGATCCGGGATACAACGGTGAAACATATACACATGAACCGTTAGGTGCAACAGCTGTAAGCGCTTTCACAGTATGCCGATTTTTATAATTGCTATATGAGGCACTTTGTCGATTAAAGTCCGAAGGAACATCCTGTGTTATTTCTGTACAGTCAATTGATGCTCTAGCAGAACCGAAATCTTCAAATGATTTTGGCATGGAGCCCTTA